>OU745322.1:6971368-8171368 GCA_916618145.1 Emmelina monodactyla
ATATTATTATGAACAGCGTAGTCCGCCAGGTGATTTGGTCGATTTAGTAGCCGCATGTACGGTATCGTGTATATAGGCTCCTGGAAAGCATTAATTATTGCAGCTGCTATTTTTAAGTCTTCGAACATGTGGTTTAAAGCCCGATTAAAATAATCCTGTCGGAACAACTTAAAGCCAGGCTTAAATCGACCGTTTGTTACTTCTACCACCCAGCGGCATATGGTGACCAATCTAGACCTATTCGCTTGTTCGGTTGTTAATTGATCTACACCGCGTCCTTAACTTTCAGGCATCTAAACAGAATAATTAAATTGGGACAAATCGTGGAGGGCGTCTCTAAACCCACGATCTAATATTAAAACATCACGTTGACGAAAAAACTAATGAAATGTACCTTCGTCATTATATATAATTCTTCGTAAAATAAGTAGCCGCATATGGTCCATAAACATCTAAAATATAACCATCAAAGCTTACAATAATAAATGGTTTAACAAGGTTTGAGTATTTATTTGAGCTATACGTTTTCCTCTGAAAAGAATAATTTGAACTTTTCTGTATGTAGATGTATGTGCCATCCATTATTACAATTGCTTTTCTGTCTTCTAATGTTGAGTTTGGATTTCCAAATAAAGCGTTCGGTACGTACAGGTTGCGTTCAATAAGCATTCTTCTGTCGACGTGATCGAACCCTAGGCAGGGACTGAAAACGGTTAAGGTTTACCGGTATTTCAACCTGTATAAAAAAGCGGTACCTTAATTTTATACCGGTTACGCAATCCTTGAACCAAAACTCTACCGGTTGTTTTAAGGTTTTCAGAATCGCTACCGCTATCTTATAAAGGTATGGCATAATTATACCTTTAAAATTCATACAGGTTGAGTATTAAAGGTATAACCCATATGATTTTTTCGGTATCGTAATACGCTCGCTCGATACAAATAAAGTCGATTTTCCGACAGCAGACCCACACATTCTTGAAATAAAGTGATACTTTTATTTATGTAAAGGTTATACCATAATATTAGAAGTATACCGAAATGTTATGGTGAAGGTTTTTTATTATATTCTTAAAAATACGGTACCGAAATGAAAAGGTATGACGTCATACCGTATTTTAAAGGTATGCATATTTAAGTGTATTAAAAAAATAAAATACTGAAATAAAACGGTATGGCGTCATACCGAAATAAAAGGTAGGCCTAATTTAACCGGTTTTCGGTCCCTGACCCTAGGTGCCTAGGCACGAACTCAGCATGTAAACAATCCCTTGCTTTTTTTAAATGCCGTTCCAGCGTTCTTCTACTCATTCGAAAGAGCGTGGCTAGTCTCTCGTTGCATTCACCGCTCCGCAACTTCATTAAATATATTGCTAGAGCGGTTTTGGAATGCAAACTGGTCAAGGAAGGTGTCTGTTTCAAGATGTCTGTGAATTGTTCTCGGCCAATCGAATATATATTTCCTTGGTCAAAATCTAAAAGCTCTTCTTGACACAGCTGCTTTCATAAATCAAATCAAAATTCTTTTATTTATCATAGAATATGTAACATATACTTAATGAACGTCAATGTTACAAATTTCGACTTTACCTAACCGTAGACCTAGAGAAAAAAGGCGGCGGAAAAAAACTCCCAGCACTCTTTTGGAAATTATACAATCATAAAGTGTACATTCAGTGAACTTATAAAGTATTTCCTCGTACCTCAACTCAACACTATAAAAGTAAAAAAATATATAATACTGCTCTACGAACTAATTAAGGACTTCTTCCCGCACCACAGTTCGGAACCAGAGACCGTTTCCCGAAGGCCGCACTTGATCACAGGTATGACGTGTGATCCAGCCATCGTCCTACTCAACCATATAAGTCTCAACATGTAAATAAAATGAGTACTATTAAAATCATGTCTTAGATTCGGACTATCTACAATCTCATCCCAGTCATTGGATCTTAAATCTTAAATGTGTAGCCAGGCTTACTAGTTGGGCAAACTTTTGTGATGGTACTTTTAATTTTAAAGTATCATTATAATCGAATGATTTATTTAAAATCAATATTTGATTTTTGTCGCTTAAATCAACATTCCCAATGAATTGTTTGAAACAGCTTTTACAATTATTCAATTTACTTTAACAAACTTTTGCCAAATATCCAGCAAAGTATTGTATCGAACACTCTTCAATAGTGGCCGTATTCAATGTTACACTACTTGTGTTTGGTGTTGTCAAAGCTGTTTGACTAAGGGCCGGTTTTTCAATAGTCAGATAAATTCTATCACAACGATTTGAAGGCATTTTTGAAATAATTAATCGTCGTTTTCACAATTTATGATTTCGGGTAATTTTGTCAATGAATTTATTAAACTGCTCCTTAAAACTGGGCGGTGATTGTCCACTCTGGCCTCTACTTACATCTGCAAGGAAATAATTTTTTAACATTTTGTTTGAGTAAGGCCATTATTGAAATTTATACGTATCGATAATACAGGGTGGCGCAATAGAACGTGCATTTATTAAGTATAGGCTAAAAAAATAAATACAAAAGGTATAGTTGAAATAAAAGACAGGATGATTAGGTAATTAATGTAGTTTATTTTTTAAAAATAACATCATCTAAATGACGGCCCTCTCGAAGACGGCACTCCTCTAAACGCGAACGCAGATTTGTGAAAACTTTTGTCAATAAAACTGGGGTGATTGCTGCCATTTCGCCACGGATATTTTCCTTTAGCTGACTGATGTTCCTCGGATTGTTCATGTAGACTTTATGTTTGAGATATCCCCATAAAAAAAAGTCTGGAGGCGTCAAGTCAGGGCTACGTGGGGGCCAAGGGATATCACCTCTTTTGGAAATTAGTCTTGCAGGGGGGAACATCTGTCTCATAACCGCCATAGAGTCACTTGATGTGTGACAGGTCGCTCCGTCTTGTTGGAACCAAGTCCTCGTATTCGCTATTCTTGATCTCGCAAGTTCTGAAGTCAAATATCCCTCTAACATCGCAACATAGCGGTCGGTGTTAACGGTGATGTTTCGTCCTCGTGAATCTTCAAAGAAGAAAGGGCCAATAATTCCTTTGCTTGAGATTGCTGCCCATACCGTTACTTTCGGACTATGCAGTGGTTTTTGATGTTTCATTTTTGGATTCTCGTCCGTCCAATAACGACAATTTTGTCGGTTTACGAACCCATTTAAATGGAAATGAGCCTCGTCAGAAAAAAGGATGTCAAAAGTGGAAAATCGACTAAGCATTTCTTCAGCAAATGCCAACCTTGCTCCGAAGTCGGAATCTTTTAATTCCTGTGTTAACTGGAGCTTATAAGGATGCAGTTTAAGATCAAAATTCGCTGTAAACTTCGTCGCGACAAGTTTAAAGCCGCAGATCGCTTCCGAGTAGACACTTGCGGATTTTTTCGTACTGACTCCTTCACCCTCTCAATATTGTCACTGGTCCTAGACGTTCTTGGACGACCTTTTGCTGGTGGTTTAAACGTGGAACCGGTCTCTTCAAAACGCTTTATCCATATTTTAATTAAATTTGCACTCGGAGCTTCATTAATGTGTGTTAATCCATATTCAGAACAATACAGTCGCCTTGTAGAGATGTATGAACGACCGTTCTCGTAAAACGTGCGAACACAAAAAGCGCGACGCTTCCCGTCGAAGTGACTCATGGCTACTAAAACTCCACGAGTGCCACTATCTAACCACGCTAGGCTCCCCCCGCCCGCGCACCGTTGACCCCGCGAAAAATGATGACGCAATATGCACGTTCTATTGCGACACCCTGTATTTTATAACATACCCAAAAGAACGATCTATTTATATTTAGCGTCTGTTACGCCACAAGCGATTAACCACATGTTGCCTGTCACCACGAAGAAGTCCATCGTTGTCGGCTGGCTGGCGAGGAGGCTGTCGCTCTCTGTCGCGACGTATTTCCTCCCGGTCTATCTCAAAGTTGGGATCGTTTATGAGATTGTGAAGCACAACACATGCGTTCACAATCTGTGCAGCCTTTCTTGGCGCGTAGTGCAAGGTTATATGCGCCATGGACAGCGAAACCGAGACTTAAGCACCCCGAAGGTACGTTCAACCACGTTTCGCGTCGAGACGTGCATGCGGGTATAATAAGCTTCCGGTGAATTGGGCTGGGTGTTAAGGATGGGCGTCATCATCCATGGACGCTGGGCATAGCCAGAGTCACCTGAATAAAAGAAATCATTGATAATATATATACATATAATATATTTTAATGAAATAGTGTTATGATAAATATTAAATATTTGAACTTAACCAAAAACCAGTAAACCTGCCCTTCATCATGCAGTCTCATTAGTGTTCTACTGGCAGGACACATGTTCCATACATGGAAATCATGGCTGGCACCACCCATTGATGCATCCACATGCAAAATCCTGAGATCTGCATCACAAATCTGAAAAAAGTAAAAAATATGAGAGACTAGCTTATTCTCATTTATAATATTAGTAGGATATCTAACATGTTACAACAATTAAAATATAGGAACACATCTTACCACAAGAACATTGAGTGAGTGGTAGCCCTTTCTATTGAAGTAAATCTCCTCATCATCCTTTAGCTTAACAATAGCCGCATGTGTCCCAGCGATGCACCCGATGACCCCAGGGACTCTAAAGTTGTCCCTGAACCTAAACCACAGTAGTTAATTATTTCTAAATCAAACAAATGAAGATAATTTAACTGTAAAATAAATTATATCAATTAAAACATTCCCTGACAGTCAATACCATTGCTGGCTTGGACAATTTGTTGGCATTTATAATTATTTTAAGTGTAAAATTACAATTACCTCCTTGCTACGGAGTCTCGTTGACTTTGGGTGTGCGGAAACAAGATATATTTCTGTAGGACGCGAGGGTTGTTCAGAGCCCCAGTGACATCCTGCAAGCATTCCGATGTGGATTGCTGGCTGAGGTGTAGAACATCGTTCTCACCAATGCTCTCTGATAACTGCCGGTTGCATAAAAATTTAATGCAGCCATAATAATAGTTATTTGTTATGCTTCGGGGCGAGACATTTAAACAATACAACGTTTGTCACAAGATTGGTATATATGATAAAGAGGTACCTTAATTTCGGGTATTATCCCACTTGTCCTTACTCTTGCGGGCAGAAGCGGAATTATGTTCTCGCATAAGCCCACAAAATTCGCTTTGCTCAAGCGAAATCTTCCCTGAAACTCCATCTCAGACAGCAGCAAAGGCCGCGATACTGCGTGCTGTTGGCGTCTCCTCTCGATGTTGAGCTTCTTCAGCTGCCTAACCATAAGCGCCACCCAAGCCATGGTTTCCCGGTTGCGTTTTTCTGAAATACACAAAAATCACAACAGAGAAACAAAATGTAATAATTATTAATATGAAAAAGCCTTTGGAATACGTATTTGAGCGTTAAGAATGAAAAAACCAAGCGTAATAGGAAGAAAAATCGAAAATATTGCTTATCGCCGGCCGAGAGTGGTAGCTCACGAGCCGCCTACTTCAATATGACCGTCGATAACATTTTTAACACGACGCGTCGACTTGAAAAACCTTACGCGGTACGATTTAATTGTCAAAACTACTGAGGAATCACTAAACCATTCGTTCTTTCAGTGTCATCGATATCGAGTTCAAAGCGACGGCTCACAGTGGGCTGGATTTGAAAAAAAGGAACATAGGATTTTTTTTTAGAAATTTCGATTTTTCTTGGTGTCATTCGCTAGAGGCAACTTATACGATCAACATTTGTTATATAACTTTTTTTCGAGAAACATATACTTAATGAGTTTTGGCCACAAATGTGTTTTTTTACTATGGAACGTTACCTTACTTGCCTCAGATCTCCAAGTGAGGCAATTATCCCGTATTCATACTACCTGAACCTTATTCTGTGGGTGTTTAGCTATCGATTGGTATATTTTTTACAACAGGATAGCTGCCACCTTGCCCGATATAAGCGTTCGAAACATGGTACTTTTTTCGGTATTTTCCCATATATGGTTAGCATTTAACGGCTACCAGGAAATGAAATAGTCAAGAAATTGAGGCTTAAATATAGTCGGTAGTTGACTGATCACTTTCTTTTCTGTTCATAATTGACTAATTAAGAAAAGGTCGTTGAAATCTATTGTTTTCACCCTTACATATTTTTACTTTGGTAATGACTTGAACCGAAAATGATCGATAACTTACAAATGGGCATTTAGCTTTGTAATCACTTGCCGCCAAAGGTTTTTATTGTAATGTTTTTACAATTTAATTGAATTTATTACTTAAGGATATTTTGAGGTGTTGAAAAAAACAATAAGTAACAGTGTAAATTTTTTAAATTTTATTCATATCTACAAAATATTTTTAGTCATAGCAAGGCATTTTTAGTTATATGATAAACTAACATTAAATAGTAAAAAATAAAACAGAATTAAAATGTAAAAATGTAATTAAAAAAATTGCAGACAAACATACAATAACAATAAAAAAGAAAATAAACGTCTAACATACAACATTCTAATGCTTAACAATACATTCTTAATTAAAAGGTACAGTCATCAAGGTCTACATCAATAAATTCGATATCACTAGGGTCAAGAGGAAGAGGCACCAGAAGCTCTTTTGCCTTCAATGAAAGAGGCATTCTCGTTTTTGACATTCTGGGCCTGGCATGAGAGAGATGTGGATCTGATGACAACAGAAGACAGTGTATGATATCTTCATTTGTCGCAGTTCGATTAATTTTCCTCGAATGTCTCTCTCTGTAAACTCTGAAGTCTTTGTTCCGAGCTTCGGCTGCCTCTTCCGAAAGTTTCCCAATAGGCATCAAACCAAAATGTTCAATAATATCAGCTCCATGGATGAGGAGCTTGTGCATGCTTGAAGGCATGTAGTACCACGGATATAATTCAACATAGTAGATTGCTGTCTCTTGGCAAAACTTCGAAAACTTAGAAACATCCACAGATTCTCCACACGCAATTGTTTGGAGAATAATGTGGAATCTTTCTATCAAGTTCTCATCGACCCCAGTAATTCGAGCCGAAGTCTTTGAATCGCCAAAAAATCTGCGGGCTGTATTACCATCATTTGTGGTTCCTGATCCTTGTTTGACCATATCAATGATGAGACCACATTCATTTTTAAATGCAGCTTGAATGCTGGTCTTACGTGCAGCAACGTTTTCCTTGTCGTCTCCTTGAGCCCTCCACTTTTTGATACCCAGTCTATAAGCTGTAAAAAAAATAAAAACATTAAAATAATATGTAGATATAAATAAATATACAAAATGGTGGGAATATATTGTAAATAGATATATACCAATGTGTAGCAGGCATTCCATGCATCTAATCCACGCATGCAACGATGACAGTCCATATTGGTACAAGTCTGGGTTAGATGTTTTCTGCTTGATGACATCCAAATTATTCATTTCCGATGGTTTTGCTTTACATATATCACAAACCGCAGCAGAGGTCTCTGATATATATGAAGAAATTTTGCCATCAATCATAGTCAAGAGTAATTGATGTCGAATAAAGACATTTCCCACTTGGCTTGGAATCAAGGCAGCTTTTTGGTCATCAATGTAGCTCTTGATATTTTCCACTGATTCCTTCGTTTCCTTAATAAATTTGAAAAGGATTGGTCTACAATAAGCTGTTGATGAAGGTCTCCTATTTTCCCAGACAACTGATCCATTACTCATCAGCTTTAGGGGCACCAAGCTTGCCATGAGTACACTGGAATCGTCATCTACGTGCCCCACTTGTTTGTAAGTGCTTTGTCCAGATGCTCCATCAAAGCCCCACTTGCTGACCAACTCCAAATCACTACCGGATTCCAGCTGCAAGTTGTGTCCTGTAACCAGCCTCGAAACAGTCTTATCTAGTAAAGCTTGCAATTTTACTTCAGCTCCTTCTTCACTCAAAATAATGGAATCCTTGGGTGGGTAGCAGTTTTGTTTTGCTTCTTGTAACTGACAATATGATGGGAACAAAACTTCTTCTCGGGTAGTTTCTCGCAAAATGAGATACTGCCATTTTGTGAGTTTCAAGGAGACCATTAAACCGAGTGCCTTTTCCGGTGCTAACAGCGTATTTTGCTGTTTCTTTTCAATGCACGCTTTGACATCTGCGATGTGCTCGGGGTGCTTTAGTAAATAGCTTACTATTTGAGCTAACTCTTCTTGCCCGTTTTCTTTCAAATTTTTTGCTGTTGCACCCAATAGCTCTTCTGGAGAAAACGATTTATTTATTTGATCTAATCGTCTTCGTTTTTGCTGTGGGCAAAGTTCCTCGAATGGCTTTCTTGGTGTAAAATTTGAACTTGATGGTTTTGGTGGAATATTTTCAGTTTCTTCCTCTTCGGGTTGATCACTTAAAATTGTATCAGGTTCTTCTCTACAGTTTGCAAAATTTGGCCAAGTAATAGGGGTTTCGAGCCAGTCTTCATTATTTTTCAAGAACTTGGCGAGCGTTCTATTGGCTGCGGCCCATCTACTTTTTAATTTATAACAGAACTTCTGGCAAAAAGCTAGAAGTAATGCTCTATTTTCTACGGTCAAATCCGGATCCAATTTTAATTTTAAAATTTCAAACAGTGCGGTACTATCCGATAGTTGTTGTACTTCTTCCCTCAGAAGCATGAACAAATCAATATTGTTTATTAAAGAATCCATTTTACCGGGTAAAAGTGTCAAAAAAATTGCTATCTCCGATCAAACGTAAACTTAATATGACTTTAAAATTATTTTTCCCTGTTTAAATATACTGATTAATTACCATCACCATTAGTCTCCCGCAAAATAAATGCAGTTTAATGTAAACAAGTAGTAATTAAAACCTTTGGCGGCAAGTGATTACAAAGCTAAATGCCCATTTGTAAGTTATCGATCATTTTCGGTTCAAGTCATTACCAAAGTAAAAATATGTAAAGGTGAAAACAATAGATTTTAACGACCTTTTCTTAATTAGTCAATTATGAACAGAAAAGAAAGTGATCAGTCAACTACCGACTATATTTAAGCCTCAATTTCTTGACTATTTCATTTCCTGGTAGCCGTTAAATGCTAACCATATATGGGAAAATACCGAAAAAAGTACCATGTTTCGAACGCTTATATCGGGCAAGGTGGCAGCTATCCTGTTGTAAAAAATATACCAATCGATAGCTAAACACCCACAGAATAAGGTTCAGGTAGTATGAATACGGGATAATTGCCTCACTTGGAGATCTGAGGCAAGTAAGGTAACGTTCCATAGTAAAAAAACACATTTGTGGCCAAAACTCATTAAGTATACGTTTCTCGAAAAAAAGTTATATAACAAATGTTGATCGTATAAGTTGCCTCTAGCGAATGACACCAAGAAAAATCGAAATTTCGAAAAAAAAATCCTAAGTTCCTTTTTTTCAAATCCAGCCCACTGTGCGGCTTGGGTAGTTGCCTGGTACGAAAGTAGCGTCATCTGTCAAAATTAAGTCGATTTCGACGCAAACCTGAAATCGACGGAGGACGGACGGGACGGAAATGCCTATTCTTCTCAGCTCGGTGTAATCGAATAGGCGGATTTTAATAAAAAGAACTTATACTAAGTTTGATCTAATTAGTTTAATTTTAAATCAACATTCCTAATAGTAAGTAAGAAAGAGACATAGATAATAAGAACCTATGTTTAACATTTTAAGTAAATTATAACAACAAGTTTAATAGTAGCGATTCTCATTAGTTTATTTATTATAATACGCAACAAGTGTAAACAACGTTAAAAAGAAAATACAAAATCAAATCAATATTACAAATTAAAATAATAATTAGATTACATGCCAAAGCGTCAAAATAGCAATATGTCAACATGTAAATAAAAAGGAAATGATTGTGTAGCATTGCAAATGAGTCCGCAAATATCGAAGTGGGTGCATTGCGCGACCCTGGCATTCTCCAAGAGAAATTTAACCACCAGCCGCCCATTGCGGTTGTAAAATTTCCACAGCAACTAAAACCAGACATACGTGATAGTAAGTATTTTCTCCATAACATATTAATTATAATTAATATACAATTATATGTCTCTGTACTATGGAAATCAGAGACTAAAAAAAATTGGCTAAATAAATAATGAATAATGAAGTGCACATTCCTCTACATATTAAATTAAAACACAAATAAAAAAATATATAAAGAAAAGTAGAATTGCACTAAGGTTAAAAAATAGTGTTATAATTTACTGCCTGTGTGACTCTTGGTGGCGGTGGCGGCTAGCGGTGGCACATGGACATGAAGGGTCTTAAACAAACCATAAATTATTTTGATTACATAGAATTATCAATTCATAAATTCTCATTTTATTATTTATTAGATGTGCATTTCTCCACATATTCAATTAAAACATATAAATTAATAAAAAGACAAAGAAAAGTAGAATTGCATTTAGGTTTAAAAAATAGTGTCATAATTTACTGCCTGTGTGGGCCTTGTGGATATGCGGGACACAGGCGTGGGCGGCGGCTCCTGCGGTGGTGACGGCGGGGAGGGGCTGGAGGTGATCTCGACCTCCTCCCAAAGCGGAAGTGGGTCCACCTCGGGCAGCTGGGGGTTCCTGTAATTGATATTATTGACGGTCAAAGGAGCTTGAGTACAGGGACCACCACCCGTCCTCCGCCTGTCCACCTCCACCGCACGGGCTTTCCTTTTGACACGATACTTTGTATCGCGCCAATACGAGGCAGGCAATACATCAAACATGCCAAAAGTATAAAGTAACAGTATAAGAGGCAATTAAATAATTGACAAATTGAAAAGACGGTTGTCACATTTTAGAGTTGGCTCGAACTGAATACACTTAAACACAGAATTGTTCACACAAGTGGTGTCTTTAGTCTTTTGTGTCTGTCTGAGCTAACTCTTATAGTATCACCTTATTGAATCAAGCTTTAGAAAATTAAAAGTTTTGTTACTGTGCAATTACTCAAAAACATAGTATTAATAAAACAAAACACTGGTTAAAAAGCAATGAAAAATGCACATTAAGTACATATTAGTAATAGACGTTTAGAGACAAGCGATGCAAAAAATATTCACAAAAACCCAGAAAATGAATAAGTTGTGCACTTGTGCACGCCTGTGCCTTGGGCGTTGAGATGGGACGTCAACTCCTCCCACAAAGCCCGGACCTCTAGCTTAGCTTGAGAGGAGTTGACGGCCTGCCCCTTCGCCAACGCCAGATGTTCCTGCATGAAGCCCAGCAGAATATCCATCTGCTGGGCACTCACCTTCCTTGGTGCTGGCATCTACAAATTATAAAGATCGTAGACGTTGCCATTGCTTGTTATTATTATAATAATGTAATATCTAAAATACAAATTAATAACATACTGTTACGATTATAACCTTTCCCTCTTTTCTAAAATTCCAAAAGTCAAACTTTTAAAGCTAGAACTTTTTTCTCGTTGGTAAGAAAGATAGCACTCGTAAATCACGAAGGCGCGAATAAACTTGTTTTTTTTTCACGATACAATGTTACCAAATAAATTATCGTTTTGGTAAAACGGTCGGCTGTTGAAATTTAGCTAAAATTATGCTAAAGATTGTTTATTTTAGACAAAAATGTGCCAATTTTTATATTTCTATAAAAGGACAAAGATTTTATGTACTAAACAACAAATAAAAATACTTAACGATATTTAAGTATGCTAAATCCAAGTATATAATAAATAGGCTAAATTGTTAACACTGGCGGGTGTCTATTCGACGGTATTTTATTCATTCGGTCAGTTATCGACGCTTGCTTCAGCCACGCCCCTTAAGTTGCGCGGTACGAAATTATGAAACCAATGGTGTCGGTATCGAAAACCGAATTCGACGTCGAGTTCAAATCGACGCTAGTTACGCGGTTGGCCCCCTAGCGGTGGTGTGATCACCGCGTGGTCGGCGCGTGGTTACACTCCCCTCCCTCTTGTGACGATTTTACGTAGTAAAATCGCCGCTCCTGATGTACAAACGAAAGGTGATCAGAAAATAACAAGCAACTATATATGTATCGGTAATTAGGTTCAGACTTTTAAATTATGCTCAGCTAATATAATATTATTCAACGGCTCCTTGTAGTCATCAGGGCTAGGCCACAACAGTGCGTTGCGGCGTCGCATTGCAAAAACAACATCGGTCAGCTATGCGATGCGATGTCGCAACGCAAAATTTTTATCGGATACGACATCGTACGTAAAGACGGTAACCAACGTTTCAGTTTCTAGTGAGACATGGACCGCACTGCGCGTGTTCTACTTCTGCTTGCGTTAAGGCGTATTAAGAAAAAGAAACAGAAAAGAAAGTACTGGGTGCACCCATTACTGACAATTATGAATAAAGATGGTAACCACTTCAAAAGGAAATATGAGGCGCTAAAAGTGGACGAGGTTAAATTTTTCGATTACTTTAGGATGAGTGTAGTAAGTTTTGAAGAGCTTCTTAGTTTGATAAAGCCTCATTTACAAAAGAAATACATATTTAGAAAACCCATCGAACCTTTGGAGATGCTGGGATTAACTTTAAGGTAAGAAAAAAAAAACTATTTTTACTATAATCATACTGTTTAATAATTTAGTGTTATTCAAAACTCGTATTCCGATTGTGTGTCATTCGTCAAATTTGTTAATTCCTCATCGAAATGAATTTGTTCTGGCTCATTTTCATCATCATTCCTTGGCGTTTGCGGACACGATTGCATAGGTGCCGGTGATGTTTCGCATTCGCTTTGGAAGGCACTGCGTTGAATCGATGTTTGGTAGCCACTCTACATAGGCATTTGAGCTGATTGGTAACCACTCTGCATAGACATTTGAGCTGTTTGATAGCCAGTCTGAACAGTTGTTTGAGATGTTTGATAGTTTGCTTGGACGGATGTTTGTGAAGTTTGATAGTGGCTGGGATAGTATGATGGTTGCTGTAAATCACTTAATATCTGTAGGACACGACTTTGGAAAATTATTGTTTGATTATCATTTAATTTTTCCAATGATGGCAAAATTCCTTTAAAAAAAGATAAATGTCTACTTTCAGGTGTTTTTAAAGCAGCTATAATATTCTTCTCAAATTCGTCTTCGTCAATTTTTCTTTTACGCGATGCAGGCTGGTAACGTGGCATGACAGGTTGCTGGCTTTGTTGGGTTGAGGTGCTTGGTCTAATTTCTTCATCGTCAATACTTGATGTTGTTTTATTTTGAGAATTCTTTTTCAGAAATAGGAGCTGGTCGTATAGATGATATTGTTTAATTTTTTTGGCCCCAGCTCCGGATTTACATTGCTCGTTTAATTTTTTTTCGTATTTTGTAAAATTATCCTTGTATCCTCTCCATTTCTTTATGACATCGTTACCTAAAAAAATATGAAGAATAATGATTTATTTTGTTTTCTTTCAGGTACCTGGCGACGGGAAATACTTTTAAAGATATGCATTTCACATATTATCGTGGAAAATCTACAATAATACGAATAGTAAAATTTGTTTGTCGTATTTTATGGAACATTCTTAAAAGGTTGGAATTACCAAAAATTACAACAGAGCTGATGGAACAAATTGCTCAAGAGTATGAAAAAAAGACCAACTTTCCTAATTGTATAGGAGCGCTAGATGGAAAACACATTCGTATATTGAGCCCGGATCACAGTGGATCCCTATTTTTCAATTATAAAAATTATAATTCCATTGTTCTATTAGCACTTGTTGATGCGAATTACAAATATATACGTCAATATAGGTGCATATGGTAAGGAATGTGACTCCACTGTTTTTCAGAACTCAAATCTATACGACTTATTAAAAAAAGGTCAATTATCTATACCTACGCCAAAACCGTTACCAGGCTTTCAAAAAGAAATTCCTTTTGTCTTCGTGGCGGATGAAGGATTACCTCTGACTAATAATATAATGCGCCCATATTCTGGGAAGTTTTTATCGATAGAAAAACGAGTTTTTAATTATCGTTTTAGCCGAGCCAGACGATATGTTGAGAGCGCTTTTGGCATACTCGCAAATAAATGGCGCATATTTCACCGACCCATTAATGTTTCTTAAGATTTCACAATAGACATTATAAAAGCATGCTGTGTATTACACAACTTTGTATTGAATCGAGATGGCGCACAAAAATTTGAAGAAATGATTATTGACGATTCTTTGCAAATTTTACACGAAACAACACATGAAAGTAGAACAGAAGCTAACATAATCAGAAACGAATTTTGTAATTATTTTAATAGTAACATTGGAGGTCTTAGTTGGCAGTTAACAAAAATATAAATGTTTATATGTACTTACCGAGTTTTCTTTTTTCAACACTATTTAACTCCTCAAAATTTGAATATAAACTTGTACACACTTCCCTCCATGCTTCTGTTTTTAAAAATTTGTCTTTGTATTTTGTGATATAGTTTTGTCCCAAAGGACGGGACGTTCGTAAATTAAAGATATCAGGTAAAAAACACGTGCAGGTCGTTCAAAGTATGGACACCGACTAAACGGCAACGCGTTGTCGCATCGCAGATTTGTACGTTGCGGCAGCGCATCGGAAATTTCCACGATGCGTTGTGCGACGTCGTTGATTTTTGCGATGCGACGCCGCAACGCACTGTTGTGGCCTGGCCCTCATTGCTGTTTGATTTATTTACCTAAATATATTTCGGGTATTAAACCACAAATTTACAACAAAGGGGAAAAGAAAAAAAAATTACACCCCAAAACGAAACTTAACTTCTCGGAACAATAACAAAACTACGAGCAAAAAATAACTTAACTGGATGATAGAAAAGAACTACAAACAAAACTTAACTAAAATGAATGATCAACCATACTTAACTTAATTAATTTACACAACTTAACAAAAAACTTAACTTAATGTTGTACGGGGGGCGGATCTCCGGGTGTGTTGCCCCGGCGTTTGTAGTCCGGCATCCTCGTGACGCCGAACTTGGAGCCTCTGTGGCGCCCCTTTCCGGACCTCCTTTTCTTTTTTCTGTCCCTGCTTGGCGGCGGTGGAGAGGATATCTCCCCCAGAAAATCTCTGTACTCCGCCGATTCCACTGCCAACTGCAACTGGTCGCCGTGGTCCCGGTCGGTGTACTCCCCTGGTGGGGGCTCCCCCTCTGTCGCCGCAGTTGGGGCCGGTGAGGTGAGGTCCAACACCTCATCCTCTACGGTGGCCATTCTCGGCCTCCCATTTATTTTCATTAGCACCAGCTTTTGGTTTCCTAGTATTTCTACCTTTGTTGTCGGCATCTTTCTCCTTCCACTCAACTGTTGGTTGTGTTCCCCGTTGCGTCATTCTGTCGGTTATAAAGTGGCATTGGTTTTCGAGATTGAGGGTAGTTTCCATTTTCTTTAACTTACTTGTTGATTACTATTTTTCTTCTTATTGTGAAAGTGGGTGCTTTCTTTGTGTTTGTGTGTGTTATGTCCGTGTATTGACCTATTTTTCCCTTCGCGCGTAGGTTCGTCCATTTTCCCGGTGGCGCGAGCTCTCCAGCAGTGCAGCAGCGCAACGGAATCTATGTTCTACGGAAATGGCGAGCTCCACGACCCGGACTTACCCCACGGCCGCGGCGGAACGCCCCTAAGCTATGATTCCTACGGATGTGTGAACTCCACGACCCGGACTAACCCCACGGCCGCGGCGGGACACTAATAAGCTACGGATTTCTACGGATGAGTGAACTGTGTATAACAACAAATAAAAATACTTAACGATATTAAAGTATGCTAAATCTAAGTATATCATAGGCTAAATTGTTAACACTGGCGGGTCTCTATTCGACGGTTATTTATTCATTCGGTCTGTTATCGACGGATGCTTTAGCCACGATAACAATGTATCGAAAACAGAATTCGACGTCAAGTTCAAATCGACGCTAGTTACGCGGTTTGACTAAGTTCATTAAATTTTAATAAGCTGGTACTGGCTTTACTTGTTGATGGAGTTGGTGTATCATCATTTCCATTCTGAGGGCTATCACAATGATTTGAAGGCATTTTTTCAATAATTAATCCTTCGTCGTTTTCACAATTTATTGTTTTGGGTAATATTGACAATGAATTTATTAAACTGCTCCTAAAATCTGTTCGGAATCATTCTGCGGTTGGATTTTTGTTAGCACCACCTTTTTGTCTAATTAATAATTAATAGAAAATAATTCCTTTAAAAAGGTTAATAACAGCCTCACAGGTTTGCACAACTCCATCTAAACAAGGGCCGTGTCAGACTTTTCTTCGTTCTGTTATCTTTATAGGAAACCATTTCTAATGTAGCTTTCGTGATCGTTTGCCTTGGTAATCGCTTACAAAGGCAATGTTGATTTTTGCGATGATGCCCACTTATATAGATTTTTATCAAATATTGATTTGCTATTCAGACCCTCAACCATTTATTGACAAGCTTGACAAACTCTGCGGTATCGGTTTTTAATTGTCCTGTTGATTTTGCACTTTTTATTGCGGCAGAAACAGAATTGCTAAAAATCTGTGTCGCTAAGCTCACTTTCATTTTTTTTGATTAGTTTGGATTAAAATGTTCCGGAGTAATTTTATGCAACGCCCTATTTTTTGATGACGACTGGTCAATGATGTACGTTTCAACAATGTTACGAGAGAACGAGAGGGTTTTATTTCCATGAACGTAATCATTGTTTAAAAAAATATTTCTGATGTTTTTGATTAAGTGTGGTACGTCAAAAATATCAAAAATATTTTTATTGCAAAAATTGAAAAATCCTTTTGTTGTGATGCCAAGATTTTTAATAAACCTTTTTTGGTTTGTGGACATTTGGTCCATACTATCACTTTTGGTATAGGACCACAAACTATAACTTTTTGAATAATAGCCTTTAAAAAAAGAAGGCTTTCGGCGTTCATATTCGAAGAGTTTAAAAAATAAGCTACTGGAATCTTCCAATTAAAGTAAAGTCCTCTTAACATGAATACCAATGCATATTTTGCCAATTTGTTAGTTCTATGATTTTTTCCCCAATCTTTTTTGAATATACACAGTTCTTCATTATAGACATTTCGTCAAAACTTATTACACATGTTTTTTTTAATGAAAGCGATTCAAATTTTAATTTAAGTTGCTCAAATATGTGGTTTTCGAAACCCGGGAAGCAACTTGACCTCGAAAGCCAAATTCGTATGGTTGATGAAGCAGCAAGCACTATCCCCTGGCTTCTAAGAAAATGATATGTCGATGGTAATTTGTAATACACACTCCATTTCGTTTTATATTTTTTTTATCTTAGCTGCATTTCTGCAAAAATTTTGGAAGATTCACTTCTATATGTCCTGGTGTCCGGTGTTCTTGACTTTGTACAAAGACAATGTATTTGGGAACGAAGTAACCGTTTTTTTTTTATTAAGTTGACGGACACTTAATTAACAAAAAAAAAGTAATCAGCAGTGCAATTAAACAAGATAACAAAACATGAGTATCTTTTTAAAGCTAATAACAGGATATCACAACATAAGAAAATATGACCAAATACAATTCTTCGCAATACTGTAATCACAATAATATCTAATCAGAGGCAGAATTTTGAGTGTTTAAAACAAGTACCTATATCATACAGATAGGCTTTATAAAGTTACGGTCCAAGATGTGATCCTGAAATGGTAACATAAACTTCATCAATGTTATTGTAATGTTTTTATTTTTATTTACGTACAAGATCGGCAAAAGTTCAAAATGAAGGTTGTAGGTAAACTAAAGCCGATGAGTTAAAATGGCGTAGGCAATATATCGTACATTACCTACTTTATCGACCAAAGACACAAACAGAGCCACACCAAAAAGTTTTTTTTTTGCAAGCCTGTTCTATCAATTGAGTTTAGTTTTAATCCTTTTGGCAATCAACTTTGAAAATTATTGAGGTTTAGAAAAACACATTTGGACTCCCATTGCACCGAAATGAGGGCAATGATGGTCACCCTGGGGGCAATCAGAGTCAATGAAAATCTAGCAAATATCGCAGACATAACCTTGAGCTGAGTCCCTCAGTAGTGTATTCCAAGTGGGCTCATAGCCCACATGAGGTACCTCTGAACCACATCTTATTGTTTCTTCCGAAATCTTTGCATACTAGGCACCTATTTTCCACATCTTCTGCATAATCCTCATTGTACTGGCACGAATCGTTAGTCCAAACGTCAGATACAGAGGTTTCATTAGATTTTTGTAGTACTTGACGTTTTATCGTTTCAGCATCTAGGGCTGCATTCTATGAGACGTGAGTGGCGGAAGAGACAACATATGGATGTGATAAGACTTGCAATATTCGAAAATTGAACAGAAATATGACTAGCATAGTTCTCTAGTATTAAAAGGATGGGCGCATCAAACACCTTTGGAGTGCTGTTTAAAGTGTGCCTACCAATCAAGAAACAGTCTCATTAATCCACCCTTTTTTTGAGCATTTGTAAAGCATAATTATTTGGTTTAGGGAAGTAGTTCGGATCAGCCAACATAACATAACATAGTGTTGCGGAATTTTTAATTTATCTAATCTATCTAACGGTATGGATGGGTCGTTTTGGCGTAGCGTAATTTGAGGTAAAACTAAACACTGCACATAAGTTGTATAATCTCCGTTTAGTTATTGTATTTTGATTTTGCATGATTGAAAACTTTGCGCGGTAGAAGTTAATATTTCTTGTATTTTCCATCTCAAGATCTCTACCGAATTCCTAGCCTTGATATAGTCTTGTCTAGTAAAACTTGCAGTTTTACTTCTGTTCCTGCTTCACTCAAAGTGATGGAAGCCTTCGGCAATAAGATGGGATCAACTTCTTCTCGGGTGAAAGGAGACCATCAACCTTGAGTGTCTTCTCCGTTGCCAACAGCGTATTTCGCTGTTTCTTTTCAATGCAAGCCTTCACATCTACGATGTGCTCGGAATGCTTCAGTAAATGGCTAACTATTTGAACTAATTAGTCGTTTTCTTTAACTCTTTATAAGGCAGAAGGATTCTGAGGAATAAAATAACTTGCGCTTTTAATTTTGGCATGTTTTTATTTATATAACAAAAATAAAACTTATAGAAATACACTAATTATTTTGGAAGTTTTGGAAAAATAGGTGGTAAAAATATTCCCACTGCCCAACAACAGACTCACATGCAAGCTAAATTTGTGAAATTATTATCTGTGAAATTGTGCAAAACAAGGCGTAATCCAAAGAGGGAGGGACATTACACTTACTGCATTTTATTTTGCTACACTTATCTTTGACCTTTGTGCTGCACAATTTACAGCGTCGGAAAGTCTCCAACTCTGCCGGCATATGGTCACCTACGTTTACAAACCGTAGTTCTTCAGGTACAGCATTTACACTTTTTGATATACCTCTGGGCATGCTATGCGTGATTTCATGTAGGCAAGCTTGGTCTTCTTTTTCTGCTGCTATAGCCACCAATCAAACCTCTAGCAACAGCCACCCGAAATTCTAAGTTGGTAGTCTTTTCTACTCTCGATATTAGGGAATATAAAATGAAAGAGTCAAACTTGCGTCCACCAAGAAGTAGAATATCCGCAACCACCAGCGTTTACTTCTCCTTCCGACGGCATACGTCCCCTTCACTTGGTCGAAATGGTCGACACCGCCCATTCTTTTGGTGTATTCTTTCACTACTCTAGGACAATGTACGGCCTCCCTAGTGCAATTTTTTTGCGTTCTTTGTACAGAAGTTACTTCTACTTTAGGATGAAATGCAGTTGTCAACAATAAAACCTCTTTAGTATCTTGCCACACAGTAAATGCTACATCTTGTTTGGTTCTCCACTTGAACTCACCTTTTTTCAACTTTAGGCTTTTGTTTCTACCGTTTCTTTTTTTGTTATTTTTTATTATGTTAGGTAAAATTGCTCTATTTCTTCTCACTGTTCCAGTGGTATACATATTTTTTTCATACAAGTACTGCATGAGAGCAAAAAAAGTTATCGATTGTAACATGAGTCTTGAAATCTTCTTGTGCTAATTTACTTCACAATTTCTTTACATTAGCCCCTTAGACCGTCTTCTGTTCCTTGTCCTGTTTTGCCTGTATAAATTTCATAGTTATATAAGTACCCTGTCCTACTATCACAACAGCACCACACTTTGTAGCCCCTTTTTATGGGCTTTAGCGGCATGTACTGCTTCAAACTGGACCTTCCTTTGAATAGTATCATGCTCTCATCGATACTTTGGGAAGAAGAATTAGAGGCATTGTTTTGAAATGATTGATTAAGTAAGGATATAAGAGGACGAATTTTATACAATTTATCAAAATTTACATCTTCTCTACTTGGTTATTGACTATTATCGTTCAAATGCAAAGCCTCTAAAATGTTTTTGAAGCGTTTTACTGTCATAAATTCAGCTATTTCATTCACACGAAATCCAGGATCTGATGACCAATATAAATCGATATGTGGAAGAATATGGTAACCCATTATTATGAAAATGCCCAAAAAAGCACTAATTTCTTGTATGTCAACAGGCTGCCAATTTTTTATATTTTGCTGCTCCGCATACAAGTTTGTCTGAGTAACAATAAAATCGAAAACTTTATCACTGAAAAACTTTTTGAAATGTGCTACTGGACGTGCTCTCCTATTCAATAAATACCGAGGTTTTATTGTCACCTTATCAAATTCATCGGGTTCTGGCCTGGATGACCAGAAATCCTTCCCCCATGACTCATCTTCGCATTCAGATTCATCAGTCAATGCTTGTTCTAAGGGTGATGATGATTGTACTATCATGGGCTTTTCTGGCTGCGATTTATCTAATTGTGAACATAGTGCTATTGTAGATGTACCTGACTCTGAACTATTATTAGGGGTAGTGTACATAACACGCCACGGGCAGTGGGAATATTTTTCCCACCAAGTAAAAAGTCCTCTCGCATCTAAATACGATAGTGACTTGTAAGGTATAGCAAACAACTTGAAGAATAAACATGAATACATAATAAAAAAACAGATTCTTACCTCTTTTCAAATAAAAAATACGAAGATTCACGGAGTAACAAATTTTCCATCAAAATTGGCGCAATTTTTTGACAGCTAGTGACGCCAAGAAAAAAATAGTCACACAAACGTCATTTTTTTCTTAATACGAGGGTCAAACTGAAAGTTCTTAGAAAATCAAAAACTAAGCATTCTAGCAAGTTATTAGTTTTATTATAACTTTTCAAAATAGCGTCCATTTACATCAATACATCGCTGCATTCGATGGAACCATTGAGAAAAGCACCTTGCCCACTCGGCCTTAGGGGTCTCTTCGACGGCGTTTTGAAACGCAGCCACTGCTTCTTCGGCGTCCTTAAAATGTTTTCCTCGAAGTTTTTCATTTATTTTCGGGAATAAATAAAAATCGCAGGGTGCGAGGTCGGGGCTATACGGCGGGTGACCCAGTAATTCCACGTCTGAGGTCGCCAAATCGTCGATCGTTTGCCTGGCGGTGTGCGACGAGGCATTGTCGTGATGAAGGAGGATCCTGCTGCGAGGTCGTTTCTCTCGAACTTTTTCCAAGACAAGTGGCAAACAGTTGTTAGTGTACCACTCTGCATTAACCGTTTTCTGATCCTCTAAGACAACTGTCGCGTAATGACCTGTCTTTCCGAAGAACGATCTTTTTTAAACACTTCGACCTCTCTTCACTTTAGTTGGCAACTCTTCGGAAGGAAACACCCACTGAGCAGACTGTCTTTTGGATTCCGGATCATAACAGTAAATCCAGCTTTCGTCACCCGTTAGTATGTCGAACACAGCATTTGAGTCACCTCCGTTAAATTTTTGGATCATTTCTCGGCACCAATCAACACGGCGGAGTTTTTGAGCCTCGGTCAAATTATGCGGTATCCAGCGGGCACAAAGCTTTCTGACCGCTAAATGTTCATGGAGGATTTTGTGCACTTGACTCATACCTATGCCTAGACTTGTCCGAATCTGCTGATAGGTCACTCTTTTGTCAGTCTCTATCATACGCCGCACAACACTGATATTATCTTCAGTCGTCGCTGTAGAAGGCCGTCCCTCACGCAAATCATCGGTGAGATTAGTTCGACCACGTTTGAATTCATTAAACCAGTTGTAAACTGTGGCTCGAGATGGGGCTTCATCGTGAAAAGCCAATCGAAGTCTATCATAACTTTCTTGTTGACTTATATGACATCGAAAGTCATAAAAAATCATTGCACGAAAATTTTCTCGGCTTAAATTCATTCTGACGTGCACAGACAATTTTCAATTTGCCGCCAAATCGTAAAACAAATGACAAATGAATGAAATCAAACTCAATATTATTGGTAAAGAGTTCTTTTTTCAAAATTTAAACTTATTTTTTTAATATAATGCTTTTAAGTTGCCAGTTCTAAAAACTTTCAGTTTGGCCCTCGTAACAGCACGGCAACATCTAAAAAAATTTACTCAAGTCATGAAGCATCGATGACCTGTTGTTAAGCGGCGTTATCTAATTACGAGAATTGCATACTCTGAAAGGTGTTTTGTTCAGGTACTTAGCGATATTTGCGTTTGTTATCAATAAAAAAAAACAGTTTATGTTAAAACAGGTAAGAGATAATAAATAAAACTACATACTACTAGCTCAGGTGTGGTACACAATTTGTACCAAGATTTGTAAGTGGCTATGGTTTTTGATGGTGAATAAATTTCTAACCATAAGATAAAAAGGGAAGGAAGAATAAAATAAAAAACATTGTTAAATTACAATATTTCTTTTACAGTAAATGTTCAAAATGACCTCTATCATCGGCAATGCACAATCTACATCTTTTTATAAAATTTTCTTTAAGTTTTTTGAATGCATCTTCTTTTTCTCTTATTTTCATTTGAGCTTGATTTAGTTTTAAACGTAATTCCTCAATAGTGCTGTACTCGGTTTTGTACACCAGCTTTTTATAATATCCCCAGATAAAAAATCTACTTGGTTAAGATCTGGCGACCGTGGAGGCCAGGCTATTGGCCCTCCACGACCAACCCATCGCCGCGGGAAAGTCCCATTTAAATGATCTCTAACGATCCGAGCATAGTGGCATGGTGCTTCATCGCATTGAAAGAACATACGATTACGAACTTCTAAATTGACGTCTTCTAATATTTGATATAAATTATTTTGTAAAAATTCCAGATATGTTAGTCCATTCACTCTTGCTGGCAACTCGAAAGGTCCAACCAGTTGTTTGTTAAACCCCTATTAGACTATGCGATATTCAGACTGTCTTACTAAGACTGTCTGAGAGTCTAATTAGACAAGCTCGCTATTACACTGTGCTGAATACCGCATGCTAACTCATTTGCAAGGCGAACGCTGTCAGTGACGGTTGTCCTCTGTGTGATCATGGGAAAACTTTCGAAACACCAGAAAATCGCCGTAGCTCTTACCGCGAGTATTAGTTTGAATACATTTAAAAAAAAGAAAAGAAGAATATGGGTGAAGGAGTACTTACTTCTACGGGAAAAATTATCAAATATGCAAATATTGAGTGTTTTGGAACCATCTGACTTAAGAAACTACCTTAGAGTAGGAGTTGCTGAATTTGAACATCTGTTGAAATTAGTTACTCCATATATTCAAAAGCAAGATACGCTTCTTCAGATCTGTAGTTGTTGTTGTGAATAGTAAGGCGATGGATAATACTGTATAGTTGATGATGGACGACTGCTCTGTCTGTGTAATGATGGACGTCTGAGAGGCATCTCAGGGGATTGTCGGTTGTGTGGTGAGGGGGTGGAAGAATAGCTTGACGCTGGTGATTGGATTAAGGGCATCTGATAGCTGTAGGATCTAGGTGTGACGAGTAGACAAGAATCTTCAGAAAGCCGACCAAGCTTAGCATTGTAAATTGCATCGGATATAATTTTTTGACAAAATGTCATTTGTATTCCATCTACATTCTTTAATTGTAAGCCTACAGACTTTCCAAATACTTCCCAGTCTTCTTCTTCTTTTGAAAATATTGCTTCAGCGGATTTCAATATATCTTCTTGTTTTTGTAGCAGTGTTCCTTTCCTTTTTTTTATGGTGTGTCCTTTAGACGTTGAAGCAATATGTTCGCTTTGTTTAGACTTTGGAGCATTAGGTCTGCTTTGTTGACTTGAAATATCTTCGTCAGATGATTGTGAGCCCTAAAAATAGAATAAAAATATAATATTTATTGTTCCAGATACCTGCAAATGAAACAGAGTGGAAAAAAACAGCCGAGGAATTTGAGAAAAAATGGAATTTCAGTCACTGTGTTGGAGCATGCGATGGAAAGCATATCGCTATCGAAAAACCCCCCGAAAGTGGCTCTTTGTTTTACAACTACAAGGGGTTTTTCAGTATTGTGCTGTTTGCTGTTGTCAATGCTAACTACGAATTTATGTATGTACACACAGGTACAAACGGATCCATTGGAGATGCAGCAATTTTAAAGTGTACAAAGTTTTGGCAGAAAATGCAGGAAAATTCTTTAAATATGCCATCTCCCTCTCCGCTACCCGGCACAAACGAAGATGTTCCATACGTGTTTCTAGGTGATAGCGCATTTGCATTGAATAAAAACTTAATGAAACCGTTTCCTTTTAAAAATATTAATCGTGAACAAAGGATTTTTAATTATAGATTATCACGAGCCAGAAGAGTGGTTGAAAATGCCTTTGGCATTTTGAGTTCTCGTTTCAGAGTACTACGTAGACCTCTCAATCTAGATCTGAATAATGTGGACGCTGTAGTGTTGGCATGTTGCACTCTGCATAACTTTTTGAGGAAACGAGTACCAAATTACATAACTCGTTCGAATATTGATTCAGAAAATATAAAAGAGGGCACGTTTCACAAAGGAGATTGGAGACAGACCACTGAACCCTTACTTACATTCCAACATTCATCAAATAACCAGCGTAATGAAGATGGTAATATTATACGAAATAAATTCATGGATTATTTCAATTCTGTTGGAAGTGTTAGTTTCCAAGACCGAATGGTTGATGTTGTACCACCATAAATTAATGTTTTGTTTTTATTTATACGATTAAATCATAAAAAAATATTCTTGTTTTATTAAAACTTATTATTCGTTATATTTATATCGTTAATCGCATAACAACAACTTGTAATGATTACTCAAAGTAGGTAATGGCATTACAAGTGATCCGATTACTTCCTTTCAATTTTGTCAAGTCTTGTCAATTTCTGTCAAGATCTGTCAAGTTCTGTCGATTTCTGTCAAGTCCTGCAAATTGTTTTCGGGATTACAGTAGGTAATGGGTAATGCCATTACAAAATGTAATGTGTTAATGGGTAATCTTTAATCGGGATTCATTTTTGCCCAACACTAATTTACAAACAACTTGTGGGACCAACTGTGGAATCGTGAAAAACAACATGTGCTGTTCCATAGATTTTGGTGCCGAGGTTACTGAACTTTCGTATGGAGCAATTAATATTATTTTTACACGCTTTCATCGTTGGTCAAAATAAAAAGTTTATTGCATGAGTACCCTTTTTTATATTGTAAGATGTCACAGAGTAAGCTTGAATAATACAATAAATTTACCTCCTCATCTTCAATGCTTTCTACTGGCGTGCGGCACGGTTCACTCGTTGATCCAATAAAGTTTAAGGCGTCAAAATACCATAAAGATGGTATATATATATCATCTGTGCCTGCGCCAGTTTTTCTTGAAGAATTTACCTATAAAAAACAAACATGCTTTCTGAATACATAAATATACGATACAATGCTTTTTCTAATGTTTTTTTCGGTGGTACCTACCAACTGAACTCAAGAAATTTACATACCTTTGCTAATTCCTTACTATAATTGGTACGCATGTTCATTAACTTCTTTTTGATTGTTTTGACTGTGGCATTTTCGTCAAAGTTTTTATACATTTCTAGTAAAACCCGGAATCCTTCCGTGCGCATTGATTTGTTTGAATAGTCTTTGTGGCTTTTTTGCCATAAATATGGCATTTCGCGATATAAATCAAGAATATTAAGAAGAACTTCTTTTTCTTTCGAACAAGCCATGTTTGCGGCACAGTCACGGGGCACACGACTGGACTGTCCTCTGCGGCGACGCGCGCTGACTGAGCGGTCTAACGTGCTAATTGTTATTAGACCACGCGATATTCAGCAAGTAAGCAAGTTAGCACGGCCGAATCCACTCGGTCGGTCTAATTAGACAGACTAACTTGCTAACTCCTATTACACTATGCTAAGTCTTAGTCTTACTGTCTGAATATCGCGTAGTGTAATAGACGCTTTAAACACACCTGTCCACAAATTAATATTGAACTGATGCTGAAAATTATGGCGGCGAATCGCATGATGTTTTCAAAACTTCAAGAATGGTAATTATGCATGTTGAAAATTCCACTTCGGCTAAAACTTGATTCATCAGTCCACATAATATTATCAAAAAAATCTTCGTCTATTTGACATTTATTTATCATTTCTTGACAAAAGGCTATTCGTCGCGGATAGTCGGCGGGTACTTAATCTTGTACTTTTTTACATGGTATGGATGCATGCCTCCTTCACGCAAAATTCTTTGCACAGACATGTGAGATAGACCCGTGCGATGTCTAATTTCTCTCGTGCTTGTTGATGGATTTTCTCTTTGCGCCTCTTCCAAAACTCGTTCTGCTTGATCTGGATCGATCCGTGGCACATCTTCTCGCCGAGAGGTATTGGGTATGCGACCTTCCATGTACGCGTTATGAACACGCAGAAACACTCGGTAGTCTGGGTAGATCTCGGGTTGAGGACCACCCCTTCTGATTAGTTGATCCCGATACATTCTAGCAGCAGCTCGGGCGCTTCCTTGGGCTGCACCGTAACAAAAATGCATTTCTGCATACTCACGCAGAGAATAAGGAGGCATTATTAATAAACTTCAACGATAGGCACTTTACGCTAAGTCCTTTCGCTCCGAAATATTCACAGTCCAATCACTTAGGAATAATATCGAAGTCCGTTAAGAAAGCCAAATTCATAGGATTGAAACACAAAATATGACAATGGAAACACACAGAAGGGCAGACGGTAAACGACTAAAGAGTTATGCAAAAGTTACAGTGCCCTATAACAAAAGCCACTTTTTCTAGGTAGTGCAATTAATCAATCTATCCGCTATCTGTGACAAGTGACAACTTCACAACTTTTTAATTTATAACATAAGCTGACTATTGTTTATTGATAACAAACGCAAACATCGCTAAGTACCTGAACAAAACACCTTTCAGAGTATGCAATTCTCGTAATTAGATAACGCCGCTTAACAACAGGTAATCGATGCTTCATGACTTGAGTAAATTTTTTTAGATGTTGCCGTGCTGTTAGCTGTTATACAGTGTAATTCTTATTATCAATACTGATTGTCCATACGGATTTTCAATACTGATTGATTGTCTATCCACCTGTCAATGTCATAAGTTTCACTTCCTTCCGCACTGTGCTCCATGAATACAATGTCGAGTCCCAATACACAAGTATTTTTATTTTATGTCCAAGTTCATCCTGCTTACTAAGAAACGGCTTAGAACCACAGCCTCTCAGGGTCATCTATTTATAACATTAGCGAAATTATTTTTTTAGAGATTAATCTTCATTAACACTAGTAGTTTTTAAGATAGGTTGTGGAAAAAAAAGATGTCATTTTTTATTTCTACAGCCCCTCAAAGTCAAGGACGAAATTTCTATTTATGGAAAGCAATGATTTGTAGCAACTGCATGATACGAAAGGCATATTATTCAGTTAAGTTGAGGCAAAAAATCACGAGCGTACACCAAACAATTTGGCTGTATTTTCAAATTTAGTTCATGAATCTGCTTTTTTTTTTAAAATCACAATATCTCAAATATCTTTAAAATAACTAAATATTGTTTAAGGTACATGGGGGTTAAATTAGTAGGTATTGAGGTCCCCCACCCGTGGGCCACCGTTGATCCACCATGCCAGTTACACCGTGTATAATCCCTGAGTGTGCGTCGAGGAATATTATAAGTGTCCGACGCTTTGTATGACGATAATGCGCCTGTTCTGACCTGTTCGACAGCTTTTTCCAAGTCTGATTGTGTCCGTGCACTTCGTTTTTTCTTTGTAGACATATTGGGAACCTGTAACATAACATACAAGATAAATAAAAACACTCACAAATACACTTACTCACATTTTTTGGAAGTCGAGTAAAAAGCGTTTAAAGTTCACACTATTTGGGCTCGATATGATTAATAGTAGATTATACAGCACTATTAGGCTGCATGGCAGGGAAACCCTATCCACAATGTGAATTACCTTTTTATGTAGGGTAAACCCGCCTTCGATAGATTTTGGCGAGGGTAAATACGCCTAGGCGTAATTAGCTGTTCTTTCCAGTTCTTAAAAAAGATACAAAAAATAAAACAGATCACTTATGTTGTGAATAACAAGCTAAATTTTGATTAACAATTAGTTATTATAAAGAGTTCAATCAATATTTAACAGAAAAATGGACAAACAAAATAAAATCTTACCGAAAACCATCCGCAGCGCGTTGACAAAAATGGCACGTCGACCACTCGCGCCGAACGTCGCTCCACTACTAGATCGCGGTATGTGCGGGGTCGCGGGAGTTAAATTACAGGCAACGAGATGATTATTAATAATATTTATTTGGGCAGTATAACAGTAGTGGATTACTAATAAAACAATATTAACTTAATCTACTTAATTCTATTGGTTTTATAGTAATGTAAGCATGTAAGCAACTGCTGAGTCAGTTGCATGTAAATACATATTGCTTAGGTTTGGCATATATAACTCGGGCGAGGGTCGCAAGCCCAACGAGACATAATCACCTTTATTATGTGCGATATATGATTTGTTTTATGATGCATTTAACTAGAATTTCAGAGCTTAGGCGTAATTAGCTTCTAGGCGTAATTCGACAGACATACTTTATATAGATTTATTAAATTTACAGGAGTGAATTGCCGCCATGTCGTGCGACGAAATAAAAGGCTATAAACTACGACGACGGAGGCGATGGAAGTAGAGAGCGGTGTTGGTACCGCAGCGACGTAAGTCACTACATATCCCCTCGGGTGACAGCGTACAGCAGCTGGAGTCGTTAGCGAGTAGTGACCGTGCACTGTTATTTTATGTAGACTTTATGATATTTGAGCTATGCTCAAGCTGAAAGCCGTAGCCGTGAGAACCGACGTAAGGTTCGCACACCATAGCCACCTGATGGGGGCTGCAGGCGAAGAAATTAAGGAATTCGATCGTGCTAGCATATAATTTGTCAAGGTTACATTGTAGTTCTTTCAACGTATCGCAAGGCTTGAGAGCGTCCTCGAGGTGGCTGCGGTTGTCAAAAGCCACCCTGGTTTGGCCGTGCGAGAGTTTTTTAACACAGGCGGGGTTATAGCCCGCCACTACATATCCCCTCCAACCCGAGAAAATTTTCGACTAGGAGAAAATTTACTTAAAGGTTTTTCCTAAAATGTTTAGGAAAACAAGGCTCAATACTTCCAGACATCAACATCCAAAATATCACTCAAATTCTTTTTTCATACTATCACTTACATTCCGCTAGGGTGTGAACACTTACATTCAATGACGACCACTCTAAGAGGATGTTTCCAGAATGACGTTAAGGCTTATTTTGGGAGTTGTCATCCGCTCCATATTGGACAACATAGAAAAAAATTGGACCTAGGCTTATTTAAGGAGTAGTCAGCCGCTCCATTTGAAGACCCAAAATGAATGGAGAAGGTAAGCTAAGCTAGAATCAGAGCATTAGTAGACTCTGGAAGAAGCGCCCTTACCTGGAGCAATAGTAATAGTCCAGGTACCTATTCGTTTTAGACGAATAAGCGACTAACCTATTTTAGATAGGCTAGAGAGAGTAGAATAAAAAATAAGCTAACCGTTAAGATTGGTTAGGGGGAAGGGCTTATTTAAGGTGTTGCCAACCGCACCGTTAGTTAAGGAGAATAATAGAAAACTCGATATTCCAGATTACTGGAAGAACTGATCCTCGAGGAGAAGATCACTTGCAGGTGGCTGAAGAGCCTGAGAAAAGAATAATGATTTGACCGCCTTTCCATCGCCTCGCAATTTAAATGGGAAGATCTGTCAAGGAAGTTAAAAAAATAAAATCTATAGAATGCACTAATGGCCTGAAATAAATTAAAAATATGGATAAAAGTGTTTTATTCGTTATGTAACAGCGTCAATAAACGCGTCCACGGCTTCTGGATGCTTCGACGCGCCATTGAAGCGCGCAGTGCACTTCGAGAAATTTCCTTGCGGCGCTAAACAAGATGGCGGCGGCGGCGTGGCAGCGTTGCATGAATTTGCGCTCGTGCCAATGTGAGATGTAAGTAGGGACTCGATGAGTTTTTGGTTGGCCTCGGCCTGCGCTTTTGAAAAGGCGGCCAAGAACACCGACAGCTGGTCTCCCGTCATCAACATGGGCGAGGCGTATTCTTCATCAGAGCTGGTACCTGCGAACCAAATAACCCATAGCACTATCGATGGAAATTGGCGGTGCGATGCACCCATGGCAAACTTACTTCCTTTAAGACATGTCTGAAGAAGACCATGTGGCGATGCGAAAGACATACTAGAAGAATTTTCACATTATTTCCAAACTGACATCGGAATGTTGCCATGGCAAGAAACACTAGCGTAAAAAGCATACATAAAAAAATAAAGAAAAGGTTTGAAAATTTAAAAAAAAAAACGTACCTAATAAAAACTTACTTGCTGCACCCGCTGCACCCCTCGTTCTCTTCGCAACGTGGGCAACGGCATGCGAGGCGGCAATTGGAGTGTCTAAAACATATCAAAAATAAGTTTTATTTTTTATTAAATATGGGCTAAATCATATAAACATTTTTCACATACTTTGGCTTGTTGATGGGACAGGGGGGACGCGGGACGCCGCCCTCTTTTTCGAAGCCGTTAGAGTATCTAAAAATACAAAAAATATTTTTATATACGAAGAATAATCAATTCATTAATACACATTTTATTATATAATAAATTATTAGATATAGGCTAAATAAATAAATGAATAGTGAGGTGCACATTCCTCCACATATTCAATTAAAACACAAATAAAAAAATTTAGTAAGTTAAGTTATAATTGACTGCCTGTGTGACTCTTGGTGGCGGTGGCGGTGGCGGCTAGCGGTGGCACATGGACATGGAGGGTCTAAAACAAACCATAAATTATTTTGATTACATAGAATTATCAATTCATAAATACTCATTTTATTATTTATTAGATGTGCATTTCTCCACATATTCAATTAAAACATATAAATTAATAGAAAGACAAAGAAAAGTAGAATTGCATTTAGGTTTAAAAAATAGTGTCATAATTACTGCCTAACTGCCTGTGTGGGCCTTGTGGATATGCGGGACACAGGCGTGGGCGGCGGCTCCTGCGGTGGTGACGGGGGGAGGGGCTGAGGGTGATCTCGACCTCCCCCCAAAGCGGAAGTGGGTCCACCTCGGGCAGCTGGGGGTTCCTGTAATTGATATTATTGACGCTCAAAGGAGCTTGAGTAGAGGGACCACCACCCGTCCTCCGCCTGTCCACCTCCACCGCACCGGCTTTCCTCTTGACGCGCCAATACTAGGCAGGCAATACATCAAACATGCAAAAAAGCAGTATAAAAGGCAATTAAATAATTGATAAACTGAAAAGACGGTTGTCACATTTTAGAGTTGGCTCGGACTGAATACACTTAAACACAGAATTTTTCACACAAGTGGTGTCTTTAGTCTTTTGTGTCTGAGCTAACTCTTATAGTATCACCTTATTGAATCAAGCTTTAGAAAATTAAAAGTTTTGTTACTGTGCAATTACTCAAAAACATTGTATTAATAAAACAAATCACTGGTTAAAAAGCAATGAAAAATGCACATTAAGTATTAGTAATAGACGTTTAGAGACAAGCGATGCAAAAAATATTCACAAAAACCCAGAAGATGAATAAGTTTTCTATCTATAGACTTACGTCCCGCCACGCTGCCGCCGACTTGTGCACGCCTGTGCCTTGGGCGTTGAGACAGGACGTCAACTCCTTCCACAAAGCCCGGACCTCTAGCTTAGCTTGAGTGGAGTTGAGGGCCTGCCCCTTCGCCAACGCCAGATGCTCCTGCATGAAGCCCAGCAGAACATCCATCTGCTGGGCACTCACCTTTCTTGGGGCTGGCATCTACAAATTATAAAGATCGTAGACGTTGCCATTGCTTGTTATTATTATAATAATGTAATATCTAAAATACAAATTAATAACTTACTCTTATTTTGTATTGGAATGGAATACACGTCTATCTTGCCAAGGCGCGAATAAACTTGTTACAATGTTACCAACTAAATAATCGTTTTGGTAAAACGGCCGGCTGTTGAAATTTAGCTAAAATTATGCTAAAGGTTGTTTATTTTAGACAAAAAATGTGCCAATTTTTATATTTCTATAAAAGGACAAAGATTTTATATACTAAACAACAAATAAAAATACTTAACGATATTTAAGTATGCTAAATCCAAGTATATCATAGGCTAAATTGTTAACACTGGCGGGTCTCTATTCGACGGTCTTTTATTCATTCGGTCAGTTATCGACGCTTGCTTTAGCCACGCCCCTTAAGTTGCGCGGTACGAAATTATGAAACCAATGGTGTCAGTATCGAAAACCGAATTCGACGTCGAGTTCAAATCAACGCTAGTTACGCGGTAGGCCCCCAGAAGGATTATTCATATCATCTAAGCTACTTATTTTGGCATCAATTTCGTCTCTAAATTTGGACCAGTCAGCTAAATCATATTTCCATTTCGGTGTCAGTTTGATTTTGTCTGTATCTGAGGGAATTCGCGATGTTATAAAAATAGGGAAATGATCACTATCGTACAATTGGTCTAAGGCGTTCCATTCAAAATATGACGTTATATTTTGTGAAGCCAAAGTTACATCAATACAACTCGAATGCCCATCACTAGAATCAAAATGAGTAGGTTTGCCGTTATTTAATATGAGCAGGTCATTGTGATTCTTGAGCCATTGTGATATTATCTTACCCCTAGTATCACATTTATTAGAACCCCAAAGAAAGTTGTGGCTGTGAAAATCACCTAATAACATGAATGGAGCTGGAAGTTGGTTTATCAAGTTATCTAATTCATGAATTGATAAAGGTTTGCTGTTAGGTAAATAGACATTGCAAATAGTCATGGGAAATGGAAACTTTACTTTTACCGCTACCACTTCTAAATTTCTTGTTTAGATTAACTTCTTCTGCTATTATATGTGATTTAAGAAATGTAACTACTCCACCACTGGCCCTATTACTATCAACTCGGTTTTTATAATAACAATTATATCCAGGTAACGAAGCAGAATTATGTTTAAAATTAGTTTTTTGAAAACAAATGCAAGCCGGATTTAGTTGATTTGTTATTATTTTGATCTGTTCAAGACGTTTGAAGTAACCATTAATGTTCCATTGCAAAATATCCATTAATGGTTGGCAAATATAAAGTGTTTTATTTAATATGAGTTGTTGTAGTATGAGTATCAAAATATATAAGAACGAAGTGTATAAATACCTTAATTTTCAATAGCAGTAGTATTCAACATGTCATGTAATTTTCTAGTTAATCGTGAGCACCTATTTTTGAGACTTTTATTCATTTTGCAATGCAACTTATTACAGATTACAATGAGACCTTCTATATTTTGTGTATAATTTGATAATAATTCTTTAATGTTTTGTTTTCCTTTAGATTTTTATTTTTATTTTTTATAATATAGGTAGCAAACGAGCATGCGGGTCACCTGATGGTAAGTGGTCACCGCCGCCCATGACTCCCCGCGACACTGTGGGTGTCGGGGGTGTGTTGCTAACCTTTGAGAAAATTGGGCACCGGATACCGCACTCACCGAACGAAACGCAGGAACATCGTCCCTACTTCACGTCGGTTTTCTGTGCGACGGTGGTATTTCACCGGTCGAGTCAGCCCAGTAATCGCTGCAGACAAAGCCTACAGCTTGACTCTACCACTCTCAAAATTTGAGATCAGAATTGTCTAACAAACTAATAAATTGATCTAACTTAATTGGAAAACTAGAATCTTCATTTATTTCAGATATATAATCTTCAATGTCCTTCCAGACTTCTTCTTCATTTCTTGGATCTCTTTTCTTTAATTTCTTTTTTGTTTTTGTTTTTATGTCTTCTTCGTCAAATGAAAAGTTACTTTCTGTGTCATCAGTTGTAAATTCCAGTATGTCAGGATCCGGTTGTAATGGAGGGGGTGGTTTCATGAGTTCCTTAGAAGATTCACTGACTGTAGGGGAGTGAAATCTTTTTTTTCCTTTAGGGTTGAGTTCCAATGTGAAACCAAGGTCATTCTTTTTCAATACAGTAGAAGTTACTGGCGGGGTAGCTATGAGATCCACTTTATCATTGGATGGAATCTGGAATAGACCCTGTTAAGCAGAAAGGTGTTAAGTGCCAAAAATCAGATTTTGAGTTAAGTATACCACTGTTTTTGTAAACATATAATCTAATTGTACGCAAAAAATGAACTCTCCAAATATTATATATTTTTTGTTATTTACAAAAAATAGGTTTTTTAATACAGTTGCTCAAAAAGTGGCGTATTGCAGGGACTTATAGCGTTCGGGATGTGGGCTATTACACACGCGTGCTTTTTTTTTACCTTTCCCGCACTCGTGCGTTCTCTTTCCCAACTGTCAAAATAATGTCTATTAAAAAGAAAAATTAACCAACCATGAAGTTTTTACTATAAAAAAAAACAAAAAAGTATTTATGATTCATGTTAATACTTACGTAGCGTAGGTATATTTCTAAAAAAAGCTACTAGTTTGTTTCGATGTCAGATTTAATGATTTGATTGAATTAGTGTGGTTGGTTTCATTTCATTTTATCTCATTAAATTTCATTTTCATTTCATACCAATAAAAAAATTCTACTGAAGACTTGGCTGTATGGGCATAGTAACCTTTGCCTACCAAATGGGTAAAGAAAAAATGGCGCCATTTTCAAAATGAGTTATTTCGACATTTACGATCCTAATTTTATATTTTATTAAATTGCTTTATTTTTTCGCAACTGTATTAAAAATAGTCGTTCAGTACACGTGCGGAACCGTCATTGCAACTCGTCCCGCCTGTCAACCCTCGCCTTCGGCTGAGCCTCGGCTCGGGTAGACATTGGTCGGAACTCGTTGTAATGACAGCCTTTCCACACTTGTATTGAAATATACTATTGCAAAATTCGTTACTCCACCTTTTGAATTTTGCACAACAGTGTTATGTCAAATAGTTCAATTCTGCATATTAAGGATACGTTGGAAGCCTGATTTGCACATGCACGAAGGGTTCCGTATTATTTTTATCTATAAAAACGGTAAAAAATTAAGTGTTTTGAATTGGTGGCACCCTTCAATATGAATATTATTGAAATTAAATAATTATTTTTTACTAATATTTTGTGAATATTTCAGTTGTCGTTAATAATAAGATCATGAAAAAAATTGTCAAATAAACACGTTTGTTGTATGTGATTCCTCTTAATATTTTATTTTTATTATATTTTTAGTATTTGTTATTATAGCGGCAACATAAATACAACATGTGTGAAAATGTGAACTTCCTTGCTATCACGGTTCATGGCGGACAGACAATGGAGTCTTAGTAATAGGGTCCAGTGTGTGTTTTTCCCCTTTAGGTACGGTATCTTAAAAATTTGTAGTACACCTAGTAGATTGGACTTAGGTAATTAAAAGTAGATTGACACCTTTTGTTTAATTGCTTCCTGCGCCACCGAGAAGCACACTCGGCAGTGTTACCAAATACGTACGTTTTTTTTTATATATAATATGGCAAAGCAAACGAGCATGCGGGTCACCTGATGGTAAGTGATCACCGCCGCCCATGACTACCCCGCAACACTGTGGGTGTTGGGGGTGTGTTGCTGAGCCTTTGACAAAATTGGGCACCGGATATCGCACTCACCGAACGAAACGCAGGAACATCGTCCCTACTTCACGTCGGTTTTCTGTGCGACGGTGGTATTTGACCCGGCGATTCAGCCCAGCAATCGCTGCAGACAGAGCCTACAGCTAGACTCTACCACTCCAAAAAACTACGTTGTAATAGTAGGGTACTATTATAGATGTTTTGGTATTTTTGACCCGTTTTAGAGCTGGGTTTGATATTGAACAGTCCGATAGCTTTCACTAAGATGAAAATAAAGTTTCAAATTTTCTCAGTGGTCAGATAGCGCTAGCTATGCTAATGATTTTTGTGACTAGCTTCACATTAAGGTACCTAACGCACTAGCGGTTGGCCGCTAGGCGGTTAGACTCGAGCGGTCCAACCGCTTAACGCGGTTTCTTCGCGGTTGGCCGCCATAGCGGTCAGCCGCGATGAAACCGCGTTAGGCTGGTTTCAGAGCGGCGCGTCTCAGCAGCGCTGCCCAGGCGCGCGCGGCTCGGGCGCGTGCCTGGGCAGCGCGTTCGCTGTGAAACGACATTCAGACGCGCGCGCTTCGTTGTGGTGTACGGTCGAGTGCAGAGAATCATTATGCCAGCAAACGTAATCACTATATTAGCTAATATATACGTTATATGGAAAAGAGTGCAACAACGACGTCTTAAAAGATTGCAAGTCGATCCTTTTAATGCTACAAGGTTGTTGAGAGGAGCCTTTGTAACATCGTTTTCTGATTTACGAGAAGATGGTTACAGATTTTATAAACATTTTCGACTTTCGCCACCAACGTTTGACGAATTACTGTGTAAACTACAAGCAACTTTATTGCGATGCAATATGTATCGTATCTCCATATCACCAGCCGAGAAATTGGCGGTAACTCTAAGGTAAGTTAAATAAAAGAAGAGTTTAATCTCTATTGATCATATTTATTTATTAGCAAGATTTATTAGCAAGAAATTCAAGTAAGTATACCTACCCCCAGCCCATGTGTTTAATGTCACATGAAAAATATCTATAACTAGCTTAATCAATTTTGTACCTAAATTAGTGTAATCTAATCAGTCTCATTTATAATAAAGGGGCTGACACTCGCCAATGACCTTGAAAAATAATTTTCAAAAAAGTTTTTAGGAGTATCCGCTTGATCTGTGGCTATGGAAAAAGGATATGTTATTTTTAAGGATATCCTTGAGAACTTGACCAATTTCAAAACACGATATTATTACAATGTCTTTATAAAAAAATGTTGCAAAGTTGGCTCTGAAAAAACGTTCGAAGAAAAAAATACAGACTACCAATTAACTTCGTTCTGATATTTTTACAGGAATTGATGCCTCTTTATAATTTTGCGAACTTGGCCAAATTATTTTTTTGATAAATGTTATACTTTTTGTGAAATATGCTTTTTTGTGTGATTTTCGCACTATTTTGACGCGGTCGCCGTCGTAACCTCCACGCGGAAACGCACGCCAACTTGAGCGATATTTCATCGGTCATACGTGCGATGTTTGAATATCTCGAAACGATATTGCTAATTTTTGAGTGTCAGCGCCTTAAGTAGGTACTAGTTTGTTAATCAGCATATTTTTAGTTTTTGGTAGGTATTGATTTAAGCTTGACGAGCTCTTAGCTGTAGGTAGGTACACTAGCAATGTGCATGACTTGGAACTAGGAAGATGTAGGTATCAGGCCGCCCACGTTCCGCGTAAGTCGTCCGTCGTGTCATGTCGTGTGGATTGTATCGGGGGTGGGCTGAGCGAGGCACGAAAGTTATGTGTAAGTACACTCAAAAGACACAATAAGCTTTACACCACCAGTTAAAGTTGAGCTCTGATGTACTACGGCGTTATACCTACATTACGGGGAGAAAGTTTTTAAAAGTGTAAAGCTTTGACTATATGTACCTAGGTACTTATTTACTAAAAATTAATACTGATTTATGGAACAAAACAATAAACATTTTTCAATTATAGGTATAGGTGGCAAAGTTAACCTGCCGAAGTAGGTACTTACCTACGTGCATTGTTTATATCTACGTGCATTATTTAAAATTATTACTAATTATAAACTTATTAGGTTAGGTACTTATGCACTTTTAACAGTCTAATGTAAAATAGGTACCTAATTATTCTTTTTTACTTCCAGGTATTTGGCAACAGGCAATTCGTTTACCGATCTGTCCACCACATACAGAATGGGAATTAGTACCCTAAGTCTAATAGTCAAGGAAGTTTGCTCCGCTGTATGGCAGATGCTACGTTATGAGTGTATACCTGAACCAACTACTGAAATGTGGCAGCGTATTAGTGCGGAATTTGAAATGTATGCAAATTTTCCCAATTGTTGTGGGGCAGTAGATGGTAAACATATACGGATAATAAATCCTGCAGGCGGAGGTTCGATGTTTTATAATTACAAACACTTTTATTCTATTGTCCTTTTGGCAATGTGTGATACAAATTATTGTTTTACCTATGTCAACATTGGGGCGTGTGGGAAAAACTCAGATTCTGCTATATTTAAAGAGAGTTCATTGTTTAGGAACTTAGAACGAAGGAGCTTGGGTCTACCTAGTCCAAAGCCTCTGCCGACCACTAATTTTAATGTACCACATATAATAGTGGGCGATGGTGCATTTGGAATATCAAACTACGTAATGAAACCTTATACTAGATTCAATATGACCTACAAGAAGAAAATTTTCAATTACCGTTTGAGTCGCGCTAGAAGATACATAGAATCAACATTTGGAATAATGTCTAACAAATTTAGAGTGTTTCATACCCCTATGAGTGTCAGTTTTCCTGTTGCAAAAACGATAGTACAAGCATGTTGCGTATTGCATAATTTTATTAGAGTACGTGACGGCTACAATGTAAACCTTGGTAAATTCGTTTTATCTAAAACAACGGAAAAACGAGTGGAAAATAATTGATAAGCTGACGCATTTAGCAGGGAGATAGAAGCTCCACTATCCAGCAAACCTAAACACTGAAAGTCATTATTTACTACTAAACGGGCATAGGGCCTACAATCCGACACAGAAGGTGCAAAATGACAAATATTAACTTCGGAGGGATGCAAGAAATTATTAACAAATTTTAACCATGCAGTCCACTCGTCTTTCGTCGTATGATGGTGGGGACAACCTAAGCGACTCCTGGTGGAGGTTGGGTGCCTTCGCCGTTTTTTGACTGGTCACTACAAACAGGGCAGTCTCGTACCGTGACTCCTTCCGCGCCACAACGGAAACAATAGGGGAGTTTCTTGGACGAGCACGAGTCTGCTGAGTGTCCGCGTCCATTACAATTACGGCACTTGACAACATCACGACTTGTGCTGGGACGTACAGAGACTTCAGTCGCAGCAACCTTGGCACGACGACGACCTTTAAAAGCCAAATCAGGTTCTAAGCAATTTTCGCTAGGAGGGGGTACATAATCCTCCGCAGAGCGCAGGGCAACATCAATCTGTCGGCAATATTTATGCAACTCTTCCACAGTATTAAAGTTTTTAAACATTACTTTCGAACGATAACGAGGAGCCAGGTTAAATTTAAGCAGGTCTAGCTTCTCTGCTTCATCAAAAGGAACCGAAAGTCGAGCAAAATATTGTCGCATAATAGCAAAATAAGTAAGTGCATCTTCCGAGGTGTCCTGAGTTCGATTATAAATTTCCCTACGTAGTCGAAGATGGTAATCCAAAGGTAAAAACTCAGTCTTCAATGAAGATACTAAATCAGACCAACTATCAAAAGTTTCAGAAACACTACGGTACCACAACAAAACAGGGTCGCTAAAAAGGCTAGAAGCAGATGCTAACAATTCCTCATCAGTCATACGATGACATTTTTTAAGTTCTTCGACACGTTGAAGAAACCCAACCAAACTCAACTCACAACGTCCAGGATTTTTATCTAATAATCCCATTTTGTTGAGATAGGTAACAAGTCTCTGGTTTACAAATTTTTCAAGTATTTTGGACAATGTAGAGAGGAGAGAAATAGGTCTATAATTACTTGGGTCGTTATCATCACCGGACTTATATATTGGGCAAATCGTTGCAGTTTTAAACACAGCTGGGAACATACCACTGTTGAGGCTTAAGTTGCACATGTGACATATAGGATCAATTAAATATTTATGAAAAACCTTGATTATGTTTGTAGAGATACCATCAATACCAGGAGCAGAGTTAGATTTCATTTTTAAAATAATTGACCTAATCTCTAAAGGATCAGCGGGTGGCAAGCACATGGATCCAAGCTGAGGTACTCTATATTTTAAATTGGTGACAAGATCTGCTTCATTGGTTTCCATTTTATCTAATGTTTGCCTAGCTAGGTTACTGCCCATAGTTGTAAAACAATCATTTACTTGATTTAAAGACGACAGAGGTGATTCCTTTATTAACAAAAGTTTACTATTACTTTGTTTGATGTTATTCTTAGTATAACACAGTTCCTTTAAAGTTTCCCAAATTTTTTTACTATCACCAGCTGATTCTTGCAATTTATTTTTATAGTAATTATTTTTTAATGTTTTAATAATTTTATTGCACGTATTTTTATAAGTGCAATACTCAGTTTTCAGTTCAAGGTCATTGGGACAGAGCTTTGTTTTTTGATAAAGTTTATCGCGCTTCCTGATAGACCTAACAACTCCCACGGAAATCCAAGGTTTCAAAGGTTTAATTTTATTGGATATATATAATTTCTTAGAATTAGATTTAATTAGATTTTGTATTAACTTAACTAAATATTCAGCTGAATCGCTGGCATTTGTGATCTTATAAAAGTTTATCCAATCCATTTCTTGTAAGTTGGTTTCAATCGCTGAATAATCAATTTTCATTTTGTAATTCCGTACAGAAGGTTTTCTAGATATTTCTTTTTGTATATGAAGAAGAATTGGAGAGTGGTCTGTTAGCTCATTAAAGACTAATGACTGACATGGGTGCCCAGTTTTAATCATGAAGTGGTCTAAACAAGTTTTTTCTCGGGTTGGTATGGTGATTCCTTGCTTTAATCCATGATAGGCCATCATGTCCAAGTACTCTTGTGCACTGTTGTTAATTTCTCCAGGTTGAATGTCAATATTAATATCGCCAGTTAGTATGATACTACTACTAGAGATATCGTTTAAGATGTCGTCCATTGAGTTTATGAATTTCATTGGGTTCCTAAAAGCAGATGGTCGATATGTGCATAAGATTGTAGTATCTGGTAACATATCCAGTCTTAGACAATTCGCTTCACACAATTGTACCTCTGTACAAGTATACTCCAGATTGCTTTTGACATAAACAACCACCCCATCGTTCTGATTGAAGGTGGTTCTACTATGAAAAGATGTATAGCCATCTAAAGAGGGTATAACCGAGCCTGAGTTTGTCCAACATTCTGAAAGAACAATTAAATCTATTGGTAAATTTAAATTTTGTAAAAAAGCGAGAAATAAACTAAAGTTGCAATTTATACTCCTGATATTAAGTGACAATATGCTTATGCTGCTATGGTCACTGTATTTGAGAAGTGTTTTAGCATCCGATGAATTATATACACGTGTACAGGATATTGAATCTATATTTTCTAGGTCTGTTGAAATAATGTCAGTAAGCGAATCGAATTTTAATTGTATATGATAGGTTGGGATAATAATTGTATTCAGAATTAATAAAATGGAGAAGGTAGATGTATCCTAAAGATGCGTATTTGTAGACAAGTTTTAAAATAATATAATAAATATATAAAGTTAAATGTTTGGTGTGTACGTGTGGAGTTTGTTTTTGTTTAGTGTAACAGTAATTATATAGTATAGAGTTAGACATAGAGTTATAAATTATTGCAAAACAATTATTTGATCTAATGTAGTAAATAAAGTAATAAAAATGAACAAAAATAATAACTAATGGTTGCGTAATGCTGTAACATGTTTCTTGTAAAAAGGGCAAATATGTTAAAAATGGAAAGATTACCAGGTTAATTAAGGCAAGTAAGAATAAACAGTTAGGACCTAGTCAGATCTTGAGGGGCAGCAAGTCTTTTTCTGTGTTGATGCGGTGAGCGGGGGCGCCGTCGATCTTCCGCAAATACACCGATCCCCTAGAGGTCCAGCAATATTTGAAATTTTGATCTTTCGCGAAATCGCGGGTTATCGCGTACAGCTTTTTATTTTTAAATGTTAGACTCTCCGTGATAAATACTGGTTTAATTGGACCGTCAATGGAAAAATGTGTTGTATTAATTTTGGACGTGGGATGATTCCTATTGTAAGTCTTAACAGCCGTTAACAATTCATCTTTTAAAAAAACGCTTGTGAACTCGACTATTATTGGTTTTAAACTCGGGTTTGCAGTGGATACTCTGTATATGTTCTTTACATCTCGCTGTTCAATAGAGGTGTTCAACACTTTTCCCACGTTTGATAAGAGATTAAGTAAATCTATCTTGTTTTCCTTATTGTTTGTAGGTATGTTTTTTAATTCAACACAAGTTGAACGTGTATTCTTATCAAAGTTTTCGCATCTTTCTTCCAGAGTCTCAACTCGTTTCACACTCGCTTTATGCGCCTCTTCTAGTTGATCGTAGCGCGTCAGTAGATCGTCGTATTTGCTCGACATAAATTCGAGTGAATCCTGCATTACTTGCATCTGTGACTTCATGTCACGCATGATGCTCATTAATGAGTCAAGTTTTAAGTCTTGGGCATTAAAAAGCGATTTTATTGTGTCGTCACATTTAGTAGGTGAGAGCCCTTCACTGCTACCGCGACGCAGGCGCTTATTTCTCGAGATTGCGCTAGCAGTTGCTATAGTTGGTCCCGATTCTGAGTTTTGTAACGTGTCCTTCACCGGGGGACTTCTTTGCATAGACATACTGTAATGTTGATTGTCTGTATGTGAGAAAACAATAGAAAAAAATATGCAGTTCCGACTATTGCAGTATGCGGAGATAATGACAATCCAGGTGCAAGTTGCGAGCACCACGGGTACTCTGGGGTCAAAGTCCAAGACACACCCACTCCAATCAAGCGCTGGCAATTGGGGGCGGGTCAACACTGACGCCGTACGGTTGGTCGTGACGTACGTCTCAGCAGATACGTCAGCAGCAGCGACGGTAGTGGCTATCAGGCGGTGGGTACCAGGGCTGCAGTAGCGGGACAGTTCAAATATTCACTCACGCTTGTAAACTCCCTCCTGGTGAAGTAGTTGCTCTCTGGATTTTATGCACTCCTATTTTATGAATCTGATTTTTCAGTTACAAATTACTCCGTCGTGCATCAAGTCCAACACTTTTAGCTCCCGAACCGATCGGGAACGGCGACTATGTTTGCCATGCCTTCTACTACGTATCGGATGAAGACGAACTACAGAACTCGGATGTCGAGTGAATCTCACTTATAGAACTATCGGAACCAGAAGAATTATCCGGGTAAGGACGATATCGCGATCTGTTACGGGTCATTGATAGACGTCGCTTGTGTATAGGCTTATCACTAAGGACACTATTGAGTCTCTGGCCATGAGGAGGTGGAGGAGTATATCTTTTTTTTTTTTTTTTAAATTTGCGAATGTATGTTTTAGTTTTGGGAGTTGATGATCAGGAAGAGAGTGAAAAACAAGTCAAGACGAGCATGTATGTCGTTATAATACTCGTACATTATTAAATTACTGAGTAAAGATAAAATAAATATTTGTGATCACACCAAGTAAGTGAAAAAAGCGGGTAGATCTCGCGGCGTTAACACGCAAATCTTGTGTGCTTGTAATTTTTATTTAATTAAACTCTTTAGTGTGTAATATTAATTAATAAATGTACTGATAAGTTGTGCGGAATTCACCTCAACACACTCTCACTTTTAAATCACCACAAAACTATAACCATTGTGTTTCACCATCTCAATAACAAAATAAACACCACACAACCATGGACATCGGCAACTTGGAATCTTTGGGCAATTTCTTCGAGTCTCGGATGCGAGACTATGAGAGTAAGCTGCTTAAGGTTGCTGGGACCGCCTCTGTTCAGACAGATGTGACCTCCTTGTCTCAGGACTTTGCCAACTTCAAGTCTCTAGTTTGGCAGATGTTGTCCCGAGTAAAAAAGGAATTTGAAGTCATCAGTTTGAGTCTGGATAGACATGAGACTATTATGAGGCGTAAGATTCTTCTGTTCCATGGTGTGGCTGAAAAGCAAAACGAAAATTTACAAGATGTTCTCTACAAAATAATTACAGAACAAATGAAATTGAAGAATGTAAACAAATCTACCTTTCATGTTTGCCACCGCCTTGGTACTATACACGGTAAAACAAGACCAGTCCTTGTGCGTTTTCATAGTGTGGAGGACAGGAATCTCATCTGGCATAGCAAAACGGAACTCAAAGGATCTGGCATCACAGTCTCGGAATTTTTAACCAAAGTTAGGCATAGTGTTTTTACTGCGGCTCGTACTCATTTTGGCATAAGGAATTGTTGGACGGCTGATGGCAGAATAGTAATCAATCTTCCTGACAAATCTCGCATGAAAATTGAAACTCAGACTGCACTTGAAGCATTGATGACGAAGTTCCCTCCTGCAAGTAACATCCAGCCACCTACAGCGCAAACATCAAATCTCAAGATTGACTCGCCTAGGCGTACTCGACGCCGACATTAGGTTAACTCTCTTTCGTACAATAGTTTTTTATACGCTCTTATTTATTTCTTTTAGTCGGTATGCAGTAAAAACTAAACTTGTAATCTTTCTTTTTTTTTGTGACTGTCTTGCGTTAATTTAATTGTCAATTGTCATTGATTGTCAATTAATTTGTCAATTTTGTTATGACAGTTGATACGTTTGACTTTGGGCGCGTTCAGAGCTGTGCGATCTCACACATTTACCTAACTCGGAACGGGTCCTTTGAGTTGTAACTGCAAAATCATTCCGTTTTGGTTTTGTTTATTTTTATATTATTACTTTTTTCCTTTTTTTTTCTTGTGTGTGTTTCTTAGTTTTTAATAAAGTTTCTGTTGTATAATATGTGGTGATTTTCTTAAGTTTAATTCTTAACTGTTTGGTGAGTTCTGTGCTTTATCTTATCTTTTAGTATATTTGCATATATTTAATTTGTTTAGTTTATTTATTTGTTTAGTTTTTTTTTAATTTATTTATTTAATTACTATATATTATAAATATGAATAACTTTAATGATAGTTACTTCTCTTGTTCGTCTTCTTCCTCTGACAGCTTTGCCAGTGCTGAGAGCTCCTCCTCCCATCCTCGGTCATTAAATGACCAACTTTCCACAATCTTTTCCAACTTTCCCCTTAACTTTAATATGGCTCATATTAATGCGCAGAGTGTCCCTGGGCACTACGCTGATATGTTGAATTCCTTTGCCAACCTACCTCTTGACGCGCTTTTAATATCAGAGTCGTTCTTGAAACCCTCACTACCTTCAGTCCAATATCCTCTTCCAGGGTACGTCCTCATTCGTAATGACAGAATAGGTAAAGGCTGCGGTGGAGTTGCTATATATTTGCGCGCGGAGATACCCTATAAAATATTAAATACCTCACCATCACAGTATTCTGGGTCTGCTGAACATTTAGCTATTGAAATTACTCTTAAGCACACAAAAATGGTGCTTCTCGTGTTTTACAGCCCTGATCTCCATGTTGACTACTTCTCTTCGTTAGAAATTTTATTAAATAGTTTTTGTCCTTTCTATAAACACGTATGTGTGATGGGTGATTTTAACACCTGTATGTTAAAAAATGATCTCCGTACGCAAAAATTAAATTCTCTAATATCCTCAACTAACCTTAATATCCTGCCACTCTCTGCTACCCACCACTCTCCCAACAACATCCCTTCCTTACTGGACCTTATGGTCGTTTCCTCGCCAAGTAATGTTGCCTGTCATGGGCAACTTACTGCTCCTTTTTCATATCACGACCTAATTTATTTATCCTACCGTATCCGTGCACCTAAACGCCGCCCTAGGAAGATCTTTGTACGTAGCTTCAAGAGCATAAATACAAATCTACTGAAACATGATGCCCGGTCTATCAACTGGAATCCTGTGTTTGACTCTGACAACCTTGATGACAAAATTGAATATTTCTCTAAATCTGTTCTCAACCTGTTTGAAACCCATGCACCGCTCAAACGTGTCAGTGTCAGATACAACCCAGCACCTTGGCTCTCGGATTCCATTAAAGATTTAATGGCTTCCAGAGACAAGGCTAAGAGAAGGTTTAAGCGTTGTCAGTCTGAAGAAAATCTACTGATCTTCAAAAACTTGCGTACACGATGCACACGTATGTGCAGAGATGCCAAGAGGAAATTTTTCCGCGACTCTCTAAATAACAGATCCTCATCTGAAGTCTGGGGTTTCCTTAGGTCTGTAGGTGTAGGGAAAAGCTCTACCTCATCTGTCAATGACTTTGGGTTAGACTCATTAAACAACCATTTTTCTTCGCCTCCTCCTGTTTTTGATCCCTGCAGCAAAGCCAATACTTTGTATGCACTCTTGAATACTCCTGCAACCCATGATCCTTTTAATTTTGTCGAAACTACTGAGGAGGACGTCAAGAAGGCTCTTAATTCTATAAGCTCAGCAGCTGTTGGACCTGATCAACTGTGTTCCAGAATGATAAACTTGATCCTGCCTGAACTCCTTTCAGTCCTAACACATTTATTCAACTTTTCCCTATCCTCTTCAAATTTTCCTACTGCCTGGAAACAAGCATACATTATTCCTCTGCCTAAAGTTTCAAATCCCTCGTCTTTGTCCTGCTTCCGTCCTATTTCTATCCTTCCTTTCCTATCTAAAGTTCTTGAACATATTGTTCATGGTCAGCTCTCAAAATTTATTCATTCCAACCAACTTATTGACCCGTATCAGTCTGGGTTTCGTCCTGGCCACAGTACAGTCACTGCTCTCGTAAACGTCACTGACGATATCCGTTGGGCCATGGAGAATAAACAAATGACTCTGCTGATCTTGTTAGACTTTACCAATGCTTTCAACTCAGTCGATTTTGACGTTCTCCTCGGTATCCTCAAATCCCTCAATCTGTCTCCTTCTGCCCTTTCCTGGTTCGATTCATATCTTCGTGGCCGCTCGCAGCGAGTTCGCGTCAATGAGGCCTTTTCTGATTGGTGCGATCTTGTTGCAGGTGTGCCGCAGGGCGGTGTGCTCTCTCCTTTGCTTTTCTCCATTTTCATCAACTCAGTGACCAGAGTTATCTCCTCAAATTACCATTTATATGCTGACGACCTACAAATTTACACCCATTTTCCTGCTTCCGACATTAGTAACGCCATCTCTTTAATAAATGATAACCTTGATCGTATTTTTAGATGGACTAAGTCGTTTGGTTTACATCTTAACCCTAATAAAAGTCAAGCGATGGTCATAGGAAGTAGATACTTCCACAGTCGCCTTGACTTTACCGCTCTGCCTCCTGTCTGTATGGATGGGACCCAGATTCCATATACAGAAAGCGCCAAAAATTTTGGTGTTATTCTACATCCAAATTTTTGCTGGAGTTCTTATGTGAACGAAATTAGTCGTAAGGTGCATTATACATTCCACAACCTTAAATCCCTTCAGACGTTCCTTCCACTCCAAACTAAAATCACTCTTGCCCTGACCCTCATCCAACCCATTATCGACTATGCTGACGCTTGCTGTCTGGATGCCACTGAAGAGGTTCTAAGTAAGCTGGAACGTTTGCAAAACTCGTGTATTAGGTTCATCTATGATTTACGAAAATACGATCATGTTACCGAGTTCCGCAAAAAACTGAAGTGGTTGCCGATTCGCTTGCGTCGGAATAGTCGTATCCTTTGCCTTCTTTTCAATATCCTTCATAATCCTGCTTCCCCATCTTACCTGCGGCAGCGATTTTCGTATGAACACCCTGAAGATGCTGTCTGCAGAGCTCATTTAAAATCTCTCTTATCCACCCCTACCCACTCCACGGACTTCTTTTCCAACTCTTACACTGTGCATGCTGTCCGTTTGTGGAACTCACTGCCCTCAGTGATCCGTGATTCCAAATCAGTGGCTGTTTTTAAAAGACGTTTAAGAGAACACTACTTGTCTCAATTATAAATAGTAAATGTGTAATTAATTGTATGTTTATAGTTCATATATGTATGGATATTTGTATGCATGTATATGTATGTATGTATATATATATATATATGTGTGTATATGTGTATGTGTGTATTTGTATATATATAGGTATATATAGTAAGTATGTATATTCATAGGTATAGTATAGTATGTAGGTTTAACTTATAAGTATATAGGTATGTATGTAAGTAATTATACGCACAGGACTTGCAAATTTGATTACTTTTCCTATCTCAGGGCTGCTGGAAGAGATCCCTTTAAGGGATAAGCAGTACCCTTTGTACATATGTTTTTATTTGCTTTTGTGTTTTAACTTTTTCTTGTTCTGTTTACTCAATGTATGTACATAAAGTGTTAATAAATAAATAATAAGTTTGATAAAAAACATCACTCATGAAATACCTGAAATCTCTGAATTATGGAAATACCGAAAATTAACTCATAACACTAGCTTCATTTAATATAGGTAAAAAGTTTGATTTCACCAGAAATAAATTGTGTACGTATACTCTATGCTTCGTAATAATATTTTTAATAAATTTAATATAATTAATATAATATATTTTATATTAATATATTTTAATTAATTTATAAAATAAAACTTTAATAATTTAAAACTAAACTTAATTATCAGAGCGAATCACTGCCTTCTGAGATACAGTTACACACTAGTTCTGAAGGCAGGGATCTATTTTTATTTGTAATTTAGGCTCATTTGGGCATTTCATATTTAGATTGTTTAGCTTAAGATTAGATTTTATTTATATTCTGATTTAAGTTAAATTTTAATTCTTTTTGTATTAGGTCTTTTGGAAATAAACTATTTGTATTTGTATAATAATTATGTAAAAGAAATTAAAAAAAACTATCATACACTTTACACATTATATGTTTGTCTTTAAGCACACACAGCCTAACTGTATGCGCTGCTCAATCGCATCTCAATCTGCGGATAGACATCTTTCCAAACAATAAAATAAACCAATACCTACTTTTATGCTCAAGTAAGTAAGTCAAGTATATAGAGATGTATTTACCTACCATCGAACAATAAACGTCCATACCTCTTTGCAAACCATAATTTTTAGTCACCGTCATTTCTAGTACCTACCGCATATGTCCATTGTTTATAAAGTTAAAAAGAAACTCATTAATTATTAAGTATCATAAAAAGAAATAGGTGCCTAGGTAGCCACGTAAGTTGTGATTCGATCAGATATGCTGGAGGGTATCTATAATGCAAGTTTAAACCACTAAACATGTTGCAGGTATAAGTCGTAAAGTAGGCAGCTACTCCAGTAACTTTATTCTTCTCTGTGTTATCAATTCTAATTTTCCTGCATCGTACTAGCGCGGTGCTTTATAGTTTTATCACTTAAGAGATTTAAACACATAATAAGTTATAAAGCACAGCAGCAAAAAAAATATATGTATGTCAGTAAGCATATTAAAAGTATCTGTCTTATATAACGTAGAAGAACTAAATATGGAAGTTTGTTTCGTTGTTCATCTATAATTTTTACGTTTTACTAAACACGTTCCTAGAATTTTTTACGTTAATAAATAGTGTCTTTAAGAATAAGTTTTAGATTAAAAAAAAAAGGTTACTACTCGTTTGTTCAAAATAATCATAATTAGATATACCCTCTGTCAAACTCCAGTTATGGACATCTGATATCGGACACCCAACATACACAACATATTTACAATTGGACAGACGCTCATTTAAAAACGATAATCAACAATTAGAAACGGTTTACTAGTATTCAAGTGCAAGATGAAAAAAAAGTATATTATTTCAAAAATACACTAATTAAACGTAATTTCATAATTGGGTCCAGGCATATAACCGGATCCAATTATGAATTAGGAAAAAGTTGAAATGTAAAATTCCGTTGGGGTTTTATGTTAGGGCCTACGCAGACCGGGACGTCATGGCAAGGGATTTTGCCGTGAGTCAGCGCACACCGGCTGCTTAGATACCGCGGCATACCAGCATTTTACCACGGCATGCCACGGCGTGCCGCGGCATTCCAGCACTTTGCCACGGCATGCCCCGGCATGCCCCGGGGTGCCGCGGCATGACAAAGCACGCCTCAGCGACTCCTGCTGCCTGCAGTCTTCAGTTGCGTTTGATTGAGTGTTGGTGTGCCTCAGTTTTACAATGGTAGATTGGGATTTAGTGTTGATATCGATTATTGCAGATGAAGAAGAAAGTGCACAGGCTAATAATAGGAATAGAAGAAGATTTTGGGTTGATAATTTATGGAAAGAAAGGGAATCAAAGGGTGAATTCAATAATTTATTTAATGACTTAAAATACGACGTGCAAAAATTTTATGACTATCATAGAATGGATTATGAGAAATTTCAAGCACTGTTGAATATATGTCGACCATATATCGAAAAACAGAGGACCAATTTTCGCAACCCCATTGAAGCCGATCAAAGATTATCCTTGTGTTTGAGGTGGGCAGTTAAATGATTGTATAAGTTTAATATTTTCTTCTTTTATTTAATTAAAAAAACATTTTTTTTTGCCAAATACAATCATGAATTGTAGACACATAATAACGATTTTTATGTTTTTGCACTGATAAATCTTCTCACTGATAATTCCTGGATCTTTATTTCTTTTTACTTAATTTAGAGTACCTACTAGTTTAGATTAGTTTCGTATTCAGAAACTGCAGTTTTGTAGCCAGACCCTGAAGCAGCTTCATAGCCAGGGCCCGAGGCGGTTTCATAACCAGACCGTGAAGCAGGTTCATAGCCAGAACCTGAGGTGGTTCCAAAGCCAGACCCCGAAGCTGCTTCATAACCAGAGCCTGAGGCAGTTCCAAAGCCAGACCCCGAAGCTGCTTCATAACCGGAGCCTGAGGCGGTTCCAAAGTCAGACCCCGAAGCTGCTTCATAGCCAGATCTTGAGGTGGTTTCATAGCCAGATCTTGAGGTGGTTTCATAGCCAGATCCTGATACAGCTTCATAGCCCAAGCCTGCCGCGGTTCCACAGCCAGATCTTGAAGTAAAAGCGGTACGGCATGGTCGTTGATGTTGCAAATTGGTAGAGACATCTTCAGATGTTGGAGCTGGAGTTCCCTCTATGTAGTTTAATTCGGCGTCAGTTACCATATTAAATATTTGTCTCTTTATTCGGACCTGCTCTCTTTTTGGTAGCTTTTTTACTGTGGCAGCCATTGTTTGAAAGAACGAATCAATGGCGTCCACCTCCTTTTTCGATTCAATATATTTATTTAGTATTTCAGCAGTTGTTGTAGGTTCTGGTATTATTGAGGAATGGTGTGAATCATTGGTCATTCGCGAAACTGAACGTTCATCGCTATCAACGACAGCGGATTCTGCAAAAGAAGTCTGCGTATCCTCTGAAGAGGAGTCCAAATTCGAGGTTTGTTTTCTGTGCTGAATGAATTTTTTCAAAAACTCCAGCTCTTTTTCAAACTTGATAGGGCGTCGCTTTGTGTACGGGTCACCACTCTTTGTTTTTCTGTTATTCAGAGCTTTCCTAAAATTATTACGTATATTACTCCATATTTTCTGACATTCTTCACCTAAAACAAAACATAAGCAGGTAAAATGGTATAGAATCAGAATAAGTAGGTAATGGGAAAAGGCCTTAGATAGTGACTAGGTGACTAGGTTAGCACCAGCTATGTTTATGGGATTATATTGAGCTAATTTTTTTTCTAAGTAAAAATTACCACTGGCTTTACGGTGAAGGAAAATATCGTGAGGAATTCATAATTATATATAAATAAATATATCGTATTATTTAATTGACTTTGTTTAACTGTACCCTGTCTTTCACTCTGCCTCACTTACCCCTCTTTATATTATCTTTCAGATTTTTGATCACGGGAAGTAGCTTCAAGTCTCTAGGTTACAGCTATCGTATGGGGTTTAGTACAGTGCGCTCTATAGTACATGAAACTTGCCAAGTCATTTGGAATGTCCTAAGGCCTAGTGTTATGCCAAAACCAACAAGGGAAAAATGGACGCGAATCGCGATGGAATTTGATGAAAAATGGAATTTCCCGAACTGCATCGGTGCAATAGATGGTAAACATTTTAGGATAAGGGCACCTCGCAATAGTGGAAGTCTCTACATGAACTATAAAAAGTTTTTTAGTATCGTGCTACTAGCGGTTGTGGATGCAAATTATAAATTTGTGATTGCAGATGTAGGATCATATGGACGAAATAGTGATGGAGGTATAATGCAAAACTCAATATTTGGAAAAAAATTGACTTCTAATGCCCTCGATATTCCCCCAAAAAAACGTTTACCGAGGACAGATCTTGAGTTGCCCTATGTTTTTATAGCAGACGAGGCTTTTCCGTTAACCACAAACATTATGAGACCATTTAGTAGCGACCGATTGACAGATGAAGCAATGAAAATATACAATTATCGTTTGAGTAGAGCCAGGCGTATCGTCGAAAATGCATTTGGTATACTTCAAGAACGTTTCGAATTATGTCAAAAAGGAATTCAGGTTCAACCAAAATATATTGATAATATCATTTTAGCATGTACTTGCTTACACAATTTCATCATAGGTGGTACAAGCACAGAAAGTCAAAGTATAGCAAGTGTAAGCATTAATTTAGAAAACGATAATAATATGAACAATGCATTAGATGGTACGACAGTACGGGAGATGTTTAAAGATTACTTTAACTCTGATGAGGGCTCGATTCCATGGCAAAACGATATTGTAAATAGACATTAATACCGTGTGAAGTATTAAAATATAATTATATTGCAAAAATATTTACCTGTTTTATTCATTTCTGTCCCAATTATTCTCCACGCATTGTTCTTCATTTGAGTGTTCATATAATGTTTTGATGACATATTATATAAATAATCATAGGCTTGAACTAATGTTATTAATTTTTCCTCCATGTTGGAATAAAAAACGTAAAAAACTGGTCTCCGAAAAAAACACGTAGGTACACAGTCGTCAAAGACGCGGGCGCAAATGGATGGTCAATGGTGTGCATTCCCCGCTTCTCTACCCCCACCGCCGCACCCCGCAGTATATTACTACGAGCGCTGGAGTCCGTGTCATGCCGTTGCCTACCGCAGTATGCCGCGGCATCCCGCCACGGGAGCCTGTGACGAGCGCCGGAGTCCGTGTCATGCCGTTGCCTACCGCAGTATGCCGCGGCATCCCGCCACGGGAGCCTGTGGCGTGTCTTTTCGATTAAATCCCTTTCAATGCCACGGCATCATTTTAAAGCATAGCAATTTATGTCGTATTTCTGTAACAGTACGGTTGAATGTCCATTAGTAAAAATTAAAATCCCTTGCCATTCCGTCCAGGTCTGCGTAGGCCTTTAGAGTGTGATTAATCTCCCGTTATCAATGGTTCCAATAATGATTACAAAAATTAACACTACAGTTACTCCTGTCATTTAAAAAAGCCTATAAATGTACCTACTTGCGACACGAACACAATCCTTATAAGAAATTCTAAATTTTCCAAATGTATTTACCTACGTCTGGAAAAAGGGCTATTGTCGAAAACAAATTTGCGGATAGCCCTAAAATTTGATTCCATAGCACTTTGAATGCTGGCACGACTGATTAGAATTACTATTTCAATAAAATAATTTACCAGGCTAATTATTTTTGAAGAAATATCGATGAAAAACCATAATTGGTTCAGCGTCGTAATTGGTGCTCTTACCTACATGATCACAGTACCGACATCCCATTATCTTGTTTATCCACCTCGTATTTTATGTACAAATTGAATAATTTAAACTATGGGTATGAAAATAAAAGAGATTGATAAAATAAAATGTGGGTAGATAAAAAATATTTTGCCATCAAATTAAAGTAAGTTTTTATTTAGCTCACTTTATATCGTTGCTGTAAGCGTCTTATGACGATGTTACCATCACTATATTGGTTAAGTTATAAAAAAATATATAGAATGGACTACATACCAGAAAGTTTTTCTTTTTACGTAGTTCTTACCACTTCTGATCTATTAAAATACTGGATTCAGGATGCTGCAATAAATGATATTTCTTGAATTCTATATTCTTTATTAATTTAACAAAGTAAAAATAGTTTCACAACAATATATTTTTCAATCTACCACGCCCTCTCGCGAGGACGGGCTCGGTCCGAATGACAGATGCAATGACAGTTGTGTACATGGTTAAAACGTTTTTCAATCTTTAAACATTATTGGAAGCAAAACATAACTGATCTATTTGAGAATTTATCAGGTATTTTCTTTAAAAAAATTAAAAGTTCTAACATAATTTTAGTTTAATGTTATTAAAACCGTTTTTTATTTTAGTTATTTTCCTATAATTTTCCATTACGTCAGCAAAACAAATCTAAAATTTCAAAGTGAACATATATTACAAAAAAATCCTTTGTCTCTCCCAGTTCTAAAAACAGTCACATAAGATAGACCGAGAAAAGTATTATTTTACCAATCATAGGGGACTGATAAAATGGGCTTTGTAATACTCGGTTTACATATAAAAAGTGTTTGACGTTGGAGTGAAGATATGTTTGATTGACTGTTTTATTAAAGACGCTTGTATAGTTACATCAAATATTATTATATTCAAGGATTTATGTATAAATTACCAATTTTTATTAATATGTTAAAGCTGTTTGTATATCCTTGGGCGACTGTATATATTGGGGACCCGGCTAATTATTTGAAAACCTTATAAGATTATTTTTACTTATTCTTTAACTATTTGCAGATACCATTCACAGTTGAAGTTCCACAGTTGGAGGTGTCACAAAACCAAAATAGTAAGTTTAAAAATTTATTTAATATTGTATTCAGTTAAAACTTACTTTGATTTTACATAGTTCACAATATAATTAATGTTTTTGAATTGCAGCCTTGGCATTAAGCGAATCCCTGACGCGGATGTTGAGTCCACCCCCTGCTTCCTCGCCTCCGACTGTTCCACCTACGCCAACCCCTCCAGCTCAGCACCGTAGCCGCCGGCGAACTTCCTAATCTCCTCTGCTCGCTACCGTTTCGCCACGCCATTCCAAGCCGAGAGCACGGCGAAACAGAAAACAAACTCCGCTGGATCGAGCCCCTGGCCGATTTGTGGACATAGAGCGGAGGCGCTTGGAGCTCGAGGATGCGCGTGACAAACGACAGGAGGCGGAGAAAATTGAGGTGAAGCGGAACCGCAACCCTTTGCTAGAACGGGGTTCCTCATGGTCGCTGAAGCAACATTGGATATTTTTAGACGGCCACAATAATGTATTTTTTATTTTATCAATTTATATATGATACATATACCTATATAAATATATACTGTTCATTTTGAAGTTTTACTTAAATAATTGCCAATAGGTAGGTACAAATTATAACCTACGATTATGTATACCTAAATGACTTTTGACCCGAAGTGTAGGTATTATGCTCTAAATGTCAAAAACTTAAAATTCTTATAAGTTCCCCGGGATTGTCCGGTGCTTAAGAACGTGTAGTTCTATAAAAGTTTATAAGTATAAAAGCCTAGAAGTGGTTGAGATAAAAACTAGTAGAATTTATAATAACTTTTATATTTCTCTGAAAAATGCTCTTCACAAAATTTGCAACAACGCGTCTGTACAGAAAAATATTTGAAATTCGAATGGCCGGCCGCGCGCCGTCGAACTGACGTCTGTACAGTTATCGATACTAAACTTATATCGATATTATATCGATAACTGTTTGAAGATTTAATTAAAAGTAATACAAATATCTATAATTTATCAACGAAAATATTAAGTAAATTTAGTAAACGTAACAGTCGGCCATCCGTCACATAAACGAGTCCCTTCGTTTATTCTTAACATGTAACACTTTAACTTTTTAACATTTTCACATCTAATTAACTAATTTATAACATTTTATTTTATATAACACTTTTGATGTTTCACAATAACACTTTCTTATTTTGTTCATGAATATAATTATTCGACTAAAATTAATCAAGTTTTAACATAAGTCTTCATATCTCAGGCGAGTGTAGCTACTTCTTGGTTCTTTCACTACAAACTCCCGTCTTAATCAATCGATAAATTCATCGAAAATCTTGCAAGAGGGGCTACTTCTAATCTTTCACCACCATCTTACTCATGTCGTCGCTTCATATCTTGCATAACACTCTTGCTTGGTATCAAATCTACACAAGCTCTTGTGTTATGCTCATCTTATTCAATAATCACTGATTTATCACTCATCTTAAAAAATAAAAGAGGTCTAGTCGAGGCTTATACCCTCAATCTCTGGGCTCTTCAGACTCCTACCATTTTGATACAATCGTTCCTGTTCATTTCGCAGCAAAAACTCGTTAGCCAGCAATCGCAACCTCTCAATGAGATCGCTGTCGTCATGCTCCGCGCGGCTCCTACTACGGCTTTGCTTGACAATCATCCTCCCTTCGACGGTGATTACGTACTACGTTTTTGGTCGCGGCGACTTCCGGCTACGACTGCGACTTCTTTGTCGATACTTGCTGTCACGTCTTTCTTGTATGACTCCGACAACGACGTTCTAACTCACGGGGTCCCCATATGTCGATCGGTAACTCGGAGATTTGAAGCGATGCTTTGCTCCTCCGTTTTAAGGTATCATCATTGCTTCCTTCCATTCTGTAACTTGGAAACGATATTTTTGTTTGTAAATTGTATTTTTGTTAAATCTAACCCCGCCATTCAAGCAAAACTTTTATTTTATGTTTGTCAAAGCGATTATTCATTAAAAAAACAAAAAATCTTATCTACCACACAACTTATAAGAAAATTTATTTTTATCATCATATTTTATGGACCCTAATTTCGGCATAATATTCAATTAAAATATTTACTCTATAATTATTTTTCAGTATGAAGCATTCTTTTCAAACTTAAATTAATACAATAAAAGTCAACACATTACCTTAGTTTTGTAAAATGATCCGTGGGCGTAGCAAAAACTGTATATTTTTGCGGTTATCCCACTTCTGAGCTATAAAAGCCTAGAAGTGGTTGAGATAAAAACTAGTAGAATTTATAATAACTTTTATATTTCTTTGAAAAATGCTCTTCACAAAATTTGCAACAACGCGTCTGTACAGAAAAATATTTGAAATTCGAATGGCCGGCCGCGCGCCGTCGAACTGACGTCTGTACAGTTATCGATACTAAACTAATATCGATATTATATCGATAACTGTTTGAAGATTTAATTAAAAGTAATACAAATATCAATAATTTATCAACGAAAATATTAAGTAAATTTAGTAAACGTAACATAAGTTATAGGTACTGTAAAATAGATTTTGATAATTCTAATTAAATTATTTTAACTCAAAAGTTCGTGGTTGAAATCTTTCCACGCTTTGTTATATTTATTATATTCTTGCAGTAAAGTGATTTCAGTTTCCTAAAATAATGTACCAACTAACCTACCTACTTTTTAATTTCGGTTAAAATTCGTCTGTAACTAATTTCGTCTGTAAAAAATTCTCAAATTGTTTTAGTAATATATTTTCTGTTGTATCCCTTTCTATTTTCAGATTTATTTGTATATTTTCTTTGGTTTCTAAGTTCAGATCTGTTACTATTTTAGATTTTTCAAATTTTATTTCTTTTTTAAGCCATTCTGGTCCTTCCCACCACATGCTGTATTGACTTAGTTCTGGTAGTAGCATTCCTCGCGATGCTATGTCAGCAGGGTTTTCCTGAGTCTGTACATGGAACCAATTATTGTTGCCAATGTTGTCAAGTATTTCAACTACCCGATTTCTGACAAAGGTTTGCCATCGGGCTGGGTCACCAGCTAACCACGATAGTACAATGGTGGAGTCTGTCTAGGCAAATATTTGATTTCCTGGAATTCTCATGGCTTCCTTTATTTGTTTTAATAGTTTAGCCAACAATACCGCTCCACATAATTCTAATCGGGGAAGTGTAACAGGTTTGACTGGTGCAACGCGTGTTTTTGCTGCAATTATTCCAATTTTTGCATCTCCGTTATTCTTTTCTATTCTTATATATGCTACAGCAGCGTATGCTTTGATGGAGGCATCGCAAAACCCATGTACTGTGACATCAACTATTTTGCTCTCAGTGGACTGTAACCATCTTTGTAATTTAATGTCGTTTAGATTTAGAAAACTCTGCCTTATCTCCATCCATTCATCTTGTCTCCATCATTCAATTTTGCCGGTTTTATAGCAGGAGATAACCAGCCTAGGGGATCATAAAGTCGCTGTATTTCTGCTAAAATGCATCGCTTGGTGATCTTAGATGTATCTATGATTTCAGGTAAGTTATTTGTGTACTGAAGCAGGTCTTCTCCCATATCCCAACAGAGACCTAAGGCTCGAATGGTGCGTCAATTTTGATGTCCAAGCTTACGTGAAGGCTTCTCTGTGAAGGGTCAAATGCTTTTAAAAAATCGGCATGATTAGAACACCATTTTTGCAAAACGAAACCTCCTTTTCTTAAAACTTGTTCTATGTTTTTTGCGGTTTCTATAGCTTCTTCAAGAGTGTCGTTACCAGACATCAAATCATCCATAAAAAAGTCATCTTTTATAACCTTAACTGTTCTTGGTTTATCCTTTGCTTCATCTTCTGCTATTTGCTGCAAGGTTTTAACAGCTAAATAGGGAGCGCATGCTGTTCCAAAAGTGACCCTTAGAAGGCGGTAATCTTTAACAGGTTGTGAAGGTTCTTTTCGCCATAGAACTCTCTGGTAATCTCTGTCTTCTGGTTTTACGAGTACTTGGCGATACATTTTCTGAATGTCTGCCACATAACATACCTTCTTCATACGCCATCTCATTATCAGATTTCTCATATCTTCTTGAAGCTGTGGGCCTACTAACATCTCATCATTGAGCGATACATTATTCTTTCCTTTAGGTGATGCATCGAAAACTATCCTAACTTTAGTTGTCTCCTTGTCTTCTTTAATTACAGCATGATGGGGGAGATAAACTGCTGGCTTATTTAAATCACTTTCTGGTACCATTTCCATATGATTCAATTCTATATACTCCTCCATTACATTACTGTACTCTGTTTTTAATTGCCTACTTTTTTCAAAACGTTTTTCTAGGTACTTGAATCTCTTTAGTGCTATGTCTCTAGTTTCACCCTTGATAGATTGTGGATCGTCTGATAGAATGAGAGCAGCCTTAATTAAGTCATGGAAATCTTGGCTTGCCAGTCCTCTGCTAGCGGAAAGTAGTCTCTCCTTAATTAACCCATGATCCCCATATTTAATGGTTCTCTTCGGTAAACCAGGTATCTTTGGTACTAAGGCAATTCCATCCATCAACCTCTTTACAGCTTCCTCAACCAACGCCCGGTTCGTGGGACCACTATCCCCTGATAGATCCGTCTGAGCATCCGATCCCGCTAAGGATACAGCACTAGGGGACAAATTCGGATTTGTGACGTTGAAAGTGTATGTCCCCTTTGTACCCTCTTTAAGTACCTGAACCTCTCCTGGGATGGATGTATACTTCTTGATAATTGCTTCAATGATTTTCGAGACTCTATCTCTATCACTGAAGCTCTCCAAGAAGGACAAATCCACGATGGATCGCCTAGGTCCCAACTGTCTAACATCCGAGATTGTAGAGCCGATGACTCTCCTAACACCTCGTTGCATCGCGCCAGTCTCATGTCTCTCCATTGACCTACCGGCTGACTCGTAACTGGGGTCCTGGTCAGTTTCATCAAAGTTGCTGGACTCCAGTGTTACATAGTCACTCTCAACAGCAACCTTTGGACCTGCAACATCATCTAGCCAGTTACCGGTAGGATTGAGTGAGGGGGATTTGCTCTCATCGTCGGACTCTTCATCAGAGATATCTTCTTCTTCAGTTTCCTTGAGAGATTCGGGCAATCTTTGGTTCCAATTGGATCGTATGGCCTCCTCCTTTGCAGCTGAAAGATTGAGTTCCTCCATTACCTTAAAAGTGCGTTTTTTTCATATGGGATTGGTGTTGGATGTTGTTAATACACCAAGTGAAATTTACAAAAATCCCCCACAGATGACTCCCGTGGATCTTTGATCTTGTCTTGCTGCCTTTTGATGGCACGGCGAACAACCCCTGGCACTCTAAACCAGTAGTCTCTCCTTAATTAACCCATGATCCCCATATTTAATGGTTCTCTTCGGTAAACCAGGTATCTTTGGTACTAAGGCAATTCCATCCATCAACCTCTTTACAGCTTCCTCAACCAACGCCCGGTTCGTGGGACCACTATCCCCTGATAGATCCGTCTGAGCATCCGATCCCGCTAAGGATACAGCACTAGGGGACAAATTCGGATTTGTGACGTTGAAAGTGTATGTCCCCTTTGTACCCTCTTTAAGTACCTGAACCTCTCCTGGGATGGATGTATACTTCTTGATAATTGCTTCAATGATTTTCGAGACTCTATCTCTATCACTGAAGCTCTCCAAGAAGGACAAATCCACGATGGATCGCCTAGGTCCCAACTGTCTAACATCCGAGATTGTAGAGCCGATGACTCTCCTAACACCTCGTTGCATCGCGCCAGTCTCATGTCTCTCCATTGACCTACCGGCTGACTCGTAACTGGGGTCCTGGTCAGTTTCATCAAAGTTGCTGGACTCCAGTGTTACATAGTCACTCTCAACAGCAACCTTTGGACCTGCAACATCATCTAGCCAGTTACCGGTAGGATTGAGTGAGGGGGATTTGCTCTCATCGTCGGACTCTTCATCAGAGATATCTTCTTCTTCAGTTTCCTTGAGAGATTCGGGCAATCTTTGGTTCCAATTGGATCGTACGGCCTCCTCCTTTGCAGCTGAAAGATTGAGTTCCTCCATTACCTTAAAAGTGCGTTTTTTTCATATGGGATTGGTGTTGGATGTTGTTAATACACCAAGTGAAATTTACAAAAATCCCCCACAGATGACTCCCGTGGATCTTTGATCTTGTCTTGCTGCCTTTTGATGGCACGGCGAACAACCCCTGGCACTCTAAACCAGTAGTCTCTCCTTAATTAACCCATGATCCCCATATTTAATGGTTCTCTTCGGTAAACCAGGTATCTTTGGTACTAAGGCAATTCCATCCATCAACCTCTTTACAGCTTCCTCAACCAACGCCCGGTTCGTGGGACCACTATCCCCTGATAGATCCGTCTGAGCATCCGATCCCGCTAAGGATACAGCACTAGGGGACAAATTCGGATTTGTGACGTTGAAAGTGTATGTCCCCTTTGTACCCTCTTTAAGTACCTGAACCTCTCCTGGGATGGATGTATACTTCTTGATAATTGCTTCAATGATTTTCGAGACTCTATCTCTATCACTGAAGCTCTCCAAGAAGGACAAATCCACGATGGATCGCCTAGGTCCCAACTGTCTAACATCCGAGATTGTAGAGCCGATGACTCTCCTAACACCTCGTTGCATCGCGCCAGTCTCATGTCTCTCCATTGACCTACCGGCTGACTCGTAACTGGGGTCCTGGTCAGTTTCATCAAAGTTGCTGGACTCCAGTGTTACATAGTCACTCTCAACAGCAACCTTTGGACCTGCAACATCATCTAGCCAGTTACCGGTAGGATTGAGTGAGGGGGATTTGCTCTCATCGTCGGACTCTTCATCAGAGATATCTTCTTCTTCAGTTTCCTTGAGAGATTCGGGCAATCTTTGGTTCCAATTGGATCGTACGGCCTCCTCCTTTGCAGCTGAAAGATTGAGTTCCTCCATTACCTTAAAAGTGCGTTTTTTTCATATGGGATTGGTGTTGGATGTTGTTAATACACCAAGTGAAATTTACAAAAATCCCCCACAGATGACTCCCGTGGATCTTTGATCTTGTCTTGCTGCCTTTTGATGGCACGGCGAACAACCCCTGGCACTCTAAACCAGTAGTCTCTCCTTAATTAACCCATGATCCCCATATTTAATGGTTCTCTTCGGTAAACCAGGTATCTTTGGTACTAAGGCAATTCCATCCATCAACCTCTTTACAGCTTCCTCAACCAACGCCCGGTTCGTGGGACCACTATCCCCTGATAGATCCGTCTGAGCATCCGATCCCGCTAAGGATACAGCACTAGGGGACAAATTCGGATTTGTGACGTTGAAAGTGTATGTCCCCTTTGTACCCTCTTTAAGTACCTGAACCTCTCCTGGGATGGATGTATACTTCTTGATAATTGCTTCAATGATTTTCGAGACTCTATCTCTATCACTGAAGCTCTCCAAGAAGGACAAATCCACGATGGATCGCCTAGGTCCCAACTGTCTAACATCCGAGATTGTAGAGCCGATGACTCTCCTAACACCTCGTTGCATCGCGCCAGTCTCATGTCTCTCCATTGACCTACCGGCTGACTCGTAACTGGGGTCCTGGTCAGTTTCATCAAAGTTGCTGGACTCCAGTGTTACATAGTCACTCTCAACAGCAACCTTTGGACCTGCAACATCATCTAGCCAGTTACCGGTAGGATTGAGTGAGGGGGATTTGCTCTCATCGTCGGACTCTTCATCAGAGATATCTTCTTCTTCAGTTTCCTTGAGAGATTCGGGCAATCTTTGGTTCCAATTGGATCGTACGGCCTCCTCCTTTGCAGCTGAAAGATTGAGTTCCTCCATTACCTTAAAAGTGCGTTTTTTTCATATGGGATTGGTGTTGGATGTTGTTAATACACCAAGTGAAATTTACAAAAATCCCCCACAGATGACTCCCGTGGATCTTTGATCTTGTCTTGCTGCCTTTTGATGGCACGGCGAACAACCCCTGGCACTCTAAACCAGTAGTCTCTCCTTAATTAACCCATGATCCCCATATTTAATGGTTCTCTTCGGTAAACCAGGTATTTTGGTACTAAGGGCAATTCCATCCATCAACCTCTTTACAGCTTCCTCAACCAACGCCCGGTTCGTGGGACCACTATCCCCTGATAGATCCGTCTGAGCATCCGATCCCGCTGAAGGATACAGCACTAGGGGACAAATTCGGATTTGTGACGTTGAAAGTGTATGTCCCCTTTGTACCCTCTTTAAGTACCTGAACCTCTCCTGGGATGGATGTATACTTCTTGATAATTGCTTCAATGATTTTCGAGACTCTATCTCTATCACTGAAGCTCTCCAAGAAGGACAAATCCACGTTGGATCGCCTAGGTCCCAACTGTCTAACATCCGAGATTGTAGAGCCGATGACTCTCCTAACACCTCGTTGCATCGCGCCAGTCTCATGTCTCTCCATTGACCTACCGGCTGACTCGTAACTGGGGTCCTGGTCAGTTTCATCAAAGTTGCTGGACTCCAGTGTTACATAGTCACTCTCAACAGCAACCTTTGGACCTGCAACATCATCTAGCCAGTTACCGGTAGGATTGAGTGAGGGGGATTTGCTCTCATCGTCGGACTCTTCATCAGAGATATCTTCTTCTTCAGTTTCCTTGAGAGATTCGGGCAATCTTTGGTTCCAATTGGATCGTACGGCCTCCTCCTTTGCAGCTGAAAGATTGAGTTCCTCCATTACCTTAAAAGTGCGTTTTTTTCATATGGGATTGGTGTTGGATGTTGTTAATACACCAAGTGAAATTTACAAAAATCCCCCACAGATGACTCCCGTGGATCTTTGATCTTGTCTTGCTGCCTTTTGATGGCACGGCGAACAACCCCTGGCACTCTAAACCAGTAGTCTCTCCTTAATTAACCCATGATCCCCATATTTAATGGTTCTCTTCGGTAAACCAGGTATCTTTGGTACTAAGGCAATTCCATCCATCAACCTCTTTACAGCTTCCTCAACCAACGCCCGGTTCGTGGGACCACTATCCCCTGATAGATCCGTCTGAGCATCCGATCCCGCTAAGGATACAGCACTAGGGGACAAATTCGGATTTGTGACGTTGAAAGTGTATGTCCCCTTTGTACCCTCTTTAAGTACCTGAACCTCTCCTGGGATGGATGTATACTTCTTGATAATTGCTTCAATGATTTTCGAGACTCTATCTCTATCACTGAAGCTCTCCAAGAAGGACAAATCCACGATGGATCGCCTAGGTCCCAACTGTCTAACATCCGAGATTGTAGAGCCGATGACTCTCCTAACACCTCGTTGCATCGCGCCAGTCTCATGTCTCTCCATTGACCTACCGGCTGACTCGTAACTGGGGTCCTGGTCAGTTTCATCAAAGTTGCTGGACTCCAGTGTTACATAGTCACTCTCAACAGCAACCTTTGGACCTGCAACATCATCTAGCCAGTTACCGGTAGGATTGAGTGAGGGGGATTTGCTCTCATCGTCGGACTCTTCATCAGAGATATCTTCTTCTTCAGTTTCCTTGAGAGATTCGGGCAATCTTTGGTTCCAATTGGATCGTACGGCCTCCTCCTTTGCAGCTGAAAGATTGAGTTCCTCCATTACCTTAAAAGTGCGTTTTTTTCATATGGGATTGGTGTTGGATGTTGTTAATACACCAAGTGAAATTTACAAAAATCCCCCACAGATGACTCCCGTGGATCTTTGATCTTGTCTTGCTGCCTTTTGATGGCACGGCGAACAACCCCTGGCACTCTAAACCAGTAGTCTCTCCTTAATTAACCCATGATCCCCATATTTAATGGTTCTCTTCGGTAAACCAGGTATCTTTGGTACTAAGGCAATTCCATCCATCAACCTCTTTACAGCTTCCTCAACCAACGCCCGGTTCGTGGGACCACTATCCCCTGATAGATCCGTCTGAGCATCCGATCCCGCTAAGGATACAGCACTAGGGGACAAATTCGGATTTGTGACGTTGAAAGTGTATGTCCCCTTTGTACCCTCTTTAAGTACCTGAACCTCTCCTGGGATGGATGTATACTTCTTGATAATTGCTTCAATGATTTTCGAGACTCTATCTCTATCACTGAAGCTCTCCAAGAAGGACAAATCCACGATGGATCGCCTAGGTCCCAACTGTCTAACATCCGAGATTGTAGAGCCGATGACTCTCCTAACACCTCGTTGCATCGCGCCAGTCTCATGTCTCTCCATTGACCTACCGGCTGACTCGTAACTGGGGTCCTGGTCAGTTTCATCAAAGTTGCTGGACTCCAGTGTTACATAGTCACTCTCAACAGCAACCTTTGGACCTGCAACATCATCTAGCCAGTTACCGGTAGGATTGAGTGAGGGGGATTTGCTCTCATCGTCGGACTCTTCATCAGAGATATCTTCTTCTTCAGTTTCCTTGAGAGATTCGGGCAATCTTTGGTTCCAATTGGATCGTACGGCCTCCTCCTTTGCAGCTGAAAGATTGAGTTCCTCCATTACCTTAAAAGTGCGTTTTTTTCATATGGGATTGGTGTTGGATGTTGTTAATACACCAAGTGAAATTTACAAAAATCCCCCACAGATGACTCCCGTGGATCTTTGATCTTGTCTTGCTGCCTTTTGATGGCACGGCGAACAACCCCTGGCACTCTAAACCAGTAGTCTCTCCTTAATTAACCCATGATCCCCATATTTAATGGTTCTCTTCGGTAAACCAGGTATCTTTGGTACTAAGGCAATTCCATCCATCAACCTCTTTACAGCTTCCTCAACCAACGCCCGGTTCGTGGGACCACTATCCCCTGATAGATCCGTCTGAGCATCCGATCCCGCTAAGGATACAGCACTAGGGGACAAATTCGGATTTGTGACGTTGAAAGTGTATGTCCCCTTTGTACCCTCTTTAAGTACCTGAACCTCTCCTGGGATGGATGTATACTTCTTGATAATTGCTTCAATGATTTTCGAGACTCTATCTCTATCACTGAAGCTCTCCAAGAAGGACAAATCCACGATGGATCGCCTAGGTCCCAACTGTCTAACATCCGAGATTGTAGAGCCGATGACTCTCCTAACACCTCGTTGCATCGCGCCAGTCTCATGTCTCTCCATTGACCTACCGGCTGACTCGTAACTGGGGTCCTGGTCAGTTTCATCAAAGTTGCTGGACTCCAGTGTTACATAGTCACTCTCAACAGCAACCTTTGGACCTGCAACATCATCTAGCCAGTTACCGGTAGGATTGAGTGAGGGGGATTTGCTCTCATCGTCGGACTCTTCATCAGAGATATCTTCTTCTTCAGTTTCCTTGAGAGATTCGGGCAATCTTTGGTTCCAATTGGATCGTACGGCCTCCTCCTTTGCAGCTGAAAGATTGAGTTCCTCCATTACCTTAAAAGTGCGTTTTTTTCATATGGGATTGGTGTTGGATGTTGTTAATACACCAAGTGAAATTTACAAAAATCCCCCACAGATGACTCCCGTGGATCTTTGATCTTGTCTTGCTGCCTTTTGATGGCACGGCGAACAACCCCTGGCACTCTAAACCAGTAGTCTCTCCTTAATTAACCCATGATCCCCATATTTAATGGTTCTCTTCGGTAAACCAGGTATCTTTGGTACTAAGGCAATTCCATCCATCAACCTCTTTACAGCTTCCTCAACCAACGCCCGGTTCGTGGGACCACTATCCCCTGATAGATCCGTCTGAGCATCCGATCCCGCTAAGGATACAGCACTAGGGGACAAATTCGGATTTGTGACGTTGAAAGTGTATGTCCCCTTTGTACCCTCTTTAAGTACCTGAACCTCTCCTGGGATGGATGTATACTTCTTGATAATTGCTTCAATGATTTTCGAGACTCTATCTCTATCACTGAAGCTCTCCAAGAAGGACAAATCCACGATGGATCGCCTAGGTCCCAACTGTCTAACATCCGAGATTGTAGAGCCGATGACTCTCCTAACACCTCGTTGCATCGCGCCAGTCTCATGTCTCTCCATTGACCTACCGGCTGACTCGTAACTGGGGTCCTGGTCAGTTTCATCAAAGTTGCTGGACTCCAGTGTTACATAGTCACTCTCAACAGCAACCTTTGGACCTGCAACATCATCTAGCCAGTTACCGGTAGGATTGAGTGAGGGGGATTTGCTCTCATCGTCGGACTCTTCATCAGAGATATCTTCTTCTTCAGTTTCCTTGAGAGATTCGGGCAATCTTTGGTTCCAATTGGATCGTACGGCCTCCTCCTTTGCAGCTGAAAGATTGAGTTCCTCCATTACCTTAAAAGTGCGTTTTTTTCATATGGGATTGGTGTTGGATGTTGTTAATACACCAAGTGAAATTTACAAAAATCCCCCACAGATGACTCCCGTGGATCTTTGATCTTGTCTTGCTGCCTTTTGATGGCACGGCGAACAACCCCTGGCACTCTAAACCAGTAGTCTCTCCTTAATTAACCCATGATCCCCATATTTAATGGTTCTCTTCGGTAAACCAGGTATCTTTGGTACTAAGGCAATTCCATCCATCAACCTCTTTACAGCTTCCTCAACCAACGCCCGGTTCGTGGGACCACTATCCCCTGATAGATCCGTCTGAGCATCCGATCCCGCTAAGGATACAGCACTAGGGGACAAATTCGGATTTGTGACGTTGAAAGTGTATGTCCCCTTTGTACCCTCTTTAAGTACCTGAACCTCTCCTGGGATGGATGTATACTTCTTGATAATTGCTTCAATGATTTTCGAGACTCTATCTCTATCACTGAAGCTCTCCAAGAAGGACAAATCCACGATGGATCGCCTAGGTCCCAACTGTCTAACATCCGAGATTGTAGAGCCGATGACTCTCCTAACACCTCGTTGCATCGCGCCAGTCTCATGTCTCTCCATTGACCTACCGGCTGACTCGTAACTGGGGTCCTGGTCAGTTTCATCAAAGTTGCTGGACTCCAGTGTTACATAGTCACTCTCAACAGCAACCTTTGGACCTGCAACATCATCTAGCCAGTTACCGGTAGGATTGAGTGAGGGGGATTTGCTCTCATCGTCGGACTCTTCATCAGAGATATCTTCTTCTTCAGTTTCCTTGAGAGATTCGGGCAATCTTTGGTTCCAATTGGATCGTACGGCCTCCTCCTTTGCAGCTGAAAGATTGAGTTCCTCCATTACCTTAAAAGTGCGTTTTTTTCATATGGGATTGGTGTTGGATGTTGTTAATACACCAAGTGAAATTTACAAAAATCCCCCACAGATGACTCCCGTGGATCTTTGATCTTGTCTTGCTGCCTTTTGATGGCACGGCGAACAACCCCTGGCACTCTAAACCAGTAGTCTCTCCTTAATTAACCCATGATCCCCATATTTAATGGTTCTCTTCGGTAAACCAGGTATCTTTGGTACTAAGGCAATTCCATCCATCAACCTCTTTACAGCTTCCTCAACCAACGCCCGGTTCGTGGGACCACTATCCCCTGATAGATCCGTCTGAGCATCCGATCCCGCTAAGGATACAGCACTAGGGGACAAATTCGGATTTGTGACGTTGAAAGTGTATGTCCCCTTTGTACCCTCTTTAAGTACCTGAACCTCTCCTGGGATGGATGTATACTTCTTGATAATTGCTTCAATGATTTTCGAGACTCTATCTCTATCACTGAAGCTCTCCAAGAAGGACAAATCCACGATGGATCGCCTAGGTCCCAACTGTCTAACATCCGAGATTGTAGAGCCGATGACTCTCCTAACACCTCGTTGCATCGCGCCAGTCTCATGTCTCTCCATTGACCTACCGGCTGACTCGTAACTGGGGTCCTGGTCAGTTTCATCAAAGTTGCTGGACTCCAGTGTTACATAGTCACTCTCAACAGCAACCTTTGGACCTGCAACATCATCTAGCCAGTTACCGGTAGGATTGAGTGAGGGGGATTTGCTCTCATCGTCGGACTCTTCATCAGAGATATCTTCTTCTTCAGTTTCCTTGAGAGATTCGGGCAATCTTTGGTTCCAATTGGATCGTACGGCCTCCTCCTTTGCAGCTGAAAGATTGAGTTCCTCCATTACCTTAAAAGTGCGTTTTTTTCATATGGGATTGGTGTTGGATGTTGTTAATACACCAAGTGAAATTTACAAAAATCCCCCACAGATGACTCCCGTGGATCTTTGATCTTGTCTTGCTGCCTTTTGATGGCACGGCGAACAACCCCTGGCACTCTAAACCAGTAGTCTCTCCTTAATTAACCCATGATCCCCATATTTAATGGTTCTCTTCGGTAAACCAGGTATCTTTGGTACTAAGGCAATTCCATCCATCAACCTCTTTACAGCTTCCTCAACCAACGCCCGGTTCGTGGGACCACTATCCCCTGATAGATCCGTCTGAGCATCCGATCCCGCTAAGGATACAGCACTAGGGGACAAATTCGGATTTGTGACGTTGAAAGTGTATGTCCCCTTTGTACCCTCTTTAAGTACCTGAACCTCTCCTGGGATGGATGTATACTTCTTGATAATTGCTTCAATGATTTTCGAGACTCTATCTCTATCACTGAAGCTCTCCAAGAAGGACAAATCCACGATGGATCGCCTAGGTCCCAACTGTCTAACATCCGAGATTGTAGAGCCGATGACTCTCCTAACACCTCGTTGCATCGCGCCAGTCTCATGTCTCTCCATTGACCTACCGGCTGACTCGTAACTGGGGTCCTGGTCAGTTTCATCAAAGTTGCTGGACTCCAGTGTTACATAGTCACTCTCAACAGCAACCTTTGGACCTGCAACATCATCTAGCCAGTTACCGGTAGGATTGAGTGAGGGGGATTTGCTCTCATCGTCGGACTCTTCATCAGAGATATCTTCTTCTTCAGTTTCCTTGAGAGATTCGGGCAATCTTTGGTTCCAATTGGATCGTACGGCCTCCTCCTTTGCAGCTGAAAGATTGAGTTCCTCCATTACCTTAAAAGTGCGTTTTTTTCATATGGGATTGGTGTTGGATGTTGTTAATACACCAAGTGAAATTTACAAAAATCCCCCACAGATGACTCCCGTGGATCTTTGATCTTGTCTTGCTGCCTTTTGATGGCACGGCGAACAACCCCTGGCACTCTAAACCAGTAGTCTCTCCTTAATTAACCCATGATCCCCATATTTAATGGTTCTCTTCGGTAAACCAGGTATCTTTGGTACTAAGGCAATTCCATCCATCAACCTCTTTACAGCTTCCTCAACCAACGCCCGGTTCGTGGGACCACTATCCCCTGATAGATCCGTCTGAGCATCCGATCCCGCTAAGGATACAGCACTAGGGGACAAATTCGGATTTGTGACGTTGAAAGTGTATGTCCCCTTTGTACCCTCTTTAAGTACCTGAACCTCTCCTGGGATGGATGTATATACTTCTTGATAATTGCTTCAATGATTTTCGAGACTCTATCTCTATCACTGAAGCTCTCCAAGAAGGACAAATCCACGATGGATCGCCTAGGTCCCAACTGTCTAACATCCGAGATTGTAGAGCCGATGACTCTCCTAACACCTCGTTGCATCGCGCCAGTCTCATGTCTCTCCATTGACCTACCGGCTGACTCGTAACTGGGGTCCTGGTCAGTTTCATCAAAGTTGCTGGACTCCAGTGTTACATAGTCACTCTCAACAGCAACCTTTGGACCTGCAACATCATCTAGCCAGTTACCGGTAGGATTGAGTGAGGGGGATTTGCTCTCATCGTCGGACTCTTCATCAGAGATATCTTCTTCTTCAGTTTCCTTGAGAGATTCGGGCAATCTTTGGTTCCAATTGGATCGTACGGCCTCCTCCTTTGCAGCTGAAAGATTGAGTTCCTCCATTACCTTAAAAGTGCGTTTTTTTCATATGGGATTGGTGTTGGATGTTGTTAATACACCAAGTGAAATTTACAAAAATCCCCCACAGATGACTCCCGTGGATCTTTGATCTTGTCTTGCTGCCTTTTGATGGCACGGCGAACAACCCCTGGCACTCTAAACCAGTAGTCTCTCCTTAATTAACCCATGATCCCCATATTTAATGGTTCTCTTCGGTAAACCAGGTATCTTTGGTACTAAGGCAATTCCATCCATCAACCTCTTTACAGCTTCCTCAACCAACGCCCGGTTCGTGGGACCACTATCCCCTGATAGATCCGTCTGAGCATCCGATCCCGCTAAGGATACAGCACTAGGGGACAAATTCGGATTTGTGACGTTGAAAGTGTATGTCCCCTTTGTACCCTCTTTAAGTACCTGAACCTCTCCTGGGATGGATGTATATACTTCTTGATAATTGCTTCAATGATTTTCGAGACTCTATCTCTATCACTGAAGCTCTCCAAGAAGGACAAATCCACGATGGATCGCCTAGGTCCCAACTGTCTAACATCCGAGATTGTAGAGCCGATGACTCTCCTAACACCTCGTTGCATCGCGCCAGTCTCATGTCTCTCCATTGACCTACCGGCTGACTCGTAACTGGGGTCCTGGTCAGTTTCATCAAAGTTGCTGGACTCCAGTGTTACATAGTCACTCTCAACAGCAACCTTTGGACCTGCAACATCATCTAGCCAGTTACCGGTAGGATTGAGTGAGGGGGATTTGCTCTCATCGTCGGACTCTTCATCAGAGATATCTTCTTCTTCAGTTTCCTTGAGAGATTCGGGCAATCTTTGGTTCCAATTGGATCGTACGGCCTCCTCCTTTGCAGCTGAAAGATTGAGTTCCTCCATTACCTTAAAAGTGCGTTTTTTTCATATGGGATTGGTGTTGGATGTTGTTAATACACCAAGTGAAATTTACAAAAATCCCCCACAGATGACTCCCGTGGATCTTTGATCTTGTCTTGCTGCCTTTTGATGGCACGGCGAACAACCCCTGGCACTCTAAACCAGTAGTCTCTCCTTAATTAACCCATGATCCCCATATTTAATGGTTCTCTTCGGTAAACCAGGTATCTTTGGTACTAAGGCAATTCCATCCATCAACCTCTTTACAGCTTCCTCAACCAACGCCCGGTTCGTGGGACCACTATCCCCTGATAGATCCGTCTGAGCATCCGATCCCGCTAAGGATACAGCACTAGGGGACAAATTCGGATTTGTGACGTTGAAAGTGTATGTCCCCTTTGTACCCTCTTTAAGTACCTGAACCTCTCCTGGGATGGATGTATATACTTCTTGATAATTGCTTCAATGATTTTCGAGACTCTATCTCTATCACTGAAGCTCTCCAAGAAGGACAAATCCACGATGGATCGCCTAGGTCCCAACTGTCTAACATCCGAGATTGTAGAGCCGATGACTCTCCTAACACCTCGTTGCATCGCGCCAGTCTCATGTCTCTCCATTGACCTACCGGCTGACTCGTAACTGGGGTCCTGGTCAGTTTCATCAAAGTTGCTGGACTCCAGTGTTACATAGTCACTCTCAACAGCAACCTTTGGACCTGCAACATCATCTAGCCAGTTACCGGTAGGATTGAGTGAGGGGGATTTGCTCTCATCGTCGGACTCTTCATCAGAGATATCTTCTTCTTCAGTTTCCTTGAGAGATTCGGGCAATCTTTGGTTCCAATTGGATCGTACGGCCTCCTCCTTTGCAGCTGAAAGATTGAGTTCCTCCATTACCTTAAAAGTGCGTTTTTTTCATATGGGATTGGTGTTGGATGTTGTTAATACACCAAGTGAAATTTACAAAAATCCCCCACAGATGACTCCCGTGGATCTTTGATCTTGTCTTGCTGCCTTTTGATGGCACGGCGAACAACCCCTGGCACTCTAAACCAGTAGTCTCTCCTTAATTAACCCATGATCCCCATATTTAATGGTTCTCTTCGGTAAACCAGGTATCTTTGGTACTAAGGCAATTCCATCCATCAACCTCTTTACAGCTTCCTCAACCAACGCCCGGTTCGTGGGACCACTATCCCCTGATAGATCCGTCTGAGCATCCGATCCCGCTAAGGATACAGCACTAGGGGACAAATTCGGATTTGTGACGTTGAAAGTGTATGTCCCCTTTGTACCCTCTTTAAGTACCTGAACCTCTCCTGGGATGGATGTATATACTTCTTGATAATTGCTTCAATGATTTTCGAGACTCTATCTCTATCACTGAAGCTCTCCAAGAAGGACAAATCCACGATGGATCGCCTAGGTCCCAACTGTCTAACATCCGAGATTGTAGAGCCGATGACTCTCCTAACACCTCGTTGCATCGCGCCAGTCTCATGTCTCTCCATTGACCTACCGGCTGACTCGTAACTGGGGTCCTGGTCAGTTTCATCAAAGTTGCTGGACTCCAGTGTTACATAGTCACTCTCAACAGCAACCTTTGGACCTGCAACATCATCTAGCCAGTTACCGGTAGGATTGAGTGAGGGGGATTTGCTCTCATCGTCGGACTCTTCATCAGAGATATCTTCTTCTTCAGTTTCCTTGAGAGATTCGGGCAATCTTTGGTTCCAATTGGATCGTACGGCCTCCTCCTTTGCAGCTGAAAGATTGAGTTCCTCCATTACCTTAAAAGTGCGTTTTTTTCATATGGGATTGGTGTTGGATGTTGTTAATACACCAAGTGAAATTTACAAAAATCCCCCACAGATGACTCCCGTGGATCTTTGATCTTGTCTTGCTGCCTTTTGATGGCACGGCGAACAACCCCTGGCACTCTAAACCAGTAGTCTCTCCTTAATTAACCCATGATCCCCATATTTAATGGTTCTCTTCGGTAAACCAGGTATCTTTGGTACTAAGGCAATTCCATCCATCAACCTCTTTACAGCTTCCTCAACCAACGCCCGGTTCGTGGGACCACTATCCCCTGATAGATCCGTCTGAGCATCCGATCCCGCTAAGGATACAGCACTAGGGGACAAATTCGGATTTGTGACGTTGAAAGTGTATGTCCCCTTTGTACCCTCTTTAAGTACCTGAACCTCTCCTGGGATGGATGTATACTTCTTGATAATTGCTTCAATGATTTTCGAGACTCTATCTCTATCACTGAAGCTCTCCAAGAAGGACAAATCCACGATGGATCGCCTAGGTCCCAACTGTCTAACATCCGAGATTGTAGAGCCGATGACTCTCCTAACACCTCGTTGCATCGCGCCAGTCTCATGTCTCTCCATTGACCTACCGGCTGACTCGTAACTGGGGTCCTGGTCAGTTTCATCAAAGTTGCTGGACTCCAGTGTTACATAGTCACTCTCAACAGCAACCTTTGGACCTGCAACATCATCTAGCCAGTTACCGGTAGGATTGAGTGAGGGGGATTTGCTCTCATCGTCGGACTCTTCATCAGAGATATCTTCTTCTTCAGTTTCCTTGAGAGATTCGGGCAATCTTTGGTTCCAATTGGATCGTACGGCCTCCTCCTTTGCAGCTGAAAGATTGAGTTCCTCCATTACCTTAAAAGTGCGTTTTTTTCATATGGGATTGGTGTTGGATGTTGTTAATACACCAAGTGAAATTTACAAAAATCCCCCACAGATGACTCCCGTGGATCTTTGATCTTGTCTTGCTGCCTTTTGATGGCACGGCGAACAACCCCTGGCACTCTAAACCAGTAGTCTCTCCTTAATTAACCCATGATCCCCATATTTAATGGTTCTCTTCGGTAAACCAGGTATCTTTGGTACTAAGGCAATTCCATCCATCAACCTCTTTACAGCTTCCTCAACCAACGCCCGGTTCGTGGGACCACTATCCCCTGATAGATCCGTCTGAGCATCCGATCCCGCTAAGGATACAGCACTAGGGGACAAATTCGGATTTGTGACGTTGAAAGTGTATGTCCCCTTTGTACCCTCTTTAAGTACCTGAACCTCTCCTGGGATGGATGTATACTTCTTGATAATTGCTTCAATGATTTTCGAGACTCTATCTCTATCACTGAAGCTCTCCAAGAAGGACAAATCCACGATGGATCGCCTAGGTCCCAACTGTCTAACATCCGAGATTGTAGAGCCGATGACTCTCCTAACACCTCGTTGCATCGCGCCAGTCTCATGTCTCTCCATTGACCTACCGGCTGACTCGTAACTGGGGTCCTGGTCAGTTTCATCAAAGTTGCTGGACTCCAGTGTTACATAGTCACTCTCAACAGCAACCTTTGGACCTGCAACATCATCTAGCCAGTTACCGGTAGGATTGAGTGAGGGGGATTTGCTCTCATCGTCGGACTCTTCATCAGAGATATCTTCTTCTTCAGTTTCCTTGAGAGATTCGGGCAATCTTTGGTTCCAATTGGATCGTACGGCCTCCTCCTTTGCAGCTGAAAGATTGAGTTCCTCCATTACCTTAAAAGTGCGTTTTTTTCATATGGGATTGGTGTTGGATGTTGTTAATACACCAAGTGAAATTTACAAAAATCCCCCACAGATGACTCCCGTGGATCTTTGATCTTGTCTTGCTGCCTTTTGATGGCACGGCGAACAACCCCTGGCACTCTAAACCAGTAGTCTCTCCTTAATTAACCCATGATCCCCATATTTAATGGTTCTCTTCGGTAAACCAGGTATCTTTGGTACTAAGGCAATTCCATCCATCAACCTCTTTACAGCTTCCTCAACCAACGCCCGGTTCGTGGGACCACTATCCCCTGATAGATCCGTCTGAGCATCCGATCCCGCTAAGGATACAGCACTAGGGGACAAATTCGGATTTGTGACGTTGAAAGTGTATGTCCCCTTTGTACCCTCTTTAAGTACCTGAACCTCTCCTGGGATGGATGTATACTTCTTGATAATTGCTTCAATGATTTTCGAGACTCTATCTCTATCACTGAAGCTCTCCAAGAAGGACAAATCCACGATGGATCGCCTAGGTCCCAACTGTCTAACATCCGAGATTGTAGAGCCGATGACTCTCCTAACACCTCGTTGCATCGCGCCAGTCTCATGTCTCTCCATTGACCTACCGGCTGACTCGTAACTGGGGTCCTGGTCAGTTTCATCAAAGTTGCTGGACTCCAGTGTTACATAGTCACTCTCAACAGCAACCTTTGGACCTGCAACATCATCTAGCCAGTTACCGGTAGGATTGAGTGAGGGGGATTTGCTCTCATCGTCGGACTCTTCATCAGAGATATCTTCTTCTTCAGTTTCCTTGAGAGATTCGGGCAATCTTTGGTTCCAATTGGATCGTACGGCCTCCTCCTTTGCAGCTGAAAGATTGAGTTCCTCCATTACCTTAAAAGTGCGTTTTTTTCATATGGGATTGGTGTTGGATGTTGTTAATACACCAAGTGAAATTTACAAAAATCCCCCACAGATGACTCCCGTGGATCTTTGATCTTGTCTTGCTGCCTTTTGATGGCACGGCGAACAACCCCTGGCACTCTAAACCAGTAGTCTCTCCTTAATTAACCCATGATCCCCATATTTAATGGTTCTCTTCGGTAAACCAGGTATCTTTGGTACTAAGGCAATTCCATCCATCAACCTCTTTACAGCTTCCTCAACCAACGCCCGGTTCGTGGGACCACTATCCCCTGATAGATCCGTCTGAGCATCCGATCCCGCTAAGGATACAGCACTAGGGGACAAATTCGGATTTGTGACGTTGAAAGTGTATGTCCCCTTTGTACCCTCTTTAAGTACCTGAACCTCTCCTGGGATGGATGTATACTTCTTGATAATTGCTTCAATGATTTTCGAGACTCTATCTCTATCACTGAAGCTCTCCAAGAAGGACAAATCCACGATGGATCGCCTAGGTCCCAACTGTCTAACATCCGAGATTGTAGAGCCGATGACTCTCCTAACACCTCGTTGCATCGCGCCAGTCTCATGTCTCTCCATTGACCTACCGGCTGACTCGTAACTGGGGTCCTGGTCAGTTTCATCAAAGTTGCTGGACTCCAGTGTTACATAGTCACTCTCAACAGCAACCTTTGGACCTGCAACGTCATCTAGCCAGTTACCGGTAGGATTGAGTGAGGGGGATTTGCTCTCATCGTCGGACTCTTCATCAGAGATATCTTCTTCTTCAGTTTCCTTGAGAGATTCGGGCAATCTTTGGTTCCAATTGGATCGTACGGCCTCCTCCTTTGCAGCTGAAAGATTGAGTTCCTCCATTACCTTAAAAGTGCGTTTTTTTCATATGGGATTGGTGTTGGATGTTGTTAATACACCAAGTGAAATTTACAAAAATCCCCCACAGATGACTCCCGTGGATCTTTGATCTTGTCTTGCTGCCTTTTGATGGCACGGCGAACAACCCCTGGCACTCTAAACCAGTAGTCTCTCCTTAATTAACCCATGATCCCCATATTTAATGGTTCTCTTCGGTAAACCAGGTATCTTTGGTACTAAGGCAATTCCATCCATCAACCTCTTTACAGCTTCCTCAACCAACGCCCGGTTCGTGGGACCACTATCCCCTGATAGATCCGTCTGAGCATCCGATCCCGCTAAGGATACAGCACTAGGGGACAAATTCGGATTTGTGACGTTGAAAGTGTATGTCCCCTTTGTACCCTCTTTAAGTACCTGAACCTCTCCTGGGATGGATGTATACTTCTTGATAATTGCTTCAATGATTTTCGAGACTCTATCTCTATCACTGAAGCTCTCCAAGAAGGACAAATCCACGATGGATCGCCTAGGTCCCAACTGTCTAACATCCGAGATTGTAGAGCCGATGACTCTCCTAACACCTCGTTGCATCGCGCCAGTCTCATGTCTCTCCATTGACCTACCGGCTGACTCGTAACTGGGGTCCTGGTCAGTTTCATCAAAGTTGCTGGACTCCAGTGTTACATAGTCACTCTCAACAGCAACCTTTGGACCTGCAACATCATCTAGCCAGTTACCGGTAGGATTGAGTGAGGGGGATTTGCTCTCATCGTCGGACTCTTCATCAGAGATATCTTCTTCTTCAGTTTCCTTGAGAGATTCGGGCAATCTTTGGTTCCAATTGGATCGTACGGCCTCCTCCTTTGCAGCTGAAAGATTGAGTTCCTCCATTACCTTAAAAGTGCGTTTTTTTCATATGTTGTTAATACACCAAGTGAAATTTACAAAAATCCCCCACAGATGACTCCCGTGGATCTTTGATCTTGTCTTGCTGCCTTTTGATGGCACGGCGAACAACCCCTGGCACTCTAAACCAGTAGTCTCTCCTTAATTAACCCATGATCCCCATATTTAATGGTTCTCTTCGGTAAACCAGGTATCTTTGGTACTAAGGCAATTCCATCCATCAACCTCTTTACAGCTTCCTCAACCAACGCCCGGTTCGTGGGACCACTATCCCCTGATAGATCCGTCTGAGCATCCGATCCCGCTAAGGATACAGCACTAGGGGACAAATTCGGATTTGTGACGTTGAAAGTGTATGTCCCCTTTGTACCCTCTTTAAGTACCTGAACCTCTCCTGGGATGGATGTATACTTCTTGATAATTGCTTCAATGATTTTCGAGACTCTATCTCTATCACTGAAGCTCTCCAAGAAGGACAAATCCACGATGGATCGCCTAGGTCCCAACTGTCTAACATCCGAGATTGTAGAGCCGATGACTCTCCTAACACCTCGTTGCATCGCGCCAGTCTCATGTCTCTCCATTGACCTACCGGCTGACTCGTAACTGGGGTCCTGGTCAGTTTCATCAAAGTTGCTGGACTCCAGTGTTACATAGTCACTCTCAACAGCAACCTTTGGACCTGCAACATCATCTAGCCAGTTACCGGTAGGATTGAGTGAGGGGGATTTGCTCTCATCGTCGGACTCTTCATCAGAGATATCTTCTTCTTCAGTTTCCTTGAGAGATTCGGGCAATCTTTGGTTCCAATTGGATCGTACGGCCTCCTCCTTTGCAGCTGAAAGATTGAGTTCCTCCATTACCTTAAAAGTGCGTTTTTTTCATATGGGATTGGTGTTGGATGTTGTTAATACACCAAGTGAAATTTACAAAAATCCCCCACAGATGACTCCCGTGGATCTTTGATCTTGTCTTGCTGCCTTTTGATGGCACGGCGAACAACCCCTGGCACTCTAAACCAGTAGTCTCTCCTTAATTAACCCATGATCCCCATATTTAATGGTTCTCTTCGGTAAACCAGGTATCTTTGGTACTAAGGCAATTCCATCCATCAACCTCTTTACAGCTTCCTCAACCAACGCCCGGTTCGTGGGACCACTATCCCCTGATAGATCCGTCTGAGCATCCGATCCCGCTAAGGATACAGCACTAGGGGACAAATTCGGATTTGTGACGTTGAAAGTGTATGTCCCCTTTGTACCCTCTTTAAGTACCTGAACCTCTCCTGGGATGGATGTATACTTCTTGATAATTGCTTCAATGATTTTCGAGACTCTATCTCTATCACTGAAGCTCTCCAAGAAGGACAAATCCACGATGGATCGCCTAGGTCCCAACTGTCTAACATCCGAGATTGTAGAGCCGATGACTCTCCTAACACCTCGTTGCATCGCGCCAGTCTCATGTCTCTCCATTGACCTACCGGCTGACTCGTAACTGGGGTCCTGGTCAGTTTCATCAAAGTTGCTGGACTCCAGTGTTACATAGTCACTCTCAACAGCAACCTTTGGACCTGCAACGTCATCTAGCCAGTTACCGGTAGGATTGAGTGAGGGGGATTTGCTCTCATCGTCGGACTCTTCATCAGAGATATCTTCTTCTTCAGTTTCCTTGAGAGATTCGGGCAATCTTTGGTTCCAATTGGATCGTACGGCCTCCTCCTTTGCAGCTGAAAGATTGAGTTCCTCCATTACCTTAAAAGTGCGTTTTTTTCATATGGGATTGGTGTTGGATGTTGTTAATACACCAAGTGAAATTTACAAAAATCCCCCACAGATGACTCCCGTGGATCTTTGATCTTGTCTTGCTGCCTTTTGATGGCACGGCGAACAACCCCTGGCACTCTAAACCAGTAGTCTCTCCTTAATTAACCCATGATCCCCATATTTAATGGTTCTCTTCGGTAAACCAGGTATCTTTGGTACTAAGGCAATTCCATCCATCAACCTCTTTACAGCTTCCTCAACTAACGCCCGGTTCGTGGGACCACTATCCCCTGATAGATCCGTCTGAGCATCCGATCCCGCTAAGGATACAGCACTAGGGGACAAATTCGGATTTGTGACGTTGAAAGTGTATGTCCCCTTTGTACCCTCTTTAAGTACCTGAACCTCTCCTGGGATGGATGTATACTTCTTGATAATTGCTTCAATGATTTTCGAGACTCTATCTCTATCACTGAAGCTCTCCAAGAAGGACAAATCCACGATGGATCGCCTAGGTCCCAACTGTCTAACATCCGAGATTGTAGAGCCGATGACTCTCCTAACACCTCGTTGCATCGCGCCAGTCTCATGTCTCTCCATTGACCTACCGGCTGACTCGTAACTGGGGTCCTGGTCAGTTTCATCAAAGTTGCTGGACTCCAGTGTTACATAGTCACTCTCAACAGCAACCTTTGGACCTGCAACGTCATCTAGCCAGTTACCGGTAGGATTGAGTGAGGGGGATTTGCTCTCATCGTCGGACTCTTCATCAGAGATATCTTCTTCTTCAGTTTCCTTGAGAGATTCGGGCAATCTTTGGTTCCAATTGGATCGTACGGCCTCCTCCTTTGCAGCTGAAAGATTGAGTTCCTCCATTACCTTAAAAGTGCGTTTTTTTCATATGGGATTGGTGTTGGATGTTGTTAATACACCAAGTGAAATTTACAAAAATCCCCCACAGATGACTCCCGTGGATCTTTGATCTTGTCTTGCTGCCTTTTGATGGCACGGCGAACAACCCCTGGCACTCTAAACCAGTAGTCTCTCCTTAATTAACCCATGATCCCCATATTTAATGGTTCTCTTCGGTAAACCAGGTATCTTTGGTACTAAGGCAATTCCATCCATCAACCTCTTTACAGCTTCCTCAACCAACGCCCGGTTCGTGGGACCACTATCCCCTGATAGATCCGTCTGAGCATCCGATCCCGCTAAGGATACAGCACTAGGGGACAAATTCGGATTTGTGACGTTGAAAGTGTATGTCCCCTTTGTACCCTCTTTAAGTACCTGAACCTCTCCTGGGATGGATGTATACTTCTTGATAATTGCTTCAATGATTTTCGAGACTCTATCTCTATCACTGAAGCTCTCCAAGAAGGACAAATCCACGATGGATCGCCTAGGTCCCAACTGTCTAACATCCGAGATTGTAGAGCCGATGACTCTCCTAACACCTCGTTGCATCGCGCCAGTCTCATGTCTCTCCATTGACCTACCGGCTGACTCGTAACTGGGGTCCTGGTCAGTTTCATCAAAGTTGCTGGACTCCAGTGTTACATAGTCACTCTCAACAGCAACCTTTGGACCTGCAACATCATCTAGCCAGTTACCGGTAGGATTGAGTGAGGGGGATTTGCTCTCATCGTCGGACTCTTCATCAGAGATATCTTCTTCTTCAGTTTCCTTGAGAGATTCGGGCAATCTTTGGTTCCAATTGGATCGTACGGCCTCCTCCTTTGCAGCTGAAAGATTGAGTTCCTCCATTACCTTAAAAGTGCGTTTTTTTCATATGGGATTGGTGTTGGATGTTGTTAATACACCAAGTGAAATTTACAAAAATCCCCCACAGATGACTCCCGTGGATCTTTGATCTTGTCTTGCTGCCTTTTGATGGCACGGCGAACAACCCCTGGCACTCTAAACCAGTAGTCTCTCCTTAATTAACCCATGATCCCCATATTTAATGGTTCTCTTCGGTAAACCAGGTATCTTTGGTACTAAGGCAATTCCATCCATCAACCTCTTTACAGCTTCCTCAACCAACGCCCGGTTCGTGGGACCACTATCCCCTGATAGATCCGTCTGAGCATCCGATCCCGCTAAGGATACAGCACTAGGGGACAAATTCGGATTTGTGACGTTGAAAGTGTATGTCCCCTTTGTACCCTCTTTAAGTACCTGAACCTCTCCTGGGATGGATGTATACTTCTTGATAATTGCTTCAATGATTTTCGAGACTCTATCTCTATCACTGAAGCTCTCCAAGAAGGACAAATCCACGATGGATCGCCTAGGTCCCAACTGTCTAACATCCGAGATTGTAGAGCCGATGACTCTCCTAACACCTCGTTGCATCGCGCCAGTCTCATGTCTCTCCATTGACCTACCGGCTGACTCGTAACTGGGGTCCTGGTCAGTTTCATCAAAGTTGCTGGACTCCAGTGTTACATAGTCACTCTCAACAGCAACCTTTGGACCTGCAACATCATCTAGCCAGTTACCGGTAGGATTGAGTGAGGGGGATTTGCTCTCATCGTCGGACTCTTCATCAGAGATATCTTCTTCTTCAGTTTCCTTGAGAGATTCGGGCAATCTTTGGTTCCAATTGGATCGTACGGCCTCCTCCTTTGCAGCTGAAAGATTGAGTTCCTCCATTACCTTAAAAGTGCGTTTTTTTCATATGGGATTGGTGTTGGATGTTGTTAATACACCAAGTGAAATTTACAAAAATCCCCCACAGATGACTCCCGTGGATCTTTGATCTTGTCTTGCTGCCTTTTGATGGCACGGCGAACAACCCCTGGCACTCTAAACCAGTAGTCTCTCCTTAATTAACCCATGATCCCCATATTTAATGGTTCTCTTCGGTAAACCAGGTATCTTTGGTACTAAGGCAATTCCATCCATCAACCTCTTTACAGCTTCCTCAACCAACGCCCGGTTCGTGGGACCACTATCCCCTGATAGATCCGTCTGAGCATCCGATCCCGCTAAGGATACAGCACTAGGGGACAAATTCGGATTTGTGACGTTGAAAGTGTATGTCCCCTTTGTACCCTCTTTAAGTACCTGAACCTCTCCTGGGATGGATGTATATACTTCTTGATAATTGCTTCAATGATTTTCGAGACTCTATCTCTATCACTGAAGCTCTCCAAGAAGGACAAATCCACGATGGATCGCCTAGGTCCCAACTGTCTAACATCCGAGATTGTAGAGCCGATGACTCTCCTAACACCTCGTTGCATCGCGCCAGTCTCATGTCTCTCCATTGACCTACCGGCTGACTCGTAACTGGGGTCCTGGTCAGTTTCATCAAAGTTGCTGGACTCCAGTGTTACATAGTCACTCTCAACAGCAACCTTTGGACCTGCAACATCATCTAGCCAGTTACCGGTAGGATTGAGTGAGGGGGATTTGCTCTCATCGTCGGACTCTTCATCAGAGATATCTTCTTCTTCAGTTTCCTTGAGAGATTCGGGCAATCTTTGGTTCCAATTGGATCGTACGGCCTCCTCCTTTGCAGCTGAAAGATTGAGTTCCTCCATTACCTTAAAAGTGCGTTTTTTTCATATGTTGTTAATACACCAAGTGAAATTTACAAAAATCCCCCACAGATGACTCCCGTGGATCTTTGATCTTGTCTTGCTGCCTTTTGATGGCACGGCGAACAACCCCTGGCACTCTAAACCAGTAGTCTCTCCTTAATTAACCCATGATCCCCATATTTAATGGTTCTCTTCGGTAAACCAGGTATCTTTGGTACTAAGGCAATTCCATCCATCAACCTCTTTACAGCTTCCTCAACCAACGCCCGGTTCGTGGGACCACTATCCCCTGATAGATCCGTCTGAGCATCCGATCCCGCTAAGGATACAGCACTAGGGGACAAATTCGGATTTGTGACGTTGAAAGTGTATGTCCCCTTTGTACCCTCTTTAAGTACCTGAACCTCTCCTGGGATGGATGTATACTTCTTGATAATTGCTTCAATGATTTTCGAGACTCTATCTCTATCACTGAAGCTCTCCAAGAAGGACAAATCCACGATGGATCGCCTAGGTCCCAACTGTCTAACATCCGAGATTGTAGAGCCGATGACTCTCCTAACACCTCGTTGCATCGCGCCAGTCTCATGTCTCTCCATTGACCTACCGGCTGACTCGTAACTGGGGTCCTGGTCAGTTTCATCAAAGTTGCTGGACTCCAGTGTTACATAGTCACTCTCAACAGCAACCTTTGGACCTGCAACATCATCTAGCCAGTTACCGGTAGGATTGAGTGAGGGGGATTTGCTCTCATCGTCGGACTCTTCATCAGAGATATCTTCTTCTTCAGTTTCCTTGAGAGATTCGGGCAATCTTTGGTTCCAATTGGATCGTACGGCCTCCTCCTTTGCAGCTGAAAGATTGAGTTCCTCCATTACCTTAAAAGTGCGTTTTTTTCATATGGGATTGGTGTTGGATGTTGTTAATACACCAAGTGAAATTTACAAAAATCCCCCACAGATGACTCCCGTGGATCTTTGATCTTGTCTTGCTGCCTTTTGATGGCACGGCGAACAACCCCTGGCACTCTAAACCAGTAGTCTCTCCTTAATTAACCCATGATCCCCATATTTAATGGTTCTCTTCGGTAAACCAGGTATCTTTGGTACTAAGGCAATTCCATCCATCAACCTCTTTACAGCTTCCTCAACCAACGCCCGGTTCGTGGGACCACTATCCCCTGATAGATCCGTCTGAGCATCCGATCCCGCTAAGGATACAGCACTAGGGGACAAATTCGGATTTGTGACGTTGAAAGTGTATGTCCCCTTTGTACCCTCTTTAAGTACCTGAACCTCTCCTGGGATGGATGTATACTTCTTGATAATTGCTTCAATGATTTTCGAGACTCTATCTCTATCACTGAAGCTCTCCAAGAAGGACAAATCCACGATGGATCGCCTAGGTCCCAACTGTCTAACATCCGAGATTGTAGAGCCGATGACTCTCCTAACACCTCGTTGCATCGCGCCAGTCTCATGTCTCTCCATTGACCTACCGGCTGACTCGTAACTGGGGTCCTGGTCAGTTTCATCAAAGTTGCTGGACTCCAGTGTTACATAGTCACTCTCAACAGCAACCTTTGGACCTGCAACGTCATCTAGCCAGTTACCGGTAGGATTGAGTGAGGGGGATTTGCTCTCATCGTCGGACTCTTCATCAGAGATATCTTCTTCTTCAGTTTCCTTGAGAGATTCGGGCAATCTTTGGTTCCAATTGGATCGTACGGCCTCCTCCTTTGCAGCTGAAAGATTGAGTTCCTCCATTACCTTAAAAGTGCGTTTTTTTCATATGGGATTGGTGTTGGATGTTGTTAATACACCAAGTGAAATTTACAAAAATCCCCCACAGATGACTCCCGTGGATCTTTGATCTTGTCTTGCTGCCTTTTGATGGCACGGCGAACAACCCCTGGCACTCTAAACCAGTAGTCTCTCCTTAATTAACCCATGATCCCCATATTTAATGGTTCTCTTCGGTAAACCAGGTATCTTTGGTACTAAGGCAATTCCATCCATCAACCTCTTTACAGCTTCCTCAACCAACGCCCGGTTCGTGGGACCACTATCCCCTGATAGATCCGTCTGAGCATCCGATCCCGCTAAGGATACAGCACTAGGGGACAAATTCGGATTTGTGACGTTGAAAGTGTATGTCCCCTTTGTACCCTCTTTAAGTACCTGAACCTCTCCTGGGATGGATGTATACTTCTTGATAATTGCTTCAATGATTTTCGAGACTCTATCTCTATCACTGAAGCTCTCCAAGAAGGACAAATCCACGATGGATCGCCTAGGTCCCAACTGTCTAACATCCGAGATTGTAGAGCCGATGACTCTCCTAACACCTCGTTGCATCGCGCCAGTCTCATGTCTCTCCATTGACCTACCGGCTGACTCGTAACTGGGGTCCTGGTCAGTTTCATCAAAGTTGCTGGACTCCAGTGTTACATAGTCACTCTCAACAGCAACCTTTGGACCTGCAACGTCATCTAGCCAGTTACCGGTAGGATTGAGTGAGGGGGATTTGCTCTCATCGTCGGACTCTTCATCAGAGATATCTTCTTCTTCAGTTTCCTTGAGAGATTCGGGCAATCTTTGGTTCCAATTGGATCGTACGGCCTCCTCCTTTGCAGCTGAAAGATTGAGTTCCTCCATTACCTTAAAAGTGCGTTTTTTTCATATGGGATTGGTGTTGGATGTTGTTAATACACCAAGTGAAATTTACAAAAATCCCCCACAGATGACTCCCGTGGATCTTTGATCTTGTCTTGCTGCCTTTTGATGGCACGGCGAACAACCCCTGGCACTCTAAACCAGTAGTCTCTCCTTAATTAACCCATGATCCCCATATTTAATGGTTCTCTTCGGTAAACCAGGTATCTTTGGTACTAAGGCAATTCCATCCATCAACCTCTTTACAGCTTCCTCAACCAACGCCCGGTTCGTGGGACCACTATCCCCTGATAGATCCGTCTGAGCATCCGATCCCGCTAAGGATACAGCACTAGGGGACAAATTCGGATTTGTGACGTTGAAAGTGTATGTCCCCTTTGTACCCTCTTTAAGTACCTGAACCTCTCCTGGGATGGATGTATACTTCTTGATAATTGCTTCAATGATTTTCGAGACTCTATCTCTATCACTGAAGCTCTCCAAGAAGGACAAATCCACGATGGATCGCCTAGGTCCCAACTGTCTAACATCCGAGATTGTAGAGCCGATGACTCTCCTAACACCTCGTTGCATCGCGCCAGTCTCATGTCTCTCCATTGACCTACCGGCTGACTCGTAACTGGGGTCCTGGTCAGTTTCATCAAAGTTGCTGGACTCCAGTGTTACATAGTCACTCTCAACAGCAACCTTTGGACCTGCAACATCATCTAGCCAGTTACCGGTAGGATTGAGTGAGGGGGATTTGCTCTCATCGTCGGACTCTTCATCAGAGATATCTTCTTCTTCAGTTTCCTTGAGAGATTCGGGCAATCTTTGGTTCCAATTGGATCGTACGGCCTCCTCCTTTGCAGCTGAAAGATTGAGTTCCTCCATTACCTTAAAAGTGCGTTTTTTTCATATGGGATTGGTGTTGGATGTTGTTAATACACCAAGTGAAATTTACAAAAATCCCCCACAGATGACTCCCGTGGATCTTTGATCTTGTCTTGCTGCCTTTTGATGGCACGGCGAACAACCCCTGGCACTCTAAACCAGTAGTCTCTCCTTAATTAACCCATGATCCCCATATTTAATGGTTCTCTTCGGTAAACCAGGTATCTTTGGTACTAAGGCAATTCCATCCATCAACCTCTTTACAGCTTCCTCAACCAACGCCCGGTTCGTGGGACCACTATCCCCTGATAGATCCGTCTGAGCATCCGATCCCGCTAAGGATACAGCACTAGGGGACAAATTCGGATTTGTGACGTTGAAAGTGTATGTCCCCTTTGTACCCTCTTTAAGTACCTGAACCTCTCCTGGGATGGATGTATACTTCTTGATAATTGCTTCAATGATTTTCGAGACTCTATCTCTATCACTGAAGCTCTCCAAGAAGGACAAATCCACGATGGATCGCCTAGGTCCCAACTGTCTAACATCCGAGATTGTAGAGCCGATGACTCTCCTAACACCTCGTTGCATCGCGCCAGTCTCATGTCTCTCCATTGACCTACCGGCTGACTCGTAACTGGGGTCCTGGTCAGTTTCATCAAAGTTGCTGGACTCCAGTGTTACATAGTCACTCTCAACAGCAACCTTTGGACCTGCAACATCATCTAGCCAGTTACCGGTAGGATTGAGTGAGGGGGATTTGCTCTCATCGTCGGACTCTTCATCAGAGATATCTTCTTCTTCAGTTTCCTTGAGAGATTCGGGCAATCTTTGGTTCCAATTGGATCGTACGGCCTCCTCCTTTGCAGCTGAAAGATTGAGTTCCTCCATTACCTTAAAAGTGCGTTTTTTTCATATGGGATTGGTGTTGGATGTTGTTAATACACCAAGTGAAATTTACAAAAATCCCCCACAGATGACTCCCGTGGATCTTTGATCTTGTCTTGCTGCCTTTTGATGGCACGGCGAACAACCCCTGGCACTCTAAACCAGTAGTCTCTCCTTAATTAACCCATGATCCCCATATTTAATGGTTCTCTTCGGTAAACCAGGTATCTTTGGTACTAAGGCAATTCCATCCATCAACCTCTTTACAGCTTCCTCAACCAACGCCCGGTTCGTGGGACCACTATCCCCTGATAGATCCGTCTGAGCATCCGATCCCGCTAAGGATACAGCACTAGGGGACAAATTCGGATTTGTGACGTTGAAAGTGTATGTCCCCTTTGTACCCTCTTTAAGTACCTGAACCTCTCCTGGGATGGATGTATACTTCTTGATAATTGCTTCAATGATTTTCGAGACTCTATCTCTATCACTGAAGCTCTCCAAGAAGGACAAATCCACGATGGATCGCCTAGGTCCCAACTGTCTAACATCCGAGATTGTAGAGCCGATGACTCTCCTAACACCTCGTTGCATCGCGCCAGTCTCATGTCTCTCCATTGACCTACCGGCTGACTCGTAACTGGGGTCCTGGTCAGTTTCATCAAAGTTGCTGGACTCCAGTGTTACATAGTCACTCTCAACAGCAACCTTTGGACCTGCAACATCATCTAGCCAGTTACCGGTAGGATTGAGTGAGGGGGATTTGCTCTCATCGTCGGACTCTTCATCAGAGATATCTTCTTCTTCAGTTTCCTTGAGAGATTCGGGCAATCTTTGGTTCCAATTGGATCGTACGGCCTCCTCCTTTGCAGCTGAAAGATTGAGTTCCTCCATTACCTTAAAAGTGCGTTTTTTTCATATGGGATTGGTGTTGGATGTTGTTAATACACCAAGTGAAATTTACAAAAATCCCCCACAGATGACTCCCGTGGATCTTTGATCTTGTCTTGCTGCCTTTTGATGGCACGGCGAACAACCCCTGGCACTCTAAACCAGTAGTCTCTCCTTAATTAACCCATGATCCCCATATTTAATGGTTCTCTTCGGTAAACCAGGTATCTTTGGTACTAAGGCAATTCCATCCATCAACCTCTTTACAGCTTCCTCAACCAACGCCCGGTTCGTGGGACCACTATCCCCTGATAGATCCGTCTGAGCATCCGATCCCGCTAAGGATACAGCACTAGGGGACAAATTCGGATTTGTGACGTTGAAAGTGTATGTCCCCTTTGTACCCTCTTTAAGTACCTGAACCTCTCCTGGGATGGATGTATATACTTCTTGATAATTGCTTCAATGATTTTCGAGACTCTATCTCTATCACTGAAGCTCTCCAAGAAGGACAAATCCACGATGGATCGCCTAGGTCCCAACTGTCTAACATCCGAGATTGTAGAGCCGATGACTCTCCTAACACCTCGTTGCATCGCGCCAGTCTCATGTCTCTCCATTGACCTACCGGCTGACTCGTAACTGGGGTCCTGGTCAGTTTCATCAAAGTTGCTGGACTCCAGTGTTACATAGTCACTCTCAACAGCAACCTTTGGACCTGCAACATCATCTAGCCAGTTACCGGTAGGATTGAGTGAGGGGGATTTGCTCTCATCGTCGGACTCTTCATCAGAGATATCTTCTTCTTCAGTTTCCTTGAGAGATTCGGGCAATCTTTGGTTCCAATTGGATCGTACGGCCTCCTCCTTTGCAGCTGAAAGATTGAGTTCCTCCATTACCTTAAAAGTGCGTTTTTTTCATATGGGATTGGTGTTGGATGTTGTTAATACACCAAGTGAAATTTACAAAAATCCCCCACAGATGACTCCCGTGGATCTTTGATCTTGTCTTGCTGCCTTTTGATGGCACGGCGAACAACCCCTGGCACTCTAAACCAGTAGTCTCTCCTTAATTAACCCATGATCCCCATATTTAATGGTTCTCTTCGGTAAACCAGGTATCTTTGGTACTAAGGCAATTCCATCCATCAACCTCTTTACAGCTTCCTCAACCAACGCCCGGTTCGTGGGACCACTATCCCCTGATAGATCCGTCTGAGCATCCGATCCCGCTAAGGATACAGCACTAGGGGACAAATTCGGATTTGTGACGTTGAAAGTGTATGTCCCCTTTGTACCCTCTTTAAGTACCTGAACCTCTCCTGGGATGGATGTATACTTCTTGATAATTGCTTCAATGATTTTCGAGACTCTATCTCTATCACTGAAGCTCTCCAAGAAGGACAAATCCACGATGGATCGCCTAGGTCCCAACTGTCTAACATCCGAGATTGTAGAGCCGATGACTCTCCTAACACCTCGTTGCATCGCGCCAGTCTCATGTCTCTCCATTGACCTACCGGCTGACTCGTAACTGGGGTCCTGGTCAGTTTCATCAAAGTTGCTGGACTCCAGTGTTACATAGTCACTCTCAACAGCAACCTTTGGACCTGCAACATCATCTAGCCAGTTACCGGTAGGATTGAGTGAGGGGGATTTGCTCTCATCGTCGGACTCTTCATCAGAGATATCTTCTTCTTCAGTTTCCTTGAGAGATTCGGGCAATCTTTGGTTCCAATTGGATCGTACGGCCTCCTCCTTTGCAGCTGAAAGATTGAGTTCCTCCATTACCTTAAAAGTGCGTTTTTTTCATATGGGATTGGTGTTGGATGTTGTTAATACACCAAGTGAAATTTACAAAAATCCCCCACAGATGACTCCCGTGGATCTTTGATCTTGTCTTGCTGCCTTTTGATGGCACGGCGAACAACCCCTGGCACTCTAAACCAGTAGTCTCTCCTTAATTAACCCATGATCCCCATATTTAATGGTTCTCTTCGGTAAACCAGGTATCTTTGGTACTAAGGCAATTCCATCCATCAACCTCTTTACAGCTTCCTCAACCAACGCCCGGTTCGTGGGACCACTATCCCCTGATAGATCCGTCTGAGCATCCGATCCCGCTAAGGATACAGCACTAGGGGACAAATTCGGATTTGTGACGTTGAAAGTGTATGTCCCCTTTGTACCCTCTTTAAGTACCTGAACCTCTCCTGGGATGGATGTATACTTCTTGATAATTGCTTCAATGATTTTCGAGACTCTATCTCTATCACTGAAGCTCTCCAAGAAGGACAAATCCACGATGGATCGCCTAGGTCCCAACTGTCTAACATCCGAGATTGTAGAGCCGATGACTCTCCTAACACCTCGTTGCATCGCGCCAGTCTCATGTCTCTCCATTGACCTACCGGCTGACTCGTAACTGGGGTCCTGGTCAGTTTCATCAAAGTTGCTGGACTCCAGTGTTACATAGTCACTCTCAACAGCAACCTTTGGACCTGCAACATCATCTAGCCAGTTACCGGTAGGATTGAGTGAGGGGGATTTGCTCTCATCGTCGGACTCTTCATCAGAGATATCTTCTTCTTCAGTTTCCTTGAGAGATTCGGGCAATCTTTGGTTCCAATTGGATCGTACGGCCTCCTCCTTTGCAGCTGAAAGATTGAGTTCCTCCATTACCTTAAAAGTGCGTTTTTTTCATATGGGATTGGTGTTGGATGTTGTTAATACACCAAGTGAAATTTACAAAAATCCCCCACAGATGACTCCCGTGGATCTTTGATCTTGTCTTGCTGCCTTTTGATGGCACGGCGAACAACCCCTGGCACTCTAAACCAGTAGTCTCTCCTTAATTAACCCATGATCCCCATATTTAATGGTTCTCTTCGGTAAACCAGGTATCTTTGGTACTAAGGCAATTCCATCCATCAACCTCTTTACAGCTTCCTCAACCAACGCCCGGTTCGTGGGACCACTATCCCCTGATAGATCCGTCTGAGCATCCGATCCCGCTAAGGATACAGCACTAGGGGACAAATTCGGATTTGTGACGTTGAAAGTGTATGTCCCCTTTGTACCCTCTTTAAGTACCTGAACCTCTCCTGGGATGGATGTATACTTCTTGATAATTGCTTCAATGATTTTCGAGACTCTATCTCTATCACTGAAGCTCTCCAAGAAGGACAAATCCACGATGGATCGCCTAGGTCCCAACTGTCTAACATCCGAGATTGTAGAGCCGATGACTCTCCTAACACCTCGTTGCATCGCGCCAGTCTCATGTCTCTCCATTGACCTACCGGCTGACTCGTAACTGGGGTCCTGGTCAGTTTCATCAAAGTTGCTGGACTCCAGTGTTACATAGTCACTCTCAACAGCAACCTTTGGACCTGCAACATCATCTAGCCAGTTACCGGTAGGATTGAGTGAGGGGGATTTGCTCTCATCGTCGGACTCTTCATCAGAGATATCTTCTTCTTCAGTTTCCTTGAGAGATTCGGGCAATCTTTGGTTCCAATTGGATCGTACGGCCTCCTCCTTTGCAGCTGAAAGATTGAGTTCCTCCATTACCTTAAAAGTGCGTTTTTTTCATATGGGATTGGTGTTGGATGTTGTTAATACACCAAGTGAAATTTACAAAAATCCCCCACAGATGACTCCCGTGGATCTTTGATCTTGTCTTGCTGCCTTTTGATGGCACGGCGAACAACCCCTGGCACTCTAAACCAGTAGTCTCTCCTTAATTAACCCATGATCCCCATATTTAATGGTTCTCTTCGGTAAACCAGGTATCTTTGGTACTAAGGCAATTCCATCCATCAACCTCTTTACAGCTTCCTCAACCAACGCCCGGTTCGTGGGACCACTATCCCCTGATAGATCCGTCTGAGCATCCGATCCCGCTAAGGATACAGCACTAGGGGACAAATTCGGATTTGTGACGTTGAAAGTGTATGTCCCCTTTGTACCCTCTTTAAGTACCTGAACCTCTCCTGGGATGGATGTATATACTTCTTGATAATTGCTTCAATGATTTTCGAGACTCTATCTCTATCACTGAAGCTCTCCAAGAAGGACAAATCCACGATGGATCGCCTAGGTCCCAACTGTCTAACATCCGAGATTGTAGAGCCGATGACTCTCCTAACACCTCGTTGCATCGCGCCAGTCTCATGTCTCTCCATTGACCTACCGGCTGACTCGTAACTGGGGTCCTGGTCAGTTTCATCAAAGTTGCTGGACTCCAGTGTTACATAGTCACTCTCAACAGCAACCTTTGGACCTGCAACATCATCTAGCCAGTTACCGGTAGGATTGAGTGAGGGGGATTTGCTCTCATCGTCGGACTCTTCATCAGAGATATCTTCTTCTTCAGTTTCCTTGAGAGATTCGGGCAATCTTTGGTTCCAATTGGATCGTACGGCCTCCTCCTTTGCAGCTGAAAGATTGAGTTCCTCCATTACCTTAAAAGTGCGTTTTTTTCATATGGGATTGGTGTTGGATGTTGTTAATACACCAAGTGAAATTTACAAAAATCCCCCACAGATGACTCCCGTGGATCTTTGATCTTGTCTTGCTGCCTTTTGATGGCACGGCGAACAACCCCTGGCACTCTAAACCAGTAGTCTCTCCTTAATTAACCCATGATCCCCATATTTAATGGTTCTCTTCGGTAAACCAGGTATCTTTGGTACTAAGGCAATTCCATCCATCAACCTCTTTACAGCTTCCTCAACCAACGCCCGGTTCGTGGGACCACTATCCCCTGATAGATCCGTCTGAGCATCCGATCCCGCTAAGGATACAGCACTAGGGGACAAATTCGGATTTGTGACGTTGAAAGTGTATGTCCCCTTTGTACCCTCTTTAAGTACCTGAACCTCTCCTGGGATGGATGTATACTTCTTGATAATTGCTTCAATGATTTTCGAGACTCTATCTCTATCACTGAAGCTCTCCAAGAAGGACAAATCCACGATGGATCGCCTAGGTCCCAACTGTCTAACATCCGAGATTGTAGAGCCGATGACTCTCCTAACACCTCGTTGCATCGCGCCAGTCTCATGTCTCTCCATTGACCTACCGGCTGACTCGTAACTGGGGTCCTGGTCAGTTTCATCAAAGTTGCTGGACTCCAGTGTTACATAGTCACTCTCAACAGCAACCTTTGGACCTGCAACATCATCTAGCCAGTTACCGGTAGGATTGAGTGAGGGGGATTTGCTCTCATCGTCGGACTCTTCATCAGAGATATCTTCTTCTTCAGTTTCCTTGAGAGATTCGGGCAATCTTTGGTTCCAATTGGATCGTACGGCCTCCTCCTTTGCAGCTGAAAGATTGAGTTCCTCCATTACCTTAAAAGTGCGTTTTTTTCATATGGGATTGGTGTTGGATGTTGTTAATACACCAAGTGAAATTTACAAAAATCCCCCACAGATGACTCCCGTGGATCTTTGATCTTGTCTTGCTGCCTTTTGATGGCACGGCGAACAACCCCTGGCACTCTAAACCAGTAGTCTCTCCTTAATTAACCCATGATCCCCATATTTAATGGTTCTCTTCGGTAAACCAGGTATCTTTGGTACTAAGGCAATTCCATCCATCAACCTCTTTACAGCTTCCTCAACCAACGCCCGGTTCGTGGGACCACTATCCCCTGATAGATCCGTCTGAGCATCCGATCCCGCTAAGGATACAGCACTAGGGGACAAATTCGGATTTGTGACGTTGAAAGTGTATGTCCCCTTTGTACCCTCTTTAAGTACCTGAACCTCTCCTGGGATGGATGTATACTTCTTGATAATTGCTTCAATGATTTTCGAGACTCTATCTCTATCACTGAAGCTCTCCAAGAAGGACAAATCCACGATGGATCGCCTAGGTCCCAACTGTCTAACATCCGAGATTGTAGAGCCGATGACTCTCCTAACACCTCGTTGCATCGCGCCAGTCTCATGTCTCTCCATTGACCTACCGGCTGACTCGTAACTGGGGTCCTGGTCAGTTTCATCAAAGTTGCTGGACTCCAGTGTTACATAGTCACTCTCAACAGCAACCTTTGGACCTGCAACATCATCTAGCCAGTTACCGGTAGGATTGAGTGAGGGGGATTTGCTCTCATCGTCGGACTCTTCATCAGAGATATCTTCTTCTTCAGTTTCCTTGAGAGATTCGGGCAATCTTTGGTTCCAATTGGATCGTACGGCCTCCTCCTTTGCAGCTGAAAGATTGAGTTCCTCCATTACCTTAAAAGTGCGTTTTTTTCATATGGGATTGGTGTTGGATGTTGTTAATACACCAAGTGAAATTTACAAAAATCCCCCACAGATGACTCCCGTGGATCTTTGATCTTGTCTTGCTGCCTTTTGATGGCACGGCGAACAACCCCTGGCACTCTAAACCAGTAGTCTCTCCTTAATTAACCCATGATCCCCATATTTAATGGTTCTCTTCGGTAAACCAGGTATCTTTGGTACTAAGGCAATTCCATCCATCAACCTCTTTACAGCTTCCTCAACCAACGCCCGGTTCGTGGGACCACTATCCCCTGATAGATCCGTCTGAGCATCCGATCCCGCTAAGGATACAGCACTAGGGGACAAATTCGGATTTGTGACGTTGAAAGTGTATGTCCCCTTTGTACCCTCTTTAAGTACCTGAACCTCTCCTGGGATGGATGTATACTTCTTGATAATTGCTTCAATGATTTTCGAGACTCTATCTCTATCACTGAAGCTCTCCAAGAAGGACAAATCCACGATGGATCGCCTAGGTCCCAACTGTCTAACATCCGAGATTGTAGAGCCGATGACTCTCCTAACACCTCGTTGCATCGCGCCAGTCTCATGTCTCTCCATTGACCTACCGGCTGACTCGTAACTGGGGTCCTGGTCAGTTTCATCAAAGTTGCTGGACTCCAGTGTTACATAGTCACTCTCAACAGCAACCTTTGGACCTGCAACATCATCTAGCCAGTTACCGGTAGGATTGAGTGAGGGGGATTTGCTCTCATCGTCGGACTCTTCATCAGAGATATCTTCTTCTTCAGTTTCCTTGAGAGATTCGGGCAATCTTTGGTTCCAATTGGATCGTACGGCCTCCTCCTTTGCAGCTGAAAGATTGAGTTCCTCCATTACCTTAAAAGTGCGTTTTTTTCATATGGGATTGGTGTTGGATGTTGTTAATACACCAAGTGAAATTTACAAAAATCCCCCACAGATGACTCCCGTGGATCTTTGATCTTGTCTTGCTGCCTTTTGATGGCACGGCGAACAACCCCTGGCACTCTAAACCAGTAGTCTCTCCTTAATTAACCCATGATCCCCATATTTAATGGTTCTCTTCGGTAAACCAGGTATCTTTGGTACTAAGGCAATTCCATCCATCAACCTCTTTACAGCTTCCTCAACCAACGCCCGGTTCGTGGGACCACTATCCCCTGATAGATCCGTCTGAGCATCCGATCCCGCTAAGGATACAGCACTAGGGGACAAATTCGGATTTGTGACGTTGAAAGTGTATGTCCCCTTTGTACCCTCTTTAAGTACCTGAACCTCTCCTGGGATGGATGTATACTTCTTGATAATTGCTTCAATGATTTTCGAGACTCTATCTCTATCACTGAAGCTCTCCAAGAAGGACAAATCCACGATGGATCGCCTAGGTCCCAACTGTCTAACATCCGAGATTGTAGAGCCGATGACTCTCCTAACACCTCGTTGCATCGCGCCAGTCTCATGTCTCTCCATTGACCTACCGGCTGACTCGTAACTGGGGTCCTGGTCAGTTTCATCAAAGTTGCTGGACTCCAGTGTTACATAGTCACTCTCAACAGCAACCTTTGGACCTGCAACATCATCTAGCCAGTTACCGGTAGGATTGAGTGAGGGGGATTTGCTCTCATCGTCGGACTCTTCATCAGAGATATCTTCTTCTTCAGTTTCCTTGAGAGATTCGGGCAATCTTTGGTTCCAATTGGATCGTACGGCCTCCTCCTTTGCAGCTGAAAGATTGAGTTCCTCCATTACCTTAAAAGTGCGTTTTTTTCATATGGGATTGGTGTTGGATGTTGTTAATACACCAAGTGAAATTTACAAAAATCCCCCACAGATGACTCCCGTGGATCTTTGATCTTGTCTTGCTGCCTTTTGATGGCACGGCGAACAACCCCTGGCACTCTAAACCAGTAGTCTCTCCTTAATTAACCCATGATCCCCATATTTAATGGTTCTCTTCGGTAAACCAGGTATCTTTGGTACTAAGGCAATTCCATCCATCAACCTCTTTACAGCTTCCTCAACCAACGCCCGGTTCGTGGGACCACTATCCCCTGATAGATCCGTCTGAGCATCCGATCCCGCTAAGGATACAGCACTAGGGGACAAATTCGGATTTGTGACGTTGAAAGTGTATGTCCCCTTTGTACCCTCTTTAAGTACCTGAACCTCTCCTGGGATGGATGTATACTTCTTGATAATTGCTTCAATGATTTTCGAGACTCTATCTCTATCACTGAAGCTCTCCAAGAAGGACAAATCCACGATGGATCGCCTAGGTCCCAACTGTCTAACATCCGAGATTGTAGAGCCGATGACTCTCCTAACACCTCGTTGCATCGCGCCAGTCTCATGTCTCTCCATTGACCTACCGGCTGACTCGTAACTGGGGTCCTGGTCAGTTTCATCAAAGTTGCTGGACTCCAGTGTTACATAGTCACTCTCAACAGCAACCTTTGGACCTGCAACATCATCTAGCCAGTTACCGGTAGGATTGAGTGAGGGGGATTTGCTCTCATCGTCGGACTCTTCATCAGAGATATCTTCTTCTTCAGTTTCCTTGAGAGATTCGGGCAATCTTTGGTTCCAATTGGATCGTACGGCCTCCTCCTTTGCAGCTGAAAGATTGAGTTCCTCCATTACCTTAAAAGTGCGTTTTTTTCATATGTTGTTAATACACCAAGTGAAATTTACAAAAATCCCCCACAGATGACTCCCGTGGATCTTTGATCTTGTCTTGCTGCCTTTTGATGGCACGGCGAACAACCCCTGGCACTCTAAACCAGTAGTCTCTCCTTAATTAACCCATGATCCCCATATTTAATGGTTCTCTTCGGTAAACCAGGTATCTTTGGTACTAAGGCAATTCCATCCATCAACCTCTTTACAGCTTCCTCAACCAACGCCCGGTTCGTGGGACCACTATCCCCTGATAGATCCGTCTGAGCATCCGATCCCGCTAAGGATACAGCACTAGGGGACAAATTCGGATTTGTGACGTTGAAAGTGTATGTCCCCTTTGTACCCTCTTTAAGTACCTGAACCTCTCCTGGGATGGATGTATACTTCTTGATAATTGCTTCAATGATTTTCGAGACTCTATCTCTATCACTGAAGCTCTCCAAGAAGGACAAATCCACGATGGATCGCCTAGGTCCCAACTGTCTAACATCCGAGATTGTAGAGCCGATGACTCTCCTAACACCTCGTTGCATCGCGCCAGTCTCATGTCTCTCCATTGACCTACCGGCTGACTCGTAACTGGGGTCCTGGTCAGTTTCATCAAAGTTGCTGGACTCCAGTGTTACATAGTCACTCTCAACAGCAACCTTTGGACCTGCAACATCATCTAGCCAGTTACCGGTAGGATTGAGTGAGGGGGATTTGCTCTCATCGTCGGACTCTTCATCAGAGATATCTTCTTCTTCAGTTTCCTTGAGAGATTCGGGCAATCTTTGGTTCCAATTGGATCGTACGGCCTCCTCCTTTGCAGCTGAAAGATTGAGTTCCTCCATTACCTTAAAAGTGCGTTTTTTTCATATGGGATTGGTGTTGGATGTTGTTAATACACCAAGTGAAATTTACAAAAATCCCCCACAGATGACTCCCGTGGATCTTTGATCTTGTCTTGCTGCCTTTTGATGGCACGGCGAACAACCCCTGGCACTCTAAACCAGTAGTCTCTCCTTAATTAACCCATGATCCCCATATTTAATGGTTCTCTTCGGTAAACCAGGTATCTTTGGTACTAAGGCAATTCCATCCATCAACCTCTTTACAGCTTCCTCAACCAACGCCCGGTTCGTGGGACCACTATCCCCTGATAGATCCGTCTGAGCATCCGATCCCGCTAAGGATACAGCACTAGGGGACAAATTCGGATTTGTGACGTTGAAAGTGTATGTCCCCTTTGTACCCTCTTTAAGTACCTGAACCTCTCCTGGGATGGATGTATACTTCTTGATAATTGCTTCAATGATTTTCGAGACTCTATCTCTATCACTGAAGCTCTCCAAGAAGGACAAATCCACGATGGATCGCCTAGGTCCCAACTGTCTAACATCCGAGATTGTAGAGCCGATGACTCTCCTAACACCTCGTTGCATCGCGCCAGTCTCATGTCTCTCCATTGACCTACCGGCTGACTCGTAACTGGGGTCCTGGTCAGTTTCATCAAAGTTGCTGGACTCCAGTGTTACATAGTCACTCTCAACAGCAACCTTTGGACCTGCAACATCATCTAGCCAGTTACCGGTAGGATTGAGTGAGGGGGATTTGCTCTCATCGTCGGACTCTTCATCAGAGATATCTTCTTCTTCAGTTTCCTTGAGAGATTCGGGCAATCTTTGGTTCCAATTGGATCGTACGGCCTCCTCCTTTGCAGCTGAAAGATTGAGTTCCTCCATTACCTTAAAAGTGCGTTTTTTTCATATGTTGTTAATACACCAAGTGAAATTTACAAAAATCCCCCACAGATGACTCCCGTGGATCTTTGATCTTGTCTTGCTGCCTTTTGATGGCACGGCGAACAACCCCTGGCACTCTAAACCAGTAGTCTCTCCTTAATTAACCCATGATCCCCATATTTAATGGTTCTCTTCGGTAAACCAGGTATCTTTGGTACTAAGGCAATTCCATCCATCAACCTCTTTACAGCTTCCTCAACCAACGCCCGGTTCGTGGGACCACTATCCCCTGATAGATCCGTCTGAGCATCCGATCCCGCTAAGGATACAGCACTAGGGGACAAATTCGGATTTGTGACGTTGAAAGTGTATGTCCCCTTTGTACCCTCTTTAAGTACCTGAACCTCTCCTGGGATGGATGTATACTTCTTGATAATTGCTTCAATGATTTTCGAGACTCTATCTCTATCACTGAAGCTCTCCAAGAAGGACAAATCCACGATGGATCGCCTAGGTCCCAACTGTCTAACATCCGAGATTGTAGAGCCGATGACTCTCCTAACACCTCGTTGCATCGCGCCAGTCTCATGTCTCTCCATTGACCTACCGGCTGACTCGTAACTGGGGTCCTGGTCAGTTTCATCAAAGTTGCTGGACTCCAGTGTTACATAGTCACTCTCAACAGCAACCTTTGGACCTGCAACATCATCTAGCCAGTTACCGGTAGGATTGAGTGAGGGGGATTTGCTCTCATCGTCGGACTCTTCATCAGAGATATCTTCTTCTTCAGTTTCCTTGAGAGATTCGGGCAATCTTTGGTTCCAATTGGATCGTACGGCCTCCTCCTTTGCAGCTGAAAGATTGAGTTCCTCCATTACCTTAAAAGTGCGTTTTTTTCATATGGGATTGGTGTTGGATGTTGTTAATACACCAAGTGAAATTTACAAAAATCCCCCACAGATGACTCCCGTGGATCTTTGATCTTGTCTTGCTGCCTTTTGATGGCACGGCGAACAACCCCTGGCACTCTAAACCAGTAGTCTCTCCTTAATTAACCCATGATCCCCATATTTAATGGTTCTCTTCGGTAAACCAGGTATCTTTGGTACTAAGGCAATTCCATCCATCAACCTCTTTACAGCTTCCTCAACCAACGCCCGGTTCGTGGGACCACTATCCCCTGATAGATCCGTCTGAGCATCCTCTTATACCCGCGCGACCCTCTTATAAGGTCCGATGCCAATGTAAATATAAATTTGTTAACGGATGATCTCGATATTACGTCACATTCTGCTGCAAATAATGTGCGCATCACAAAAGCTTTGGAGAACATACGTAAGGTTCAAACACGTCAGAAGAGACTGTTTGACAGGAAGGTCAAGTTTGTGCGTTATGAACCTGGAGATTTAGTTCTCATATATAACCCTAGGAAAACGACTAGGATTGGTTCTAAGCTGTCACGCTTATATTTTGGCCCATATAGAGTTGTGCGTTGTTTAAGTAATAATAATTACTTAATTACAAAAGTCAATGGTTCTTCTGCTCGTAATTTAATATATCATCATAATTCTATGAAACCGTTCAAATTACGATTGTAATATATTTTGCCCAACTTCTAGAATATTATACATGTGCATTATAGGTAGATAGGTACACTATTCTTTCTCATTATGTTTTTGTATTATATTTTTTTGTGTAATAGTTTCTGCTTTTACTTATAGATGTAATAAGATATTTCGTTTATCTTGATGGTATAAGGCAGCGGTCGGCAACCTTTTAGCAAGCAAGGGCCACATGGTGAAAAATTCGACCAAGGGCGGGCCACACTTGTGATAATAATATTACAAAAAAAATTCAATGGTTTTAAATTTAATAAACATGTGATTTTTTTTTTTACGGGGTTTAAATAAACTGTTTCCGAAAACAAACTCTAGGCATTGCTGGAGGGGTACTAGCTACGTTATGAGAAAAAAAAAATTTTTATTTAATTGTACAAACTTGCATTTATACTATCAGATTTTGCGGTGATTTCAAATTAAATAGGGTTTTTTTTTATTTGCAATCTAAATTATCGCACCTGAACCGACAGTTGATGTGTGAGCGATGATTTCAAGCGGCGAATATGACTTTTCAATCCTTAATAACCTTTTTAAATTGAGTTTTCTGGGTATATTATTGAATTTAGTTGCTATGAGGCTCAAGAATACATGGTTTAAGGCTTCGGAAGTGGTCTTTTTATACCCGTTATATTTGTTTCAATACATTCGCGGGCCGCAAAGTAGACGTCGGCGGGCCGCATGCGGCCCGCGGGCCGCGTGTTTCCGACCGCTGGTATAAGGTATGTGTTATGTATAAGAAATGGTAACGCATGGAATAAAATTCCATATGGTATCATCTTAGGTCTTTTATTAAGTTGATAAATAAAATTTAGAAACGAATGCTTGCTCGATTGCCATAAAAAAAATACTTATCATAGGCATATGAGTTTTGCTTTGTCTATGGATATTTGACATTAGTCAAAAAAAAGTCAACTGTCAATGTTGTCATGTTATTTTTTATGTCAAGTCAGTATTGTTTGTTTATGTTTATAAACGATGATGAATACGAAATAATTTAAATGATTAATTGTTTTGGAAAAGATGATTGTTGTTGAAAAGAAAATATTGATACAACAAAGGGAATGCGGGAAGTTAGTTTTTGTCGTGTGGAATCGCTGTCATTCTCTATCTAAAACTTCTTGACAAGAATATCTTGGAGAAGGGAATCTTTGATTTTATTTAGGGATGAATTGCACATATTCCAGGGGGGGCGTGAAGAGATTATTTATTGGTTTGTTGTATCATTGTTGGTTTTTATTAACTGTTATCACAAGTATGTAGTAAGAGAATATTTGAATGTTTTCACTATTTGCCCCAAAGATTTAATATTCAAATAGGTATTAAATTTATCAAACTTCATATTGAGTAAAGATAGGGTTTTTCTTAGACTGTTAAAATCTTGATGAAGTAGGTAAATTTGATTAAATGAATTTTGTGTATGTGGATGATGGAGTAGTTGTTCAATCATAATATTTCTCATTTGTTATGTTGAGTCATTATGTGGTGTTTTTTATTGTTATATTTGTCTTTTGTCGAGCGAGATGTAACATTGATAATTTTCAGATGATGACATTCGACAATGATGTATATCTATAGAGATAATTTGTTGATGCAGCTAAGCAGCTATGATTACTGGATGCTGCCTAGATGCATGATGATTAGAACCATTGCGATTGTGATTGAAATATTTTCTTTTGCGTCTATTTTCAAAATTTCTATTTTTAAGATTTTGTGAAGTTTTTGGACTAGCATACTGTGATTCATCCGTACGTCATGTATTTTCGTTAGGTTTTTACATGGTGAAGTCAGTTTAACTTGTTTAATTATTAATTTTTCTTATATCATTTGTTTTCTACACATTTTCACCTGACTGGTTGTTAACTACAACTATGGGTTGAATCACTTTTACTTCGGATCTTCCTAACTTAGGTAGGCTATGATAATATGTGCCTGGAAGTGATGCCGATTTTGATTAGTATCAAAATCTTTTTCGTAGGCGGTGGGATGTAATGTGCATAAGTACTATGTAGGATACTTATTGCTTGAATACTGGCAGCTATTAATTTATATTATTTAAATAGATTCTAAAGAGGAAACAATGGTATATTGACAGCTTCCTTCCAGACTGAGTCATATTTTCGTGCTCGGACTGTGAGCAAATAACATTAACCTCACTTTTATGCTTTAAATATAAAGCTGTAAAACAGTTTAAAATCTTTCATTTCTCTCTCACGTTTTCCCCATACGTTAGTCAATTTATCAAAATATAGTCCCGAACTGTGAATTATTCGTGACACAAAACTGGAACCGCTTATTGATGAAAGTAAGCATCTGGAATAAAGGAAAAAGAAGTTAGAACTACGTAGAGGGGTTTGCAGCGGGTTTGATTTCATCATAATGATGTTTCACATGTCGTCTATCAATTTGGAGAGTGGCTGAGTGATTACCATTTATTTTAACTATTTTATAGGGACATTTACATCGTACGATTTGTTTAATTGTGATATTGACCGGAACATAGATTTTTTTTATCATGCATATTATAGAATAGGTCATGTTTGTCGTAGAGATGACGACCGATGGAGCTACCATGTCATACACTGGTGACCTTGAACAGGTAGAAGAAATGTCGGCAGACCACCAGCCAGATGGTCGGACGATATTATAAAGACGGCAGGGCCGACCTGGACCAGAACCGCCGCTTCAAGAACCCTCTGGAAAACCCATCAAGAGGCATATGTCCAACATTGGGCTCAATCATGCTGAAAAGAAAGAAGAAAGAAATAGAATAAATAAAACTATAATTAATTTATAGGATTATTTATAAAGTAATATTAAAATTCATAAAAATAATATTTCAAAAAGTTAAATCAATAAGAATATTAAATCAAATTCAAGAAAAAAACCTAACTTCAAAATCATTTCATTACCATTATTTGTAATAGTTATAAAATAATCACAATGAAATCAAGATTAAATAAAAATTTAAATAAAATAAAATTTAAAATCGAAAACTTATTTTACATTCATAGCACAGCATATCCGTAGTCTATCAAGGAATACCAAAATGTCATCACCTCAAAAGGTACAAATTGCGAACGCGGAATCAACCTCGTCGAATCAAACAGTTCAAACCTCAGCAACTACATCAAAGCCAGGTAAGCCACAAAAAAAAAACACCATCACCACCAAAACAGACAGTGCAAACCTCAGCAACCACATCAAAGCCAGGTAAGCAACAAAAAACACCGTCACCACCAACACCCACATTTCACATACCTAAACAGACACCCATCCCCAAAAAACCACGCGGGGGCTCGAGAGCGGCAAAGAAGACCAGCGGCCCCATAGATCTGTGCCGTCAGCTGTCTCTCGAGCAACACGCCAAAAAAAGAACAGTCACGGGAGGCATTAGGCGTGCAGTCGCCATAAAAAACGCCCAAACAGTTGCCATAAAAAACGCCCAAATAGTTGCGAGAAACACAACAGCGGATGATGTCCGGAAATTGGCGGACATCTCCCTGCTGAACGAATCGTTAGCGACCCCCGAAAAAACACCACCACCGCAAACTCCCTCTCTCAAAGAGCTCAGAACCACACCCAAGAAAGACCACTACAGTGTGGTCATTGCAAACTCGGACTCGGAATGCGGCTCAGAGCCAGAAGATATGGAACTCTGGAGTCAAAAGACCAATGAGCCGCAGACTGAGGACGAATGGACGGACACCTGCAGCGAGCCTAGCACGAGGAAAAGTATCCTCCCACCGCTAGAAAACCGCACTGGTGTCTGCAAAGACCTTGCAACAGAGAGAGCACGAGAGTTCCTGATGGAGGGCAAAAACGCACTCGAACAATGGAGAACTCTAAAAAGAGAGCTAAGAATTAAAAATGGGAGTTAGTATTTAAAATATAAAAAAAATAGAAATTAGGTTTTTACGCAATTACACTGCACAACAAAATTGCAACTTTTGTCTGATGAATGACTTTTAAAGCATGATGTTTACTAATTTCATGTCGCTGAATTTAAATATACTCTCATTTTTTTGGTAATAGCTCTTGTTTACGAGTTATAGCTTTCACTTAAAATTAGCTGCGTTGCTGCGTTAACTTGCTCATAATTTAAAAAGTGTTAAGTTTTTAATATAATTTGAAATGGCATCATCAAGCCGAGTTTGTGTGAGTGATCCGAATCAATTTTGAACCATTTGTGGAGAGTACATGTTTAAGGAATACCTTTTAAATGTGACAGCGTTCGTAATTGAACCTTACAAAAATTACTTTGGCCACTCCCTAGATATGAAAAATAAGCCTTGGATTCCGCAAAAGGTGTGTAAAACGTGCGTTAAGTTTCTACGTTTGTGGACAAATAAGAAAATATACCGATTTAGGTACGAAAGTGCAATGATCTGGGATAAACCCCAAACCACTTCGACGACTGCAATTTTTGTTTGGTTAACATTACGGGCATTAACCAAAAAAATCATAAGAAATGGAAATATCCTTGCATACGGACGACATATAGACGTGTCCTGAGCCCTAAGACGTCACCTGAACCTGATGCTTCAGAGGAGTTTATGAATTTTGAAGCGGCAACGGACAGAGGTGATAGTGAATTTGAATGTGACCTAGAAACGCCAAAACCATTCAATCAGGATGATTTAAGCGACCTAATAAGAGATCTGGGTCTGTCAAAGACTGCTTCAGACATTTTGACTTCTAGGGTAAAAGAAAGAAACTTAGTTACAAAAGAAACTAAAATTTTTGGGAAACACGAAAAGTTTGGACTACTCGCAACACATTGAACAACTAATGACTAACTGAAGGCTTGGATGTAACATGAGCATCAAGTTACACTTTCTTCACAACCACCTGAACAATTTCCCCGCCAATCTTGGGGATCTTAGTGAAGAACAGAGAGAACGATTCAACCAGGACCTTCGTACGTAGAGGAACGCTATCAAAGCTACTGGAATGCACACATGATAACTGACTATTGTAAGAGTATTCAGAACACCTTTCTGCCTTCATCTTCAGAAGGCAGTCAAATAAAAAAAAGTTTATTTCTAATTAAAAACCAAATAAAATGGGATGATCATTAATATTTATCATTTTATTATAAAAAATACCCATGAGTCATAACTTTTAAACTAGAGCTGATACAGAAATTTTAGTCACAGATTTCAAATCGTCTTTAAAAATTGGCCTTATATCATGTATCAGAACCCAATCATCCCAAATGCTGTTTTGCAGTGTTATTAATTGAATTCCAAATATAAAATGTAAATAAAAATAGTATTATGAATAAGAATATAAAAAAAATCTTTTATAAAGTTTTTTTTTTCCTAGTATGTTTGAACTAATCGTTTAGTCTCATAATAATTTAGTGAAATTAGCCACTTAACTAAAGCAGATTTAACCTCATATTTATTTAACGTATTAATGTTTAACTTGCAATGTATTCTGTTGTAAACAAAAGGCCCTAGGTAAAAAAAGAAACAGGTAGTGTGAGTGCAGTGAATACGATTTACATGGCATAGTAGTTTTGTCGTCGCCTATCGTTTCTGTTTGTGGAAAGAGGTAACAGTGTGCTGCCTCAAAACTATATTTAAGACTAATAGCTGTCTTACTGTCAGTACTTTCCAACCCTGTTATAATTCAGTAGTAGGAAAATAAAAAAGTCGAATCGTACTGACTTTAAGCTCTCTGTGCCCGTTCTAATTTTATCAAATTAGATTGACAAGGGCCACCCCATGTTCTAATACAGTAAGCCAAGACAGACTGGCAAAGTGCAAGATAAATGGTCTTTGTGAGTTCAAAGTTGTTCCTTTCTTTTAAGTTACTATGTTACTTAGAAGAATTATTACTTTTTGTCTATTCTTTCAATTGGCTTCATAAAAATAGGGGTGATTATTTTTTCATATTTAAGTGGGTTCGATTCCCAGACGAAGCAAGTAATTTTTAGAAAGTCTTTAAATGCAGAATTGCAAATTTTTAAGTATAATATAAAGTCTCCTGTCAGCAATATATCCTATTTACGATATTTAAAGTACTTTTCCTTGATGTACCGTAGTCTTGGGACGCCCTGTATATTACGTAAATAAATTAATTATCAAATGTTTGCAATTTTGTTCGGTATTTTCGTCGTCTGGCAATATAAATAAGTTTGTTTATTTAAAATAACTTGAAAAAAAAGGTACTACGTATATCTTACCTACATTACTACCTACATTTACCTTAATAATTTATTAATTATTTTTGCATTGTAACTGGGCCTCAAGTTTGCTATTTTAAGTTAGGAGACACGCAATTGCGTTTCTATTACAAATCAAATACGAGTGACAAAAAATGGTATTCTGATAAAACGTATGTGATGCACCGATCGCATCGTATTTGCATCGCGTTTGGATTTCAGTAGAGTGTTCCAGGGTGCTACTTACCAAAATCTACTAATTTTGAATTCGTGGTAGAAATATTTATTTATTTAAAATATAGGTTTTCTTGGTTTCTGTGACGGAATCAAAAGTAAAAATATGTTTTTACTGGCTGTATTGAATTGCTTGGCTATGAAATATGAGCAAATATCATGTATAGCTGGCCTCAAAATGGCAACATGGGTACCATCTATGCAACCAAGCACACCTTGGATTCCATATCGAGAGAATCTGTAACATTCAATTATACACAACCAATTTTATTTCAAAAATTTTAAACAAATATTGCTTTTACATGAGTGTCAAGTGATAACACTTAGTTTGTTTTGATTTGTTTTCGTTCTTGAACAGTCATGGGCCAAACAATGTACTCCCTAAAAATTTGGGGTGATTCAGAGCCTTAGTGACCTGCCTTATGGCCCTTGACACAGTAGTCTGAGACACATTGTGAAAAGCACTCTGACCAACTAGAGTCTGGTATGACCAAGTTGCATAAAATGCAAGTGTAATTAAAACCTAAAACAAAAACTTATAGGAAATTAGCTTAAGTCGCTTATAGCAGGCATGTATCTCGAGTAAGTACATACCAGCAAATAATATTGAGGGATAGGCAACAATTACCTTTAAGGTTGGGGATATACCATCCGTACGCCGTTGCTGTCCAAGTAGCGGGATTATTTTGTGACAGAGCTTCATAACTTGCTCTTTCCCGAGGCAAAAACTTTTAATAAATTCTGCGTCAGGTAAGTCCCGGAAAGCATCTATGTTTTCTCTTAACGTGGCTCGAGTTTTTCGGCGTTGTTGAGCCAAAAGCCGGCGACGATTATCATTGCTATTGGATAAAGCCAAAATATATTATGCCAACAAGAGACACAATTATGACACGTTTGAAGAGTAGAATACCAAAATATCCAAAGGCGATGGACTCGCAGTTCGATTGTAGATCAATCGTGAGCGATTGGTCTTTTTAGTTAGACTACCAATAGTGTAAAACTAAGCAATCTCAATCCAATTACGAGTCGATTCATGCTATTGTAAAATAGCGGACTTGAGGCCCTGAAGTGCGTGTCAATTCAACTCATATCTAATTTTAAGGTATCTTTGTCTAAAATGTCTGAAAAATTGGCAGATTTATTTAAATCAAACAAAGGTGGTTTACAATTGTTCTATCAGGGATATAACTACGAAAAAAATAAGCTATTTAAGGATCGTTTCTACTGGAACTGTGAATTTAGGAAACATGAAATATATAAATGTAAAGCTTAAGCAGTAAGTTTAGAAAACGAAGTGAATAATCAAATGCACAATGAAGAACACTTGAAATATGAACAGAATCATGAACCCGACCCACTTCGCGAAGAAATCTCTGACTTTTAGGAGAAATTAAAATAGGATGCTAAAACTGGTCTAAAAGTATGTCAAATATTGCAGGATAATCAATCTAGTTGCAGTAAACCTGTGTTTGACAATTTACCATCAAAGTCAGCTCTCAACCAAATTATCTATAGAGCGAAATACAAAGTACCGCCAAAGATTGAACCAAAGGTTTTTTTTGAAATAGATGAAAATGAAGCCAAAATAAACAACGAAAAATTCATAATACATTTCTATTTCTAACAAACAATTGCACTCGCTCACAAATGTAAACAAACATTCAACTTAGGGATGGCGATTCTTTCCAAAAAAGATCGATATTCAAATTAGTTTAAAACTGATAATAATGTTATTTTTCGAAGTTTATGTGAATAGGATAAAGACCAAATTTCTTGATAAACCCTAGATACTGTCGGTCATTATGAATAATTTTGCGTAAAGTTTAAATAAAATTCAACAATTGGAAGCAACAGTTTATTTAATTACTTTACAATAAATGTTCAAACTGTTTGCCTTTTTTTCTTCTGCCTTTCTTGTTCTGAAATCATGGCACCTGCTAGCTTTAACTCATTCACAGCTTTTTCAAATTCGCAAAGTATACATTTGTATCTAAGTATTTTGTCAACTTGACAGTTTATGTCGACATACAATTTGCAATGCGATTGATTTTTTCAGGTACATCTCATCTATCTTTTTCATAATTTCGTATGCTAAATCCAAATCACTAATATATTCCAGCTGTTTTTTTGAAATAGCACTGTTAATATAATTTGTTGCTTGTATATCACGCTCGTTCAAGCTTTCGGTATCGGTACTTGTTTTTTGTGTCTTTACACTTCTTGAATTGCAGAAATTTCATCAAGGACAAACGACGTTGTTTTTCGTGTGGTAAAGTTGGACATTTGAAACATCAGTGTGATAACTTAAAAAATAGTAGTGATGGACATTCGTCTAAAAACAAAGAAAATGCATTTACAGCGAAAGCACTGTCGTCGATGGGATCGGACATTGCGAACGAAAATCATAGACAATCGTGGTTGATAAACAGCGGCGCTAGTGAACATATGACCGGTGAACGAACAATGTTTACGAAATGTCGTCAAGTGTCAAACAGATATGTCAGAGTAGGTGATGGACGGTGTTTACCTGTTTTGGGGGTTGGATAGGTCGAACTTTAAGTTTTTAATGGGAATTGTTACGTGAAATCGACTCAGTGATGTGCTTTATGTACAGAATTTAGACATGAACTTATTTTCAGTGCCGGTTATTAGTAAGAAAGGTCATCAAGTTATAATGAGCGAGCACGCGTGTGGAATACGTAAAGACGGTAATGTGTGTGCTGTCGGCAAATTAAAAGGGAACTCTTACATGTTAGACGTGTTGTATAAGTGTAGCGATGTAGCTGCAGTGACGCTAGGCGAGTGGCACGAAAGATTATGTCACCAAAGTTTGGACTCCGTACGTGAAATCTTAAAAGCGAACAATATCGAATTTACGCAGGATATACAGCAGTGTACGGCGTGTTTACAAAATAAAATACAAAAGTTACCTCATAGAGAGAGCCAGAGTCGTGCTGAAGAGCCATTACATACATTACATGGAAAGTGTTGGAGGTTTGAGATACTTCCTGTTACTAAAAGATGACTATAGTGGATATCGCGTCGTTAATTTTTTGATTAAAAAAAGTGAAGCAGTGCAGCTCATAAAAGGATTTGTAAGGTGGGCAGAGAGATTAACAGAAAGAAAAGTGAAAATAATTAGATCAGACAACGGGAAAGAGTTTGTAAATGCAGAAATGCGAGCTTTTTGTGAAGAAACAGGAATAGAACATCAAACCACAATCCCATACACACCTCAGCAGAATGGAAGGGCTGAGCGGGATATGAGAACATTAGTGGAGGCTGCAAGGTCTATAATTCATGGAAAAGAACTTTGGGCGGAAGCTATTCACAATACGGTCTATGTGTTGAATAGAACAATGAGAATAAAAGGAAAGACACCTTACAGCCTGTTTCATCGTAAGGAGTACAATATTTTGAGGTTAGACAAAGTGTTTGAAACTGAGGTTGTTGCACATATACCTAAAGAAAAGAGATTGAAGCTTGATGTTAAAGGCAAGAAGGGAATATTTGTTGTCTGAGGTATAGAGCTGAACCAATTATCCGCCGTTACGTTTCTGTTTCAATTTTCAATCGGTTTTACCAGCTGCAATACAGACTGCGTAGGCATAGCTAACCTTTTCTGCTTCAGTAAGTCCCAGACCATCAAAACCCTCCCATGATAAGTGTAGGCATTATAAACGTAAAATTTACGAGCATCACTTAAAATCATCATCATTTAATCCCATACTTTGAAGGTTTGTTGGGCATATAAATAACAAATTTGCAACGACCTTTGAAATTTAGAAGCATTTCATCAATACAGGTATATGGACCGGGTGTATAATAAGTTTAACAATTCGATATGAATTTGTTGAAAAATTCAGAAACCGGAACAAGTGGATCTGGCTGCAAACGTTTCTGTCGGTTATTGATATCATCCAATCTCAAGCAATTCAAAAGAGTGTTAAACCTATATTTAGACTATTAATATTTCATGACCTGTTCCATCTGTTGCAAACAAATAGTTTGAATCAGCATCATTGCATTTAAATACTGATGAGTAATATAAACACCCAAGTAGTGATTTAATTTCTATAGAAGTTGTATCTTTCAACTCATGCTTAGTAAAATTTGCAAATTTCCTTCGATAGACTTTAAGTTTTTTATTTGTACAGGAAACGAATGTTTCTATCATCTCACAATCAAATAATTTCTGCCATAAGTTTTCGTAGCCAGAAAATACCCCTCGTTCGAAAGTTTGCCTGGGTAAAGTAAACAAAAACAACGTGGCAAATAGTAAAGGAACAAAGCAATAAAACAGCACTCAAAAAGTATAAGATAGGAAAAATTGTTGATTCAGAACGCAAAGAATTAACTGAAAGAAAGGAAATTGCAGATAGCTTTAACACATATTTCAAAGAAATTGCCCACACCACAACTGAGAATCTAGACATAGATATAAAAAAAACGATCAATTACTTGATTAAGTTATCTCCACCGACTACAACAATAAACTTCACAAAAATAACAGAAAATGAATTATTGCAAATTGTGAACCACTTAAAAAATAAGAATACAAAAGACATGTATGATCTCGACACTAGGCTATTTAAAGAGCTGATAAAACAAAATTCAAATCTTTTTGACATTATGCTGAAAGTATTGAATGACTGCATAATTCAAGGAGTGTTTCCCGAAAGATTCAAAGTAGGTAAAATCATTCCTCTCTTCAAAAAGGGAAATCAGGAAGATCTAGGAAATTATAGGCCTATTTGCATTTTACCGGTGTTTTCAAAAATTCTTGAATCCGCCCTGAAACGTAGAATCACGGAATATTTCGAGACAAACAAATTGTTTAATGATCATCAGTTCGGATTTAGAAAAGGAAGATCAACAGAAAAAGCAATCAGAAAGGTAGTCTATTATGTTCTTGAGGCTTTGGATAGGTCGCAGAAGGTCTGTAGCATTTTTTGTGATCTGTCAAAGGCCTTCGATTGTTTGCGGCATGATATTCTTTTAAAAAAGCTAGTTTTCTACGGATTTAAGGACAAGGAATTAAAAATATTGGAATCTTATCTTAAAAATAGATTACAAGTAGTTGAAGTTGAGCAAACTTATTCAGATAAAACTTTAAGTAACATCGGAGTTCCCCAAGGATCTATATTGGGGCCTCTTCTATTTTTAATATATATTAATGATTTACCTAGCACTATACCTGACTGGGCTATTATTACCCTATTTGCTGACGACACGCATGTGGGTATCAAAGACCGAAATATTGACATATTATCACAGAAAACTATTATATTAACAAACACCCTCAAGGATTGGTTTGCAAATAATGGCATAGTTCTAAATGACGAAAAAACTAAAATTTTAAATTACAGTTGTAGGAAATCCACTGTGCAAGATGTTGCGCTTTGTAATGAAGTTGTATTTCTAGGATGTACCCTAGATTCAAATATGACATTTGAAAGCCACATTAGTAAAGTTTGTCAGAAGCTTTCCACTGCTAATTATGCATTATTTAAGTTAAGAGATCTAATTGATAGGAAAACATTAATTTCTGTGTATTATGCATATTGTCATTCGATTTTAAATTACGGTCTGACAATATGGGGAAATGCAACTTCCATTAATCATGTCCTCGTTTGTCAGAAAAGATCAATCAGGATCTTATTTAACCTTCGCAGGCGAACCTCGGCTAGGCCTTATTTCAAAAAATCAAAAATAATGACTGTAACATCTCTCTTCATATATAAATCACTATTAGAAGTACATGAAATAAGAAACGAACTGCCCAGAAGAATGGATGTTCACAAATATCATACCAGACATCGAGACAAATTAATTAATAACAGAACAAGACTCGTCAAAACACATAAACTCGGGCTCAGTTTAAAAATTGATCTCTATAACAAACTTCCTCTTAGCATTAGACAACTTTCATTGAGTGAATTTAAAAACAAAATGGAAGATTTTTTAAAAAATAATCCATTTTATAATATTGCGGAATTTATGGCTTGTACATTTTTTGAGTAGCATGACTAAATTTTATCGTATTTTATTTTTGTTAGTTAATTTATTTTGTGACATCCTATTATTATTTTCTGACATTTTTTTTTCTGTTGTTTTTGTTTTTTTTTTTTTTAATTTACTTTTAAACTGACATTTATGTAAAAAATCTTAATAATCTCTATATTTTTTTTTGTTATATAACGCTTTAATTTGACATTTAATTATTTTTTTTTTTGACTTTTGCTGATTGTATTTTAAATTGTTATGAAATTATTTGTGCTTCATTATATTTGATAAGTTTTTTAATTATTCTGTAAAATGACGAGCCAAAACTATGTAATGTAATTTATTGGTGAATAAATGAATATGAATATGAATAAAGATACAATATTATATGCAGGTCTGCGTGGGGTCCTTGAAAATTCAATTTTTGCCCAAATAAAACAATTTTTTCCTACGTACGTACTACTACTCGAATTTGACAATAAAAACTCTCTAGAATCCAGGCTTCCAGGACTGGTTGGCTGCTCCTCTAACCTTCCTTGATCTTCACCACCAGATACTTCACTGTCTTCGTGCATTTCCTCCTCAATAACAAAATTCCGATCGGTAACCTCATCGTCGATATCACTGAACTCGGACTCGTTGTCTTCCTCCAAGAACTGTTAAATTAGTTCATCAGTAACCTTTCTTTTCTTAGACGGTCGGTCAGTTGGTTTTTGGCGGTTACAATCCATCTAAAAACAATTATACATATACATTATAATTTAAAATAAACATTGAATTACTTACATTTCAAATATTTTGCTGACGTGTTGTATAAAAGACACTATGAAATCATTGAGGTTACGTCCATAAGACAGTACGGGGATAAAACTATTTTACTGACAATACGTCTACCTTACGTATTACGGACACAACACAGTTGTAAGTAGAAACAAGCGCACGCCGCACTGGCGGGGAGGGGACGCGAGCGCAGTAAGCTACCGAGCGGTGCGGGACGATTCTCGGAAAAATGGCAGCGTAGGAACCAAAATTTTATGTCAGTATATTTTACTGTCGTAACCTCAGCGGCAGAGGAATAAACATGATCTAGCTCTTGACTTGACACTTTTCAATACCTAAATGATTATAATGAATTCAATACAACATCTCACTTCTTAGACTTTCTGGTACAATCAAACAATTATTTTTAAAAAATAATCTTTTGAAACATACAAATTTTCCTTGACTGTATAATAACATTTTAATTAATTAGGGATATCATTCACATTCTTAGGCCACCCATTGCTTTCAAAATCTATTAACTAAACTAAATGACTATCCTTTAGTGTCTCCTGCTTGAACAATTTATTTAAACTATCTGACATAGGCTCAATTAATTCGTCATTTGACACTGAATCTAATTTGTTCAAACATCTCTAGATAATGAGTCAGCTAGCAATAACTCGACTCCTGGTTTATATTGTTCATTTAAATCATATTTTTGAAGCTGAAGGCACATTTTCTCTAATCTCAAAGGAATTTCATTTAATGGTTTTCTAAATATTTTCTCTAATGGTTTGTGATCAGTTTCAATCACTACTTTTTGACCATAAATATATTGATGAAATCTAACACATCCAAATACTATTACCAACATTTCTTTCTCAATTTGAGCGTAAGCTTTTTGTTAATTTGTCAGAGACTGACGCATAAGCTACAGGCAAGTTATTCTGCAGTAAGACTGCTCCTAATGAATCCTCGGACGCATCAACTGCAACTTTACACTCATAAGTGGGATTAAAAAAACTGTAATATTGGTTTTGATGTTAAATTTTTTTTCAATTCAAAAATAACTTATTTGCTCATTTGTCAAAATCCACTCATTATTCTTTTTTAAAAGCTTTCTTAGACGATAAACCTGAGACATGGAAGGAATAAATTTTGCAACATATCATACCTGACGAAGCAGGTTCCCCGTAGTTATTTTTAAAAAGCGTGACGCCAGCATTGTTGGCGTCACAACTTCCATGTTCATGGCTATCGCTCATTTTCGGAGATCAAAGTAAAGTCGAAAATAATTATAATAATTTATTCTCAAACTACTTGAGGAGGTCCGATCGCTACGACGGCTCAGGCGAGAGTGCCTGAGTCCGGCGTGCGCTCGTCCTTTTATAGCAAAACTAGGTGAATCATTCATTCGAACAAAACACCTAACTTCGCACAATAAACATAGTTTTTACATTACAAAATGTTACAATTCGATAATCAAACGTTTAAATTATTTTAAAAGCTATTAACATGTGTAAATCTATTCTTAATGTTATCTCATGATAAAAACAATGACAACGTGTTCTCATTTTATAAATGCAATAACAAAAATAAACATAAGCAATATTAATTTACTACCCTAACGTTTTTAAACATAATTTATTACTTAATTACAATAAACAAATCGGATTTCTGGATCTAGATACGTATTTCTGTTCTTTATTTGTTTTGAAGTGTGGTAGTCCGCCGACATACCTAATACCCGTTGTAGTTCTTTTACATTTTTTGGTTTTTGTAAACTTTAAATTCACTCTATTTTCTTGGGATCTGGTTTGATTCCATTTTTTGATATGATATATACCCTGAATAATTAATTTCAGTTAAGCAAAATTGTCATTTATCAAGATTAAACAAGATTCCATTCTCCTGAGCTTGTTGCAAAACTTGCTTTAATATTATAATATTAAATAGAGCAACCTTCAATACTTTCAAAAATTTGACTATACTGTCTATGAAAGCTTTCTGGAGCTGAACATAAACCATAAGGCAATCTCTTGAAACAATATCTCTCAAATGGAGTTGTCGTAGTATTTAACGTCTATATTTGTGTTCCAAGGAGTAGTGTGATCTACTCTTGACTGGCCAGGATGGCGTTCATTACCCTTCTTGGTGTTATCTCTCCTCGAATGTAAGAGCTAGAATAGGTGCCAATGAACCTGGACTCTTGGACTTCACTGCCTTGGTAGTTACAGAAGGCGAAAGCTGCTCCAAGTTTCTGGTCATATTCCGGGATCTCGGTCATAGCGAACCAGTTGATGGAAGATGAAATTTTCCAATCAGGAGTTTGGACTATTTGTGCAAGTGATCCTGTCCCTGGCGAGAGGTTGGTAGTGACGTTAAAACCTCGTCTATGGAGTCCTCTCAAATGGAGTTACAAACGTACATATTTTTTGGCTATCTTCAGTTAATTTAATATGATAGAATGCTAAAGATGCATCTTTTTTAATAAAAACTGTAGCATTTGCCATTCTACTGGAAACTTCTTCAAATGTAGGCAATTTAAAATGTTCTCTTTGTATATGCTAGTTGAGAATACTTGGATCAAGACATCACAATATAACTAACAAAATCGGTTGGTTCCGATACAGAAAGCTTTCATAGACAGTATAGTCAAATTTTTGAAAGTATTGAAGGTTGCTCTATTTAATATTATAATATTAAAGCAAGTTTTGCAACAAGCTCAGGAGAATGGAATCTTGTTTAATCTTGATAAATGACAATTTTGCTTTACTGAAATTAATTATTCAGGGTATATATCATATCAAAAAATGGAATCAAACCAGATCCCAAGAAAATAGAGTGAATTTAAAGTTTACAAAAACCAAAAAATGTAAAAGAACTACAACGGGTATTAGGTATGTCGGCGGACTACCACACTTCAAAACAAATAAAGAACAGAAATACGTATCTAGATCCAGAAATCCGATTTGTTTATTGTAATTAAGTAATAAATTATGTTTAAAAACGTTAGGGTAGTAAATTAATATTGCTTATCCCTTTCAGACCTGACTCCACATGGTAAAGTATTTCACAAAGAAAGGTAATGTTTTTGGCTAATTTGGGGTAGCTGAAAACGAAAATGCTAATGAAAAAATTAAAGGAAAATGGGAAATAGGTTTTCCAGCATGATCACAATTGTGAGGGTTCGGGCCCAGTGCTGGTACCCCCACGATCGTGAGGGTTGATAAATAAAACTATTTAACCTAGAAAATTAAACTTTAATCATAATAAAATCAGTCTCAAAATTAAAATTAAAGGAACAGTTTTATTTATTTAACATTTAAACAGTCTTTTTCTTAGACATAATCAACAAAATTAACATTTATTTCTTATTAGGAACAATTATCTCAGTCTTAATTATCGTAATCATCTAATATCTTAATCATCTTTGGACGTAACTTAAATCACCTTTTTTTCATCACCATAATTAAATAAAAATAATGAATAATAACCAGGGGTTAATTCCTTGTTATTTTTCATTATGAAATTTGAAAAAACAATGGTTATCCTTGGTACTGCACAGATAAACATCGCACTTTGTGCATCTCACTTTTGACCGACTGTTGCAACCCTTTAGTCTACAACATCGCGGGGCTTTTATCGTATCCACTATAGGCCAATGATTATAACCATCAAGTCTTTTGTCTATTGTTGGTATTGTTGCAGGTTTGTACTGTGATGTTTCAGGCATCTGAGCTAAATCATCCGTAGGATCACGTTGCCTCTTCCTACTTGTTCCACCCAGCAAAAAATCAGACACAGTCAGCTTGAAATCTAAAAAATCCATGTATTTCTGTTTGTTCGATAGTGATGCTTTACGATATTCATACCAAGAGTTAACAAGTGACATATCGAAGAGATGCATGAATACTTTTACAGGCCACTTCCGTGATTTGTGCCAAGACCTGTATGCTTCCAACATCTGATCACTGACATCAACCCCGCCCATGTTCTCGTTGTACTTTTTAACTATATTAGGGCACGGAACAGAGATATAACTTTTACTTGTTTTGTCCCATCGCTCTACCTCTACCAAAGGCTGACTGCCAAGACACGTGGAAGTCATCAACACAGGTTTGCTATCTTTCCATTTAACTACGCAGACATTTCTTCCTGCGTTCACTACCTCTTCATAGTCCCCTCGCTTCATTTGTGAGTCCTTCTTAAATGTGTATCCCTTGAATCTGTTGGTCATCAAAGTTCCAGTGCCATCGATTTGCTCATCAATCAATTTCTCCATCAGGGGAATAGTTGTGAAATACCGATCAAAAAATATAAAACTACCTTTAGGCAATGTTGATATCAATCTGAGTACAACGGATGGGCCTAGACCAAGTGAAGTATTGGGTAGGGGCGTAGTGTTACCTTGATATATTTCAAAATCTATAATCAAACCCCTGGACGATGTAATAACAAAGTTTTTCAGGCCCACTGGTCTGGGCTTTCCAGGAACATATTGTTTTACTGGGCATTTTCCGAGAAATGGAACCATTTGTTCATCAATGGAATACGTACCATGATCCCTGGGCAATTCTAAGCATCTGTTACGTACCGAGTCAATCAGTGGCTGAACAAGCCATAGCCGATTACGATTTTTTTCTTGAGCCTCAACTGCTGACTTGTCAACGATGTGTAAATTGGTCCTAATCAGAAAGAACCTGTCCCTGGTCAATGCCTCTGTTATAGGTATATGTTCTGGAGCTGAACATAAACCATAAGGCAATCTCTTGAAACAATATCTCTCAAATGGAGTTGTCGTAGTATTTAACGTCTATATTTGTGTTCCAAGGAGTAGTGTGATCTACTCTTGACTGGCCAGGATGGCGTTCATTACCCTTCTTGGTGTTATCTCTCCTCGAATGTAAGAGCTAGAATAGGTGCCAATGAACCTGGACTCTTGGACTTCACTGCCTTGGTAGTTACAGAAGGCGAAAGCTGCTCCAAGTTTCTGGTCATATTCCGGGATCTCGGTCATAGCGAACCAGTTGATGGAAGATGAAATTTTCCAATCAGGAGTTTGGACTATTTGTGCAAGTGATCCTGTCCCTGGCGAGAGGTTGGTAGTGACGTTAAAACCTCGTCTATGGAGTCCTCTCAAATGGAGTTACAAACGTACATATTTTTTGGCTATCTTCAGTTAATTTAATATGATAGAATGCTAAAGATGCATCTTTTTTAATAAAAACTGTAGCATTTGCCATTCTACTGGAAACTTCTTCAAATGTAGGCAATTTAAAATGTTCTCTTTGTATATGCTAGTTGAGAATACTTGGATCAAGACATCACAATATAACTAACAAAATCGGTTGGTTCCGATACAGAAAGCTTTCATAGACAGTATAGTCAAATTTTTGAAAGTATTGAAGGTTGCTCTATTTAATATTATAATATTAAAGCAAGTTTTGCAACAAGCTCAGGAGAATGGAATCTTGTTTAATCTTGATAAATGACAATTTTGCTTTACTGAAATTAATTATTCAGGGTATATATCATATCAAAAAATGGAATCAAACCAGATCCCAAGAAAATAGAGTGAATTTAAAGTTTACAAAAACCAAAAAATGTAAAAGAACTACAACGGGTATTAGGTATGTCGGCGGACTACCACACTTCAAAACAAATAAAGAACAGAAATACGTATCTAGATCCAGAAATCCGATTTGTTTATTGTAATTAAGTAATAAATTATGTTTAAAAACGTTAGGGTAGTAAATTAATATTGCTTATCCCTTTCAGACCTGACTCCACATGGTAAAGTATTTCACAAAGAAAGGTAATGTTTTTGGCTAATTTGGGGTAGCTGAAAACGAAAATGCTAATGAAAAAATTAAAGGAAAATGGGAAATAGGTTTTCCAGCATGATCACAATTGTGAGGGTTCGGGCCCAGTGCTGGTACCCCCCACGATCGTGAGGGTTGATAAATAAAACTATTTAACCTAGAAAATTAAACTTTAATCATAATAAAATCAGTCTCAAAATTAAAATTAAAGGAACAGTTTTATTTATTTAACATTTAAACAGTCTTTTTCTTAGACATAATCAACAAAATTAACATTTATTTCTTATTAGGAACAATTATCTCAGTCTTAATTATCGTAATCATCTAATATCTTAATCATCTTTGGACGTAACTTAAATCACCTTTTTTTCATCACCATAATTAAATAAAAATAATGAATAATAACCAGGGGTTAATTCCTTGTTATTTTTCATTATGAAATTTGAAAAAACAATGGTTATCCTTGGTACTGCACAGATAAACATCGCACTTTGTGCATCTCACTTTTGACCGACTGTTGCAACCCTTTAGTCTACAACATCGCGGGGCTTTTATCGTATCCACTATAGGCCAATGATTATAACCATCAAGTCTTTTGTCTATTGTTGGTATTGTTGCAGGTTTGTACTGTGATGTTTCAGGCATCTGAGCTAAATCATCCGTAGGATCACGTTGCCTCTTCCTACTTGTTCCACCCAGCAAAAAATCAGACACAGTCAGCTTGAAATCTAAAAAATCCATGTATTTCTGTTTGTTCGATAGTGATGCTTTACGATATTCATACCAAGAGTTAACAAGTGACATATCGAAGAGATGCATGAATACTTTTACAGGCCACTTCCGTGATTTGTGCCAAGACCTGTATGCTTCCAACATCTGATCACTGACATCAACCCCGCCCATGTTCTCGTTGTACTTTTTAACTATATTAGGGCACGGAACAGAGATATAACTTTTACTTGTTTTGTCCCATCGCTCTACCTCTACCAAAGGCTGACTGCCAAGACACGTGGAAGTCATCAACACAGGTTTGCTATCTTTCCATTTAACTACGCAGACATTTCTTCCTGCGTTCACTACCTCTTCATAGTCCCCTCGCTTCATTTGTGAGTCCTTCTTAAATGTGTATCCCTTGAATCTGTTGGTCATCAAAGTTCCAGTGCCATCGATTTGCTCATCAATCAATTTCTCCATCAGGGGAATAGTTGTGAAATACCGATCAAAAAATATAAAACTACCTTTAGGCAATGTTGATATCAATCTGAGTACAACGGATGGGCCTAGACCAAGTGAAGTATTGGGTAGGGGCGTAGTGTTACCTTGATATATTTCAAAATCTATAATCAAACCCCTGGACGATGTAATAACAAAGTTTTTCAGGCCCACTGGTCTGGGCTTTCCAGGAACATATTGTTTTACTGGGCATTTTCCGAGAAATGGAACCATTTGTTCATCAATGGAATACGTACCATGATCCCTGGGCAATTCTAAGCATCTGTTACGTACCGAGTCAATCAGTGGCTGAACAAGCCATAGCCGATTACGATTTTTTTCTTGAGCCTCAACTGCTGACTTGTCAACGATGTGTAAATTGGTCCTAATCAGAAAGAACCTGTCCCTGGTCAATGCCTCTGTTATATATGGCAACCTGAAACGCTGAAGCCACGCCATCTTGATCCTGGGATATTTTACACAGCCAAGAATACCATTAACGCCAAAGAACTTCTTTACCTCAGCTGCGGTGATTGGATGTTTTAGTGTCTCGTTTTTAGTTGTTTGGTAGTATATATTGGTGTACAGCGCGAACTTCTCAAAAATATCTTCTGGTAAATACTTTTCAAAGTATTCAGAAGGCGACCTTACCTAAAAATATTAATACATTTGTGTAAATAAGTAGGTAAGGTACATGCAGTTACGTAAAACCAGGTTTATAAATAAAATGCATACCTCTTCCATAGATGAAGCTACTGATGGCATAGGCTTTCCACGAAAAGACCGTTTGGTCCAGGTATTTGTAGTGGCTGGTGCTGCCACAACAGGAGCCCTAACATCATCCTCCTGGTCTTCATCTGATGGACTATCAGGCTCTTCCCCTGGCGGCACCCAGTTCTCATCTTCATCAGAGTCTTCTCCGAAATCCGAATCATTTATTGCGGCCAAAACAGCATCATCGTCAAGTGCTAAGTTTCTTCTAGTCATAGTATTTTTTTAATTAGAAAAAATTGCCTGAAATTGAGAAAAATACTGATTTTAATTTGTATGAAACTACCTACAAAAATCAAAGTTCAGACCGAACCCTCACGTTAGTGAGGCTTACTTTGGCGGAACCAAAATCAATAAAACGAAGTCAACTATTCACTATTCTTATCATCACGAGCTATTTTGCACTCATTTTAAACACAATAAAACAAAAAAATATACGAATATTACTCACCAGAATAAAGTAATAAAACAATTTTGATCTTGTAAATATTTTAATTACTAATTAAACTTACATAAAGAATAAATATTGCTTTGTGCATATAAAATTGGTGCTTCACTTAATTTTAATTGCCTTTATTTACTTTCTAGGAAGAAATAACGACTATGATTCACTGTCAAGTTGTATCAATGGACATTCGTGGTCATGGTGAGACTAAGACTACTGATACTGAGGATTTAAGTGCAGAGACTTTAGTTAGGTATGTGAAAAGTTTTTTTTTGTATAATTTTGTGAGTAATGAAACAGAACAGAAAGACAGCTTAACAGTTCCCTGTCCCCATACAAAGTTCTTTTTAATTGCCTACGTCCTGAAGTTTTTTTCTATTTGTATTTGTATTTTTAGAAGGTTATTATAAATTTTGATTTGCCCCCGAAAAAAAAGCCTGCAAAGTTACCTCTATCTTGAATAATATGTGATTCATGGATATATAAAAATTGACCCATGTATTACATGTAATTCAACGCACAGGGAACCTGTTAAGATTTGTGAATTTGTTAACTTCTATAGTATATGGTTGTTATTAGAAAATTAAATGCAATAATCGTCTTATAGTTTCTTACTATGAACAAAAGTTTATTAATATAAACTATGTTTTTTAATATTTTAATTTATGAGTGTTGTTATTAAAATTATTTATTTATGCAACAGAAAATTAGACTAAAGGTTTTCTTTTAAAACACAAGTAGGTACCCAAGCGTGAGTGTACTATAACAGTGGTAGTAAAATACTTTTTCTGATTTCTAATTTGTTATAAATTTATGTAGGTAATTTAAAATTGTGCTACATAACTATGATAAAATTAATCATATTTTTTCTGTCTTAAGGCTGGTTTTTCAATAATCAGATTTTTCTTTTTCTGACAGAAAATCAGTATGTTTTTGTTGTAATGTCAAATATTTATATAGTATAAATGACAATGAAAACATACTTCTTTTAGGGCTGATTTTTCAATAGTCAGATAAAAGCTAACTGACTGATGAAGAGGTATGTTTTCATTGTCACTTCATACATATGTTAAGTATTTATGTTCGACATGCAACAAAAACATACTGATTTTCTGTCAGATAGAATTTATCTGGCTATTGAAAATCCGGCCCTTAGTCAGATAGCATTTATCTGACAATTGAGAAATCAGCCCTTAATCTGTTTTAATATTTTTTGTTTTGTTCAATAGAGACGTGGAACAAGTTCTTCTCAAACTTTTTGGAGATGAATTGCCACCTATAATTCTGGTTGGCCATTCAATGGGTGGGGCTGTAGCCGTTCGGACTGCTCATTTACCATCACTGGAACCTTACATCCAGGGGCTAGCTGTAATTGATGTAGTAGAAGGTAATATGAACAATGTTTGATTATTCTAAGCTAACACTATTATAAGCCAGACTTATTTCTTGTTTAAGTTAAAGGGCTTATATTAAAGTATTCAATCTTTGGTAAACAATCATGTAAATTTAAAAATCTAACAGTAATAATGATCTATGGTGACACTACTGTTCACAGACAATAATGATAATTATCCTTTTTATTAAAGTTTTTTTTTTTTTTAATTTCAAGTATTAGAATAATTGCAGCATGAAGAGGCTTGTAATAGTATTTCGCTTCGGGCTCTCAGATTTTTCAAAAACTGCAGGTCAATATACTTTTCTTCTGTCTTTATAAGCCAAACCTGGTAATTTAAATTGTTCTTCATTAAACACTTCCTTTATAGAACGGGGAAAAGCTGGTGTACTAGATTCCCTCGCTTTTAGATTATTGTAACAGTTACTAAAATTTCTGTGAAACATTAACCATGGAGGTTCTTTCTTGGCTCTAAATTCACGCATAGATCTTATGGAAAAAGGACAAGTTGTTTGTAAAACAGTTATCAAAGTAGAAAACGATCTCAACTTCGCGATTTGAATTATTAGAAACGTTTGTAAGAAAAATATAAACGCATGTTCAAATTTCATTTACGCTTCTTATTGTTTGTGATTCGTCACAAATGTAGTACTTATTCAATTTTACTTTGAAGTCATAAATAGTCAAATGAAAGTGCGAATTATAGGCAAATTATTGTAATGAGTCTGAAACAGCCTTAAAAATAAGTGGAGGTTGAGTAAACGCCAGAGATATAGCCATTTCAATGTCGTTTTTAGGATTGGACTTTCATCAGTGTCTGTCCTAATGTTAACACTATCGGAAACAGCGTTGGCATCAAATGACCATTAGAATGTTCTTGGGACAATCGTAACCTTTTGCTGGGTTAGTCTTCTGAACCGAAATTCGACATACAGGTTGTCATTTTGATACACTTCGAATGCAAATGGGTATATTTGACAAGCTGCGATTAACTGCAGAAACCGTTATAATTATGTAGAGTGGTAGAACATAATATATGCATTATCTTATGTATACTCATATTTTATGTTTTTTTTTATCATTAAGGAAAACAAACAGCTTACATAATACATTAGGGTTACAAAAAATTAACAACACTTGAGCCTAGGTGGTTTTCACTAATAGTTAATATAAACTGAAGTTTGAAAGGAAAAAAAAAAGGTTGTTGCCATTTGGTCAAAGGTCATACCAGAAAATTGTTCCCAATTGTACACCAAGAAGAAGAATCTTGTGCCAGACATATTAATATATGTAAAGATATCCAACCATGCTTGGCCGCTTTTTAAACATGATGTTCCCTTCCTAATAGGTACGGCTATGGAGGCATTGGCGAGTATGCAAAGTTTTCTGCGAGGAAGACCAACACACTTCAAAAACATTGAACATGCTATAGAGTGGTGGTATGTATTAATGACACTGTGTTAATATGATTTGGCCTCTGTTATATTGTGCAAAATTGCAAATAAATCAATTCAACGCATCAGTCACTATGTTATTTTCTGATTGCGAAAGCGGCCTTAGACACCTTTTCGTTGACAAGCAATAACAATTAATTTTAGGCAAATAAGTGTCTTAGTGTAAGTCAATATTTTTCCCACATTCAAAGTTCTCTTTATCACCAAAAATATTTTTCAGTGCATAAAAAGTTTAATCCATTTTTTTTTATAACAGTGTAAGAAGCGGTCAGGTCCGAAATGTTGATTCAGCCAAAGTGTCAATGCCGAGTCAAATTGTCAAGTGAGTATTTTTTTATTAATATGTACTTCATAGATTAATTATCTTCGCTCTCGCTCTTTCTAGATGGAGCACTGGTACTCGTAAAATGCGGCAAAACATAAGTGTGCTGAATTCAGCATACTCGAACCTACCCGAGCTTGTGTCAACTTTTATGCAGGGGCGTAGCCGCCGTATCAATTTTTTGGGGCCCCCGAGCTACAGGGGCCATAAAATAGTGAAAACTTAAATAGAATGTATTTTTTTAAAACTACACATTGAATATAGACCACTTTATTCTTTTTTTTTAAACAAATCTCCATAAGTCCATACGTTTTCAAACTGACGGTGTTAAAAAAGTAAAATATTTTTTACAAGATATGGCCTAGGATATAGGATTTCTCGTTTAAAAATGCATAGTAAGATCAAAGAGGATAGTCTGACAGAGGATATACTCGTATATAAATAAGTATATTTTGATGAAACTAGTAATAAGCTACTTTAATAAACGAAAACTGGTTCTAAAAGTCACTATTTATTATAACATCCAAAACCCTAGAAACGTGTATAGTAAAACCCAAGCAAAAAGAAAAATATTCTTTATATTGTCTATTACGAGTACTATGGGCGAGGAGTAATTGTGAATCTATGTTTAAATATTTTTTATAGGGCCCTTAAAAATATTGTTTCTCCTACGCCCCTGTTTTTATATGACATAATATTTGACATTAACCCTTAACCACCTAGCACCTATTTTTGTCCTGTTACCACCACCGTGCGGTCGCAAAGACCGCTAATAGATAATTGCGTTGATTTTAGGATTTCAATTAACAAATTAAAGTTCCGTAACAAAACATGCAACTTTATACGCCAATGCTTCGTTTTAGCACCAAATATTTGCTATTAAATTATAAATATCTTTAGGAACTGAAAAAAAAAATATAGCAATTGTTTCGTATTTTTGTAAGTTTTTTACATAAAAAGTAGTAAAAAATAACCATCAATTTTTTTTATTAAAATTATATTTGAATTTTATAAAACATTATGGTCTCTGAGACCGTAGGTAGGTGGTTGATGGTTAAAAAATAGTCAATTTTAAGAGTAGTTACTAAAATATAACAGCTTGCAAGGAATGTCAAGGGTCATATATAGATGGCGTTTCAAAACTTTTGAAACATTTATCTTTTATTGCCAAAATGATTGAAAAACGACAAAAAGACAAATGTGTAGTTTCCGTTTTGTCGAGCGTGAATTTTTTTACGTATTATTTTGCTGCTCAGCGAGGATGATAAGTAAATAAAAGGTTTGGACTTAAGCGACATCTTGGTTTGTTCCTAGTACTAAGTCAGAAAACATGTCATGGTTTGGTCGGAAGCTTTTCGAACAGTTATGTATTATTTGACACACGAGTTGGCACGAAAATAAAAAACTGCCGCAAGATCAAAGCTATTGTTTACAGGCAGTGCTCCATCTAGTAAGAGCGAGAGCGAAGATAATAAATCTATGATGTACTTATGTAGTTAGTTTCGATATAATAGAGATAGTAAAGGGAAGGGTTAGAACTGGCTTTCAATTTGTGATAATAGTTTCTGAGTACCAGCATTTTGTGGTTCTTGCGAATAACTTAATTTCTTGCTTAATATAATAACGTTATGTTGTTTATTTGATACTAGGAATAAATTATATGATTATCCAATATTTCTACTTCATCGGTTTTGGGTTTGTCGTCACTTCAGACTAATTGCATTTTTTTTGTGGTAATTATACAATGTAGTTGAAGTAACAAGATTGCACAAATGTAATATAACTTTTTAATAAAAGACTTGTTACGCAAGTGCACCAAAGAGGATTTAATGCTTATGACACACGAAGTGGTGCCAACCTTTTGGCATTGTTACAGTAATGAAGACTTTTCGAATAGCGAATTCTATCTAAGGGGCGATTTTTCAATAGTCAGTTAAATTCTATCTGACAGAAAATCAGCATGTTTTCGTTGCACATCAAATATAAATATTTGACATGTGTATGAAGTGACAATGAAAACATACCTATTATCAGTCGGATAGCATTTATCTGACAATTGAAAAATCAGTCCTAAGTGTATTTGTTGAGCTACTATTTAGTGATTAGCGCATTGATTCGAGCATTGATTTTTGCAGTTGTAGCTCCGGTCTACTCGCTATAAACGAAGTAGAGGGATACAAGTCTGATGGCGTATCAGAGCCTGAACCTACAAAACACGCGCCCTTAGTTGACAGAATAGCCGAAGAAGACTCAGACGAAGATCTGGAGAAACAAGAATTCGCCTTGCCCGCTGCTGTTGGTGATATACCAACAGCAATGAAGTAAGAATTTTTGTGAATGATACATTATTTATTTGAATAATTTTAAAAATATGTATTTTTCAAAACTGGTAACTTTGCTTAACTTGATCTGAAACTACTTATATGTTTACATACTCATAATTTTATGGCCTTCCTAAACTCACTTAAAACCTACATTGGCTAAAATATGTTGTTTCTCTGTTAATCTTATGTGATCGCTTTCATTACGGAGAATTTTAAATAAAGTGTGAAAAGAACTGAGCAGGAAACTAACTTTTAAGGTGCCATTTACGGATGTTTTTTTAACAAACCTAATGTAAATCTTGTTAAAGCTACTTTTTCAATCCAATTGATTCAGTCAAGTATAGGGTGCACATTTTATAATCTTAGGTACAAATGGAGGATTGACTTGTCAAAAACCGAGCAATATTGGACGGGTTGGTTTAGGGGATTATCGTCACTATTCCTTTCGACCAAGGCGCCACGATTGCTTCTGTTAGCTTCCATTGATGGGTTAGACAGAGAGCTAACAGTTGGACAAATGCAAGGTAATGTACCCCTTTTTCTAAAAGAACAATGTTTAAAAATCAGTTACGTAGGGCTTTTTTGAAATTTTTCTATACTTCCCACCCTGATGAAATTAAGCTCAGGCCCCTCAGGATACCTACTTGTTTTCGAAAGTTGATTGTTCGGATTTTATCACTTTGACAGCCAAGCATTAATTAGTGGGCATTCCCCTGTGCGCCAGCCATTTTCAGTACTTTTGCAAACATAAAAAAAAAACTGAAATAGGTATATGTTAAGTTTTTTTTTTATATATTAGAATGACTATTTATTTTTCATTTTATGAAATAAAATACAGTATATATTAATATTTTATATCTAAAAAAATACATTGAAAAGTACGCTTTTACAATAAATAAAAAAAACATTACACAAAAAGACTAGATTTATTTTCGTCCCTACACCGTATAGTCTTTCTGTGTATGATATTTTTCGAAGCAGGGATAGTGGCAAAGAGGAACATTACACTCTGGACAATACCACGATGTTTCCTTCCTGCTACGTATCCCTGTCTGCTTCTTTATAGTATCTGCGTAAACCTTGCAGACTCGTGTGACGTTCTCTTTTTTTTCTGTGGGAGTTATACGTCTGTGGAAGTTTCTTTCCACCAACCTGGTTGATCTGCCAGTTTGATGTGGACCATGAGATGGTCCAGCGGTATCACCAGATCCAGAAGACCCTACATCTTCCGAAAGAGCTTCGCCACAGCTAGTCACAAACTGTGAAAATCTTGGTTTCCGTTGTACTGGTTTTGCCTTATTGTAAATTACGTACGCGTTCACCATTGCTCTAGCAACCAAATGAAAAAACATCTTCTTCCACCATTTTATAGATTTTCTTTGAAGACTATTATACGATACGTGCTGGTCGTTAAGATATACGCCGATTTTATGAATATTATAATCTAGAATACAGTCAGGCTTGACTTTTTTGGTCGGCCCTCCTTTAGCTTTTGCTGTGACCTCCGTCCAAGAGGCGGCGTGCTTTGTAGTAAGGAACATCACATCTCGCTTGTCTTTCCACTTATAAGTTGTCAGATTTCCACGGTGGCAAAAGGCCATTTCGTGCGTATCCAACGGCCGTTGACGCCATTGCTGCGGTAGGCTACGCCGATTCCGCATTACAGTGCCAACGATACGAGTGCTTCTAAGCCAAAGCAAGTCAGCTACAGTAGGACAAGTGAAATATCTGTCCATGTAAACAGTGTGCCATTTGTCGAAGTAGGGCTCAGTGAGTTCTGTGACAATTTGACTGACTGTTTTGGAGTCGCCGACGTATGGTATCATTCTCAAAATATAGCCAGTCTCAGCGTCGCACAGCATATAAATCTTCATGCCATACTTATCTGGTTTGTCTTTGTTGAAGACTCTGAAGTGCACTCTTCCTTATCATCTATAATGGAAAAAAAAGTATTTTTGGATTTAATATTCAGGGATGACAGAACGCGTTACATTAGAATATACTATCGAAGTAATAAATTATCGAACTAATAAGCATTCGCTGTAGCATTTTTACAGCAAGATTTTTCGTACAAACGTTACATCGCACTAATATAGCATCGATTGAACGAAACATCTAACAACTGAATTATCGATGCACTGTGTTCGCTATAATGAAAATCGAACAATCAACTTTCGAAGACAAGTAGGGATCCCGGCCCCTCACCCCTACACTAATTTAATTTGAGATTTTTTGTGTGTTTCTTATGTAAATGCTTTGGATTGACTATAAAAAAATATCGTTATTTAAGTCTAGTCGAGGTTAGCTTATAATTTTGTTACAGGCAAGTTCCAAATGCAAGTTTTAACGAGGTGTGGTCATGCAGTACATGAAGATACACCAGCAGAGGTAATATTAGAAGCTGCTAATATAACAGTTTTATAAATAAATATGTCAAATAATTTTAAAACTTCTTTATTTTAGGTAGCACGAGTTGTGGCCTCTTTTGCATTACGACACAAACTGACATCAGCAACAGAGATTGGTGAGACTATGCATTTAGTGTCAGCTCCTGAATGTTAAATTTAAAAAGACTATCTCTCAGTAGATAATTTTATTTTTACTACAGTTATGAATTTTTTGGAAATATTAGCGTTGTTTAAAAAATCTTTTTCCATGTCTGTGAAGAAAACTCTGAATACCTCAATTTATAATTATTTAAAGTCTGAAGTGATAATTTTACTGTTAGTCTTTTCGCGAAGTGTAAAAGCTGTTGATGTAAATTAAAAAAGATGATTAAAAGTGAAGTAATAGCTTAGAACTAATTCGTTTTTATATTTACTAGTTTTAATTTACCGTCGTAAAAAATAATTTAATTTAGGGAGCATGAATATTTTTAAAGTAATGGGACTTTCTGGTTTAAGTTAAATGTTTTACTTGTAAATAAAAATACTATTTATAATTGTAAATAAATAGTAAATACATCTGCAAATGAGTTTTATTTTAAAATCTTATGAACAAATATTTTTTTCACGCTCTGTTACTAAACTGTTATGTTATGAACTACAAAATAGTTTAGTAGATTATTTATAAATTGGTCTACTGACGATGACAATGGTATCATAGCTGTTGTCAGCTGTAGGTAAAAATTTAAGGTAAATTCTTCACATGATTGTGCCAAGAGTTTAGCTTCTATAAAATTATTAGTGTTTCGGGAAAATAGTTTCCGTACTGATCACATGCCTTGGTTAGTTGCATCCAGTGAAATGTACAGAACATGAAGAGAGTCGTGATGTATGTGGTTTTGTTCATACAAAGGTCGAACTTCTTGTTTGTTGAAAAATGATTTTCTGGTTACGAGGGTAACTTTGGTTTTAGATCTACCTTCAGTCAGTTAAATTTTATATAATTTAAAGTAAACGTTGTCAGTGTTGTTGTTACGTCTCTGATTTTCAGTCGCAGTTTCCGCCTGCGTAAGCTGCTAGTATAAAATTAATATGTATGTAATTTTACCTCTTTATTTTATAATTAAATCAACCCAAATTATAAGAATTGCCTTAACTTTGTGACAAACAAATGACTTACCTCACAAAACGCAGCCATCCTTCACTGTGTTGACGGGTGATTGGCAGATTCAAAGTTGTTCGTCGGAGTCCCGCGTGGAAAGGATTGTATCACGATTGGATATAAAGGATTGATCGACGCCGACCGCATTGTTATTTCATTATTAACCGTGCGGTCGGCGTTTTTGTTTTGTTTTGTTTGATGTTATGAATTGCTGTTAAGGAAAATACAGGGTGTTTGAAGGGTGAATACCCAAATGAAAATGGTGGATAGATGAGGCTTTTTACAATGCCTTATTGAATTGAATTTTGGATCAAGTTTAAGTATTCCCCATTTTTTTTCTGAATGAAAATCTCAATATTTTTTTTAAAGGTTGTTCTTATTGTTAGTTACTGTTTTTTTCAGATGCTATATTTTTTTTTATATTTAAATCACTCCGTAGTTACAGTGGGTTCATAGACTTTGTTGAACAAGCGGAAAAAAAATATTATGTCAATTTTAACTCACTAGGTTGCTAACTAGCCTAAGTATAAAAAGCACATGTTTTAATTTTAAATACAATAATATTTATTAACATAATTATTATTAACATAATTATAAATTGGGCACCATTATGTCTAATGCAAGCATATTTATTACACAGGCCTATAACGATTTTGGTGCCGGGGATTTCAAGTCCTGATTTTAAGTAATGTGATATCAAAAGTCTTACATGGTGGTATCAAAAATGTTATCGTTATATTTGTATCAGCTCTAGTTTCCGAGATAAAAAAATACATATTTCACAAAAAAAAACTTTATTGGCATTAAACATCAAGAAATTATCTTTTGAGTGATATCCTACAATGAAACTGACTTGGACAATCGCACATGATTCCCCAACAATAGTCGGCCATCATATGAGTATCCCACCTTCCTTGGTATCTATTCACCATCGTTATTATGTCTTGGTGCAAACGTTCTCCTTGTTCTTCGTTTAGATCTCCTAAATTGTGTTGGAATCGGTCTATTGACGTTACCAATTGGCTAGGGATGGGTCGGGCTCGATGGTGTTACCAAGTAGGGATGTCTAAATACATATTTTTAAATCTTTCTTTATTTAAAGATTTTATTTTCAGCTCTAAAAATAATGCGATGCCCAGTGAATAAAGAAGTGAAACTACATAGTGTTCATTAAGTCTCTTCGGATGTAATGATGAAGTATAATTCCTATACTAATTCTATATTGTTGTTAGCCTTATGATTTTCCACGCAAGTCTTTCCAGCTTCTTCATATAAGTCTCAAAATTAGTGGTGTCTTTAGTTAATTGACGTTATTGAGGTCCATCAAAGATACCTGCTTTTTGTTTTTCACTACTTAAATAAGGAAATTACTGTGAAATAAACTGAAAAATTGACCAATTTTGTCAAGTCTTAACAAATTGCTCATTAGCCCTTATTTATGTGCAGTGCAGTGCAGTCTCATCCATATAAAAAAATCGATGAGTTTCAACCAAAATATTTGTATATAATAATCCTATTTATTAAACAACGTTATTAAAAAAAAACTAATACTAGAGGTATTGCAGTATGAAGAAGCTTATAATAGTCAATATACTTTTCTTTTGTCTTTATAAGCTAAACCTTGACTGTATTCGAACGCGTAACAATCAAACGTCTTGCTCTGCTATATATTCGCTAAGACTTATTTGGTTGCCCTCGGTATACTTCGATATTATACAAGCCCTGTACTAGGTGCTCAGCATATCATAACTGCGGGCTACCTTGATTTGATACGTACCGAGAGAAAACAAAATAAGATCATCCTCTGAAAGAGTTAGAAAATCGTCAAAAATAAGGTGGTCACTAGTGATGCTTTGGAACGCTGCTCTTTGTCTATTCATATTATTATGAACAACGTAGTCCGCCAGGTGATTTGGTCGATTTAAGTGGTCATTTATAATGTCTATAAATGTAGCTGCATGTACGGTATCGTGTATCGGCTCCTGGAAAGCATTAATTATTGCAGCTGCTATTTTTAAGTCTTCGAACATGTGGTTTAAAGCCCGATTAAAATAATCCTGTCGGAACAACTTAAAGTCAGGCTTAAATCGACCGTTTGTTACTTCTACCACCCAGCGGCATATGGTGACCAATCTAGACCTATTCGCTTGTTCGGTTGTTAATTGATCTACACCGCGTCCTTAACTTTCAGGCATGTAAACAGAATAATTAAATTGGGACAAATCGGGAAGGGCGTCTCTAAACCCACGATCTAATATAAAAACATCACGTTGACGAAAAAACCAATGAAATGTACCTTCGTCATTATATATCATTCTGTGTAAAATAGTTGCATCTGAGTCAGTAGCCGCATATGGTCCACAAACATCTTAAATATAACCATCACAGCTTACAATAATAAATGGTTTAACAAGGTTTGAGTATTTATGTAAGCTATACGTTTTCCTCTGAAAAGAATAATTCGAACTTTTCTGTATGTAGATGTATATGCCATCCATTATAACAATTGCTTTTCTGTCTTCTAATTTCCAAATAAAGCATTCGGTACGTACAGGTTGCGTTCAATAAGCATTCTTCTGTCGACGTAATCGAACCCCTAGGTGCCTAGGCACGAACTCAATATAATCAATCTCTTGCTTTTTTTAAATGCCGTTCCAGCGTTCTTCTACTCATTTGAAAGAGCGTGGCTAGTCTCACCGCTCCGCAACTTCATTAAATATATTGATTGCTAGAGCGGTTTTGGAATGCGAACTGGTCAAGGAAGGTGTCTGTTCCAAGATATCTGTGAATTATTCTCGGCTAAGACCCAATCGAATATATATTTCCTTGGTGTCCATATTTTCACTATTTTTAAAATCTAAAATAGCTCTTCTTGACACAGCTGCTTTCATAAATCAAATCAAATCAAAATTCTTTTATTCATCATAGATATGTTACATATACTTAAAGAACGTCAATGTTACAAACTTCGACTTTACCTAACCGTAGACCGAGAGAAAAGAGCCGGCGGAAAAAAACTCCCAGCACTCTTTTGGAAATTATACAATCATAAAGTGTACATTCAGCGAACTTATAAAGTATTTTCTCGTACCTCAACTCAACACTATAAAAGTAAAAAATATATAAAACTGCTATACGAACTAATTAAGGACTTCTTCCCGCACCACAATTCGGAACCAGAGACCGTTTCCCGAAGGCCGCACTTGATCACAGGTATGACGTGTGATCCATCCATCGTCCTACTCAACCATATAAGACTCAACATGTAAATAAAATGAGTACTATTAAAATCATGTCTTAGATTCGGACTATCTACGCTCTCATCCCAATCATTGGTACTTAAATTTTAAATGTGTAGCCAGGCTTACTAGTTGGGCAAACTTTTGTGATGGTACTTTTAATTTTAAAGTATCATTATAATCGAATGATTTATTTAAAATCAATGTTTGATTTTTGTCGCTTAAATCAACATTCCCAATGAATTGTTTGAAACAATTTTCACAATTATTCAATTTACTTCAACAAACTTTTGCCAAATATCCAGCAAAGTATTGTATCGAACACTCTTCAAGAGTGGCCGTATTCAATGTTGTACTACTTGTGTTTGGTGTTGTCAAAGCTGTTTGACTAAGTTCATTAAACTTTAATAACCTGGTAATGGCTTTACTTGTTGATGAAGTTGGTGTATCATCATTTTCATTCTGAGGGCTATCACAACGATTTGAAGGCATTTTTTCAATAAATAATCCTTCGTCGTTTTCACAATTTATGATTTCGGGTAATTTTGTCAATGAATTTATTAAACTGCTCCTAAAAACTGGGCGGTGATTTTCCACTCTGGCCTCTTCTTACATCTGCAAAGAAATCATTTTTTAACATTTGTTTGAGTAAGGCCATTATTGAAATTTATACATATCGATAATATAATATTTTTAAACATACCCAAAAGCACGATCTATTTAGCGTCTGTTACGCCACAAGCGATTAACCACATGTTGCCTGTCACCACGAAAAAGTCCATCGTTGTCGGCTGGCTGGCGAGGAGGCTGTCGCTCTCTGTCGCGACGTATTTCCTCCCGGTCGATCTCAAAGTTGGGATCGTTTATGAGATTGTGAAGCACAACACATGCATTCATCTGTGCAGCCTTTCTTGGCGCGTAGTGCAAGGTTCTACGCGCCAATAGACAGCGAAACCGAGACTTAAGCACCCTGAAGGTACGCTCAACCACGTTTCGCGTCGAGACGTGCATGCGGGTGTAATGGGCTTCCGGTGAATTGGGCTGGGTGTTAAGGATGGGCGTCATCATCCATAGACGCTGGGCATAGCCAGAGTCACCTGAATAAAATAAATCATTGATAATATATATATACATATAATATATATTTTAATGAAATAGTGTTATGATAAATATCATTAACTTACCCAAAAACCAGTAAACCTGCCCTTCATCATGCAGTCTCATTAGTGTTCTACTGGCAGTACACATGTTCCATACATGGAAATCATGGCTGGCACCACCCATTGATGCATCCACATGCAAAATCCTCAGATCTGCATCATAAATCTGAAAAAAGTAAAAAATATGAGAGACTAGCTTATTCTCATTTATAATATTAGTAGGATATCTAACATGTTACAACAATTAAAATATAGGAACACATCTTACCACAAGAACATTGAGTGAGTGGTAGCCCTTTCTATTGAAGTAAATCTCCTCATCATCCTTTGGCTTAACAATAGCCACATGTGTCCCATCGATGCACCCGATGACCCCAGGGAATCCAAAGTTGTCACTGAACCTAAACCACAGTAGTTAATTATTTCTAAATCAAACAAATTAAGATAATTTAACTGTAAAATAAATTAAATCAATTTAACATTCCCTGATAGTCAATACCATTGCTGGCTTGGACAATTTGTTGGCATTTATAATTATTTTAAGTGTAAAATTACTATTACCTCCTTGCTACGGAGTCTCGTTGGCTTTGGGTGTGCGGAAACAAGATATATTTCTGTAGGACGCGAGGGTTGTTCAGAGCCCCAGTGACATCCTGCAAGCATTCCGATGTGGATTGCTGGCTGAGGTGTAGAACATCGTTCTCACCAATGCCACTCTGATAACTGCCGGTTGTATAAAAATTTAATGCAGCCAACACCTATAATAATAGTTATTTGTTATGCTTCGGGGCGAGACATTTAAACAATACAACGTTTGTCACAAGATTGGTATATATGATAAAGAGGTACCTTAATTTCGGGTTTTATCCCACTTGTCCTTACTCTTCCGGGCAGAAGCGGAATTATGTCCTCGCATAAGCCCACGAAATTCGCTTTGCTCAAGCGAAATCTTCCCTGAAACTCCATCTCAGGTAGAAGCTACTGCGCGCTGTTGGCGTCTCCTCTCGATTTTGAGCTTCTTCAGCCGCTGCTCCTCCGCTGCAACCATAAGCGCCACCCAAGCCATGGTTTCCCGTTTGCGTTTTTCTGAAACACACAAAAATCACAACAGAGAAACAAAATGTAATAATTATTAATACGAAAAAGCCTTTGGAATGCGTATTTAAGCGTTAAGAATGAAAAAAACCAAGCTTAATAGGAAGAAAAATCGAAAATATTGCTTATCGACGGCCGAAAGTGGTAGCTCACGAGCCGCCTTCATCAATATGACCGTCGATAACATTTTTAACACGACGCGTCGACTTGAAAAACCTTACGGGGTACGATTTAATTGTCAAAACTACTGAGGAATCACTAAACCATTCGTTCTTTCAGTGTCATCGATATCGAGTTCAAAGCGACGGCTTGGGTAGTTGCCTGGTACGAAAGTAGCGTCATCTGTCAAAATTAAGTCGATTTCGACGCAAAACTGAAATCGACGCTAGTTACGCGGTAGACTGACGGAGTTTCTTGCCTATTCTTCTCAGCTCGGTGTAATCGAATAGGCGGATTTTAATAAAAAGAAAGTATAAGTTTGATTTAATTCGTTTAATTTTAAATCAACATTCCTAATAGTAAGCAAGAAAGAGACATAGATAATAAGAACCTATGTTTAACATTTTAAGTAAATTATAACAACAAGTTTAATAGTAGCGATTCTCATTAGTTTATTTATTATAATACGCAACAAGTGTAAACAACGTTAAAAAGAAAATACAAAAACAAATCAATATTACAAATTAAAATAATAATTAGATTACATGCCAAAGCGTCAAAATAGCAATATGTCAACATGCAAATAAAAAGGAAATGATTGTGTAGCATTGCAAATGAGTCCGCAAATATATCGAAGTGGGTGCATTGCGCGACCCTGGCATTCTCCAAAAGAAATTTAACCACCAGCCGCCCATTGCGGTTGTAAAATTTCCACAGCAACTAAAACCAGACATACGTGACAGTTAGTATTTTCTCCATAACATTAATTCTAATTAATTTTTTTTTTTTTTTTTTTTTTTTTTTTTTAATATAGGTAGCAAACGAGCATGCGGGTCACCTGATGGTAAGTGATCACCGCCGCCCATGACTACCCTCAACACTGTAGGTGTTGGGGGTGTGTTGCTGACCTTTAAGAAAATATATAAATAAATAAATAAAATTGGGCACCGGATACCGCACTCACCGAACGAAACGCAGGAGCATCGTTCCTACTTCACGTCGGTTTCCTGTGCGACGGTGGTATTTCACCGGTCGAGTCAGCCCAGCAATCGCTGCAGACAGAGCCTACAGCTAGACTCTACCACTCACTAAAAATATACTATACAATAATATGTCTCTGTACTATGGAAATCAGAGGCTAAAAAAAAATTGGCTAAATAAATAAATGCATAGTGAGGTGCACATTCCTCTACATATTCAATTAAAACACAAATAAAAAAATATATAAAGAAAAGTAGAATTGCACTTAGGTTTAAAAAATAGTGTTATAATTTACTGCCTGTGTGACTCTTGGTGGCGGTGGCGGTGGCGGCTAGCGGTGGCACATGGAGGGTCTAAAACATACCATAAATTATTTTCCTTACATAGAATTATCAAATCATAAATACTCATTTTATTATTTATCAGATGTGCATTTCTCCACATATTCAATTTAGGGCTGATTTTTCAATAGTCAGATAAATGCTAACTGACTGATAAGAGGTATGTTTTCATTGTCACTTCATACATATGTCAAGTATTGTTCGACGTGCAACAAAAACATACTGATTTTCTGTCAGATAGAATTTATCTGACTATTGAAAAACCGGCCCTAAAACATATAAATTAATAAAAAGACAAAGAAAAGTAGAATTGCATTTAGGTTTAAAAAATAGTGTCATAATTTACTGCCTGTGTGGGCCTCGTGCTTATGCGAGACACAGGCGTGGGCGGCGGCTAGTGCGGTGGTGACGGGGGGGAGGGGCTGGAGGTGATCTCGACCTCCCCCCAAAGTGGAAGTGGGTCCACCTCGGGCAGCTGGGGGTTCCTGTAATTGATATTATTGACGCTCAAAGGAGCTTGAGTAGAGGGACCACCACCCGTCCTCCGCCTGTCCACCTCCACCGCACCGGCTTTCCTCTTGACTATATAATACTAGGCAGGCAATACATCAAACATGCAAAAAGCAGTATAAGAGGCAATTAAATAATTGATAAATTGAAAAGTCGGTTGTCACATTTTAAGGTGGGTCTACGCTAGACGAACCGAGCACGAGCGGAGCACGAGCGGAGCCATTCAGGTTTCGTCGTTCACGGTGTCAAGTGTGGACGTACAACGAACCTACAACGATCACTGTCCTCGAACGCAGTTTTCCGCAGTGTGCTCGCGGCTCTTGGCGAATATGGACGATATTAATAATATTGCAGCAGCCGCTGCTGTTGCAGCGATTATTATAGCGGTGGTCAGCAAAAATAGAAAAAGGCGAAGACGATGGGGATCTACAAATATATATAAAATGAGATCCAATCAACAAAATTTAGATTTGTTTACTATTTTGAGAGGTCAAGAAGCAACTGGCCAATTTAAGAACTTTCTTCGAATGACATCGACAAACTTTGAGAATCTACTACGCTCAATTGGACCGCACATTGCGAAAAAAAATACCAAATTTCAAGAGGCTATATCCATTCAACAGAGGTTGGCGGTAACGTTGCGTTTTCTGGCAAGTGGCGATTCATTCACCAGTCTCCAATATACTTTTAAAATGTCCAAACAAGTAATAAGCAACATTATTCCGGAAGTCTGTACAGCACTATGTATTGAATTAAAAAACTACGTAAAGGTAAGTAATGTTTTATTTTAATAGAAACAATATGGTTACAAAAGTTAATTTATATAAACTCAGAAAAACCTTCCATGGTATCTGATATAGTGGATTGTGTATCGACGGAGGATGGCTGCTGATAAGAGGAGTCAATCTGATTTAGATTGGTAGACTGACGAGAGGTTGACGGTGATGCTGAATATTCATTGGACGAATAACCTGTTTGGTAACCAGTGCGATAAGTTGCTTGAGAATGTGAAAATTCATAATGGCCCATGTCAGCTTTCATAATAATGTCAAAGATTGCATGCTGCATTGCTATCTTTGTTTGAGCACTATAAGTGTCCATTTTTGAAGCCAAAAAATCCGTAAACGCTTTTGTGTTCTTATCAACGCAATTAACTTCTGTTGGTGCTCCAAGTTTCTTTTGTACATTGTTTAATACATCTACAGCGCTTTTAAACAATTCGTTTCCCGGTTGATTGAATCTGCGGGGCTTTTTAGATGGAATAGTCGGTTCTGTGTGTGTGTGTTCCTCTCCTGCCGGATTATTATTCAATTCCTCTCCCAGAGTATTACTCGATTCCTGTAAAAATAATAATAACAATTATTTATTTTTCAGCTACCTAAGACTTCTGATGATTGGCTAAAAATCAGCAAACACTTTCAAGATACATGGAATCTGCCACACTGTGTTGGAGCTATTGATGGCAAGCACATAGTCTTGCAAGCACCAATTCATAGTGGAACTGAATTTTACAATTATAAATCATTCTTCAGTATTGTTCTTTTTGCATTGGTTGACGGTAATTGCAATTTCCTATTCGTTGACGTGGGGTGCCAAGGTAGAATATCAGATGGTGGCATTTTTAAAAGTTCCCAATTATGGACAATGATTCGAAATGCTTCTTTGAATTTACCACTATCGGAAACATTACCTAACCGGCAAATAAATATACCATATTTCTTTGTTGGTGATAGTGCTTTTGCCCTACATGAAAATGTGATGGTACCCTACCGTGGAAACCATGTCATGGGTTCTAAAGAGAGAATTTTTAATTATAGATTAAGCAGGGCTCGGCGAAACGTTGAAAATGCTTTTGGCATAATATCTGCAGTGTTTCGAGTATTAAGGAAACCAATGCTTCTAGAACCTAAAAAAGCTGAGTTAATTGTATTGACCACTGTTTATTTACACAATTACTTACGTTCTAACAGTACTGATTATAACGTTCAAACATTGAATAATACAGAAGAAACTACACCTTTAACTTCTTTTTTGCCTCTCAGGCAAATTCCAATACGATCAGCATCTCATGTCAAAAAATTTAGAGATGAAATAGCAGATTACTGTATTAAAGAAGGCAAAGTTGAATGGCAGCAAGAATATGCTTAGATATGTGTGATAATAACTTTTACGCCACCCTTGGCCATTAAGTAGGAATTACAATATTAAAAATATTATATTATAATAACACACACACATACACACACACACATACACACACACACACATACACACACACACACACACATAAACTCACACACCCTCTCACACACACAAAATAATTTGTAATGCTTACCTTTTGTAATATAAACCACAAATTGTTAAATACTCAATATTAATTTATTAATTTTGGGAAGAGCGAGTCAATCCCAACACGAGTATTGTATTACTCTCTGGGATGTCTCAACACTTTGTATAATCGATTTTGAGTAATAAAGCTATTTTTTTATTTTTTTTTTAATTCTAAAAACTTACCGTATTCAATCTTTTACGAGGGTTATCACGGTCATCCAAAAATTTGAGATTATTATATGCGAACCACCTACTCACATACACTTGCGATGCAGCTGTAATAATAGATAGTCAATTGTATACTGATTATAACACAAAGTTCAAATAAAATAGAAATGATTATAACATAAAGTACAATTATAACTTTTTATTACGTGCCCTTAGATTTATCCTCCTTTTTTTTCTCTCTGCGATATGAAGCCAATAAACTAAGAATTTTATTTTTGCACAATTCTACATCCTTACCCAATTCTTGGGATATACGAGACCATGCATCACTCTTCTTATTTTTTTTAAAGTAATCCTCATGTTTTGGGTCCCATATCAAAGAATTATTATGATATAATTCAATTAATTGCACGGAAGCATCTTCGGTCCACGTTTCCATGATGTTCGATTCGAGCGAACGACGTCTGTCACTAAACACGTCCACGAGCGCACTGCGAGCGCGAAGCAAAACCCTTTGTGTTCGTCAAAAACCGACAACAGGCGGAACGCAGCCGAGCACGAACGAAATGCTCGCAGCGCGCTCGTCCGAGGCTTGTAGGTCGGTCCATACTATACGAATTGTGTTCGGCTCGTGCTCCGCTCGTGCTCGGTTCGTCTAGCGTAGACCCACCTTTAGAGTTGGCTCGGACTGAATACACTTAAACACAGAATTTTTCACACAAGTGGTGTCTTTAGTCTTTTGTGTCTGTCTGAGCTAACTCTTATAGTATCACCTCATTGAATCAAGCTTTAGAAAATTAAGTTTTGTTACTGTGCAATTACTCAAAAACATTGTATTAATAAAACAAAACACTGGTTAAAAAGCAATGAAAAATGCACATTAAGTATTAGTAATAGACGTTTAGAGACAAGCGATGCAAAAAATATTCACAAAAACCCAGAAAATGAATAAGTTGTGCAATTGTGCACGCCTGTGCCTTGGGCGTTGAGACGGGACGTCAACTCCTCCCACAAAGCCCGGACTTCTGGCTTAGCTTGAGAGGAGTTGACGGCCTGCCCCTTCGCCAACGCCAGATGTTCCTGCATGAAGCCCAGCAGAATATCCATCTGCTGGGCACTCACCTTCCTTGGTGCTGGCATCTACAAATTATAAAGATCGTAGACGTTGCCATTGCTTGTTATTATTATAATAATGTAATATCTAAAATACAAATTAATAACTTACTGTTACGATTATAACCTTTCCCTCTTTTCTAAATTCCAATAGTAATTGGTCAAACTTTTAAAGCTAGTGTTAAGAAATATCCTATTAGGTAAGTTAAATAAAACATGAGAGAGGTTTAACATGGTATAATTTATGTTCAAGACAAGAAAAACCTTGGGAACTACAACATTACTTTGTTACTGACAAAACTAAACAATATTAAGATAATTTAAGCCTACAACTTTAATTAATACAATTACAATGTTAAAATTATTAAATACTTATCTTCTGTGGTAGATTAAAATAGATTTCTTTATTTTTCAAAAAGTACACCGTACGTCTTCAACCGCCAGGAATGGATTGATGATGTCAATCTGACACTTGACGTTCAATCACCTCCATCATACTTTTTGTTGCTGGCAATGATGTTTTGAAATTAAACATGTTCAAACTTAATTTTAATAAAACAAAATTATGAATTAATTAAACGTGATTATTTCTACTCCTAATAATCGTCCATCCTGACCCTCATTTGCGTCCCTGCAAATGAAAAATAATAATAATTAGGAAACAATAATTATTCGACAACAATCGTAGACAGCCTTCAATCATTTCAATCGCTGCCAACTTAATTAATCTTTAATAGGATTAACCAGCTAGCAACGGCCCATTTGCATATACATATATATACATATACATATATATATATATATATAGATACACATACATACACATACATACACACATTATATACACAAATATTTACACGTATCAAAATATTAATAGATAGACACACATACGCTTACAACCACATAGGTATATACACAGATCATACATAAACATAACAGACACAATTATCATTATTCGTCGTCGTATTTCAATCGTAATCCATTGGCTTACATCCTGTTATTTTAAAGTGCAATATAGATAAAGGGACAGCCAATCGATCACGGCCCAATTCTATTCAATCGTAATCAGCGGATTACGGCCCTCATTCGCAATCTATATAACAGATTACGGCCCTCATTCGCAATCTATATAACAGATTACGGCCCTCATTCGCAATCTATATAACAGATTACGGCCCTCATTCGCAATCTATATAACAGATTACGGCCCTCATTCGCAATCTATTTAACAGATTACGGCCCTCATTCAGAATCAACTTGACATGTTATGTCCCGCAATTCAAATTTCACCCAACGAATTTCGTTCCATTGTAGAACTTCCTTCCTTCAATAGGTACTCTACCAAATCTAATAAATTACCATTCAAGATGTTATTGCCGCGTTATTTTATCCTTCTAGCAGGTCTATTAACTCCTCAGTACTATCGGCTACCGAATCGCTTGATCCACTTTCGCTATCAGTATCGCTAGCAAATCTCCGAAGTGCATCTGATGATACCACGGCTGTAAACTTTTTATAGCCCTTGACACCCTTTAGAGCAGTTATGACATATCTGTCGTTGCCAAGACATTTCTGAATCATATAAGGTCCACTGAATTTTTCTTTAAGTTTCCGTCTCGCATCCTTATTACCAGCTTCAGATTTTTCCCACAATACAAGATCCTTCTCTTTATACTTCATAGGAGGTTTCCTTTTTGCATCAAACCGTTTCTTCATCTCCATTGCTGTCTTTTTAATATTATCATTTACTTTTTCCGTAATATCTTTAGTAGTCTCTTCCGAATCAATAGTGTCGTTCCCGACGCCCTGCACATGGCTTCGACTGGCCTTGAACATAACTCTATATGGCGGAAATCCGGTGGTGGCATTTATGGTGTTGTTCATACCCCATATAACTTTTTCTAAGCATAGATCCCATTTCACCTCATCAGTGGTACTTTTATTTATTGCCTCAATAATCGTACGGTTATATCTTTCAACCTGTCCGTTGGAGCGCGGGCAGGCAACAGCATTCATTACATGTTTGATTTTATTATTCAAACAAAATTCACGGAATGTCTTACTCGTGAAAGCAGTTCCACGGTCCGATACGATTCTTCGTGGGTATCCAAATTCGCTAAATATAGCTTGAAGCTTCTCTATTGCTTCGACTGACTTTGTGGTTTTACAAGCCTTGGCCCAAACAAACTTGGTGAACGAGTCTACTACCACAAGCAAGTAAGAATGACCTTTACGGCTTTTGCAGAACGGTCCAACGTGATCTATGTGTAAAGTGTCCATGGGTATGTCAATCTTTTCGATTGGGTGTAATTCACCTTCTTTTTTTCCATATTGGCCTCTTTTAAATGCACAATCCATACAAGCGTCTACGTATTTTCGTATAAACCTGGTCATCCCGGGAAACCAACAATGTTCTTTAATAAGTTTATCGCATTTCTTTAACCCAGGATGACCTATGTCATCGTGATACTTCCGCATAATATTCCATTTGCAATATTTAGGAATGACAAGCCGGTACTGATTATTAAAGCATTTACGATAGACTTTGTTTTCTTTTAATATATAATTATTCTGAATATCTGGATCATTTATATTGTTCTCTAACTTATCCCTAATAACGCAAATACGTGGATCTTGATTTTGCATGCAAACGACCCAATCGAGAAGGTCCAGAACGAGTATAGTTGACTCATAGTTTTCTATAGGGGCACGACTAAGGGCATCTACATGTTTATGCATGGAGCCAGGACGATGGACTACCGTGAAATTGTACTCTTGTATACTTAGCCACCAACGAGCAATTCTTGGTAATAAATCGCGTTTTTCGAATGTTTGTCTTACAGCCGTGCAATCGGTTACAACCTTGAATTCGATTCCCGCCAGATAAGTACGGAACCTTTTAAGTGACTCTACAACCGCAAGGCATTCTAGTTCATAGGAATGGTAAAAAACTTCTTCTTTTGAAGTCTTTCTACTAAAATATGCAACAGGCTTCAATCCATTACCGTCACGCTGAAGTAAAATGCCCGCAATGCCTTTACTTGATGCATCCGTATGCACTTCCGTATCCGCGCTCGGATTATACAAGGATAATATTGGTCGCGACGTGAGAATGTCTTTGAGTTTGTTAAATGCTAAGCGTTGTTCGTCGCCCCAAGTCCATAACGAATCCTTTTTTAAAAGCTTGTACAGGTCATGAGCAATTAGAGCGTACCCTTTTACAAATTTTCTAAAATAGCTAGTAAGGCCTAAGAACATACGCAACTCATGTATATTACTAGGTTCGCGAAACTTCAATACCGCTTCAATCTTTTTTGACCCAGGACGAATACCGGATTCACTAATATCATATCCCAGATATTGGATTTCACGTTGAAGGAATTTACATTTAGAAATATTTAATGTCAGATTCGCGTCTCTAATAATATCCAAAACGGTACGTAGTGTATCCAACCCATCAAGCTCTGTTGTAGAAGCAATCAATAGATCGTCCATGTAAGGTAAAACTTTGTCGTAACGTAGTGATCCTAAAATTTTGTCCATGAGCCTCTGATAAACGCTGGGAGAATTAGCTAGGCCGAAGGGCATACGTAGAAACTCATAATGTCCCTCAGGTGTAATAAAGCCGGTTTTAGGGATTGAGTCATCTTCAAGGGGAATTTGGTAGAACCCCTGGGACATATCTAGGGAAGTGAAATAACGTTTTCCGCCTAGCTTTTCTACTTGTTCCTCTATGATTGGTAAAGGGTATCGGTCTTTTACTGTTACGTTGTTTAATTTACGGAAATCGACACAAAGGCGATAATCGCCATCCTTTTTGCGCACTAATACTATAGGGCTGGCAAATGGCGAGTTGGATTCGCGAATTATGTTGTTTCGCAATAAATCTCCTATTTTGTTTCTAACAACTAACTTTTCAGCTTCCGAAAGCCTATAAGGTCTATAACAAACCGGTTTCTCAGAATTAAGATCTATTTTCATTTTAATTTTATTTGTGCAGCCTAACTCTCCCGTATTTGAAGAAAAACAATCAGCGTATTCTAAAAGTAACTCTTTTAATTTCATAATTACGTTGGGGTTAGTAGACTCGCATTGAATTTCATTAACATCAATAGAAAATATTTCGCTAACGGGTTCTATTTTATTACTCGCGGATTCATTAACTACATCTAGTGCCGCTGTACCTCTAGTTATTAGTGTATTGCGTTCTATTAATAGTGAAGTTTTGGTCGAATTCGTTATTTTCAATAATCCATGCTCAGGGGATATAACTGTTGCTGGGATGTGATAGTCTTTATCGTCAAAAAACCGATGACATTCATTAATGAAAATCGCGTGATCCGAACTAAGACCTTCACACGCCACGGGTATAATCATGGCACTTAAGGGCGGAATAGAAACTGTCTCCAAGCAAAGAATATTAACGGATTTTTCACGTGGATATATTTCACCAATAGACAAAAGATCTGTAAGTACATCGCTTGAGGGCGATTGTTGTTTTTCCACACGCATGATATTTCCTGTGACAGTGAACTTAATAAGAGGGTCATTTATAACCGGTTGTCCTAGTATAAGCTCGGGATGACTACTCCCATAGTCGACAATAACGATAATTGTGTTTAAATTTATATCATTAATTTTTAAAGTTACGTTATGTTGGCCTATGGCCTTGGCGCAGCTACCCCCAAATCCACCAACAACGTAATTGCATGGAGTAAGTTGGCAACCTAATCGTTTAGAGACATTCGTATTAGCAACGTTTATCTTTGCACCAGAATCAAAATAGGCTCGGACAGGTACTTCATTTAAAGTGACTAGCATAAAATAAGTTTCATCTACCTGAGGCAATACCATACTGACGGACGTGTTGTTCGATGCCTGCTTGTCTGACACTGTTGATGTTGTAGCTTTATTCCAGCAATTATCAATTGTATGGCCAGTTTTATTGCAGTGGCTACAAATGGGCCTTGAAGCATTTTTCGGACAGCGTCTAACGGCATGTCCTTGCTCGCCGCATAAAAAACAATTAAACGTTCTTCTTAAATCCCTAGGGTTGTTAGGGTTTGGGTCAAGTTTAATTTGCTCAGGCCGTGGCCGAATAACTTGATTTGTTTTTTGTTTGTCTTCCATCATGGCAAGAAATTTAGAAAATAAATCACTGGGAGTAGGAAAGTTTCCTGCTCGGGCTGGAGCTTTCATGAACATCGGGAGTCCGTCGATTAAACAAGCTACAGCTTTTTCACCCGTTATGTCTAGTTTGGTGAGCATGGCATTCTTTTGGTAAAAATATTGAGCCATTGTTTCATTAATACCTTTCTTTCTAGATAGCATGTCGCGAAGAGATTCTGCGTAATCTAAGTTTTGAGGAAAAGCAACGAAAAGTTCTCGCTTCCATTCGTCCCACGATAAATTATAGTTTTGTAATGAAGAATGCCAAACTCGTGCCATGCCACTCAACCGGGACTGCATATAAAGACTCCTTGTGTTTTCGGGCCAGTTATGGATGGCAGCTAACTGATCAATTTTATTTATCCACTGCTTAGCAAACATATCAGATTGCTCGGGGTCGAACAAGGGTATTATATCAGCCTTCGCCAGAGAACTATCAAAAAAATTATGTGGAACTGTCTTACCGGAAACTTGTGGTACAATATAGGATTCAGAAACTATTCCTGTTGCATAGTCGTCATTCGGCTCCGCTGTTGTTTCCTTAGAACGCCATGGCCGCCTGCGTTTGGGGTCCGGGGCATCGGCAGACAAATCTTCAACTACGAAATCGTTCCTCTTCATCTCACGACCTCGTTTCGGCATAGTGGTGATCCCACTTCTGAAATGTTAAGAAATATCCTATTAGGTAAGTTAAATAAAACATGAGAGAGGTTTAACATGGTATAATTTATGTTCAAGACAAGAAAAACCTTGGGAACTACAACATTACTTTGTTACTGACAAAACTAAACAATATTAAGATAATTTAAGCCTACAACTTTAATTAATACAATTACAATGTTAAAATTATTAAATACTTATCTTCTGTGGTAGATTAAAATAGATTTCTTTATTTTTCAAAAAGTACACCGTACGTCTTCAACCGCCAGGAATGGATTGATGATGTCAATCTGACACTTGACGTTCAATCACCTCCATCATACTTTTTGTTGCTGGCAATGATGTTTTGAAATTAAACATGTTCAAACTTAATTTTAATAAAACAAAATTATGAATTAATTAAACGTGATTATTTCTACTCCTAATACTAGAACAACTTTTTTCTCGTTGGTAAGAAAGATAGCACTCGTAAATCACGAAGGCGCGAATAAACTTGTTTTTTTTTCACGATACAATGTTACCAAATAAATTATCGTTTTGGTAAAACGGTCGGCTGTTGAAATTTTGCTAAAATTATTCTAAAGATTGTTTACTTTAGCCCTTAATAAGGCACGAGCTTGTGTAAAAGATAGTTAAAAACTGGCATACGATTTAGTGTAAGTTTATGCTATAGATGGCAAAAAATATATTTAAAAGTGGTGGGGGGAGGGGGAAACAGGGTATTTTCACGTGGGAAATTATTTCCCTTTGCCCGATTATGCTAGTGCATTGAGTTTCTATGTGGGAAAATAATTCCCCTTGCCTGTTTAGGCTACACACTTTTATCACGTTTTAATTGTTATTCACATACTAGCATTCGATCCCGGTTATGCCTCTTCTCAAAATTAATTTTTATAATTTAGGAATTATATTATGTAAGTATACGAAATGAAAATAAATAACACAAATATGCTGTCATTGTTTGTTTATTAATTAAGTTATTATAAAAGTAAAAGAAATTTTCAGTTATTCCTGTGGTGGAGCCGTGTGAAACAACTTGAAACATTTCTTTGCACAAAGCGCGACAGGTGGAACATAAGATTTTGGTTCGTTTTTCTTCTTTCCTTGTGCTGCAGAACCGACATCTTTTGTATGTGCTACCCTCATCTGGGAGATGCACACCAACATTGAGAAGACGAATTTCATCAGGTACTCCAAAGTTCGAACCCCTTTTGTTTTTAAATACAACTGGACGGTTTTTCTTACTCGAAAAGTTCGAAATTAACTCACGAGCAAGTCTCAGTCTAAATTCTCTGTGAGAATGTGTGTGCGTAACGTGGACAGTACTGTAACTTATGTAACTGTTAATTATCGCCGCATCAATCATAAAAAAGAATAAACGCATCCAAAATTTCCTGCATTTGCGGTTTATAGGATACGACGATCTATAATGATCGAAGCGATCTACACCGCCCATTGTAAGGGTGTAATCAGCTACAGCTTTGGGGCATAAAACTTCTTTCTTTGAACCATCCTTTTGTGTTCTTTTAACAAACATCACATCAGTTGGTTTGTGTGCTGTAGTAAGAACTGTCACGTCCCTTGTATCCAGCCACTTAATGGCAGTGATTGGCTTTGCTGTTAAAGCTGCAAATTCATTTTTTGCAAGTTTCAAATTTTTAGGTTGGTTTTTTTTCATCATGTCCGGAAGATCTCGCCTATTGGATCTTACAGTTCCAACAGCAAAAACCTTTTTTTCATACAAGGCTTCTAATATGTTGCAACCCGTAAAAAAATTGTCAAATGCTAGCAGCGTGTTTTCAGGCAGATTGGTAGACAGTTTGTTGACGACGTTATACCCCAACCCTTCATCTTCTACACCATCTCCTTTTCCAGTGTATACTTCAAATTGATAAAGGTAGCCAGTTTTGGAGTCGCAACGCGCCCAAACCTTAAAACCACGCTTGATTGGTTTTTTCGGCATATATTGTTTTAAGCTTGAGCGGCCTTTAAACTTGACCATGCATTCATCAATCGATTGATGGCTTGAGTGATGCATCTCTTCAGAAAATACTTTGTTAAGTTCATTGATCATAGGTCTTAATTTGTATAATTTATCATATTCTGGCGAATCCCTTTGAGGCTGCTCTGCGTTATTGTTTACATGCAAATTTTCAATGATTTTTTTAAATCTTTTGATGGGCATTACTGACGATATTTCTTTGTTGTTGTAAAAAGGCTCTGTACTCCAATACAACTCCATGTCAGGCAACGGATTTAGGCCCATCATAATCAATATTCCCAGATAAGCCTTAATTTCTTCACCCGAAACTGGTGTATTCTGATGACTGTTGTTTTGTACTGCATAGATATTGGTCTGTTGTACTAGAATTTCTACTAGGTAATCCGGAAAAAACTTTTCAAAAATATCAATAGGGCATGTTTTATGGTTGTATACAGATACTGGTCTGATTTCATTTATAAATTCTGGTATAAAATGTATCTGTTTTTCTATTTTCCACTCTCGTGGGGGCTTTGAAATTACTGTTTGATTAGATCTTCTGTTTCGTGTTATGGGGTCATGATTAAGTGGTTCTGCATTTGTGGCGTGTATGTGTACCTGAACCGAATGAATTTGAGAAGATTCAGCTCGAATCTCATCTAAACATGTTTGAATTTCAAGATCTCTTTTACTCACATATACTTCTTGTGTATCCGCCCTTGAGGAGTGTTCATGAATGGAATTAACTTGGAATCCACCTAAAATATCATCTAAACATTGTTGATTTTCAATATCTTTATCTTTTTCCTTTTGTCTCTCCAATATATTCTCTTCTTCTGTCTGCATGTTTTCTTCTTCTTCTATCTGTTTATTTTCTTGACCTTCTCTCTGCATATTTTCTTCTTTTTCTGTCTGCATATTTTCATTTGTAACCGTTGTTGATTGTTCATCTAAATTTAACATTCTCAATAGGGATTTCTCTGAATACGTTTTTTGATTAATAGTAGTTTCTTCTTCGTTTTCAGAAATACCAAACATTTTTTCAAGACGACTTTCAATAATGGCATCTTTATCTAGAAGATTTAGATCATCTGCTGGACTGTTTACAGGTGCCGACTGGTAATACGCATCATCATCGGAGTCTAGATCAGATAAATCTGATAGATTGTCTACAATGCTTTGTAACTGCTTGGTGCTTGTAATCTTTTTATTCTTACTCATTTTATTCTTCCTATAAATGAATAAACAATACAATTATATAAATACTTAAAAAACATAAGAGATAAGAGGATGACTCAAAATACTGAATACTACATTCAGTCTTACCTACTTAAAACTTGAAAGAATATAAGGTAAATAAATTTATTGATGTTACATGAAATTCGGACACATTCATCACCTACTTGAATAAAGATATACCTATATAGGTATGTATATACACAATTGAAATCAGAATCACTCTTTTTTTTAAATCGGTTAAAAATTACTTTACGGTAACGGGCAAGGGGAATTATATTCCCACATAGTAATTTGAACAATTTAACGTGTTTATGACTAGATTTAGATACAAAACAATGTATAATTACGAATGCATAGTTTCTTTATATAAATCAAAGACATTTATCTACTTACGGTATTTTTTTGTATAGAATTTTTTACTTTTTCACTGAAATGATAAAAAACAACCGTCTCTTGCTCACTATAACCTCAAGACTTCACTTTGACGTTGACATTTCGTAGGATTTAACAGTACCATCTTAAGTGTTGCCAGTAGAAAAACTAAAAAAGATTCCGTAAAATAGTAATGCGTGGCTGCATTCGTCATTCGTTTTTTGGTAAGGAAAAAAAAAATATTTTTCGATAAAAGATCCATGTGGGAAATAATATCCCTTTGCCTTATTAAGGGTTAGACAAAAAATGTGCCAATTTTTATATTTCTATAAAAAGACAAAGATTTTATATACTAAAAACAAATAAATATACTAAGGGCTGATTTTTCAATAGTCAGATAAATTCTATCTGACAGAAAATCAGTATGTTTTTGTTGCACGTCGAACATAAATACTTGACATATGTATGAAGTGACAATGAAAACATACCTCTTATCAGTCAGTTAGCATTTATCTGACTATTGAAAAATCAGCCCTTAACGATATTAAAGTATGCTAAATCCAAGTATATCATAGGCTAAATTGTTAACACTGGCGGGTCTCTATTCGACGGTCTTTTATTCATTCGCCCCTTAAGTTGCGCGGTACGAAATTATGAAACCAATGGTGTCGGTATCGAAAACCGAATTCGACGTCGAGTTCAAATCGACGCTAGCTACGCGGTAGTAGCGGTGGTGTGATCACCGCGTGGTCGGCGCGTGGTTACACTCCCCTCCCTCTTGTGACGATTTTACGTAGTAAAATCGCCGCTCCTGATGTACAAACGAAAGGTGATCAGAAAATAACAAGCAACTATATATGTATCGGTAATTAGGTTCAGACTTTTAAATTATGCTCAGCTAATATAATATTATACATCGGCTCCTTGTAGTCATCATTGCTGTTTGATTTATTTACCTAAATATATTTCGGGTATTAAACCACAAATTTACAACAGAGGGGAAAATAAAAAAATAAAAAATTCACCTCAAAACAAAACTTGACTTCTCGGAACAATAACAAAACTACGAGCAAAAAAAAACTTAACTGTATGATAGAAAAGAACTACAAACAAAACTTAACTAAAATGAATGATCAACCATACTTAACTTAATTAATTTACACAACTTAACAAAAAACTTAACTTAATGTTGTACGGGGGGCGGATCTCCGGGTGTGTTGCCCCGGCGTTTGTAGTCCGGCATCCTCGTGACGCCGAACTTGGAGCCTCTGTGGCGCCCCTTTCCGGACCTCCTTTTCTTTTTTCTGTCCCTGCTTGGCGGCGGTGGAGAGAATATCTCCCCCAGGAAATCTCTGTACTCCGCCGGTTCCACTGCCAACTGCAACTGGTCGCCGTGGTCCCGGTCGGTGTACTCCCCTGGTGGGGGCTCCCCCTCTGTCGCCGCAGTTGGGGCCGGTGAGTTGAGGTCCACCACCTCATCCTCTACGGTGGCCATTCTCGGCCTCCCATTTATTTTCATTAGCACCAGCTTTTGGTTTCCTAGTATTTCTACTTTTATTGTCTGCATCTTTCTCCTTCCACTCAACTGTTGGTTGTGTTCCCCGTTGCGTCATTCCGTCGGTTATAAAGTGGCATTGGTTTTCGAGATTGAGGGTAGTTTCCATTTTCGTTTACTTTCTTGTTGATTAATATTTTTCTTCTTATTGTGAGAGTGGGTGCTTTCTTTGTGTTTGTGTGTGTTATGTCCGTGTGTAAGGTAAGGCGTTTTAACGATCGGTGGTAATTTAAACATATTGACCCTCCGCGCATAGGTTCGTCCGCTTTCCCGGTGGCGCGAGCTCCCCAGCAGTGCAGCAGCGCAACGGAATCTATGTTCTACGGAAATGGCGAGCTCCACGACCCGGACTTACCCCACGGCCGCGGCGGAACGCCCCTAAGCTATGATTCCTACGGATGAGTGAACTGTGTATAACAACAAATAAAAATACTTAACGATATTAAAGTATGCTTAATCTAAGTATATCATAGGCTAAATTGTTAACACTTGCGGGTCTCTATTCGACGGTCATTTATTCATTCGGTCTGTTATCGACGGATGCTTTAGCCACGCCCCTTAAATTGCGCGGTACGAAATTATGAAACCAATGATGTCGGGTATCGAAAACAGAATTCGACGTCGAGTTCAAATCGACGCTAGTTACGCGGTAGCACCACTGTTTGACTAAGTTCATTAAATTTTAATAAGCTGGTACTGGCTTTACTTGTTGATGGAGTTGGTGTATCATCATTTTCATTCTGATGGCTATCACAAAGATTTGAAGGCATTTTTTCAATAAATAATCCTTCGTCGTTTTCACAATTTATGGTTTTGGGTAATTTTGAAAATGAATTTATTAAACTGCTCCTTAAAACTGTTCGGAATCATTCTGCGGTTGGATTTTTGTTAGCACCACCTTTTTGTCTAATTAATGCAAAGAATTTTTCAAGCACATCTTGGTTAAAATTATTAGTTTTTAAGAAAATAATTTCTTTAAAAAGGTTAATAACAGCCTCACAGGTTTGCACAACTCCATCAAAACAAGGGCCGTGTCAGACTTTTCTTCGTTCTGTTATCTTTATAGGAAACCATTTCTAATGTAGCTTTCGTGATCGTTTGCTTTGGTTATCGCTTACAAAGGCAATGTTGATTTTTGCGATAATGCCCACTTATATAGATTTTTATCTAATATTGATTTGCTATTCAGACCCTCAAACATGTTATTGACAAGCTAGACAAACTCTGCCGTATCTTCTGCGGTGTCGGTTTTTAATTGTCCTGTTGATTTTGCACTTTTTATTGCGGCAGAAACAGAATTGCTAAAAATCTTAATTAAAAAATCTGTGTCGCTAAGCCCACTTTAATTTTTTTAAATGGGTTTGGATTAAAATGTTCCGGAGTAATTTTATGCAACGCCCTACTTTTTGATAACGACTGGTCAATGTTGTACGTTTCAACAATGTTACTAAACGAGAGGGTTTTATTTCCATGAACGTAATCATAGTTTAAAAAAATATTTCTGATGTTTTTGATTAAGTGTGGTACGTCAAAAATATCAAAAATATTTTTATTGCAAAAATTAAAAAATTGTTTTGTTGTCGTGATGCCAAGATTTTTATAAACCTTTTGGTTTGTGGACATTTGGTCCATACTATCACTTTTGGTATAGGACCACAATCTATAACTTTTTGAATAACAGCCATTAAAAAAAAAGAAGGCTTTCGGCTTTCATATTGGAAGGATTATAAAAATTAGTTACTGGAATCTTCCAATTAAAGTAATGTCCTCTTAACATGAATACGAAGGCATATTTTGCCAATTTTATTGATTCTATGATTTTTTCCCCAATCTTCAAACCTTTCTATGAAATCATTTTTTTTTAATATTCCCATAGTTTCGTCAAAACTTATTACACATGTTTTTTTATGGAAGCAAATTCTAACTTTAATTTAAGATGCTCAAATATGTGGTTTTCTAAACCCGGGAAGCAACTTGACCTCGAAAGTCACATTCGTATGGTTGATGGAGCAGCAAACATTATACCCTGACTTCTAAGAAAATGATATGTCGATGCGATGTACGGCCTCCCTAGTGCCATTTTTTTGCGTTCTTTGTACAGAAGTTACTTCTACTTTAGGATAAAATGCAGTTGTCAACAATAAAACCTCTTTAGTATCTTGCCACACAGTGAATGCTACATCTTGTTTGGTTCTCCACTTGAACTAACTTTTTTTCAACTTTAGGCTTTTGTTTCTACCGTTTCTATTTTTGTTATTTTTTATTATGTTAGGTAAAATTGCTCTATTTCTTCTCACTGTTCCAGTGGCATAAATATTTTTTTCATACAAGTACTGCATGAGAGAAAAGTCGCAAAAAAAGTTATCGAATGTAACATGAGTCTTGAAATCTTCTTGTGCTAATTTACTTGACAATTTCTTTACGAAGTTAGCCCCAAGACCCTGTTCTGTTCCTTGTCCTGTTTTGCCTGTATAAATTTCATATTTATATAAGTACCCTGTCCTACTATCACAACAGCACCACACTTTGAAGCCCCTTTTTAATGGGCTTTAGCGCCATGTAATGCTTTAAACTGGACCTTCCTTTCCTGCAAAGGCGTATTCATGCTCCCTTACAGATGTATCTGATGAAGAGGATGTTTCGGATATCAGTTAGTTTGTTTTCTTTTTTTATAATTATTATTTCATTTTATTTCACGTTGTTAAATAACTTTTAAGTTACTTGACTATTTTTTATATAAGGTCACCCGGGGCGAAAGCAACTAAAGATTTTTTTTCTTTTACTTTGGCTCCGTCCACCGTTACCTACTTACTTAGGAGGGTTATATTTATAAACTTAGTTAATTCTACACCTTTCACTGAACAGTTTCGACTTAAATTGCGTTACAAAGAGGCTTAATTTTGGAAATTATTTACATTCTTGTTGAATATGAGTACTGTTAGTTACATTCACCCCACCTTGGGGTTAATGCGACTATCATTTAAAAAACCTTTTTGTAATCTATAACTAGATGTTACGAATAAGAGTACATATAGTTCCACACAACAGCTATCCGAAATTGAAATCTAGTCCCTGTAAATAGCGTTCAGTTTCCAGAAAATTCAGTTTAATTTTTTTATGGGGTTAATGCAACTGCGTGCCATACTGACTAGTGTCGTGGGTGCCAATTATCGATAAATCTTCTAAAAACAAATTTAAGGAGAGAATATCGAAAAATGATTAGTCTGATATTTAGGAAAAGAAGAAAAAGAGATTTATGTATTTATCTTTCGTATTTATTTAAATAATAATTTTCACAGAAAAAGGTATTTCAATGAGAATCGAAAAAATCTTCATAAAACAGGCTTTTAACCTTACAAGCAAATAACAAAAATCCAAGGAAAGTTCAATAGTCAAAAAATCTTTATAGAAAAAGGCTTTTAACCTTTCTAACAAACAAATCGACGGCCCCCGCGAATAATCCGGTAATCGATAAAATGAAAATGTGCAGGAGAGCTAAAAGAAGCATTTTTGGTTATAACTTGATGAAACAACAAGTTTCAGAGACTTTTTATATCGCATATGGAAGCTAATTTTTTTGCTTAAAACTAATTTGAACAGAATTTAATTAGTCCCAAGGGCTTTTTCGTAATTCAATCAAATATATTTAACAATATTAGTAATGGTTTAGTTCTAGTCAGTAATGTCTTTTACGATATTTTTCGAGTAAATTTGTTCTTTGACTTGTAACGGCAATATAGGGTAGCGATAATATTCGTGTTTTTTTCTTTAATTACGGAACATTTGTAAAAGGCAATTACGATTCTATTCGTTATTTTAAAACAAATTTAAAATATATTGATTTGATCATTACTGTTTACTTCAATAATAAATTGCCTAAGTAGGTATTTGAGAAAAAAAAAAACAGAAATAATCGTATTCTACATTATAAAAGATTTTCATATAATCGTCAGACCTTTAGATAACAGCGGTCAGTGGTCAGAGCATTAGACCGGTTATCTAAAGGTCCTGGGTTCGATTCCCAGTCGCACAATGCTCGGAGACCCGCGTTCCTTTGACCAGTATCTATAACTTCAAAATTTGTAGACTTACGTCTCGTTCGGAAGGTTCCTAGTTTGAATATCACTTACTCTGGTACGGTACGTTTTGTGGATGCAGTATATTGCTTGCATTATTTATTTATCATTATTATCTATTTGACTAAGTATTCAAACCACACTGAGCCCGAAACCGTAGCAATAAGCTACACTTTACTGGACTCAGGTCGGCCGGAGCAAGGACAACATGCTGAAATGGGGCTATAGCACCGAAACTGCTTGCGTGTGTGGTACCTCTCCTCAAACAATGGCACGTCTATTGTCTTGCCCCGCGTGTCCCTACACCTGCACACGTGAGGACCTGTATAGCCTAGACCTAGCCCTGTGCGGCCTGGGACCTCACTGGCTGGAGTCGCCGACGTGTCACTGCGGGGACAGTGGCGCGCCGCTGAATCTGTCCTGGGCCGAAGAGAGGGGTTTCCCCATCACCCCTTCCTTAACCTTCCCCTTCGGGCGCATCAACACGCTGGGCTTACGCCCAGCTGGGGCAGCCTCCTTCTCGTGGGCCGGTCTATCTCACGACCAGCACCTGTGTGGGATTTCGCCATCCCGCAACAATGAACCCTAAAAGGAACACGATTGCGGGACGCCCAGGGTGCACCGGGCCGAACCCCTTTCCCCGCCCTGTGGAACACAAGTATTCCAGAGAGCAGGAAAGAGGACGGCCACAAGAGGAGGTATCCCACGCGCACTGCATACCTTTTTACCTGATATTGAAGTTTATTGAACGAAAAATATTAAAAAATGCTATGGGTATGCGTAGGCATTCTCCTGGATTAAAAACAAAAAAAAAAGTTTATTAAGAGCGTCAAAAACGGTGAAATTATAAATAGGGTATTTACGTTTATTGTGAAATATTGACACAGATTGAGATACATTTAATACTTTCTTCAAATCGAAAATTGCCACAACGGTATCATCCTTATTGAATGATTCCTTTTCTTCCTTTTTAATTTCACGAACTCTTTGTTTCATTCTCAAACGTTTGCTGTAGTTTTCGTCTTAAAAAGCCTTTTCAGTGGGGTCAGCTAGTTGATATTGTGAACATATAAAGTGCATTGATCCTTTATTTTTGTTTTAAAAAAGGAAAGATTGTTTTGAGTATTAAACACTCTTTCATACTGTCGTTTTGTAGCCACCTTAACGTTATCAGGATAGTTTTGTTTTTCAAACCATGTCTTGTACAGCCGATACATTTTTGAAATGTTTAGGGATTCACACAAATATTCACGTTTAGAATCTTTTCTCGTGTAATGTAAGAAAAATCGGTAATAAATATAGCTGGAAATAGCTTCTACTATAAGCTGGTAAAAGCGCTTACAAAAATAAAGTAGTAAACTTTTAACTCGAATAACATGGTAAAAGTTTTTACTGTCAAAACGTTTCGTTTTTTTTTTTCGTAAATAACTATAGCTATATTATTCGTTGAAAAAATAATTGATAGTATTTAACTGGAATATACACGTCACTTTTCATAACTTTGTAAATATAACTAGAAAAAATCTAAAAAAAATTCACAAGGTGCATTAGGATGCTTAGATGCCAAAAAACACATAACATGAAAAACTCCGTAACAGCACATTGCGGGATTATTCGCGGGGGCCATCGAAATAACAAACAGGTGTCTAAGGACGGTACAATAAGACTCAAAAAATAATCTTCATAGAAAAAGATCTTCCCCTTCTTACAAATAAATGCAAAAATCTAAACTATGTACAATAAGAGGTATTTAATAAGTCTCACTAAAGTTCTCACTAAACTTATCTTCATCTAAGAGTATTTACTTACCTAATAACTAAATTTTTATTTGGCATGAAATAATGGCACATCAGTAAGTGAGTTATTAACTAGTAAGGCGAGTTCTAATCTCAGTCAAAAAACTTATATTCCTAATTCAATTGAACATATCAGTCTTACATTGACAATAAAACAAGCAGCTATAAATTATTTTTCCACAACATCAATGTTTTCAGAAAACATGTAAAGTTGTCCTACGCCATCAGGCTGAGGAAGCACGGTGATAATATCCGTCAAGTCTATTATTGATACGTCATTCTTAATAAATTTAAACGTATTTTTTTGTTTGTAGGACTTCAAACCTTTCACAACAGCTTTTTTTTCAGAAATGGATTCAATTAAGCAAACATACTTGTAGGTTTTCTTTCCCAAAGCAGAGCAAAATCTTGCCAATATAAAGTCGCCTTCATTTGGCGTGAATACAAATTCATCTTTTGAAGTAGATGGTACCTCTAATTTTCTCTCTCTAATGTTCTCTTTTTTAACCAAAATTTCTTTGTTGTTACTTATCTTCTTATTTTTTGTTAAAAATGGTTTTTGTCGGTTTCGTTTTGTGTTCTTAGTGTCTTTTTCAGGTGTTTGGTCGTTTTCTAAGATTAAATTAGATGAATCTTCTTCAATGTTTAAAGAATCATCCGAGTTATCTTCTAGCAATCTTTGGTTATAACTTTCTAAATCCTCGCTCTCTGAAGAAACATCACTTTGGTACGAACCACTGGTATTACTATCCGTTTCGTATGTCGTTGCCTTATTCTTCGGCATATTTTTTTTTAGGTTTCTCTTTGGTATGACTTGTGTTTTTTTTGCTTTCCCTTTTTTTCCTTTCTTTTTGTTCATAGAATTTTCCTTTTTTATCTTTTTTCTAACTTCTTTCATTTCTGCTTCCCTTTTTTTCTGTTCTTGCTCTCTTTCCATTCGATCAGTGACTGCCTTATAAGTCAAGACTTCGGCGCCTTTAGACACACGCTTCTTTTTTGTTTTGGGTGGATCATTGCGAGCTATTTTTTGTAACAACAGTTCCTGAAATGATACATTCATAATATTTTGTGTGTTTTCTAGATTAATTCGATTATATGTATCTACGGGCTTTTGTGAGTGTTGAAGATTTTGATTAATATTTATTTTTGTTGTTTCATTACTTGACGTTGCAGGTTTAATTAATATGTTTTGAAGTATTGTTATTTTTGAAGGTGAGTTGCTTTTAGAACCATTAGCAATGGTATTCTTGGCTTGTTTTAATGCTTGCTTATTCAGCTTTTTCTCCTCGTAGATGGTATCCACTTTTTTGTGTTCTTTACTTGTATTTATTCCTTCTTTCTTTACTGCTGTACTACTGTACTGTTTAAACTTTGAACTAAATATTCCTACTTCAATCTGATTTTCTTCAGTCCGTACTTCTTCTTTACTTTCGTTTACTTCGGCCTTTGTACAGTTCTTGTTAGACCTAATGTTTTCCAAACTATTTGCAGTCTTGTTGAAAATTTTGAGTGTCAAGCTTAATAGAGTCGGTACGGCAACATGAACTTGTTTTCCGCCAGTCTGATGCGTACAATAACACAAAGTTTTATCAAGTGTTTCCGCGTTATTCTCAAAGTCAGGCATGGAAAATTGGGTTACATATTCAACCTCTTTATTTTCGACATGATTGAGTGCTTGTTCCTTTTCCCATTGGGCTAATATCAAAGGATCAAATATGTTTTTGGATATTGCATACCGGTTAAATGGGTATATCCCAGTTTTTTTAAATCCATTTTGCAGGATGACTGGGTTTATATTGGCCCATATCTCAGTCAGGATTTTCGAAAATTCCATTTTTGGTAGTTTGGCACCAATGTGCAGTCTTTGCCAATTAACGAGGGCCTCATCCCATCGGTCCTTCATAGGTTTCATACCACTACAATCTAATGGTTGAAGATTGTCGGACGAGTGTGGTGGTAATTTTATAATAGTATTTTTTTCAGATTGAGCCAGCTTGATCACATTTAAGCCCACATGAGTGGAATGTCCATCATAGATTAACAAAATAGGCCTGTCATTTCCAATTGCAGGCAAAAACACGGTGCTCAAATATTTTTCAAAAATTGACGTCTCCATCCAACCCTTACTACTAACAGTGTAAGCTGTTTTGACTGATTGATCTTTGTAACACCACTCATTCCACAAATGTTTGCCCTGAAATATAATAAGTGGTGGAACTTTATTACCGACTGCATTTGTCGCCAATAATACCGTCGTGTTATCTCTTCCTGGGGAACTAGTAGTTCTGGTGCAGCGAACCCCTTTTTCACCAATGACCCGGGTTTTGGATGGATCACTGCAGAAACTTGTTTCGTCGAGGTTGTAAATTCTTTCAGGTTTTTCAGTAAGATCGAGATGACGCAAAACTTTTTCTAATAAATCGAAATATTCATACACTGTGTATGGATTGCATGCTCTTTTACGGGCAATTTCTACGGGTTGCGGTTTTTTTAGTGATAAACCGTTTCTCTTGCGAAACCCACGGAGCCAATCATCACCGGGTATATCGTCTTTAAATGGATTAATTAAGCCATTTCTTTTGAGATATTCTGACACCAATGCCTTGAGTTCTTTTGTCGTCAAAGGAAATCCGTTTTTTTCCATTATTTTTAAATATGAAGATATCTCTTGCTCAAATGATCTAGAAAATACAATATCTTTTCCAGGGTTTATCTGTTTTTGTCCGCGCGTAGCGTATACATGAGATATAATTGTTGACCGAGGAATATTAAACCGTTCCGCAGCAGTATAACTGTTTAACTTTTTTTGCTTCACTAGTCGTACAGCTTCAAGAAGCGTTTCTCGACTATAACCTTTCTCCCTTTTTCTTTTATAGTTTCGAACCATCTGGAACAAGATATTAATTATTGATTTGCTTTAATAGTATGAATTTGTCTTTTAAATAAATTATGAAATATAATTTACAACGCATTTATCTTTATATGTGTAGATTATATATTATGTAAGTGTATACATGTACATATGTAAGTAAGTATTTAAATTGAGTCCATGTAGTATATTTAATCTTTTATTATAACTAGGCTAGGATAGGTACGTATTTATTGCACGCCTAATAAGCGTTTTCATGTTACTTTCACTGTTCTGTAGGTCTACTGGAAGATTTTTTTATAAAGTATAATTCTGCTTTATATATGCACAATAAACTGTAAACAAATAAATAAAATTTAAATATGAAACAAAATTATTACCCGATAAATAATAAAAATGCGAACTAAAAAGATGCGTTACAGACAGGTAAACATTTTATGCAACTAAGTTATTGAAATGCATGTATCGAAATATCGACACGGAACGAAATACCGACACAGTGATATCGACGCGGAGCATCACTAGTATTTGTATTTTTCATACAAATACTGTGGGGCTATTGTGACTGCAGAAATAGTTGCAAATACCCATTTGCACAAAAAGTTGAGGTTAATGTAACTGAATCAATAAAATGAGAATTCTAAGACATAGCGCTTAAACATATATACCAAAAGTACTTACGTTTTGTCTCTTTACTAGAATGAACTTGCAAATTTGCTGGAAACCACTTGAAATATTTTTTTCGGCACAAAACAAAACAAACGACGTTTCAACTCGTTGCTCCAAAATGGCGGCTGGCAAAAAATGATCTGTCAGTACAATAGTAATCGACTTAGAAGCACCATCTATACTTCATATGAAAAAGCAATAATTTCTCTAGTCTTCAACAGATGGCACGTCTTACCAAAATCAGTAGTTTATGAAAAAAACAATTAGTCGCTTTAACCTCTCAGTTGCTTTCGCCCCGGGTGACCTTATTCGATTTTAGACTGTACACTTAAAACTTAACTTTGATGCTTCACATTGTTTTTGTTATAATTCTATATTGTTATTGAAAAAATGATTATATTTAATGATTATTAAAACCATCCTGTTCAACTGTTCCTGTTAAACCAAAAAAGACATTTGAGCCATTTTAGCAAAAACGAAGACGATTGCATTGATCAGAAGAATAAATCGTTTTCACCAGAAGAACTATTGGGTGCTACGACATTTTTTTTAACCCTTTTTAAGGCAGTGGCGACATATTTACCACCAATAAAAATTTTGCTTATCTTTCTTTGTGAGTTATCAAAAGAGTCCGATTTTTTTGCACTGGCAACTAAGGAGGTATTCCTTATTATTATTAAGAAAAAAAAAATGACGTTTGTGTGACTAATTTTTTCTTGGCGTCACTTGCTGTCAAAAAATTGCGCCAATTTTGATAGAAAGTTTGTTACTCCGTGAATCTTCGTAATTTTTTATTTGAAAAGAGGTAAGAATCTGTTTTTTTATTATGTATTCATGTTTATTCTTCAAGTTGTTTGCTATACCTTACAAGTCACTATCGTATTTAGATGCGAGAGGACTTTTTACTTGGTGGGAAAAATATTCCCACTGCCCGTGGCGTGCTATGTACACTTGTTGAACTAGTTCCTTCTTTTCTCAGGTTTTCATGAAAAATGCCGCGCTATTTGAATGAAAATTATATTAAAAATTGTTGGAATCAGGCGTTACTTTGCGGAAATCCATTTTGATGACTTTTTAGTAATTACTGTGCAAATCCGCTATAATTTCTCTACTGGCAGTCCACTAATGCACCGCCCGCCCGCCCACTGTTCATGCGCAAGCACACCATGCAATAGTTACCACCACCAGAAAAAGAAATACTCGTCTCGACGCGTTTCGCTCCAACACGGAGCATCCTCAGGAGACGTCTGTTCGCTTCAGTGGCCAGCAACAGATCTGGTGACTGATCTGGTCTGTTGCTGGCCACTAGAATTTCAGAGCTTAGGCGTAATTAGCTTCTAGGCGTAATTCGACAGACATACCTTATATAGATTTATTAAATTTACAGCAGTGAATTGCCGCCATGACGTGCGACGAAATAAAAGGCTATAAACTACGAGGACGGAGGCGATGGAAGTAGAGAGCGGTGTTGGTACCGCAGCGACGTAAGTCACAACATATCCCCTCGGGTGACGGCGTACAGCAGCTGGAGTCGTTAGCGAGTAGTGACCGTGCACTGTTATTTTATGTAGACTTTATGATATTTGAGCTATGCTCAAGCTGAAAGCCGTAGCCGTGAGAAGCGACGTAAGGTTCGCACACCACAGCTACCTGATGGGGGATGCTGGCGAAGAAATTAAGGAATTCGATCGTGCTAGCCATTGATGTAAACAAAACTAGCGGAAGATAGGTGACGCGCCTCTAGCGCGTGGACCGCTTGAATTAGGTCCCCGTCGCCTAATTGCTCGCAGTCGTGATCGGCGAGTGGCATCAGTCGTGCGTGTTCGTGAAAAAGAGATTTTATTGTTTTGAGCGGGATAAACAGTACCAAAATGCCTTCTTGTGCTTTTGTGCGTTGCACAAATCATTCGAAAAGAAAAAACAAATCTCATGGAATCACTTTTCACTCGTAAGTACACGAAAACTTTAAATTTCTTTCCATTTTGTAAATTAGCTTATTGTTTTGATCGCCATTTTGCAGAGCGAGATAGAAATATACGGTACTTTTATGTGCGACAAGTAAAGTATGATTACAAACAAGCTGCCGACAAAAGTGCTCCCGCGTTTTGTTTTCGCAGTAGCGTCAGCACAAAAATATCAGAATGTGTAAAGGCATAAAAAATACTAGTACCTGATAGTTTTTGCTATTTATTTATTAGTTTAATGTAGACAAGTAAAATACTTGTCATGTTATAGGTATGTAAAAAAAGAAACAATTGATGTATAAGAGCGTTAACGCGCTATACGTCCGATCCGTATCCGTGAAAATGTAGTCCGTTGTAGCCGTAGAACTATGTATTTCTATGGTAATTTACGTACTATATCCGATATCTGTCTTCAGATTTTTTCCGTCATTCTAGATTCTCGGAATCAGAGAAGATTTGCGACGGACCGAATCAGCCATAGTATTATTTATAATGTAACAGCGTTCCGTGTTTGTTTGTTTTCTAGGTTTCCTGCGGATGTACTTGTAAGACATAAATGGCTTCTTGTGGTTCGTAAACAAAGGCAAGAGCCAGACTGGACACCAAATCAACATAGTCGTATATGTTCGATACATTTCAAATCGGAAGATATGTATACTACTAATAAAGGTTATAGAAAATTGTCAAAGACTGCAGTGCCATTTTTTCGGGTGAGTAGTTATCTTATATTTAAAAATCTTTTTATTACTTACATAGTGTTATTCTAATTATGAAACTCACAGGTAGTAGTGACTTGCCTACTAAGTTAAGGATAGGTACCTACTGGATTTGAATGCATCTGGCAGAAGTGTCCTTTTAAGCAGTAAACAGGAATAATAATTGTACTAAACAAAGCTATTCTTATGAGTGCTAAACGACTTGACATACGATAATTACATATTTATAAACACTTACATACAACACATTACATTATTTTTTTTAATTTCAGGCCGCGATGGTATCATACACTAGTTCAAGACCGACGACGCCGAATTCTTTGAATAGTGTCAATATTTCTGACATAGAATCGGTTCTTGAGACACCAAGAAAAACATTTTTAAAAGGAAAGTTGCGTTTAATGCAACTAAAGAAGAAGAAATTAATGCAAAGTAATAAAAATTTAAAAAGAAAAGTTAAAAGACTCACACACAAATGCAAAAGCTTGAGAGAGTCGGTGATTCAATTAAAAAAGCAATTAAATGTTACGGAGGATCAGTTTTCTGAGCTGTGCATCAAAGCAGAAGCTGTTGATTTATTCAAAAAAATGATGAGACACAAAAAAGGAAATAAAAATCCAAGACTTAGTTTTTCACCAAGCCTCCGAAAATTTGCACTGACCTTGAACTATTATAGTCCATCAGGATACAAATACGTACGCCAAGTATTTGAAGATGCTCTGCCTCATCCACGTACTTTAGCTAAGTGGTATGAAAAGACAAATGCGTCTCCTGGGTTTACTGCAGAAGCTTTCGAGGTTTTAAAAAAAAAGTATTTAGCAACCAAAACCAATTTGATATGTACACTTGTTGTTGACGAGATGGCCATACGACAACAATCTATTTGGAACGGCAAAAAAACCGAGGGGTTGGTAGATTTCGGTCTTGGATCTGCAGAAAATGACAAAATTGCGGCACAAGCTTTCGTTATGATGCTGGTTAGTTTAAAGGAGAATTGGAAGCTTCCGGTGGGGTACTTTTTTGTGAATGGACTAGCGACAGAATGCAAAGCAAATTTAATTCGGACATGCTTAACAAAGTGCTACGATGTAGGAGTTACTGTAGTGGCATTAACTTTTGACGGTTGTAAGACAAATTTTAATGCAGCAAACTTATTAGGTTGCAAGTTAAATGACATTACTGATTTGAAAACCACTTTTAGACACCCATCGTGTGACTTGGAGGTAGCAGTTTTTCCTGATCCGTGTCACATGGTAAAATTAGTACGCAACACATTCGAATCACAGAAAATTTTTTTTGACTATAGGGGACGAGAGATTAAGTGGAAATTTTTAGTTAATTTACTCGACTTGTAAAAAAGTGAAAAATTAACGTTTGCTAACAAGTTGACACCGAGGCACTTAGATTTCCGAAATCAAATTATGAAGGTGCGACTAGCGACGCAGTTGCTAAGCATGAGCGTCGCCAAGTCACCAACATTGTGCGAACAAATTCTTAAACCAGGACGATTTACAAACACTGGCGCTACTGTAAAATTTATAGAAAACTTTAACAACATCTTTGATGTGATGAATTCACGAAAACGTAAAAAATTTGGGTTCCAAAAACCAATATGTCCCGATAATAAAAACCAAATTTTTAATTTCCTGGATGAAATTAAAAGATACATTTCTGGATTAAAGTACCAAGTGAAAACTCGGAGGATTACAAAGAAAAAAGTGTCTATGAAAATAAGTAAAAGGAAAGTAGTCGATACCATTTGTAAGACAGGGTTCATTGGGTTCATTATATGCGCAGAAAGTCTAAAGCATCTTTATAATACTCTTGTGGAAACGAATATTTTACAATATATTGCTACCTATCGATTATCGCAAGATCATATAGAGCTGTTTTTCGGTGTTATTCGCAGGCAGGGTGGATACAACAACAATCCAAATGTTAAGCAGTTTCGAGGAATTTATAGAAAGGCGTTAGGACATTTAGAATTACGTTCTTCTTTTTCAGGTAATTGTATCCCTCTCGACAATTTTCCTTTACTTACTTGTACTTCGGCTGTAGAGTGCATAAATCAAACTGTGGAAAGGAATGTAGAAGACGACAGAGACGTGTCTATTTCCGATTTATCCAAAAAATCACTAGCATTTAAAAAATATAAAGACGTGTCAAAGTTTAAATCAAGGGTGCGCGTACAACTCATAAAAAAGAAACAGATTCTACCAAGCGATTCTACTGTGGCTTCTAATGTCGTCATATTGAGCAATGTATTAAATGATAAATATAAATCTAATTTGTCTACTTGTGCTGAGCAAATTGTTGGTTACATAGCTGGTTGGGTAGCACGTGCATTAATTACGACTATAAAGTGTGAAACGTGTGTTTCTGAACTCATAACCACACAAAAATATAATTTTCACAAGCTTGTATCAATAAAAGATATGGGTGGACTATGTTTTCCTTCGTATGACACGTTCGTGGTATGTGAAAAGTCCGAAAATATTCTTAAAAGATATATTTGTCAAGGGAAGCATATCACAAGTGAGAAGGAATTCTTACAGCTAAAACTGATTGTTTTGAAAGATTTTCTTCATTCAAATATTTTCTCAAAATTACTTGCCCATGCACTGGATCAACCAGTTATGTTAAATCACCGCACGCATCTTCTAAGAGCCATCATTGACAAGTACTTTAACGTAAGACTCCATTACGCACATAAAACTGACCCGGCTTTATCCTCAGCAACAAAACGTCAAAAGAGAAACAAACTCTCCCTATTTGAAGGAAAGTAAATGTAGTTAAGGGGATACCTGAGGCTAACTAGCGCCGCCAACTATACGAACTACATTCGCTTTGTAACTGTAAATCTTGATGTGCTCTTGACTGTACTACCTACTTGTGTTCCTTTTATCATTTTGTTATTTTGCATGTGTACAAATTAAGTTTATCTAATCTATTTTTATTTGTCTTTGTTGAATACAACAAAAACTAGTGTGTTTGTATACCTACAAGCTTTACTGTGACGAACTTTCAGGCAATTCTGCGTACCTAGTATTCTTCTCCATTGTAAGTAAATGTAAGAAATAAATCGTAAAAACTTTTACGTATTTTTTTTTACCCTATTTATTAACGTTAAAAAATTTTTTCACGTTTCAATAGTTGAAATTAGTTTATATGAATAATCATGGATATTCGGGTAAATGCTATTGTATTATATTTTGCTCTTTAACATTTTTCTGCTGACGCTTCTTGGTCAGGGACACGACTCAACCCGAAGTATTCCGGTAACGCACGACAGCTGTCTTGCTCGCGCTACTGTCGAAACAGATCGGTTTGTCTCTGTCGTTTAGTAGTGTTCAACGTAAAATGGAATCACGGCTGTGTGAGTGTTCGTGCATGTGTGGTTGTGCATCATACCTAATTTTCAGTTGACGGTTCTAAGAACGTGCCCTATCTTCCGCTAGTTTTGTTTACATCAATGGTGCTAGCATATGATTTGTCAAGGTTACATTGTAGTACTTTCAACGTATCGCAAGGTTTTTTTGGGTGATTAGTAACCATAGTCAGTTTTCTCTTCAACTCTCTTTTTCATGGCTACGTTCCCGGGGCATTCTTGGGCAAGTGTTCGGTGTTTGGTGTCTGTTTTGGTTTGAAACTTCGCGTTGAAAGATACGCAATTACCGAAAGTCGGTGGGGCAGTGGCGGTGGGACATTCCCGCAGCAGGTGGTCGCTGCGCCCGCAGTGATCACAGTTTTGTTCCGCCTGCGTGCAACGTGCCTGCGTGTATCCGTATTGATGGCACTTATGACATTGCACTAAGTTGCTGAAACTCTCGATATGGATTTTCTGTCAATTTAGGCTTACTCGCCCCTTGCCAGAGAGGGAGCGCCAGATGGATGGGGTTACGACCAGGATAGCATTGTACAGGTTTTTGTTCCTGTTATTGCGTATAAAAAATCTGGGCCAAAAGTGCCCAGCATCGCCCTGTTAAACCGTTTGTGCACAAAAATCTATAATTAAAATAATAAATTAAAAAAATATTTTGAACTTCAAGGAACTTCAGGAATATTTTGAGTTAATAAAGGTTTATAATTAATTATTGTGTTGATTTTATGCGTCATTATTTATTTCTGTTGCCTTAGTGATGGGTATCTATGAACAAACCGATATCAATAGTGAAATCGATTTCCAATTTTAAAGTTACCTAATTTTAATATTATGGGCAAATATAATATATTTCGTTTAGCTAAGAATTATCTTCAAGGAGATACAAAGGTTTTTTGTACAGTCGTTGACTCGCACGTTAAAGAGCAAAGAGATCAAGCCGACGCAGTAATGCTCTTCATTCAGTTGAACTTGTTCTGGGACTATCTAAAACAGCGACTGGTATTTGCATTGGCTTACGTTTTTTTTTTTAATATTCTCCAGCAGCTTTTACCCAACTGGAGATATTTTTCAGCATGTTTATAATCTGCCGTGAGCTTATCTGCAGTTTTTAGGGTGTTCTAGAAATATATTCTAAGTATATCACATATTTTGCCTATAAAACGTATCAAATCGATAACAAGACAAACATTGTTCATAATCTAATCGTTTTGTTGAAATATAATCCTTTTTCAAGCCCTTCGTGTCACCAAAACTGGCATCTGTCTGTCATTGAAGTCTCCTCGTTGCGTTTGCTTTCGATGTTGTTATTGTGCGATTTTTCTGTGATTTGTGATAATTACAGCTATTATCCGCTTACTCTCACGGACGATAAATACGATTTCAATTACAAGCTTTATTTTGCACGTTATTTTTTTTTTACTTTTCCTTAAAAATGCTTTGCATCAACTGCAGTATAGCAATCAGTCGTCTGTTATTGTTCCTGCTTCCTTTGTATGGAAATATATGTCAAGCATGATATAGATTATTAATTACAGAAGCAGCTGAAAATGAAAGATTGAGTCGCCGCTCAATGGTTTGTAACAAGACCTCGGCACTAAACTCTTAACAATGATGATCCAATATTACCAGTTATTTTATCATAGCATAATCACCTAGTAAGTTGAATTAATAACTATTGACCCATATTTTACATATTTTTTGGTTGAAGATTAGTTATTTATATTTATGTTTCAGCGTGGTAGTGTGTTGTATTATGCATGTTATACTTGTTGGACGAGTGCTCGAAGGTTTTTGGCTCGCAGTGCTACTCCTAACAATGAATTACCAATACCACCTCCATTGCATGTGGTTTTACCTGTAACAACTCGCCGCCTGAGCAAAATAATATTAATCTGCCGCACTACAAGCGTGCTTCACTTCTGTTCACTGCATATTTGAAACTTGCACTACCTAATCAGTTATTACATCTTTGTAGTACAAAATAATGATGCTGCAAGAGTTCAACGGATCTTATTTGCACTACTGAATTTTTACACAACTCAGAATATACCTATACAATTTCAAAAAATATCAAAAACAGAACAGTAAAAGCCGTCGAGGGCCCTGAGGGAATAGTCACGATTGAAAAACCGCCTATATCACAACATGCAATTGTATTGATGTGAATCAGGGAAGTCTAGATGTGTTAACAGGAATATTAGTTTAAGATTTACTTTATTTATAAAAAGATACTTAATTAAAAATGGCAACAACATTTGTTTCTTTTTTGCTAGAATCTGTACCTAACACAATATTGGAAGAAAAAATACTTTCATGATTTAGGCCCTGACTGGCTGCCCAGCCCGTGCTTCAACGGCCATTTAGTTAATGCGATGTGCCATGACATGCAACGACGATATGATTGCATCGGATCTAAGACGCACTTGCTCTCTCTAACTCTTTGAGATAAAGTTATAAAAATATGATCAGTCAACGCCTAGTCAACTGTGTGGCCCAGCGGAGTTTATAATATTGTTATAGGTCGAAGATAAGTTTGCAGTTTTAGGTGATGAAATGGATTAAAATACCTCCCTCCTATCACGTATAAGTTAGTATAACAGGTGTATCTACTGCTATCTAACTAAATGGATTCAATTTAGGACAGCCGCTTTTTAATTCTAGCAGCGTTGGGTACATAATGATACTACTGTTGTTATCAATTACCTATACTTGTAAGATTTAATCATTTTAAACATTATAAGATTCCTTATGAAAAGTGATAAGTAGCAGAGCTGCAACATTGCTATGGATTTGTAAAAGGCCTTTTATTTTATGATGTCTGATTACAGTTAATTGTGAAGTTCCTTGAATCTGCAACTATGTTTTAAACAAACATCATAGTTTACAGTTTTCACAGGCAGAAACATTTAATTGTATATTTAAATGTTAAATAAGGCAGGCAGGCAATGCAAACGGTCCGTCTTATTTAAGTCTGAAGTCGTTCTCTGAGCACTCAGAGAGCTCCTCGTTTTGTACCAGCAACGATGGGATGATGTCGTTTCGAGGGACGTCCTTGCTAACTCCCTTTAAAATGACCAAAGGAGGAAGCTTTTTTTCCTCTTCCGCGGACACACCCAGGGTGGCGGAGGCAGCATTGATCCGCTTGAGAGCGTCCTCGAGGTGGCTGCGGTTGTCAAAAGCCACCCTGGTTTGGCCGTGCGAGTTTTTTAACACTGGCGGGGTTATAGCCCGCCACTACATATCCCCTCCAACCCGAGAAAATTTTCGACTAGGAGAAAATTTACTTAAAGGTTTTTCCTAAAATGTTTAGGAAAACAAGGCTCAACACTTCCAGTCATCAACATCCAAAATATCACTCAAATTCTTTTTTCATAATATCACTTTCATTCCGCTAGGGTGGTGTTCACATTCAATGACGACCACTCTAAGAGGATGTTTCCAGAATGACGTTAAGGCTTATTTTGGGAGTTGTCATCCGCTCCATAGTATACAACATAGAAAAAAATTTGACCTAGGCTTATTTAAGGAGTAGTCAGCCGCTCCATTTGAAGACCCAAAATGAATGGAGAAGGTAAGCTAAGCTAGAATCAGAGCATTAGTAGACTCTGGAAGCGCCCTTACCTGGAGCAATAGTAGTAGTCCAGGTACCTATTCGTTTTAGACGAATAAGCGACTAACTTATTTTAGATAGGCTAGAGAGAGTAGAATAAAAAATAAGCTAACCGTTAAGATTGGTTAGGGGGAAGGGGTTATTTAAGGTGTTGCCAACCGCACCGTTGGTTAAGGAGAATAATAGAAAACTTGATATTCCAGATTACTGGAAGAACTGATCCTCGAGGAGAAGATCACCTGCAGGCTGAAGAGCCTGAGAAAAGAATAATGATTTGACCGCCTTTCCATCGCCTCGCAATAAAATGGGAAGATCCGTCAAGGAAGCTAAGAAAATAAAATCTATAGAATGCACTTATGGCCTGAAATAAATTAAATATATGGATAACAGTGTTTTATTCGTTATAAAATTTATAATGAGGTAATAGTAATTTGTATAAATACTTATTACTCTTATAAGTAGTAGAGTATCAATAAAAGCAAAGTATTGTGTTAATTAATATTGAAGGTGGACAGCCAGAGGTTAAAAAGAAAAAAAAGGGAATGGATTATTGATAATCGTTAGACAAAGCGATGTTTTTGAATTTTGAGAAGAGAAGTAGGAAAAATGCTTGGATAAAGCTGAAAAGGGACGGATGAGGCTAGGATTTTTGTTGCTCACCTGTCTGTGGTACTGCAGCGACGTAAGTCTCTACACGGTGGGCCCGTTTGCCTCCTGGTGGATGGCCTTTATTGTTTTCATGAGGTCGGCCAACTCGAGGTCGAGCTTGGACTGCATGTCGGTTATGGCTTGCTGGGCCCCGGCCAGTACCTGCTGTGTCTCTTTACCTCCTGCTTGAGTCTTTCTATGTTGTATTTGCTCTGCACTTACCGATTGCATCTTTTCCACTTTCTTTGAGTGTTTGCTGCAGACCCCTGCCATCTCCCTGGCTTGCCAAATCCTTTCTACCTCCAGGTTAAGCCTGTGCCGGTTCCTAGGGTCCGAAAAGGAGTGAACCAGCTTGTATAGGTTCTGGAGGTTTTGCATTGCGGTGCTCCTTAACCCTCTTTTGAGAGTTCTTGATTGTTCCAGGGCCTTTTTGCCTTCCATCAGGAATTTTAAAGCAGAAACCAAATATTCAAAGTTGCTGTGTTTTATACACAAGCACGTATCTCTTGCAGCACGGGTGGGCGCTATAACATAAAAAAGCTTACCACGATAAAAATTTTAAAAACCCATTTTTCTTCCTTCTTCCTTATACTAGGTGGCGCAAAAGTAAAGACCCTATTTGGTTCAGCTGTAACATTTTTTTAAAATAAGAAAACTAGATTCAGGTTTTTTTAAATGTATATTTGTGCCATTAAATTTCGTACCATTAGGATTTAAAAATCCAAAGTTGATGCACATTTGAGCCCTATTTATGCCATTTTGCATAACTTGCCGTAACACTTCCTGCGATATGTTCCTTATTTCTTGATGAATGTTTTCTTTTAGAGCTGCGAGAGTTTGTGGCTTGTTCACATACACCCGAGATTTCAAAAAAACCCAAAGAAAGAAGTCTGGACTGGTCAGATCGGGTGACCTTGCAGGCCAAGGCAAATTGCCAAAACTAGAGATAACTCGGCCTGGAAAAGCGCTCCTCACTAAGTCCATAGCGACACTATGTCTATATGCGCTGTGTGTGAAACTTAAGTGATAAAACTTTCCTAATAATAGTCTTAATTTACTACACATAAAATCTACATGGCTGGACCAGGAAAAGTTAACATCAATTTTTATACCTAGTTAGGTGTCATTATTTATTTGTTCAATAGGTTTGCAGATGCACTTAATAAAAGAAGTCGGTTAATTATTAATTATTAATTATTATTAATGGAGTAATAGTTGGTGATGCAGCATTTCCACTGAAGAATAAGTACTGCCGAAAATATCTTTAACTACAGGTTGTCGCGTGCAAGGCGCATAAGTGAAAATGCTTTTGGTATACTGGTTTCTAGATTCCGAGTGTTCGAAAAAGCAATTCCAACCCATATGGACACAGTTGATGCCATTGTCTGTGCAGCCTGTGCCCTGCATAATTGGTTGCGAAAGCGTTCAAGTTCCTACATAACATCTACTTGTGTAGACAGAGAGGACAATGATGGACAAATAATAGAAGGAACATGGAGATCGGAAATAAATCCACTACCAAGCATTTCAGAACAACAAAGAGGCAACCATTCCATGACTGCTAAAGAAAAAAGAGACCTATATAGGAACTTCTTTATGACTGCTGGAAGTGTGCCATGGCAATTGGATAGAATTCATAAATTTTGTATAGGTACCTAGGATGGAAATAAAATAAATAAGTATAGCATTTTTATAAAGCCGTCCAGTTATTGAAACCACTTGATTTTTGGGACATATATATTCCCACTAGCGCCGGATCTGGTGGATTTTTGTATCTTGTCGAGCTCAAAATAATATGTAGCCCTTTAGGCTTTAATTTTATTTTTTACTTCAGTAGAAGTGAGCCCTTTGATTTGCATTTGTTGAGCCATATTTTGCAACGCTGTTGACCGCATTTCTTTATTGCGGTAATTTAGGGATTTAATATCCCAAAGGCACTCGTTTTCGCCATATAATTGCACCAATTTTAAGGTTTCGTCTTCGCTAAGCTTACGCGTCTTTTTTATCGCCAGCGAAAAAAACGTGGTCACTCTACAACGCAGCGGCAGTGACTAACCTCGCACTGACTTGTCTGTTTACACGGGGTTTATTTGGCTGGCGCGGGGGTGCGCGGGTGGCGGGGGGCGCCAACTGACTTTAAAATATTCGTTGGCAGCCACTGTACTGACTTGAAATCAGTTTACACAGGGTTTTTTCGGATCAGCACTGACTTGCCTCGAATTTGTAGTCAGTTACTGAGCCTGTGTAAATTAGCTTTTATGTCCGCTGTATTTCGCGTACTCAGAAAACCTATTCTGTTAGCTCCAGAAAAGGCACAATTAATACCACTGACATGTTGTTACTTGCACAATTTTTTGATGACACAAAAGTCGTCTTCACAACTTTATACTTCTCTTGGCAGTTTCGATACTGAGAACCAAATTAACCCATAGCACTATCGATGGAAGTTGGCGGTGCGATGCACCCATGGCAAACTTACTTCCTTTAAGACATGTCGGAAGAAGACCATGTGGCGATGCGAAAGACATACTAGAAGAATTTTCACATTATTTCCAAACTGACATCGGAATGGTGCCATGGCAAGAAACACTAGCGTAAAAAAGCATACATAAAAAATTAAAGAAAAGGTTTGAAAATAAAAAAAAATAAACATACCTAATAAAAACTTACTTGCTGCACCCGCTGCACCCCTCGTTCTCTTCGCAACGTGGGTAACGGCATGCGAGGCGGCAATTGGAGTGTCTAAAACATATCAAAAATAAGTTTTATTTTTTATTAAATATGGGCTAAATCATATAAACATTTTTCACATACTTGTTGATGGGACAGGGGGGACGGGGGACGCCGCCCTTTTTTTGGAAGCCGTTAGAGTATCTAAAAATACAAAAAATATTTTTATATACGAAGAATAATCAATTCATTAATACACATTTTATTATATAATAAATTGTTAGATATAGACTAAATAAATAAATTAATAGTGAGGTGCACATTCCTATATAAAGAAAAGTAGAATTGCACTTAGGTTTAAAAAATAGTGTTATAATTTACTGCCTGTGTGACTCTTGGTGGCGGTGGCGGTGGCGGCTAGCGGTGGCACATGGACATGGAGGGTCTAAAACAAACCATAAATTATTTTGATTACATAGAATTATCAATTCATAAATACTCATTTTATTATTTATTAGATGTGCATTTCTCCACATATTCAATTAAAACATATAAATTAATAGAAAGACAAAGAAAAGTAGAATTGCATTTAGGTTTAAAAAATAGTGTCATAATTAACTGCCTGTGTGGGCCTTGTGGATATGCGGGACACAGGCGTGGGCGGCGGCTCCTGCGGTGGTGACGGGGGGAGGGGCTGAGGGTGATCTCGACCTCCCCCCAAAGCGGAAGTGGGTCCACCTCGGGCAGCTGGGGGTTCCTGTAATTGATATTATTGACGCTCAAAGGAGTTTGAGTAGAGGGACCACCACCCGTCCTCCGCCTGTTCACCTCCACCGCACCGGCTTTCCTCTTGACGCGATACTTCGTATCGCGCCAATACGAGGCAGGCAATACATCAAACATGTCAAAAAAGCAGTATAAGAGGCAATTAAATAATTGATAAATTGAAAAGACGGTTCTCACATTTTAGAGTTGGCTCAGACTGAATACACTTAAACACAGAATTTTTCACACAAGTGGTGTCTTTAGTATTTTGTGTCTGTCTGAGCTAACTCTTATAGTATCACCTTATTGAATCAAGCTTTAGAAAATTAAAAGTTTTGTTACTGTGCAATTACTCAAAAACATTGTATTAATAAAACAAAACACTGGTTAAAAAGCAATGAAAAATGCACATTAAGTATTAGTAATAGACGTTTAGAGACAAGCGATGCAAAAAATATTCACAAAAACCCAGAAGATGAATAAGTTTTCTATCTATAGACTTACGTCCCGCCACGCTGCCGCCGACTTGTGCACGCCTGTGCCTTGGGCGTTGAGACGGGACGTCAACTCCTTCCACAAAGCCCGGACCTCTAGCTTAGCTTGAGAGGAGTTGAGGGCGTGCCCCTTCGCCAACGCCAGATGCTCCTGCATGAAGCCCAGCAGAACATCCATCTGCTGGGCACTCACCTTCCTTGGGGCTGGCATCTACAAATTATAAAGATCGTAGACGTTGCCATTGCTTGTTATTATTATAATAATGTAATATCTAAAATACAAATTAATAACTTACTCTTATTTTGTATTGGAATGGAATACACGTCTATCTTGCCAAGGCGCGAATAAACTTGTTACAATGTTAACAACTAAATAATCGTTTTGGTAAAACGGCCGGCTGTTGAAATTTAGCTAAAATTATGCTAAAGGTTGTTTATTTTAGACAAAAAATGTGCCAATTTTTATATTTCTATAAAAGGACAAAGATTTTATATACTAAACAACAAATAAAAATATAATATCATATCATAGGCTAAATTGTAAACACTGGCGGGTCTCTATTCGACGGTCTTTTATTCATTCGGTCAGTTATCGACGCTTGCTTTAGCCACGCCCCTTAAGTTGCGCGGTACGAAATTATGAAACCAATGGTGTCAGTATCGAAAACCGAATTCGACGTCGAGTTCAAATCAACGCTAGTTACGCGGTAGGCCCCCAGAAGGATTATTCATATCATCTAAGCTACTTATTTTGGCATCAATTTCGTCTCTAAATTTGGACCAGTCAGCTAAATCATATTTCCATTTCGGTGTCAGTTTGATTTTGTCTGTATCTGAGGGAATTCGCGATGTTATAAAAATAGGGAAATGATCACTATCGTACAATTGGTCTAAGGCGTTCCATTCAAAATATGACGTTATATTTTGTGAAGCCAAAGTTACATCAATACAACTCGAATGCCCATCACTAGAATCAAAATGAGTAGGTTTGCCGTTATTTAATATGAGCAGGTCATTGTGATTCTTGAGCCATTGTGATATTATCTTACCCCTAGTATCACATTTATTAGAACCCCAAAGAAAGTTGTGGCTGTTAAAATCACCTAATAACATGAATGGAGCTGGAAGTTGGTTTATCAAGTTATCTAATTCATGAATTGATAAAGGTTTGCTGTTAGGTAAATAGACATTGCAAATAGTCATGGGAAATGGAAACTTTACTTTTACCGCTACCACTTCTAAATTCTTGTTTAGATTAACTTCTTCTGCTATTATATGTGATTTAAGAAATGTAACTACTCCACCACTGGCCCTATTACTATCAACTCGGTTTTTATAATAACAATTATATCCAGGTAACGAAGCAGAATTATGTTTAAAATTAGTTTCTTGAAAACAAATGCAAGCCGGATTTAGTTGATTTGTTATTATTTTGATCTGTTCAAGACGTTTGAAGTAACCATTAATGTTCCATTGCAAAATATCCATTAATGGTTGGCAAATATAAAGTGTTTTATTTAATATGAGTTGTTGTAGTATGAGTATAAAAATATATAAGAACGAAGTTTATAAATACCTTAATTTTCAATAGCAGTAGTATTCAACATGTCATGTAATTTTCTAGTTAATCGTGAGCACCTATTTTTGAGACTTTTATTCATTTTGCAATGCAACTTATTACACATTACAATGAGACCTTCTATATTTTGTGTATAATTTGATAATAATTCTTTAATGTTTTGTTTTCCTTTAGATTTTTTTTTATTTTTTATAATATAGGTAGCAAACGAGCATGCGGGTCACCTGATGGTAAGTGGTCACCGCCGCCCATGACTCCCCGCGACACTGTGGGTGTCGGGGGTGTGTTGCTAACCTTTGAGAAAATTGGGCACCGGATACCGCACTCACCGAACGAAACGCAGGAACATCGTCCCTACTTCACGTCGGTTTTCTGTGCGACGGTGGTATTTCACCGGTCGAGTCAGCCCAGTAATCGCTGCAGACAGAGCCTACAGCTTGACTCTACCACTCTCAAAATTTGAGATCAGAATTGTCTAACAAACTAATAAATTGATCTAACTTAATTGGAAAACTAGAATCTTCATTTATTTCAGATATATAATCTTCAATGTCCTTCCAGACTTCTTCTTCATTTCTTGGATCACTTTTCTTTAACTTCTTTTTTGTTTTTGTTTTTATGTCTTCTTCGTCAAATGAAAAGTTACTTTCTGTGTCATCAGTTGTAAATTCCAGTATGTCAGGATCCGGTTGTAATGGAGGGGGTGGTTTCATGAGTTCCTTAGAAGATTCACTGACTGTAGGGGAGTGAAATCTTTTTTTTCCTTTAGGGTTGAGTTCCAATGTGAAACCAAGGTCATTCTTTTTCAATACAGTAGAAGTTACTGGCGGGGTAGCTATGAGATCCACTTTATCATTGGATGGAATCTGTTCTTCCTCCATTGTCACATTACCTTTATTTGCAAGTAAACAATTTTTAGCTATGTGACCCATGCCATTGCAGGTAAAACACTTTAGTAAGTCTTTAGATATATATATCCAGTAATTCGTTTCTTCGAAATTGACCTGAAACGAGTCTGGTAGATGTGCTTCACTTTCAGGAGATACAAACACTTGTCTTCGAAAACTCATTATGTGTGAAACCCCTGGGTCCGTCACTCCAATTTTCATGAAAGTTATTGGTGATGTTATGTCAATTTTTAATTCTTTAAATTTTTCTTCTATAATGTAGTTTGGTATAACGGGACAAACGTTGGATAAAACAATTCGTTTGTTTCTAGTAATTAATGGCCTTATTTCAATCATATTATTTTTAATGTTAATCTTTTTCTTTACAGTTTGAAAAAACTCAGGGATACTCATCTGTGTGGACGTGTTGATGTTTCTCAAAACTATTTTATTGTGTTAATGTTGTCTACTTTGAAGAAAATCAGCAACTTTATAGTTAAAATCGCAAAAGTGTGCATAAACAATGTTCTTGTGATGTGAATACATAAAAACAACACATATAAACCCGATTAGTAACCAATTATATCAATCTATTGGTGATCAAAACAAAAACAGTGAAACGCAGCGGCCAAACGCGTAAGCGACACGATTTACACGGCGCTTACGACTTTTTGGGCGCGAACTTGGACTTGAACGTTGAGGTTTGTTTGGAATTTTTGTACCTACGTCTCGTCGGTCGGCCGCGATACAAATACGAAAAATCTATTCCTTGACGATTGAATTTTAGCAAAACATGCCACAAAAATATTCAAAACTGATATGTGCAGGATGCCGTAACGAAATAAAAAACAAAGAATGCTTAAACTGCCCTCTTTGTAATAACACTTATGACCTGTCTTGTGCTAACATTAATGATAAAAGGTTTCGCTTAATGTCCACGGAACAAAAGCAAAACTGGTGCTGTCAAGAGTGCCACAATAAAAAACCAAAAAACAATGATTGCAACACTCCAGTGCGCAGCTCAATGAGCCTTAATACAGGCACTGTATCGAAAAGTGACGAAACATACTTATCTCCAGAAGATGGGGCATCAAAAATAACGATGCGTGGACCTCGTTGCGGTAGCGGCCAGCTCGTCGATACCTCAATGAATGAATTTTCTCCCGACACGAGTAGCGAAATCACGCAAATAATTAAAAATGAAATTAGACTTGCATTTAGGACAGAAATTCCTAGACTATTGAGAAACTTCTTTGAATCGGAACTATCTCCAATTAAAGCTCAGTTAAACGCAATAGAAGCGGCAGCCTCGTTCACCAGCGCTCAATTTGATGACATTGCAAGCAAAATGACAACTGTGTTGCAGGAGAACAAAAAGCTCAAATCGGAGTGTGATCACCTTCATAATACAGTGTCTGAATTGCGTTTGCAACTCAACGTGATTGAACAACACATGAGATATTCCAATATTGAAATTCAGGGGGTACCTGAACACGGCAGTGAAAATGTCGCCACCTTGGTCAAACAAATAGCGCATGTAGTGTCATGCAAACTAAATGATGACGATATTCTCAGCTGCTCTAGAGTTGCAAGCATGAACAAGCAAACCAAAAAGCCGCGCACCATTGTCGTCAAACACAAGAGTCCTCGTTGTCGTGATGAACTATATTCCTCCGTATCTACATATAATAAATCTAACCCTAACTCTAAGCTCAATTCTAGTCTCGTGGGAATTGCAGGAGAAAAAGTTCCTATCTATGTATCAGAACATCTCTCTCCTGCTAATAAAGCACTTCATGCTTCGACGCGTCTCAAGGCCAAGGAGCTGGGTTATAAATTCGTATGGGTTCGAAATGGACATATATTTACTCGCAAGGATGAAACTTCTAGATTTATACACATAAAAAATGATATTTCTCTAGCATTAATAATATAATATTTTTTTATTCTGCTCCACTTAGTAAAACCACTATATTATGTACTTTTTTGTTTTAAAATGGCTTCATTATCTATATATTATCAAAATATACGAGGTGTAAACTCTAAATTAACAGATATTTATAAGAATATATTATGTAATAACTTTGATGTCATATGTCTTTGCGAAACTTGGCTTAATGATGATGTTCATTCTACAAATTTTATTGATAGTAGATACACTACTTACAGACGTGACAGACCAACGGAATTTAAACAAAGATACAATAAGCACCATGGTGGAGGAGTGCTTATTGCGGTCAAAAATACATTATACTCGGAACTTAAGCAAGAATGGCAATCGTCTGTAGAAGACGTGTGGGTTCGTATTAGAAATCGAAACAAATGGATAAACATATGTTCTGTGTATCTGCCTTCTTATTTAGATTACGAACACTTCATTGAGTTTGTGGCGTCACAAGTGGCGCCATCTATGATTCTTAAGCGGCAGCCAACATCAATCAATAATTCAACCAATCAATCGTTCAATCGGTCTTGCAAGCTATCTTGCCATGGCCGCCGCACGCGCTACATCTAGTTTTGTTGTACGATATGTATTATTACTTATAAAGGCCTATTCACAACAGAGCGGATCCTCTCCCCGTGGCGGTAGCGGTATCCTGATGGGTATGCGAATACCGCGGTGTTCACAACACAGCGGTATCCGCTACCCATGCCGGTAGCGATACCGCTGTGTGCCGTGCAGAGCGCTCGTCTTTGTTCGTGTTGTGTCGTCGCCGTCGCCATCTTGTGTGCTGCATTTTGTATAACATGATTTGAGTACAATTACTGCAATGGACGCTATCAATGAAGAAGAAGAAGAAGCATTGCTTTTAATAGCATTACTTGAGGATGAAAGAAGGTATGTGATTCTATCCTATTATAGATAATAGTTTCTATGTGTTATAGCAAGCGGCAAGGCTTAGACTGACATTAAAATGAATCTGACAGGGGAAATCATAAGCTAAACGCACTCTAGTATCAAGTTATAGCTAGAGAGCGTTCAGCTTACGAGTTCCCCTGTCAGATGTTATTTTGATGTCACTTTTGTTCGGGCTCATCTCACGTTATTAATTGCTGCTTCTTTGCTAGAGGCTCCTAAATTATTAATGAATTGACTTTATAAATCTTTTCTCTTCGACAGGGCAAGAATTTGGATCCATGACATTTGTAGAGACCGTGAAATCTACGGGAAATTTCACACGCTTTACCCACAGCTACGACAGGATGAAAGACGATTTTTTGGTGAATTTCGAATGGATACGGAAACGTTTGATGAATTATTAAATCTGATCAAGCCAGACATAAGAAAGTCAACTGCGTTTCGACGTCCAATTGGCCCGGAGGAAAGACTAGCTATAACTTTAAGGTAGGTAACACATAATAAAACCGACTCCTAAACTGAAGTAACACTGAAGTAAACTAACACTAAAAAGAATGAAATCATTTGTCATAATTAAAAAAAAATAATACGAGTCAAATTGAGTACCTCCTCCTTTTTTGAAGTCGGTTAAAAAGAAAAACATTATTTTCACATTGTTTATTTGAAACAGGAAAAAACATAAATTTTGATGGGTAGGTACTTAGTTAACTGAGCACGTACGATAATAAGGCTATATAATATTCATTTGATAATATCATCGATCTGGCTTTCAAAATCAATATCATCCAGATCCTCGTATGGGGTTGATGATTGTTGAGAACGAATGTTTTGTCCTATGTTACTAGATGTTCCTGATACGCTTGATTGTGTATATCCATCCAGATCCTCGTATGCGGTCGATGATTGTTGAGAGCGAATGTTTTGTCTTGTGTTCCTTAGTGTTCTATTGTCCTTAGATGTTCCTGGTACACTTGATTGTGTATATCCATCCAGATCCTCGTATGCGGTCGACGATTGTTGAGAACGAATGTTTTGTCCTGTGTTACTAGATGTTCCTGGTACGCTACGAGATTGTGTATAAGGGTGTTCTTGCACTTCTTTCTCTCCGACGTCTAAAAGATCGAAGGATAGATTGTTATAGTAAGACCTCGCTGTAGTACGACCAGAGGTTAATGAAGTTCCTTGTATATAACTGCGTTCCTCTTGCTCTTCTAATTCCGCTTCCATTATAATCTGGGATATTTTCATTTTTGTCAATATTTTTCGCCTTTCGGAAAAATTATTCATCGTCTTCGCATAACCAAGCATAACATATTCTGTTGGTGTCATTGTGTTTGCGTTTTTTGCAGATAAATAATTTATTACTTTATCAACTCCACGTTCACCTTCGTCGCTGGGATTAATCCTTTTTCTAGATACTCTTGAGGAATGATCAGTTGATGTTGTATGTTCGGAACTAGAATCAAAAGTGTCAGGGGTATTTTGAGTTTCGCTTTCATTATCCGGTGTGACATTAGTATCAGTCGGAGCAAAGCCTATATGGTCTCTTAAAAACTCCATACTTGATGCCCATTGCCATTTTCTGTAGCGGTCATAAGATGTTGTGTTAGCCGCACTTTGTCCTGTAGTTGTTTTTAAGCTTTTTAAATGTTTACTGTAGGAATCTCTTAGGTTTTTCCATTTATTTCTTGCAGATTCACCTGCAACAATCGCAAAATCCTTTATTAATGTGCTTGTGTAATAAAAAAATGTATAATGTGCTTGTAGTTTAAGTGTCAATTGTCAAATAAACGATAGCGATAGATTGTCATTTTGTATGGAAAAAGTCGGGAGTCGAGTGATACTACCGAATTTTTTCATACAAAATGACAATCTATCACTATCAAAACTGATATAGGTACGTCTGGACATACGGGCCGACAGTAAATGTCAAAATGTATGAAAATATAAGTATATTTCAAAATGTATTAATATAAAAATATATTTCATACATTTTGTTGAGAAGCGTTGGTGGTCTAGCGGTTAGTGCGCTTGAATTTCGAGTCGAGAAGCCCGGGTTCGAGACCGCGCCAGCGGCCGCTTTACCACCAACGTATCCTCTTCTAAGCCGGGTAGTATACTACTCTCTTTTTGCATTGTAATATTTTTGTTACAGTTATCTATCGACGGGAGATTCTTTTAAATCAATTGGAAACAGCTATAGAGTCGGATATTCTACAGTAGGAGAAATCATAGAAGAAGTTTGTGAGGCAGTCTGGAAGAGATTACAACCAATATACATGAAGGATCCCACCGAAGATATGTGGAAACTGACATCGGAAGAGTTTTATGAATTATGGCAATTTCCAAATTGTATTGGTAGCATAGATGGAAAGCACGTTACTATAGTTTGTCCTCGTAATTCTGGTAGTAATTATTTTTGCTACCTAAAGAAATTTTCCTTAGTACTTCTGGCAATAGTTGGGCCGCAATATAATTATTTATGCATCGATGTTGGCGGCTACGGTAAAAATAGTGACGGTGGTATATTCGAAAACTCCGTCATGGGTCGCAAGATCTGTAATGGAACAATGGCCATACCACAGGGCAAACCATTGCCGGGGTACAACGTTCATACTTCACATGTTTTAATAGGAGATGAGGCGTTCGCTTTAAATACATTTATGATGAAACCCTTTAATCAAAGAGAATCTTTAAGAGACAGACGCAAAGAAAGATATAATAAGCGTTTATGTCGTGCTCGACGTGTTGTAGAAAATGCATTCGGTATAATGGCTCAAAAATGGAGAATATTTTTACTGCCCATTCCATTGAAAGTGTCTAAATCTGTGGAGGTTGTAAAGGCAGCATGCATACTACATAATTTCTTGCGATCGAAAACATGTACTACGCAATATTTGACAAAACTGTATCATACTAACATCCTAGATAATCATCATAATAATATAAATGTAAACAGAAACAATCATATTGTAAACAGAGAAACAGGCCAAAACGTGCGGGAAAATTTTGTGGATTTTTTTAATCGCGTCTAATTACCAGAATCGGTATTCAGTAACGCGTTTCGGTAGCTAACGAATGTCGGTATTTCCGAATTCAAACACAGATTAATAATAAATATATGGATTCTAGTAGTCGCGCTTAGCAGCCGCCATGTCGGGTGTCATATTGACGGAGCCTGCTTTAATAACATCAGCTATGCAGACGACATGGTACTGCTTAGCGCGTCGATTGGCGGTCTTAGGGAGCTCGTAAGCATCTGTGAAGACTTTGCACGCCGTCATGGCCTTAAATACAATGCAAAGTAGAGCGAATTTATGCTGTTCAAAGCCGGGATCAAATGTCCAGGGAGCGTGCCCCCCGTCAAGCTAGAGGGAGTACCCTTGAAGCGGGAAATTAAATTGTCGCATTACATGCACTTAGCATGTAAATAAAACAAATATTACATAATATTATAATATAATAAAAAATTAAACTCACCATCTGTTTTTAGTTGTCCTCCAATTTCTTCCCATAATTTATTTTTCAAAAACGTATTTTTGAATTCCGGGTGCGTCATATCATAAATAACTGGATGAGACTTGACTATCTCTATAATTTGAAGTGTACTTATGTGCTTTGACATTGCAGTAGATTAGTACCTAATTGCACTCGGAAATAATTTCGTAATGCTCACGCGCAGCGAACAGAAAACGACCGCTTGACTGACTGGGCGGGGCGGAAGTGAGAAAGAGCGAGCGAGCAGAGCAGGAGCGACGCGACGCGGGCGGTGGCGCTGAGGGGGGTTAAGGGGGGGGGGGAAACCAGTTTCGCCGCACATGCGGTACTTTTCGCGTACCGCTCGGGTACGAGGATCCGGTTTCGCGACAGCTGCGGTATTTCCATACAAAATACCCAGCGGGATACCGCTTGGGTATTACCGCTACCGCAACGGGTAATGGATCCGCTCTGTTGTGAATAGGCCTTAAGGCAAGATTTGTAAACCTGCTTCTATTATACGCGCTTTCCTATAATACAAAGTGTTTGACTGCAACCCGCAAGATAGGCAATAGCCAAATTGGTGACCTCCGACAACGAGCGTGCATGCGTTTGCGAGCGGCCTCCCTCCTACACACTATATAACACCACACGGTGCGGCAGGCCATTAATATCTTGGCCAGCCCGATTCTGCAGCCAGGGGACACGGTCCCGCAGCATCATCGGTGGACGAGCGGGCGCACAATCCGTGCTCCCGGCTACGCGGCGTGTTGGGGTCTCCGGCCGGCTCATCCCAGCGGAGCCCTAAAACCACCCCCGCTATCTCGAAGCCTGTGTGTGCATGATGCTTCGTGTGTATATAGTGTAAATAGTGTAAATAAGTTATAATCATCGTGTACATAAGTGATCGTGTGATTGCAAAAATAGAGATTTTTTCCACCGCCATTTTGGACGCTTCATAAAGTGCATGCAACTTCCATTGACGCTAGCGCCACCAACAAAACCTAAACTAATCAAGAGTGAACTTAACGACTGGACGATCTGTGAGTGATTTCCCGCAGATCTGTCACACTGACATTTATTTTGTTTTGTTTACAATTTTGTTAGTGTTTAATAAAGATTAAACAACATTCATCATTTCATAAATACCTCACTAGCGCCATCTATCTTCAACCGTCGAATCATTGGCTGAAAGAAGCGTATGAAAGAAGCCTGTAGGATTTCTATAACACTCGACTAATCTCTCTCGTCAAGCCAGCAGCAAATTGTATTTTTTTTATTTTTAATATACGTTTGGAAGATTTGAACAAATATTTATCATTTCCTGGATATCCACCGCAAGCTCCCACATTTTGGTCATCGAGCCGGAAGAAAAGCAGAGAAAATCGTAGACGGAACTTGAGAACCAGAGCCGCAAACGGAAGTCATCAGCAAACGGTCAGGATATCCTTGATCCAATTCCCTTCCATCGAACTGTGTTAAAACCGTGTTTTATTTTCCAGTTCATTCGTATAACGTCAATTGAAACGCCGCGATACGTGCTGCCTGCGACGCTTCTCATTTCAGTGGTGGTTACACGTAAGTACAAGCTCCCCATAAGATACTTACCAAGATGAGTGAGGAATCTAGTGTTAAATTATCAGTGCCATCCCATTCTCCTACTAGGAAGAAGTCGAGAGACGAATTCTTAGGTGAACTTAGAAAACAAAGAGGTAACTTAAAGGGACGCCTAACTCAATTTAAAAAGTTTATAGATGCATATTTAGGCACCCAGTTGACAAAGTTACAAGTTGCTGAGGTAAAGTTACGTATAAAAGCAGCAACAGATATCTTTCAAAAGTTTAATGATGTTCAAAGTGAGTTAGAGTTGCATTCTCCAGAATCAGACCTCTCTAGCAATTTAGAGTATATAGAGGCTGTTGAATCATTATACTTTACAACCATGGCAAGTGCTAATTGTTTAGTCGAAGCTTGTGAGACTGGTGAAGGTAACGATTGTAAGCTTTCACGTAACTCAGTTTGTCAGTCTAGCATTAAATTGCCTGAGATAAAGTTGCCTACTTTCGATGGTGCATATGATCACTGGTTAGAGTATAAAAATTCATATCTTACAATGATACATAAACGTTCAGACTTAGACACTATACAAAAATTTCATTATTTACGTTCCTCATTAAGTGGTAGTGCTTTGCAAGTAATAAGTGCATTAGAATTAACCGCACCTAACTACATTCACGCGTGGGAGTTATTAGAGAATAGGTTTAATAACTACAGGCTCTTAATACATAACCATATTAAATCGCTATTTACTATTTCCCCATTAAAGCAAGAATCATCAGTTCAGATTAGGAAATTAATAGATACTGTTTTAAGGAACCTACGAGCACTTAAAACATTAGGCGAGCCCACTGAGGCCTGGGACACCTTAATTATTTATTTAGTTGTGTCGAAGCTAGATTCTTGTACAGAACGTGAGTGGGAAAACTATAAAGGGTCCTCTGTTATCACTCTCAACCACAATACTTACCAGCAGTTCAAGTTGGAAGACTTGCTTTCATTCTTGCGAAATCGCGCAGATGTTTTAGAAATGATAAACGTTACTAATACTAAAACACAAAGCAGAACTCATGTTAACGAAAACAAAAATACGAATTTACTTAGCAGTTATGTTGTAACAACCGATAATCGTCAACAGAAAGCACAGTCTTCTAACAAGAACAAGAAATACTTACGCAAATGTTTCTTATGTGATAATAATCATGCACTGTATACGTGTTTACATTTCTTAAATATGCCAATACGAGAGAGAATAAACTTCATAAACGATAAAAAACTGTGCCGTAATTGTTTAAGAGCTGGGCATTCCGTTAATGAATGCTTATTCGGCCCATGCAAGCAGTGTCAGAAAAAACACAATAGTTTACTTCACATAGATTATCCTACTGAAGTTAGTGTACATAGTGAACAACCTCCGATAGCGACCACATCTCGCACGCACACAACCAACGCGATGCATTTGTTGTCGTTGTCAGCCGAATGCGATACTAATAATTCTAAATTAAATTCTAATAATTCTTATATATCATCGTGTAATTTAAATCAAGTGTTATTATCGACGGCAATAATAGAAGTAGCTGATTCTGACAACAAATATCACATTGCCCGTGCTCTGCTTGACAATGGAAGTCAACACAGCTTTATTACGGAAGAATTATGTAATCGAATTAATGCGCCTTATTTACAGTCCACAATTCAAATATCGGGTGTTGGACAAAAGGTTACACACTCAGATAAAATGGTCGACATTTTTATGCGTTCAAAAGTGGGTAGTTTTGTTACACGTTTAGCATGCATAGTGCTGCCCCACATAACTGCTTCACTGCCATCGACGCATATCGATACGAAATTAATAATCGTTCCTGAAAATATTAAACTCGCTGATCCCAACTTTGATGCACCATCGCAAATCGATTTATTAATCGGTGCTGATAGGTTTTGGGACTTATTAAACGATGGTACGATACGTTTGCCGAACGGACCCTACCTACAAAACACAAAGCTAGGCTGGTTAATTTCAGGTCCAGTTATGGCTTCGAATAAACGAACTGACACCCAGTGTCATTTTAGTCAGACTTTAGACGTGCAACTCAGAAAGTTCTGGGAGCTCGAAGAGATAACTCAGTCTGGCAGTGTTCTTTCACACGATGAGCATTTGTGTGAAGAACTATTTACGAATACGACTACACGCGACGAAACTGGTAGATTTGCAGTTCGAATACCGCTAAGAGAATCAGCCGACACACTGGGCGATTCTTATACGTTAGCGTATAAACGTTTTTTGAATCTAGAGCGTAAATTAGATAATTTACCTCATTATAAACGAATGTATACGGAATTTATGCGAGAGTATAACGAGTTGGGGCACATGACGCGCTTGGATAATTACAGCGCACCTAACTTCTTTCTACCGCATCACGGAGTCTTTAAAGACAGTAGTTCTACAACAAAACTACGTGTCGTATTCGATGCCAGTGCAAAGACTACTTCAAAGCTGTCTTTAAACGATATTCAGCATTCAGGTCCTGCACTTCAAAATGATATTTTGTCTATACTACTTCGATTTAGGCAACATACGTATGTAGCCTGCGCAGATGTAGAGAAAATGTTTAGGCAGGTTCGCATTCAGCATGACCAAAGGTCATTACAATTAATCGTTTGGCGAGAGAACCCTACTGATGCGTTAGGTATTTATCAACTCAATACGGTTACCTACGGTACTTCGTCCGCGCCGTATCTGAGTATGCGTTGTATACGACAGCTAGCATTAGAGCATAACGATGACATTGTTAAACGTGTCATTTGTGAGGATTTCTTCGTAGATGACCTTATCACAGGTCACGATGATTACAAGACTCTTTTGGAAATATGTCAAAAGGTATCGGGAGCACTTAGGTCCGGGTGTTTCCCGCTGCGTAAATGGACCTTTAATTTTGAAGCCTCTGCGGACACTTCAAGTATATTTATAAGCGAACATACCCAGAGTAAAACTCTTGGTATAGGCTGGCTCAATGATGTCGATGAACTTCATTTTACATCACAAATTAACAGCGATTTTGACAAGTCATCTCTCACTAAACGTATGATGCTATCAATGGTCTCACAGATTTATGATCCACTAGGACTTCTCGCACCTTCAGTCATTGTAGCTAAAGTAGTTTTGCAGAAGCTGTGGCTGAGTAAACTCGATTGGGATACTCCAGTCTCACAGGACACGGCTGAAGCATGGAGTGGCTTTGTAAAAACGTTGCAATACTTAGACCGGTTGAGATTACCACGGCATATTCGCTCGAGTAATGCACAATGCACTGAATTGCACATTTTCAGTGACGCGTCGCAAAATGCATACGGAGCTTGTGCCTATGTCCGATCTTACGATCAAAACTCGCAAATAAGCGTTAGGTTACTGTGTGCAAAAAGTAAAGTCGCACCGTTAAAATCGATTAGCATACCACGCTTAGAGCTTTGTGGAGCGTTAATAGGTGCTAGGCTATATAAAAAAATATTAGTTTCGCTCAGTTTAACGTTCTCAAAGGTAGTTTTCTGGACTGACTCAACCATCGTCATGGGTTGGATTCGTATGTCACCACATTTATTAAAAACGTTTGTGCAGAATCGAGTCACCGAGATAAACGAGTTAACGGGTGATTCAGTTTGGCTACATGTAAATGGTAAAGAAAATCCTGCCGACTTATTGTCACGAGGCGTGAGTCTCGATTCGCTAATCGATTGCGACTTATGGTGGCACGGACCCCCATCCCTATCACAGCATTCATTTAACAAAAGTAGTGATTTAGAAATTGACATTAATAATTTACCAGATATAAAGACAGTTAATTGTATTTCAACAGTTCAAAGCCAGTGTGACTTTATTGATTTCAAAAGGTATTCATCATTCAGTAAATTAAAACGTATTTTTGCATATTTATTGCGATTTGTTCATAATTCAAGAAGTAAACAGCGACTAACCGGCCCTTTGACAGTCGATGAGTTACTTAAGTCGCAACGCCATTTAGTAAAGTTAGCTCAGCAAGAATCGTTTCGAGTTATTTACCAAAAACTGATTAATAATGAGTGTCTTAAACGGTGTAACGATAAAAACGTAAACAGAGTGCTTGGTTTGAATGTATTTCTTGACGAACACAAGTTGATTAGAGTCGGTGGAAGACTTAGTAACTCATCAAGTTTTACTTACGATAAAAAATATCCTATTTTATTATGTTGTAAACATTTCTTTACAGTATTGCTATTTCGGCATGAGCATAAGCACCAACTGCACGCAAGCCCGCTGCTACTCTTATCTACCATGCGTGAATGTTGGTGGCCACTTGGTGCAAGGAACTTAGCTAGAAAAATAGTTCGTGAATGCGTAACGTGCACTCGTATTAAAGGTAAAACACTTACTCCTATTATGGGTAATTTGCCAAGTGAACGTTTAAGCCCTGGTTTTCCATTTATACGTACAGGGGTTGATTATGCAGGTCCAGTGATCATTCTCAATCGTAAAGGGCGCGGCGCTCGAACTATGAAGGCGTACATTTGTCTATTTGTGTGTCTCACAACGCGAGCTATACACCTGGAACTGGTCACCAGTCTCACCAGCAATGACTACATTCTCGCCTTAAAACGTTTTATGAGTAGACGAGGTAAACCAGAATTATTATTATCAGATAACGGTAGAACTTTTGTAGGTGCTGAAAAGGAGTTTCAAAATTTCCTTTCGGCAAATGAGAGTAAATTCACTGATCAACTTTCTACTGATGGCATTGAGTTTAGGTTTATTCCTCCATATTCTCCTCATTTTGGTGGTCTGTGGGAGAGTGGTGTACGTTCGTGTAAGTACCACTTGAGGCGCATCGTAGGTAACGCTAGGTTAACGTATGAGGAATTTTATACGGTTTTAACACAGGTCGAAGCAGTCCTTAATTCCCGTCCTCTATCCCCGTTGTCCTCAGATCCTGCTGACCTTTCACCGCTCACCCCTGGGCACTTCCTGATCGGGCGCTCGATGACTGCGCCTGCTGCCGAGGACCACGACACCACACCGACACCGCAGCTGACGCGATACGGACACATTGAACAGATACGTCAACAGTTCTGGCGGAGATGGTCACGCGAATATATCTCGGAGATGCAGCAAAGAACCAAGTGGAAGACGAGGCAGGGTGATCTTATATTAAACAGCCTGGTTCTTATAAAGGACGACAACTTGCCACCCCTTCAGTGGAAGCTGGGACGCATCATACATACTTTTCCTGGCACGGATGGAGTTTCGCGGGTCGCTGAGATACGGACCGCTACGGGAACTACACGACGAGCCTTTTCGAAAATTTGCCCCCTACCACTACAAGAACTATGAACTCAGTTGAAACAGGGTGTTTCAAGGCCGGCGATATGTTTAATAAAGATTAAACAACATTCATCATTTCATAAATACCTCACTAGCGCCATCTATCTTCAACCGTCGAATCATTGGCTGAAAGAAGCGTATGAAAGAAGCCTGTAGGATTTCTATAACACTCGACTAATCTCTCTCGTCAAGCCAGCAGCAAATTGTATTTTTTTTATTTTTAATATACGTTTGGAAGATTTGAACAAATATTTATCATTTCCTGGATATCCACCGCAAGCTCCCACAGTTAGATTTTTTTTTATTGCTTTTGCTGTTTTCTGTTTTGTGTTCGTTATTATTGTGTTTCTATCTTTATTGTGTCATTTCTGTGTTATGGGAACGTTTATTATTTTATAATTGGTATGTACATAGTTTTTTTACTGTACTTATTGCACTTGCATCCATCAACACAAACAACCCTTTTTACTAACTTTACTCTTGTTTAAGTGCGCTTATTGTTTATGTTTAACGATTGTTTCTCTTATTTCGGTGTTGGTTGCCTGTTTTAACACATTTTTGCGATTATTTTTTATAATTTTCTTTTAACAATGGCTGAAAACTCTGACCTGCAATCTGAACTGCAACAATTGCAACAACAAAACGCTGCTCTGCAGAAGCAGCTCGCTTCTCTTTATCTTGCAGCAACTTCCAGAGAAACTATTGAACATGCTGAGATTTCTGCTGTCGCACCCAAGCTTCCACCATTCTGGGTAGACAGGCCTTCACACTGGTTCAGGCGAGTGGAGGCACAATTCAACTTAGCAGGAATCAAAAGTGATCAAACCAAGTTCGATCATGTAGTAGCAAACCTGGACAGCCGGTTGATTGCTGAGGTGGACGATATAGTCACTAGCCCACCGGAGCAGGGAAAATACGACAAGCTCAAAAATGAATTCATACGACGCCTCTCAATGACAGAATGTCAGAGAGTGAGGCAATTAATCAGTGAGGAAGAGTTGGACGGAAGGAAGCCGTCCCAGTTCTTGCGTCACCTGCGCTCATTAGCAGGTGAAGAGCTTAAAGATGATAGTATTTTAAAGGAACTGTGGATGCGACGTCTTCCCCAATTTCTACAAGCCATCCTGACTGCCCAATCCGAACTCTCACTGGACAAGCTTGCCCAACTAGCAGACAGTATATTGGACGTAACCCCTGGTGTGTCCAGTGCATTAAATAAACCTGTATTTGCTACTTCCAGCTCGTCAAGCCAGGACCTCACAGCACGCTTGGACGACCTTACCAAGCAAGTAGCTGCACTCACTGCCAACTTCTCCAGGCGCAGGGTACGCGCAGGGAGAAGTACGTCAAGGCGCAGGACAAGGTCGCATTCTAGGGACCCTACTCAGGGGGAAGTAAAGGTATGCCGGTTCCATTTAAAATTTGGACAAAATTTCAATCATTTAGATGCATTTTGTCCGCGCAGCGCAGAAGGAGTTCGAGGCGATGGTCGCCACCGGCACTGCTCGTCCATCCAGCAGTCCGTGGTCTTCACCACTACACCTGGCGCCGAAAAAGGACCAGTCGTGGAGACCATGCGGCGACTACCGCGCGCTTAATGCGCGCACGGTGCCAGACCTGTACCCGGTGCGCCATATTGGGGATTTTTCTCAAAACCTAGCTGGATCCAAGGTATTTAGCACTATTGACCTTGTTAAAGCATACCAGCAGATCCCAGTAAATCCAAGCGACGTCTCCAAAACTGCTATCATAACTCCTTTCGGGCTCTTCGAGTTCCCGTTTATGACGTTTGGGCTGCGGAATGCGGGACAGACGTTCCAAAGATTTATCGATGAGGTGGTCCGTGGCCTCGACTTCTGTTTCGCCTATGTGGACGACATACTTGTTTACTCTCGAGACCACATTCAACACGCAGAACACCTGCGCATTCTGTTTGACCGTCTCAATGAGTATGGCGTCATCGTAAACTCATCCAAGTGCAACCTGGGAAAGTCAGAGGTAACGTTTCTGGGGTATATTATCAGTGCCGCTGGCACCCGCCCGCCCACTGAACGCATAACTGCCCTCATGGAATTTCCACTTCCTAAAACAATACAAGCGGTCCGTAGGTTTCTAGGAATGGTGAATTATTACCGCCGATTTTTACCTAAAGCAGCTAAATTACAGGCACCCCTGGTAACTGCTGTATCAGAGACAAAAAGTAAAGGCGCGCAACCATTCCCTTGGACCCCTGAGCTCATCTCCTGTTTTGAGGAATGTAAAAAGAGCTTATCTGATGCTACTTTGTTAGCACACCCTATTGGCAAAGCTCCCCTTGGACTCTACACTGACGCCTCCAGCACTCACGTTGGAGCGTGTCTACAGCAGGAAGTTAACGGTGAATGGCAGCCGGTTGCTTTCTTCAGTAAAAAACTTACTAAGAAGCAGTCGGAGTGGCCAGCCTATTATAGAGAATTACTCGCTGTGTATGAGAGTGTACAACATTTCCGTCACATTTTAGAGTCCCAAAACGCGACTATATTTACGGACCATAAACCCTTGTTGTACGCTTTCATTCATACAAAGACGCGAAAAACTTCCACCTTCCCAGCTTAATCAACTCTCTTTTATCTCACAGTTCACAACGGATATCCGTCACATCAGCGGCTCCGACAACGTCGTGGCTGATGCGATGTCCCGCGTAGAGACTATCTGCCTCCAGGACGACTTCACGCAGTTGGCACAGTCGCAAGCGAACGATCCTGAACTGCAGGAACTGCGAGGCAGAACATCCATGAAGCTGGAGAGCGTTCACGTACCCGGTACCAACATTTCTATATTATGTGACACATCCACTGGCAGACCACGCCCATATGTAACCCCAAGCTTCCGCCGAAAGATTTTCGAGCGATTACACAATCTAAGCCACCCAGGAGCGCGCGCAACCGCACGCCTGGTGGCCGACCGCTACGTGTGGCCGGCAGTTCAAAAAGACTGCCGCACCTGGGCGCGTGCGTGCGTCGCATGCCAGCGAGCGAAAGTCACAAGACATGTCACAGCACCTCTCGGTAGTTTTCCACAACCCTCGGCACGATTTCGCCATGTCCATCTGGATATAGTAGGACCCCTTCCTACCTCCAATGGATATAGCTACTGTTTAACTGCCATAGATAGATATACCCGTTGGCCGGAAGTATGGCCAATGGTGCGAATCACTGCCGAAGAAGTAGTTACCACTTTTCTCAACGGGTGGATTTCACGGTTCGGTGCGCCCGAGACCGTGACGACCGACCAAGGCCGCCAATTCGAGGCGGACCTGTTTCATCGACTTATGCGATACCTTGGTATACATCGCACGCGAACGACTAGCTATCACCCGTGCGCTAACGGTATGGTTGAAAGACTACACCGTCAACTAAAAGCTGCGCTAATGAGTCACGACGAGGCGTGGGCCACGGCTCTACCTCTCGTGCTATTAGGTATGCGCTCATCATTAAAATACGATTTAAAAACGACATCAGCTGAACTTGTTTACGGTGAGCCCTTACGCTTACCGGGCGACTTACTAATTAGTTCATCTCAGGTACGCCACGAGGATGTGACAGATCTCCTTACCCAGCTACGCAGCCAGATGAACAGTCTGCGACCAACGCCTGCGTCGCGCCACAGCTAGCCCGCGACTTTCGTATTCACCGACCTGTCCAGCTGCTCTCACGTGTTCCTACGGGATGACACCGTACGGCGGGCTCTACAGCCGCCATACACTGGCCCTCATGAAGTGATCGCTAGACGAGACAAAACTCTCACTTTGCGGATCCACGGTAAAAATACCGTGGTCAGCATCGATCGAGTTAAGCCTGCATATCTGGATACCAGCAGCTCACCTTCCCTGAGCACATACTCTGTACCTAATCAATGCTTACCTGCAGACCCTGCTCTCTCGTTAGCTGGACCTTCAACTGCCGCTGCGCCCCTGCCGTCAAATGCCGCCGTGCCGCCGTCGTCGAGAACCACCGTGGCACCGCCGCCTAACATAGCGTCACCGCCTCAGGCGGTCGCAACGCCTACTACCACGTCGACTGCTCAGTACACTACGCGTTCTGGTCGCAGAGTCAGATTTCAAACGCCATTCGACTTGTAGGGTTTTCTTTTGTTATAAATGATTTTTTTCTCTCCTTGGGGGGGTGATGTGGCGTCACAAGTGGCGCCATCTATGATTCTTAAGCGGCAGCCAACATCAATCAATAATTCAACCAATCAATCGTTCAATCGGTCTTGCAAGCTATCTTGCCGTGGCCGCCGCACGCGCTACATCTAGTTTTGTTGTACGATATGTATTATTACTTATAAGGCAAGATTTGTAAACCTGCTTCTATTATACGCGCTTTCCTATAATACAAAGTGTTTGACTGCAACCCGCAAGATAGGCAATAGCCAAAAGTTCATAGATTCTTGTGAAAATGTTATGCTTGATTCCACCAGTGAGACTCTTTTGATAGGGGATTTTAACTTAGACGACATAACATGGTCTAACACTTCTCCTAGCCGTGCTATAACTTTTCGCTCGACAAAATCCACATACCTTATTGAATTCTTAACAACTTTAGATCTAGTACAACAAAACATAACCAGAAATCATAATGATAGAATATTAAGCCTTTCACAATCAACAATAAAATGTTCAGTAAACAAATGTCAACAAATTAGTAGGATTGATGCTCATCACCCACCTCTCTCTATTTTAATGGAATGTGAGCAAGTTCATATTATGAATGCAAATTTTAAAGAAAGACATTTATTTAGCAAAGCCGATTATACAGCATGTTTACGAGAATTAGATAAAATTGACTGGGGACAATATATACATCTCGATTGTGATCATTTTGTTCAAGAATTTTATTTATTGTTATGGAAAATTATAAGGTCAGGTGGGGGAAGGGAAACATACTTTATTTTTCATGAAATATTATTTACGTTTATTCACAATATTTGATAGGATTGTAATAGTTTATATGAATATTTAACTTGTTAATCTGTTGGCTTTCTGAAATAGAACGTCTTTTAATGATACCTATCATACTTTTGATAAAAAAATGCTAAATCCTGAGGCTGGTCCTGTTGTTCCCCTTTCCCGGTTTTGGGGGTAAGAGGAACTGCCTCCATAAATGTGTGAATATCAATACCAATGCTACGTACACATGCAAGGTTTTATGCTTTCAGTTTTCATTAATCAAATGATAACTCTAATGCAATGCCATAAGGTTCTAAATAGAAGATATTAATCAAAATCGAAATTCGGGGTAAGGGGAACATATGACGTGGAGACAGGGGTAGTCAACTAAAAACAAACATGTTTTATATTATTTTATTGTGCTCAATTTATTGAACATTAAAAGAATTAAACAGCATTTTGAAAATAATTTGTCCTCTTCGGCCAATAGTAGGCTTAGGCAATTTGGTAACGATGTCCTCAGTGTGTTTCACTTCCGAAATATCATCTATAAGAGGAAAAGTGAATACGGTTTCACCTTTTGCTTTTGATTTTTTTCTACAATATTTTACTACTGGGGAGTTGGCATCATTTACACTTAACACCACGCCAACATAATGTTTAATAGACTTTTTGGAGCAAAATTTTACCAAAAGCCAATCATTCTCACAAAATGGCCCATAAATATCAATATTTTCCTTGTTACCTTTGAGTGCTGTATTTATCGTATCACCATAATCTTCATAGTCATTACTGGGAGAATTTAATGAAAGAGAGTAATTACTATCAGTCAATAAATTTTCCCAGAAATCATTGTCGTCACTATCGTCGTCTAATTTTAATTCTGTTTCCAGTTCACTAGATGATGTTAAATATTGACGTCTTTTTCTATTTTTTCGAGTTTTACTTTCTTTTTTCACTTTTTTGGACTTTTCTTCAAATTGTTCTCCTGTATCTTTAAAAGCCTCTGTTTGTTTTACTATTCTGTGGTCTTGTTGGTTTTTTAAAACTGCTTTAAAATTCACCTTATTTTTTCCTTTTTTTTGCTTAACAAATTTCCCTGGTTGGTTTTCAATTATCTCAGTTTCATTGATTATTTCGTCGTCTTGTTTGATTTTCTTAATTTCTTTAGTTTTCGTGGTCTTTTTGTCTTTTTCAGATTTCTGTATTTCCAGAGTTTTTAAAACATCGTCACGCGTTATGACTTCCGCACCAGTTGCCATTCGTTTTCTTTTTGTTTTAGTGCTGGTTCCAGCTTTAATTTTCATTAATAGCAAGTCTTCAAATGTGACAACCCGGTTTTCTAGTATTTGAATCTTGTTTATTTGTTTCGTCACTTTATCAATGTTCGAACTTGCAGGTTTTACTTCGAGTTGTTTTGGTAAGCTGTCATAATGAGTTTTTAAATTTTTCGACACATTAAGCATACTAAAACAAGTACTTAATGTCAAGTCCATATTATTTATAGCTTTCAAAGAAATCGTGAGCAGCAAGTCCGGATTCCTGATGGTTGTGTCCGAATTTTCGTTCCGATGGATAGTTGAATCTTTTGTAAAATCTTTAAGTTTCCATTGTCGTAAAAGAACTTCATTAAATTTATCTTCTGGCACAGCATATTTATTCAATGGATAAATTCCTGTTTTCTTGAAGCCTGCTGCACATATCGCTGGATCTAAAGAAGTCCAAATTTGTCCGAGTATTTTAGCAAATTCTTTTTTTGGAATTTGTTTTCCTATGTTTAATCTTTGCCATTTTATGAGAGCAGCATCCCAGCGGTCTTTGAACGATTTGTTAACAGCCAAATCTAAAGGCTGTAAGAGATGGCTGGTGTGCGGAGGTATTTTCATAATAGTGATATTAGCTTCTCTAGCCATCTTGATAATATTAATACCTACATGCGTTGCGTGGCCGTCATAGATCAGAAGAATAGGGCGTTTCTCACCTACGGTTTTTAAGAAAACTTTTTCAAAAAAGGCCTCAAATACGACAGTCTCCATCCAACCATTGCTGGTTGCCGCATATGCCGTCCCAGGGTAGCCTTCGTCGGTAGTCCACTCGTCCCATACGTTTTTGCCTTTATATATAATCATTGGTGGAGTTTTTTCTCCTAGGGCGTTACATCCCAGTAAGACAGTGGTGTTATCCTTGCCAGGGGATGCAATAGTTCGTGTTGAGGTAAACCCTTTGCAACCAACCACTTTCAATTTTGAAGGGTCTTTAGAAAAGCTAGTTTCGTCTACGTTCCAAATATGTGATGGCTTGTCCCCTAAATCCAAGTCATTAATTGTTTCTTCAAGTAAATTGAAGTAGGGGTATATTACATTTGGACTACATGCTTGTTTGCGAGCATATTCTACCGGTTGTGGCTTTTTAATAGACAAGTTATGTCTCTTCTTAAAAGACAAAAACCAATCCTCACCAGGTACCCCACTTTTAAATGGATTTTGTATGCCATTAGCAGCTACGTATTGACCAACTGTTTCTAATAGTTCTTTTCGTGTGAGTCCAAAACCGAACTTCTCCATGACTCGTAAGTTTTTGACGAAGTCTTCTTCAACTGCTCGCGATAAGACGGTAGCTCTCCCTAACGTACTGGATTTGAGACCTTTGCGATCATATACCTAAAAACAAAAAAAAAACATAAATACTTGCCAAGTACAATAAATAAATATGTATATTAAAAAAGCACGTCAATACAAGTTAATATGTGTCAAAATACACTTACTCTGTTTATTATGGTTGATCTGGGTATTTTGTAATGTTTAGAGGCCTCATACCCGGACATAGAGCCATTTTTGACAGCTTTCACGGCCTCTAATAATTTTTCTTTGGCGTAAGATGCAATGTCGGTCTTTCTTATATAATTTCTAGGCATTTTGTAAGTTTCTGTAAAAAATAATATTACAGTAGATATTAGTTTTCTCGCACAATATTGACAAGTTTCTCTAACAACATATATAACGAAACAAAATATCTTAAATTCTTAACAAAACATATCAATAGTAGTGGTGACTTTACAGGAAGCATCTATGAGGTAGGCAATAATAGGAAAACACGTTTAAATACACCTTTTCATATAACAATACTTATAATACATGATGAATTACAATCTTTTTCACAGATTAGTAACTCATTTATAAAAATAAAACAATGCCGACATGTTTTTCAACATTCCCGCAAAAAAACCCCGGTCGAAATCAATCGAAGCAAGTACCAGGTGTTAAAATGTTTATTACCCCTGATATCGGGAAAGAGGAACATATGTTCCCCTTACCCCGGCCTAAGTAGTTCCCCTTGCCCCACTTGTGATTTTTTAGGTTATGCTTCCAAACACATCGTATTTTCATATTTATTGAAGAGTTTTCACATGTTTGTACATTAAAACTATTAATAAAGACATAGATGAATACTTACAGACATTTATACACCTTGTAGACAATTTGCAGACACCTTAACTATCATCAGCAAAATTTGCGACGAGCTCACGTTGGCGCCATTATCCAACTGATTTTTTGTTTGTGTCGAATTCGTATGTTGCTGTGGAATAGCGACATCTGTGTTTTTTCTTTGAAACTAAATTTACGTTGCTGTTTTAGCGACCAAGTAGTTATAGACCTACTGCCTTTATTATTTGATTTACATGCTACTGTTTCTCTTACCCCATAGTTTCCCTTCCCCCACCTGACTTAGATAAAAACACTCCAAAATCAACAAAAAAACCACCATCGTATCCTCGGTGGTTTTCAAAATCCCTAATAAAATTATTTAAGGAAAAAGACAAATTTCACACCAAGTATATAAGGTTTAACAATCCACGTGATTTCGATACCTATGCATTGTTGCGCGATAGGGCCAAGGTAGCATTGGATAAGTGCTTTAGAACTTATATTTCTAACGTAGAGGCCAACCTACATCGTGATGTAAAAGCCTTCTGGACGTACGCTAAATCAAAAAGGGAAAGCAATGCATATCCGAAAATCATGCACTATGACGGCGCTCATGCAGATAATGGACATGACATAGCAAACCTTTTTGCCAAATATTTCTCCTCGGTGTATAGCCCTGCCAAAATAGGCGATTATAAACCGCAAGGACAAACATCAAACGCAACTCTTGCAAAAGTTTACATTTCATCAGATGACATCGAGAAATCTCTTAAAGAACTTGATACCAACAAAGGTGCTGGCCCCGACGGAATTCCCCCTATTTTTGCGAGTAGATGTGCTAAGGGATTAATTATAACACTTGGTATAATTTTCAATAAATCTCTAGTTACTGGACAATTCCCAAATTTATGGAAAACTTCAAAAATTGTCCCAATACATAAATCTGACAGTAAAAACGATGTATCTAACTATCGACCTATAAGTATTTTAAACTGTTTCGCAAAGATCTTTGAATCCCTGGTTTGTAATCATTTGTATTCTCGTTTCAAATCAATAATTAGCCCAAAACAGCATGGATTCGTCTCATCCAGATCAACTGCAACAAATCTATTACTATATACACATGACATCAGTAGCGCTTTTGGCAGAAAAGGGCAGGTGGACACCATTTACACAGATTTTGCCAAAGCATTTGACAGAGTGGATCACAATGTTCTGTGTGCCAAGTTAGAACATCTGGGTATACATGGATCCCTCCTACGATGGCTAAAGTCATATTTGTTAAATCGTAATCAATTAGTTGCAGTGCAAGGTTACGAATCCTTACCCTTAGAAGCAAAGTCTGGAATCCCTCAGGGTTCTAATCTGGGACCACTGTTATTTGTTGTTTTTATAAATGATTTACTTGATTTATTTCGTAGCGAGTGTCTTGCGTACGCTGATGATTTAAAAATATATCGAGAGATAGGTTCACTGCAGGATTGTTTAATTTTACAGTCAGACCTTAATGCTTTAAATGAATGGTGCAGAGACAATAATATGTCTCTAAACATTAAAAAATGTCAGTTTATCACTTTTACCAAGAAGACAAAGCCGATCATCTTTTCTTACAAAATCGATAACATTGGTTTAATTCGCGTCACAGCTATTAAAGACCTGGGAGTCATTATTGATACAAAACTCACGTACAAGCCACACTATGATTCCATCGTATTAAAAGCAAAGATGTTAGGCTTTATCTTTAGAATTACTCGACCATTTAGGCAGTCATCTAGTTTACTTACTCTCTATACTTCCCTAGTGCGAAGCATAGTTGAATACTGTAGCGTTATATGGTGTCCATATTATAGTATACACATTAAAAGATTGGAATCCATTCAGAGGAGATTTATCAATAGAATTTGCGCAAAATTTAAATTAAAGAGTTTATTGATGACATATGAGGATAGAATCACGAAGTTCAATTTAGACACCTTAGAAAATAGGCGTAAAATCATTGATCTGCTCATATTATAAAAGATTGTAAATTGTAAATTGGACACAACTATCTTGGGCCAACTTTCACTTAAGATTCCAACAAGATCTAACCGAAAACATGTACTATTTGCAATTGATGCTACCACTAATAATGTTACATACTTTAGTTCTTTGCCAAGAATATGCACACAGTACAATGAACTTCATAAGGATTTAGATTTATTTCACTACAACCTGTATACATTTAAAAGAAAAGTAACATCATTGATACATAGTTTATAGATAAACACAACTTTATGTAATTTTTGCATGTAATATTTTAAAATGTGTGTACTCAAATGTCGTGCATAGATGTAATTGATGTACAAATTTATAATGTTTTAGTTATAGTTCTATTTTTGTATTATTTTTGATTTGTATATTGTTTCTGTGCCAAATAAACATAAAATAAAATAAAAATAAACATCAATTAATTTATCCGCTGTTTCTTTAGTATCCAAGTAGACGCATATACGAGCATTCGATATTCTTGAAATAAATCTAATTGAGTTTGCCGGAACAACTGTTGACATCGAGATTAGGTATTCGCGGAGTGTTATACCATCCATGGAGTCTAATACTATGGCTTGTTCTTCCTTGGGGAAACGAGTTGTTGGCGTCACATTGGCGTAACTATTTGTTTGTTTCGGTGCAGATGACGACATTGTGTTAGATTGAGACGTTGGGTTCGTATTCATAATATTAATTAGGGTCTCCTGTAATCAGGAGTTGCCCGTAAACAAAGTAATAATTCCACGCGTGCGAATTTTTAATAGTAACGGGAGCAAACACGCGCGTACGCTGTGAGTGCCAGCGCGGAACTGAGATTCACTTCTATATGTCCTGGTGTCCGGTGTTCTTGACTTTGTACGAAGACGATGTATTTGGGAACGAAGGGACATTTTTTTTTAAATTAAGTTGACGGATATTTTCAGTTTCCTCGTTTTAGGCGTATCAATAATATCTTCCTTCAGTAAGCGACTTTTTCCAGATTTTGTATGTCTTGATTTGGGAGATGGTGTATAAATTGGGTAGTGAGAAGCTGTAGGTGATAGTGGCTCGTTATTCTCCGTCCCATACTGTATTGTTTTGCCCCTATACACTTTTTTTGGTGTTAAATCTTTAACAGTTTCATAGTCTAAGATCCCGCTATAGAACGACCTTCACCGAGCTGGTTAATGGATAAAATATATTTTTTATCAAATAAAATATGTCAATAAATATATTGCGAATGGGTTGCCTAAAAAAATTCAAATTCAATTTAATTTTTTTCAATAACAATATTTTCAATAACATAAGTCTTATAACAAAAACAATGTGAAGCACCAAAGTTAAGTATTAAGTGTACAGTCTGAAATCGAATATATAAAAAAATAGTCAAGTAACTTAAAAGTCATATAACAACGTGAAATGAAATGAAATAATAATAATAAAATAAAACAAACTAATTGAATAAAAAAAAGATTAACAATAACAAATTAAAATTGTATATCAGATAAATTTATTATCAAAATTATAAAAAAAATATACACGGTGTAACTGGCATGGTGAATTAACGGTGGCCCAGGGGTGGTAAACCTCAATACCTACTAATTTAACCCCCATGTACGTTTAGAAATATTTAGTTGTTTTAAAGATATTTGAGATATAGTGTTTTTTTTTAAAAAGCAGATTAGGAAATCTAAATTGCATCCTTGATTTTTAGGGGCTGTAGAAATAAAAACTAACATAGTCTTAAAAATTACTAGTGTTAATGAAGATTAATCTCTGAGAAAATCATAACGCTAACAACACGGTAACATCTAAAAAATTTACTTAAGTCATAAAGATCGTTTACCTGTAGTTAAGCAGCGTTATCTAATTACGAGAATTTCATACTCTGAAAGGTGTTATGTTCAGGTTCTTAGTCATATATGCGTTTGTTATCAATAAAAAATCTCAGTTTAAGTTAAAACAAATAAGAGATTCTAAATAAAACGATTGTTTAGTTTTAGTAGCTCAGGTTTATTACACAAGTCGTACCAAGGTGATACATTTGTATGTGGCTATTGTTTTTGATGGTGAATTAATTTCTAACCATAAAAAGGAAAGGGAGAATAAAATTAAGAACATTGTTAAATTAAAATATTTATTTTACAGTAAATGTTCAATATTACCTCTATCATTGGCAATGAACAATCTACATCTTTTTATAAAAAAAACTTTGAGTTTTCTGAATGCATCTCCTTTTTCTGTTATTTTCATTTGAGCTTGATTTAGTTATAAACGTAATTCCTCAATAGTAGTGTAGGTACTCAGTTTTGTACACCATGTTTCACTGTTTGCCATGTGCGGGGGATGGTGCTGTCTGCATCTTTTCCAGCCAACTTGCAGTTTCTACACGCAGGTGGGTCTTGTCATTGCCTGACTTGGCATTCTTGCCAGGAGTGGGCTTTGCCGCAGTAGTTGCAGTATTGCTGCGACTCCTTGCATAAGATTTTTGTATGCCGAGACATTTTGGACCAATGAAGATTGATTGGTCTTCCACCACTCTTTTATTGAGACCGACATGGACGACCCCTTGGTCCAGTAGTCTTTTGTGTAAGACTGGAGATGTTTCACAGGATGGTACAGTGCAGCGGATTTCTAGCACGTTTCTTATACCTCAGTTCAAGCGTGTTGTCTGTTAGTTTCCCTGCCATCTTCCTGGCTGCCCAAATCCTTTCTACCTCCAGGTTAAGCCTGTGCCAGTTTCTAGGGTCCGAAAAGGAGTGAACCAGCTCATATAGGTTTTGCAGGTTTTGGCATTGCGGTGCTCCTTAACCCTCTTTTGAGAGTTCTTGATTGTTCCAGGGCGTTTTTGCCCTCCATCAGGAATTTCAAAGCAGAAACCAAATATTCAAAGTTGCTGTGTTTTTATACACAAGCACGTTTCTCTTGCAGCACGGGTGGGCGCTATAACATACAAAGGCTTACCACGATAAAATGTTGAAAAACCCATTTTTCCTCCTTCTTCCTTTTGTGGCGTAAAAGTAAAGACCCTAAAACTAGATTTGGGTTTTTTTTAATGTATATTTGTGGCATTAAATTTCGTACCATTAGGATTAAAAGATCCAAAGTTGATGCACATTTGTGCCCTATTTATGACATTTTGCATAACTTGCCGTTCCTGCGATATGTTCCTTATTCTTGATGAATGTTATTTTTTTAGAGCTGCGAGAGTCTGAGGCTTGTTCACATACACCCGAGATTTCAAAATACCCAAAGAAAGAGGTCTGGACTGGTCAGATCGGGTGACCTTGCAGGCCAAGGCAAATTTCCAAAACGAGAGATAACTCGGCCTGGGAAAGCGCCCCTCACTAAGTCTATAGTGTCGCGCGCTGTGTGTGAAACTTAAGTGATAAAACTTTCCTAATAATACTCTTTAATTTACTACATATAAAATCTACATGGCTGGACCAGGAAAAGTTAACATCAATTTTTATACCTAATAGGTGACATTATTTATTTGTTCGATAGGTTTGCAGATGCACTTAATAAAAGAAGTCGGTTAAGTATTACGAATACACGAAAAGCTATGCGCATACAATAAATAATATTGCAACGATCACGTAATTGCGAAGAAATTAGATGTGAAGTCGGGTCCCAATACATAATCCAAATTTATGTAACGGAACCCGACTTCAAATCAAATTTCTTGGTGTAAGATTTCTTAGTAAAATTATTGGAGCACCTATTTTTAACTTGAGGGAATATGGGGCAAGGCCACTTGGTTTCAAAGAATTAAGAAACTCCTGTGGGTAATTGACCGCAACTTCCTGATCCATTACATTATCAAGTTTACTTAAAACTGGGTCATTAATTTCGTCCACGCTACTGTTTCTCGCTTGCAATATTGCCCTTTGACACATCCATTGATGATATTTATATTCTATTTCGCTGATTTTAGGGTAAACTTTCGATATTAAGTCCTCACTCTTTCTCCTAAATCACGATCAATTTCAATTTTATTTTCAAAATGAGGTACTTTCCTGTCTCCTATTAAAAGTATCTTTGAAGGAAAAGTTATACTACCTCTCCCCACATGTGCTCTCATATTTGTAGTTAATTTTAAGATGTTCACAAACTTCCATAATGGGGAACTTTTAAGGCAAGACTTTACCAACAAATATTTTTGGTATCTTGAACCGTTTTCGCTCTAGGATAATTTTCCCCGTTTTTTTCACATTTTCCATTATTTCTTCGCTCCCAATAGTTGCAGCGTGATGAAATATAGCCTAAAGCCTTCCTCGATAAATGGTCTATAACACAAAAAGATTTTTTCAATTCGAACCAGTAGTTCCTGAGATTAGCGCGATTACCTCACTTTTGTGGCTAGATTTTGATACAGATATTTTACACATTAATTCAAATTACACACATTTAAACATTTACACTTCCATTTTTAAAACTATTTGTTACCACTATACATAAAGCTTTATATTATTATAATAAACACACCCATATATTAGTTTCACAATAGTATTTAACTTTGACAAGCTAATTTTTGTTCAATCCCTGGTGTTTGGGTGCATGTTCCAGATATGCTAATTTTGCTGCACAAGGCCTGGCAAACTTTTAGCACTTGTTTAACAAGTGCTGCGGGTTTGGCGGCCCTGTGCAGCTCTGGAACTTGAGTTCTGTTTATATTTAGTGTATGCTATGGCATAAAATTAAAAACATAATACTCAGTAGATAACAAAAATTCTAGATAGAAAATGTGTCTCAAAACTATAACTTAAATAATTAATTAAAACTAGCTTTATGTGAATATTAAGTGTAAAACTGGCAGATAATGTAATATTTAAATATATAAATTGTATTTATATTTGTTAGTTATTAATGATCCCTATCAATAAAGGCTGTGATGGCACTTGCTATATTATTCAGAGTCTGCACTATGCCTTGTAGAGCTTCGTCATGTATTAGCTCAGCATTGACCCTCGCTTGCTCAATGTGCATGAGCCGATCCCTCTCCAAGTCAAACTGACTCCTTTAGAGTCTTCTACGTCGTCGTATAATTAGTATAGTTTTAAAACTCGCTGGAAGTGAAACTAGATCCCTGATCTGAGATTATAACCTTTGGGTGACCAAATACAGCACAAATGTCATCTAAAACTTTAATGGTAGATTTCGTCTCAGTGTTTTTGACTGCATGTATAAAAATAAATATGCTAACTGCATTATTTATTCCCAGAATGTAGGTATTACCACGTTTGCCCTTTATAAATGGACCAAGGTGATCTAAGTGTATCGTACGAAAGGTAGAACTTATTTTTGGTATTGGGTGTAAAAGTCCACTTTTCTTGCCAGACAACTCCTCGTTATAAGCGCAGTTAAAACAAGCTTTAACATATTTCTTTATGAAACGAGTCTTTTTAGGAAACCAGTAGTCGGATGCAAAACAGATCGTCGATCAATCTCTTCATCTATACTAATATTATAAAGCTGAAGAGTTTGTTTGTTTGAACGTGATAATCTCAGAAACTACTGGTTCAAATTGAAAAATATAACATTACGCTGCAATTATGAGAAGCTAAGAAATAATGGAAAATGTGAACAAAACGGGGAAAGTTATTCATCCTTGAGGGCTTCCGTTGCGTGCGCTGCGAAAACGGTTAGACTAGATACCAAAAATATAAGTATGAAATAATTATTCCTCTTGAAATGATCTTAAAAAAGATGTCTACGCTAGTATATATCTCTCTTTTTTTTAATCTTTTAAGGTTAACTCACTAGAACCGTTTTTAATCAGGTCGAAGTTAGTGCATTATTTGTAAAGAAATGTATCAACGTAATAATATTAATCTTTATCCCAATAAATGTGTTGTTGATTAAGAGTATTTAATTAACAGATATTACAATTTTCAAATAACGCCGATATATAATTCACCCGCGCCACATGATGTGCAAAACATGAAGCTGTAAGGAATAGAATCATAGAATCATAGAATAGAGGCGTTGCTTGCGAGCGACGCATTATTTTACTTAGGAATCTTAAACCACCAAATTTTACGTAACGGGACCCGACTTCAAATCAAATTTCTTCGCAGTAACGTGATCGTTGCAATAGTTTTGACTGACCCAGCGGTTGGTCAAACATTGCTTTTACCTAAGTACCTCGCATCCCAATGATTCCAAATGATTTACCTTTTAATTTTAAAAGAATTTAACTTCCCGTTAAGCTATCTTTTGCCGTTACAATTAATAAATCACAGGGGCAAAAATTTAAACACAAAGGAATTGATTTACGTCAAGACTGCTTTTCACACGGTTAACTACTCGTATATGTCGCGTTGTCAAGATCAGGTTGCGGAGAAAACCAATATGTTCTAATGCCACAACAAAATAAAACTAAAATTATAATTTACTATAAAATAGTTATGTCCTTTTTTTCTTTTTTTTTGCGGGTAGAATCTGAAAAGACAACACCAACTGAAAAAGCTCTCTCAATATTTATTAAATTTATTACATAAACAAGTTTATTTACATGAAGTCAGACTTGTATTAACTGTAAAACCTACCGGCAATATTTTCCTTTTAATTATTTCACTCCACTGATCAAACACACTTATTTACTATGGAGTCACTAAAGCAAACTGTGGATGAACTTGCAAAGCTGTTCAACACAAGGATGGAGTCATTCCAAGGTGAGCTTGAGAAGGTTTCAAGTGCTACTCCAACAACCACCTCCCTTGCTGCAGACTTCACCAGCTTCAGAACCTTGATGTTGGCTGATGTGAAGACATTGGAGCGCCAGGTGCAAATTGTTGCTGATGAATGTGATCGGCTAGAAATGCACAACCGTCGCAAGATTCTACTTATCCACGGGGTTCCTGAAGAGGCCAAGGAAGACACTTCAGCAACAGTATTGAGCTCTTTGCAGCGTACTAAGGTACCTAATTTGTCATCACAGGTTTTTCTCCGTTGTCATCGGTTAGGTCTTACTAAGGACAATAAGCCCCGGCCTCTGCTTGTTGAGTTCAGAGAGCACACATTTAAAAATAAGATTTGGCTGTCGAAGACACATCTTAAAGGTTCTGGCATAACCTTGTCAGAATTTATGACAAAGAGGAGGCACGAGACATTCTTAGCAGCCCGTCAGAAGTTCGGTGTAACAAAATGCTGGACACGTGATGGGAGTATCTTTGTGGCAACGGATGATGGAGCACGACACCGCGTGAACTCATTATCACATCTTCAACTGCTTCCCGATCCTGTTGCTAGTCAAGATGTCCCAGAAAAGACAAGATCTGTTAGGACTCGCAGTCGCACAACACGCAGAAAGTAACTGAAGTAGGTTCATTTGCTTTCTTGTAATTTTGTTCATTATTTTTTATCTTTTTTATTTATGTACAGCAATTAATTTCAATCAATTTTAATCAATTATTTATTTGAGTGAGTGAGACGCACGTTTCACCATCTATCTAATGTCAACAATGTCAGTTAGTGATGGCAGGCAGTGGGCAGTGACAAAGCACTGCGTTCCGATTAACACTAACAACGCTCACACATAAATGCACCCAATTGCGGCGATCGGAACGCAGCCTGAGTCATAGTGCCCCTGGTGTTTGGTCTGCGTCCATTATTGTAAGCTCATTTATTTTATTTGTGTTTAGTCTAATTATAATTGCTGGTAGGTTTTATAAAATACTATAAGTACTTTTTTTATAAATATAAGTAGTACGTAGTTTTATTTATTTTTATTATAATTTATTTGTAATTTATTAATATATCTATTTTAATATCCATTATACTAGTATTTATTTATAATGAACACATCTGTTTTTGGTGATAATGCAGATTTCTTTGACGCCTGTTCGTCAGGGTCTGCCGAATTAGGGCCGGCGCCCACTGCCGGCACGGCACGGCATGGCACGGCAGAGCATCTCGCGGCATGCGATGGCATCCCGCGGCGTGCAATGGCATGCCGCTGCGTGCTGCGGCATCCCGCGGCGTTCCGCATCCTGCTGAAAGCCCAGCCACTCTGGCTTAGTTTTGCTCCGCGCGTATTCGAAGTTGGTTGTGTCGCTAAAGAACATTTTGTTGTGTCGTTATGGTTGACTGGGATTTAGTGTTAATAGCACTTCTAGCTGAAGATGAAGAGAGACAAATAAGAACTGCTAATTTGACGAACAGACAATTCTGGGTGCATAATTTATGGAAAACAAGATCTACAAATGGTGAATTCAGCAACTTATTTAATGATTTGAGATACGACATCCGAAAATTCTATGATTATTACAGAATGGACTATGAAAAATTTGAAAAGTTAAGTGATTTGCTAAAATCGCATATAAAGAAAATCAAAACTAATTTTCGATCGCCTATACCTGTTACAGAGAGATTGTCTTTATGTTTAAGGTTAGTGCATATTACATTACATGCGATGAGGCATAGAATTAGGCAACGAAGTATGTGTCAGGATGGCTGACCAAAACGGAATATTTAAATATAACTAAACGCATTGGGTAGTACCTATTTTATACCATTTGGTGCCTTTAACACATGTACGTTGGGACCGCGGGTGTACATCGCGGAATTGAACTTTTCTTCAGAAAGATGGTACTATCGATGTACCTCACTGTACCAAAAACGAAATCTAGAGTACCTCTCTCGATAAATATATATATAATAAAATATGTACACCCGCCATTCTAATGTTAGAACTGCGGGTGTACATTTTATTTCGGCTAGGAGATACATATTTTATATTCCAAAGCTATGCTAATTTAGTGTGTAATGTTATTTGAAAACTAAGCTATGTTTATAAAAAATTTAAAAATAATTAAATGTTAACGTTTACAACGTTACAGTAGGTACCTAGTAAATAAAGAAAATTTCATGATAATTTAAGCCCTTCAAATATTTTCTGAGCAATTACACTTCTGTATGCAAACGATTAAACTTTTTCCAGGCGTTTCATAGATACTTAAATAATAATTAAACAAAGCTACGGAACATTTTGTTATTTTTGCATGTCAAGGTACAAAATATTTTCGATAGTAAAAAGTTGGTAGGACCTACTGGTTTTGGAATAAATTAAAGTGGTCAGCCAACCTGACGTCAGTATGGCTGACCATCTTTGTCTATTGATTTCTTTGAAACCGCATAGGTACTAGATGTCGTGTTAAAGGTACCAAATGATATAAAATAGATACTACCCAATTCGTTTAGTTATATTTCAATATTCCATTTTGGTCAGCCATCCTGACACATACTAAACTTAACCACTTCGGTTGAAACAGTTTAGCAGAATAACCTAACAAATTTTTGAGCTGTGTGTGACACCACGGAGCATTTACTAATATTAAAATAAAAGTCTTGATTTATTTGGTAATTGTTTATTTTTATAATCAGCTATCTATGATCACAAATGTACCTACAGTACAGTATGATAAAAAGCGAAAGTATTATAAAAAATTTAGTTTTCATAGTCCGGTAATTGAATACTGGAATTATTGTTATATATTATATCACTATTATTTTGATGTCTGGATATAGGAGTAGGTATGTATTCTGTATGAGTAGTACCATAGTTTTGTTCGGTGTTATATTGTTGTTCGGGCTTATTAAATGAAGAAAAATTACTTCTTTCGATTATTGTATTATGGGTTCTGGCAACAGAAGTTGGTGCGTATTGCTGAGATGAATGAAATTCATTTGAAATATCGAATCCTGAACTTGATGTTGAAGGACGACTTCGCTGCACAACTGAACTTAACTCCACATTTTCCAAATGCTTTATTTCTGCATCAGTAACAATACGTAAGACATCGCGTTTTATTTCAGCTTGTAATTTTGGTGACAAAGTCTTCGCTGTTGCCGCCATTGCTTGAAAAAATATCTCCATAGGATGTTGTTCTTTCTTTTGGTTTTCAATGTATTTTTTTAATATTTCTGCTGTTGTTTCCGTATACTGTGTTTGCGATGACATGTATGATCGCTGACGAACATGTCTAGCTGGTCTAGAATCTGATGCATGGGATGAACATGACATTTGAGATACAGGCGATTGTGCTTCAGGAAAATTAACAGTTGATGCTGTTTCAGGAGGTTGTGTATTTTCGATATTCTGCGTATCTTCGGAAAGCTGTGTATCGTCGGAAGAAGAGTCTAAATTTGAAAGCTGAGGTCTATCTTGAAAAAACTTTTGCAGAAATTCAAGTTCCTTTTCAAATTTAATTGGTCGCCTCTTTCTGGCAGCGTCACCGCTTTTGGACACCCTGTTTTTTAAGGCTTTTCTATAATTGTTACGAAGGCAGCTCCACGTCTTCTGACATTCTTCATCTGTAACAAGAATGAAGTATTTTAAATAACACACGCTTTTTACGTCACACACACGTTTTTTTTAACGTCTACTAATGTTTTTTTTTGTTTTGTTACAGGTATCTAATAACAGGAGCTTCTTTTAAGTCTTTAGCTTTTAGCTATCGTATGGGATTCACTACTGTGCGTAAAATAGTCCACGAAACCTGTCAAGCAATATATACTGTATTAAGATCTACTGCATTGCCGAAACCCACGAGCCAACAATGGCAGTCAATTGCAACCGACTTTGATAAATTTTGGAATTTTCCTAACTGCATTGGGGCCATAGATGGTAAGCATTTCAAGATTAGAGCTCCTAATAACAGTGGAAGTATGTATATCAACTACAAGAAGTTCTTTAGCATCGTTTTATTAGCTGTCGTGGATGCAAAATACAAATTTGTGATTGTAGATGTCGGAGCATATGGTCGAAACAGCGATGGCGGTATACTTCAAAGCTCCAAATTTGGTTCGAAACTACGTAATGGTTTTTTAAGCATACCACCGGAAAAAGCTTTACCACATTCAACTCAAAAATTACCCCACGTATTTGTTGCCGATGAAGCCTTTCCACTAACAAAAAATATTATGAGACCATACCCCTCACATCTTTTAAATGATGAAAAAAAAAGGATATTCAATTATCGCTTAAGTCGAGCACGGCGTATTGTAGAAAATGCTTTTGGAATGTTACAAGAAAGATTCGAACTATTTCAAAAAGGTGTAAAAGTTCAACCAAAGTACATTAACAACATTATACTAGCAAGTACGTGTTTGCATAACTTTATCATTGATGATCATTCTATGGAAGCACTCGGCTCTAATACTAATAATGCAATCGATAGAACCAATGATACAGTTTTCAATAATCTGGAAGGGATGGTTGTAAGAGATTGTTTCACGGAATATTTTTCTAATGTTGGTAACGTGTACTGGCAAAATGAAATTGTTAATAGATGTTAGTTTCTATTTCTGACAATAAATAAGTAAAAAAATAACTTACGGGTTTTATTCATTTCTTCTGCAATTTTCTGCCATGCGTTCCTTTTCATATGTTGATCCATGTAGAAACGGGAGGAGACATCGTATATACACTCATGCGAACGAACCAGATTAATCAGTTTCTCTTCATCCATTTTTCCGTATTTTACGTGAAGTAATTTACTGTATCGCGTACGCACGTGCTAATTACTTGCCACGCTCAGTCAGTGTGAGAGAAAAAATCGCGCGCGCCAGTGCGTTTTCTCCCTCCCTTGCCCCCGCGCACCGACCGGAATGCGCTCCATCGAAATGCTGCACAAGTTTCAACCTTATTTCAACTAGCTAGCAATCATAATTCCTCGACCCCAAAATGACCCATACGTCTCACGGGATGCAATGGCGTGCCGCGGAATCCTGTGGAATGAAAAGGCAAGACACGTCATACCGCCGCATGCTGCGGCGTGTCGCGTCATGCCGCGGCATCCTGTGGCACGTCGCGGCATCGTGGTATCAAAATAAAGTAACATAAATTCTAAACTTATTGAAATAAGATTCAAAATAATTTAATTAGTATTAAAATCCTTTGCAATGACATGCCGTGCCGTGCCGGCAGTGGGCGCCGGCCCTTAAGTGACGATAGTTTGTATAGTACACCTTCCCTTTCTTCTTCCCTACATTCTTGTTTTTCCGATTGTGACATTAATTTGAATGTCGTTCATATTAATGCCCAGAGCATTCCAGCACACTACTCCGACTTGCTGACATCCTTTCCTAACTGCAACATCCACGCTATCCTTGTGTCTGAAACATGGCTACATCCCTGTCTCCCATCCACATCCTACGCTCTTCCTGGCTACCATTTACTTCGTAACGATCGTCCCGATCGTACTGGAGGTGGTGTAGCGATTTACCTGAGATCCCAAATTCCTTATTCCATCGTCAGCATGTCGTCTCACTCTAATGTCAGTCACACAGCAGAGCATCTGTTCGTAGAAGTCATCCTTCATCACACTAGAGTACTTTTAGGTGTTATGTATAGTCCCAATGCAACTATTAACTACTTTGAGAACCTTGAGAGTACTCTAGTGCAGTTCCTACCTTCCTATGACAATATCATTTTGATGGGCGATTTAAACACGTGTATTCTTAAAAACGATTACCGTACACGAAAACTTTGCTCTCTTGTCAACTCCTGCAACCTTGAAATCCTATCCACTACCAATCCTACTCATTTTTACCCAAACAGTAATCCCTCGCTTATTGACCTAAAAATTGTTTCCCGTCCTGAACTTGTTTATAAGCACGGTCAATACAGTGCTGATGGTTTTTCCTATCACGACCTCCTTTACCTATCCTACAAATTGCGCCCTCCCAAAATGAAGCCCCGTATCCTTCTTCAGCGTAATTTTCGTGGTATGCGGCTCGACCAACTCATTAATGATGCTGCGAGTATTGATTGGACTTCCGTTTACTCCTTGCCAAGCGTTGACGAGCAAGTTGATCTCCTAACTCAAAATCTAGAGACGCTTTATGATAAGCATGCTCCGATACGCCCAATCAAAATTCGGCATCCTCCGGCACCGTGGCTTACTGATGAAATTAAATCCTTGATGTCCTTCAACCAAATTTACAACCTTAAATTATCTTTCTTCCTTACCACTTCCCAATTTCCCAGAGTTTGTCATATGCCCTCTAACTGAGGAAGAGGTTAAAAAAGCTATTGGAGTCATTTCTTCCAGCGCTATTGGTTCTGATAACATTAGCCGCAATATGGTCCTTCAAACCGGAGTCTTTCCTACCAAATGGAAAGATGCTAACCTCATTCCACTACCAAAAAACTCCACACCTTCTTCCTTTTCAGACTACCGTCCCATTTCAATCCTACCATTTCTGTCCAAAGTCCTTGAACGACTAGTCTCCCAACAACTAAACAAATTTCTGACTTCAAACAATCTCCTAAACCCACTCCAGTCTGGATTTCGACCTGGACATAGCACTGTTACTGCACTTGTTAAAATTGCTGATGATGTTCGCCGAAAAATGGAGGACAGACAAGTGACAATAATGACTCTCCTTGACTTCAGCAATGCCTTTAACAGTGTTGACTTTGACATTTTACTGACCGTACTACATTCCATCAACGTATCGCACTCTGCTTCCGACTGGTTCCGCAGCTACTTGTTTGGCCGTCGGCAACGCATACGTGTAGAGGACACTTTTTCAACATGGTGCTCCCTAGATGCCGGTTTACCTCAGGGTGGCGTGCTGTCTCCCCTTCTCTTTTCTATATTCATCAGTTCGATAACTTCCCAAATATCTTCTCTCTACCACTTGTATGCAGATGATCTCCAAATTTATAGACACTCTGATTTAAATAACCTTACTACTGCAGTCAATGACATTAATGATGACCTTCAAATAATTGCTGACTGGAGTAAACAATTTGCTTTACCAATAAATCCTATTAAAACTAAAGTTATAATAATAGGTAGCTCGAAACTAATAGCTAGAATCGATTTCGATGATTTACCTGCTGTCAACTTTGGAAACATTGATATCCCTTATAGCGATACGGTTAAAAACCTTGGCGTTATTTTTGATCAGTCTATGTCCTGGAATGCTCACATTGACAGTATAAGTAAAAAGATGTTTGCTGCTATTGGAAGCCTCAGAAGATTTAAAAACTTCCTACCCATATCCACCAAAATTACGCTGGCGCATTCAATACTTCTTCCTATCCTGGACTACGCTGATGTGTGCTTCACTGACATTACTGAGGAGCAATTAAACAAGCTTGAGCGTCTGCAAAACCTCTCCATACGTTTTATATTTGGCATCCGCAAATATGACCATGTCTCCGAATTTTGCAAGACGCTCAAGTGGCTCCCAATCCGCCTTCGCCGGAATGCTCACATCCTTTCTCTTCTCTACCGTATCCTCTTTGATCCCAGAACCCCGGTGTACTTAAAACAACACTTTTCCTATCTCACTGACAACCACGATCGTAATCTACGATCTGCAAATAGATTAACACTCACCACTCCTGTCAACCATACCAACTTCTACAGTAAATCTTTTACTGTAGAAGCTATAAAGCTTTGGAATGTGTTACCTATTTCAGTTCAAAGAGCCACTAGTATTGATAGTTTTAAAAAACTACTGAACGATCACTATCTCTCACAATCTGAATAGAAAAGGTTTGTTCATATATTTCATAATTATTTTTTACAGTTGGTATATATTAATATAATATTTATTATATATTTTATGTAAGTATGATATAATATGTATTTTATTGTACCTAGTATTAAATATAAGTATATTTGTGTGTATTTATGTTGTGTTGTTTATTTACTTACATGTAATTGTATCTTAAGCAATATTGTACATATCCGCAGCAATATGTCATGATTTCCTTTAATGTAATTGGTTTGTCAGGCAGAAATCGCTTAAAGCGATATGACCACCTTTTGTATTAGTATAAGTTGATGCACTCTGTATTTCTTTTCACTTTTGCAATAAAGAGTATTTATTATTATTATTATTATGTCCTTTTAAACTTAAAAATAAATTGTCTAAGATAATAACATAACACAATATAATTCCAAAAATAAATGATACCCAAAATAACTATTCCGCGCGGACAACGTCGCGGACACAGCTAGTTGTGAACAAAATGCTAGTTTTACCAATATTAAACGTTACGCCTAAGTTTTAACTATTAATTTGTCTAAAAATAGTTTAATATACATAAATAACATTCAAAATATGTAATTAAATTAGCTCCGAAAAAAATTCTGGATATATAATAATAATAATAATAATAATAAGCCTTTATTTAATTCCATGACAATTATTAGTATAAATAATAAAACATTTAAATTAAATATTATTGCAGTTTGAATTATACATATTAGAATTATTTATATTTAATTATATTTATATTAGATTTAATTATACATATTAGATTGATTTATTGATTGTATTTAGTCATGGCCCCTTTCGGGTATAGGCCTCCTCCAAATGCCTCCATTTATTTCGGTCTCTGGCTAGTTGCAACCAGTCTCTACCTGCTGTTTTTATAACATCGTCTACCCAGCGATCTTTTGGTCTGCCTCTTGCTCTTTTCCTATTGTTTGGACCCGCCCAGAGCGTTGCTTTTTTGGTCCATCTTTCGTCAGATAAGCGGGCAACATGTCCAGTCCATTTCCATTTAAGGCGTTTGGCATGTTGTACTGCGTCGATAATATTTGTTTGTTGTCGAATCTTTTTACAGTTCTGTTTATCACAAAGTTTGATGCCTAAGATGCCTCTTTCCATTGCTCGCTGACACGATCGAATTTTTGCGATGGAGCCTTCATTGAGTATCCAGGTCTGAGCGCCATATAACAGACAGGGCAATAAATTCGTGTCCATCACTTTTTTCTTCAGCCTTACTGGTAGTTTGGATTTTAATATTTCTTTATAGCTCCAGTACTTTTTCCACGTCATGTTGATCCGCCTCTCCAGTTCATCCTTGTGTCTGGTACTTTTGAAAGATATTAATTTTCCCAAATACACGTAGTCTTCTACATATTCTATTTGTGTGTTTTTAAGGACTATTGGATTGCGCGCTCCATTGGTAGCCACTTTGGTTTTTTTTGTGTTAAGCTGCAGACCAATATTTTCGCTAATTGTATTTAGCTGTGTTAGCATTTCTTGTAGCTGTTTTGAGGTGTTTGCAAAGATGATTATGTCGTCCGCGAATCTTAGGTGGCTAAGAAATTTTCCATCAATTTCGATTCCCTTTTTGTCCCAGTCGAGGTCTTTCATGATGTTTTGTAAGACAGCTATGAAAATTCTTGGTGAAATTGGGTCGCCTTGTTTTACGCCTCTACGAATATTGAATTCGGGGCCCAACCTGTCTAGTTTTACTCTGCTAGTGCTTTTTTTATATATATCTTTGATAATGTTAACATAAATAGAAGGTAGATTCTGGTGGTACAATGCTTTCCATATGCTTTCGTGTGAAATAGAGTCGAACGCTTTTGCGTAGTCAACATAAGCAAGATAGACAGTCTTTTGAAACTCTATGTGTCTTTCAAGAATTTGTTCAAGAGTGTGGATGTGATCCATAGTAGAGTATCCTGGTCGGAACCCTGCCTGCTCTACTGGTTGACTTATTTCAATAATTGGCTCTATTCTTTTCTCTAGGCACATTGCAAAGAGTTTATAGATGGTTGGCAGCAAGCTAATTGGCCGGTAGTTGTTTATATCAGCTGGGTCTCCCTTTTTGTATAAAAGAGTTATCTGCGATCTAGCCCAGTTTCTAGGTATTTCTTGTTTTTCTAGTATTTTGTTGAAAAGAGTAACGAGAGGTTTTATTAAAAGGTGACGTCCAAGCTTTAAGGCTTCATTAGGGATGTTGTCTGGGCCCGAGCTTTTATGTTCTTTCAATTTCTCTATTTTTTGAATTATTTCTTTCGCACTGAAAGATTCTACTGAAACATCTGATATCAGAGTCAGTGGTAATTGATTATCTCTTTCAAAAGTAAAACAATTTACGTCATACAAGTTTTTGTAAAATTCTGAAGCTATGTTAACTAGTTCCTCTCTTGTTTGTTGTTTCTTTAATGTTTTTCTTTTATTGATTTTAGGTATCCATTTTTTTTCTTGGTTTAATTGTTTGTAGGCTCTTTTTTGGCTTCCTGTTTCAAATAAATGTTTTTCAATTATATCCATTCTATATTTTTCGTAGTCCTTTTTTAGTAATTTATTAGTTGTTTTATAGAGCTGTTTCAATTCGTTTCTCTCTTCCGTGTTCTTTGATGGTTTGTGCTGTAAAGTTGTACGCCTTTTTATGTATGTTATAGTCTCTTTAGATAAAATTTCTTTTCTCGATTTGGTAGAGATGAGAGTATTTATACTTTCCTGAATAGCTGACTCTATTTTGGAGTAGAATGTGTCTATGTTATCTTTTTCTTCCCAAAAGATTCCTTTTATTTTTCTTTCTAGACTGGTTAGATATTTCTCCTGGTTCTGTTCATCACTTAGTTTGGTAGAGGTAGTGCCAAAGGATGTTCTGTTTTTCTTGAGTTTGGTAAGTTTTATGGTCCCTCTCAGTAATCTGTGATCGCTTGGAAATTCAGTACTGTTTATGACTTCTATGTTGGAGAACAGTTTTGGGCAGCTACTCAAAATATAATCGATTTGGTTTTTATGTTGCTTGTCTGGTGTTATCCAGGTCCACATTTGTTTTTTATTTTTTTTGAATAGTGTATTGATTATTTTGAACTTGTTTTCCAAAGCAAACTGCACTAATCTGTCACCTCTGTGATTTCTTTTTCCGTAGTAAAAGGACCCCACCGCCAGACTTTCACCAGTTTTTTTTTGACCTATCTGTGCATTTAAGTCTCCCAGCAGTATGATCTTTCCGCTTGCCAAGCTTTGAGCTTTTTCTATTTGGTTGTAGAAAATATCTATATCTTCCTGTGTTGACTGTAAAGTAGGTGCATACACTTGTATTAATGCCAGCTTTGTTGCTCCGAATTTAAGATTAAGCAAACAGACTCTTTCAGAAATTCCTATGTAACTTTCAATGTTGTTTTTGTATTCTTTCTTAATTAAAAAACCAACTCCGTGGAGCCCTTTCATTTCGCCGGTGTGACAAAATATATGGTCTTCGTCCTCTATAATATTATTGCCAGTCCTTCTAACTTCCGCCAGTCCTACAATATCATATTTGATTTTATCGAGTGAATATTTCAATAGTATCATTCTTTGGGGAGATAAGAGAGATCTTACATTGTATGTGCAGATGTAGAGTTTTTGGCATGTTGGAGGGTTGTAGTCTTTCTCTCCCGCGGTGACAAGCCGTGTTGGGAGAACCTGAGGGGCCTGCGTTGATTGCTATTCTGAATTTTGATATGAGCAATGCGCGTGAGGCATCTTATCGGGAAAATTAAGTGTTGGCTTTTTCATAATGTAGTTGTTCATGTTGTTTGTCTTGTTTACTTTTAAAGGTTGTTTTTTACTTTGGTTTTCAATGTTAGTAGAAGTTGTTGTTTCTGGAGATTCAGATAAAATTCTTTTTTTGTTATTTGTTTTTTCATATTCTGTGGGTTGTTGGTAGTTGTTATCAAGTATGATTAATTTATCGTACTTTAATATTGCTTTTTTTCCGTGTTCTCTAGCATTTTCAAGTTCTTTTTGAAGCTCTTTTCGTTTGTTTAACACCTCTGGTGGGTAATCTTCTTTTATGTAGTAAGGTGTTTTTTCTAGCAATTTTTTATTTTTCTGAATTTGTATTTTTAACCCCATAGACACTACAGTTATAACAATAGGTCTCAATTTTTCTGATTTTTTGCCTAGTCTTCTCACAGATTCAATATTGTTACGCTCATATTTGATTTTCAAAGTAGTGTTTATAAGTTTTAACACTTTTTCCTCCATTTCATAGTAGCTTTTTTCGCCTTCTTCGACCCCGAAAATCAGTAGATTTTTTCTTCTCATCGACCTTTCAAAATTTTTTATTGTAATTTTTTGTTTTTCTATTTGTTGTTCGAGCTGGTCATTTTTTAATTCTAGATTATTGAATTTCTCGTTAATATTATTAATAATGGTATTCTTGATGTCTTCTTTCATCGCTAGTATTTCTACTTTTTGTTGTTTCATTTCTTCTTGCATAGACCTTAGCATATTTTTAATTTCTTCCATTTTAAAATTGAAACGCCCCCTATATTTTCGGATGAACTCAGTTGCACGTCGTACAATACTGATTTTCTAGGATATTTTTGTAGATGGTTAAGGTAGTTAGGAGTTCCCAAACAAATGACTAGATGGCGCTTATAATGTTTGGTTTTGTGTTTCGTTGTTGTAAAATGTTGTATCGATGGATAAGTGTTCAGTTCTCGAAAGACTCGCTAGATGGCGTTTAACACTTTTTTGTTTTGTTTATCCTGACGGTGAAATGGCAAATATTATTTATTTTTAGGTTATTGCAGTCGATTTCAAAATACAAATTTCATGTTGCAGCACGGTTTTCCTTAACTTGTGTGGTTCTTGTTATAGGTATTGGCAGGATCTTGCGGCACAGTTTGTTAATAGTTCGACTTTATTTTCGTTTTCACTGTTGCATTTGTTGACGTTCCTGTTTTCTACGCATTCTTGATAATAAGTGACTTTTGAAACGTTGTTTCACTTGTATAACTGCATTTTGGTTTTCTCAACACATTAACACTGAAGTTATAGGTTTTATTTCACTTTTTATATTTTAATACTGATTATTTATGCGGAGCCGTTGTTAATTTGGGCACAGTGGCGCCACTTCTCTCCTTCTGGATATATATATATATATATATTTTTGTCCTCTTTGCTGTTTTTTTTTCATTTTTAATTATTGTATTGTGTTTATATAAATATGTTAATTTCTAACCAAAACTTGAATTTGAATTACACATCTGTTAGGAAGACACGTTCAGTAAAGGCACTTCTTGTAACTTTTGAATTTAAAAGTTCTAGATCAATTTATTGGTAACTGTTTGTGTTTTACATGAACTGACATAAAAAGTCACTCAAACAAAAGATCGAACTGCCCAGTTCCGGAGGTCACAAAAAAAAGTTTCAAATGGTGTTCAATGTTTCTGTCAGAATCCATAGATCGTTTATTGAAACAGTTGTGAGAAAATTTGGATCCGATTGCCGATCTCAGATGCGTAAAAATGGATTGAGATCATGGGATTGGCCGCAAGACGGGTCTACTCACGAACCCCAGAACAGACAGCTGATGAACATTTTTGGACGAGGAAATACACATACTGCTTAAAGTTTTCTACTACCTGGCTTAAGACTTTCTTCAGATATTACAAAACCTCAATAATCGATTTCAGATTAGAAGAAGAAACATTTTAATTTAAGGCCAATTTCATTCGCGTCGATAGCAAAACAGTCTCTAAAGTCGTTAACTAATTGTACTAGCCTATTTTTATGAGTTTTTGAAACTTTAGGTACTATGTTTTGCATGCTCAATGTTTTGAGGATCATAGGTTAAACAGTTTGTATATTTTGGGAAATTTCCTCACTACAATCTACATACATTATTAACAGCGACTGACTCCGGGTCCGGCAAAGATAATATAATGGTGGATCACAGTGAAACAATAATAAAATCAAACTATAAAATAACGCTCTTTGAGACAAGTAAAACAGCATTTAGGAAATATCTTACGAATATAACTAAACAGCGAGTCGTGGATCAAAGACGACTAATAATTTTAAACAAATACATTGACGACACACGCCGACAAGCTATTAAAGATGAAGTTGCTTGTGTGCTAGAATTATCTTAAAACCAAATAAATGGCATCTAATGACTTTCTTCAAAATCTAGATCATGAAATGTTTACTAATACTCCAACAGAAAACACGCAAAAATTTGATATATACAGACTAAGACTTATGAATTTATTATACTGCAGTTAATTTTTGAGACTTAATGCAAAACTTAAAATAATTTTAGTGGAAAAAGAATAATATTTAGGTACCTTTTCAAAATCAACTTCATAAACGGGATATGTTTTTATCAACACATTGCTCTGAACACTAAGTAACGGTAAATAACCGACAAATAGAGGCCCGAGAAAGAAACTGCCAACGGTTCAAAACTGTCAAAAGCTAGGGCTGCCTCATCAAAACCATCAGAAAACTTATTTTTATTTTATAATAGAAAAAAATCGTCGTTACTAACTGGGAATTCCGGTATAGCCAAAAGTCGTGGACCAAATAAAATTTGATTTATTTAATTATATTGATATAACAACTAATTATAAAACATTAGAAAACCTTATTTTATATGGTCTTCTTACCACACAAACCAAGTGATTTTAGTACGAGTATATACGAATATTTAGGAATAATAATAACTCAAAAGTGGAAAGGTATGTATGGGACATCATTAAATTTTTAAAATTATTATTCTGATTTAGTTTATTAGTGTTGAAATTGCTATCAATCAACATATAAAATATGATATGTTCACTTATAATTATCAAATAACATAGTTGTTAAGTCAGTGGACATTACCATTTGGCTTTGGTCACGAAATCTGAAAAATGACCACTGCGCTGCTTGGACAGCATTTGAACCCCTTTGTTCTCATATTATTACATTAGCAAAATATTATATTCGCAAAATATTATATTCTCGAATTATTATATTCTCAAAATATTAGAAGTACAATCAAACACAGTGAAAAATAAAAATGAATTTATAATAGAAAAAAATCGTCGTTACTAACTGGGAATTCCGGTATAGCCAAAAGTCGTGGACCAAATAAAATTTGATTTATTTAATTATATTGATATAACAACTAATTATAAAACATTAGAAAACCTTATTTTATATGGTCTTCTTACCACACAAACCAAGTGATTTTAGTACGAGTATATACGAATATTTAGGAATAATAATAACTCAAAAGTGGAAAGGTATGTATGGGACATCATTAAATTTTTAAAATTATTATTCTGATTTAGTTTATTAGTGTTGAAATTGCTATCAATCAACATATAAAATATGATATGTTCACTTATAATTATCAAATAACATAGTTGTTAAGTCAGTGGACATTACCATTTGGCTTTGGTCACGAAATCTGAAAAATGACCACTGCGCTGCTTGGACAGCATTTGAACCCCTTTGTTCTCATATTATTACATTAGCAAAATATTATATTCGCAAAATATTATATTCTCGAATTATTATATTCTCAAAATATTAGAAGTACAATCAAACACAGTGAAAAATAAAAATGAATTTATTCAAACTAAAATCTCTCTTTATTCCAATACCTAGGCATCATGGAAACACTCGAACGTAATACAATATTAAAATCAAAATTGCAGTATCATACAGTATTGCAAGATTATTTGCATTAATCATTAATATACTATAATTAATAATAACTGAAACTAAACAAATCCCGCGTGAAGTGCATACAAGTTTTCACAAATGGCACCTGTTTCCAAGCACGACGATTGGTACAGCCGCTCAACAATAAAAATTACAAAAGTATATGGAAAATTTATGGGAGCTTATTCAACGCCGCTAACATGGTTAAGCATTCTATTGATTGAATTTTGTTGGATAAACAGTCTGTGATAATGCAATTAATTTTTCTATCATTTTCAATGTATTTTAAAGATCTTTTTTTATCAGGGCAGTGGATAGCACTTTTTAGCAATATTTTATTTTGAATTTGAGCTTCTACTTTTAATGCTACTAAAAATTGGAAAATGGTTGGTCGAGATGGAATTCGAGAGTTAATTCTTCTGTGCCATCCTTCCACTGCATTCGTAGTGCGGTTCTTTTCACCATAACAGCTAAAAATATCTTTGGTAATGTTTTGTAACCACTGGTTATTAAAATAGTCTAGAAATTTCTGTGGAACTTCCGTCTCTGGTGCGATTTCATGTATAGCAAGATATGCTTCTGGAATTAGATTGGGTGGTAACAGAGCCAAACTTGTGCACAACTGTGTGATTTTGCGACCTAAGTGAGTTTCATTGAAATTCATTTTTTTACTCATTCTAAACACAGCATTTAAAAAATGGTAATAACAGCCTTTTACTTTTATTTCTGGATATACCTCACGTATAGCATTAATTGCAGCAATTTCGTAATCGCATTTGAACTAATATTCATACGAAATTGATTTCTAAGTACAGAAAAGAACCTTTTGTATGTATTTGTGTTCTTATTTGGTAATAAGCCATAGACAATAGGCACAAAACTAATTGTGTTTTGGTCTCGTGCGATATCAATATGTAAAGTGTACAATTGGTAAAAAGGCGACGGTGTCACCTTGAATGTACCATCTCCGTATATTATATCAATTGTCTGGAATAATTCTCGTAGCATTTGAGCAGGTAACATTGAAAATATTATAATTCTATCATCCGTCTCATCATCATAATCATCAAGTAAAAAAAAGTCTTGTACAATGTGGTGTGGCAATCTCACATTACTTGTAGTCTTTGATATACCGACATTCAAAAAATTATTTCGCTTCCTGTACAGCGTATCCTTTTTGGAGGTAAATGATGGGATCAGATACTCTTTATTTCGAAAAACTTGTTTTCCCAAGAAGTGCTTTTCAAATATTTTTGGAATGGGTTCAAAATTTTTGCATACTTCTTTTTTGCACTCCTCCATTGCCAAATCAATTATATTTCTTTCAAAATCTACGCTGCAACTATGTTTGGGCTGTCTAACGACTTTCTTATCCGAACTTAATGTAATCGAAGTCTTGCACTCCCTTTGGTTGCAACATCTCCAGTTGGTTGTACCATTTTTATTATTCATGAAGAAGTTGTATTTGTAACCGTTATATAAAAAAACAGACTTGCCTTTTTGACTCGTTATAAATTTGGCTTCACTATCTTCAGACATTTTTATTTTAATATTTATTTATCAGAATGCAAAATTTATTCCCAATAAATATTTTTCACAATGTCACATTATACATCAAAAACAATTGATAAATAAAGACTGACACTAGTACAAACATAGGTTTTGTCATTGTAATCTGACAGGAACTATTATAGCAAAGAGTTTATCTATTAAAACTTCAATATAAATGCACATAATATTATGTTAATGCATATCTTCAGGATTATATGATGATGACAAATATTTATTATTTCTTCCCTCAAATTAAAAACATTTTTCGCTGTGATTGTTCTTTGTGTAATATTTTGAGAATATAATAATTCGAGAATATAATATTTTGCGAATATAATATTTTACGAATGTAATAATATGAGAACAAAGGTTTGAACCTTCATTACTTGTTATTTTTAGAACCTTCTGAGCTACTAGGTCGTATTGGATACTAGGTCGTTCACTGTTCGATTCATTGTTCATCGCTGTCGAACCACGTTTGTTGATCGGTTAAAAGGTGCTGTATTTGCGTATTTTATCGTTGTAGAATAGTCGCTTCGGCTAGCCTGATTTGGTTTCAGAAGTGGAAAGCTTCCTTTCTTTGATATACGCTGGACGTAATTAAGTAGCTGTGAAAATCGTCTGAAACTTAATCCTTGGGCATTAAGCCGTGCATCAAGTCCAACACTTTTAGCTCCCGAACCGATCGGGAACGGCGACTATGTTTGCCATGCCTTCTACTACGTATCGGATGAAGACGAACTACAGAACTCGGATGTCGAGTGAATCTCACTTATAGAACTATCGGAACCAGAAGAATTATCCGGGTAAGGACGATATCGCGATCTGTTACGGGTCATTGATAGACGTCGCTTGTGTATAGGCTTATCACTAAGGACACTATTGAGTCTCTGGCCATGAGGAGGTGGAGGAGTATAACTTTTTTTTTTTTAAATTTGCGAATGTATGTTTTAGTTTTGGGAGTTGATGATCAGGAAGAGAGTGAAAAACAAGTCAAGACGAGCATGTATGTCGTTATAATACTCGTACATTATTAAATTACTGAGTAAAGATAAAATAAATATTTGTGATCACACTAAGTTTGATAAAAAACATCACTCATGAAATACCTGAAATCTCTGAATTATGGAAATACCGAAAATTAACTCATAACACTAGCTTCATTTAATATAGGTAAAAAGTTTGATTTCACCAGAAATAAATTGTGTACGTATACTCTATGCTTCGTAATAATATTTTTAATAAATTTAATATAATTAATATAATATATTTTATATTAATATATTTTAATTAATTTATAAAATAAAACTTTAATAATTTAAAACTAAACTTAATTATCAGAGCGAATCACTGCCTTCTGAGATACAGTTACACACTAGTTCTGAAGGCAGGGATCTATTTTTATTTGTAATTTAGGCTCATTTGGGCATTTCATATTTAGATTGTTTAGCTTAAGATTAGATTTTATTTATATTCTGATTTAAGTTAAATTTTAATTCTTTTTGTATTAGGTCTTTTGGAAATAAACTATTTGTATTTGTATAATAATTATGTAAAAGAAATAAAAAAAAACTATCATACACTTTACACATTATATGTTTGTCTTTAAGCACATACAGCCTAACTGTATGCGCTGCTCAATCGCATCTCAATCTGCGGATAGACATCTTTCCAAACAATAAAATAAACCAATACCTACTTTTATGCTCAAGTAAGTAAGTCAAGTATATAGAGATGTATTTACCTACCATCGAACAATAAACGTCCATACCTCTTTGCAAACCATAATTTTTAGTCGCCGTCATTTCTAGTACCTACCGCATATGTCCATTGTTTATAAAGTTAAAAAGAAACTCATTAATTATTAAGTATCATAAAAAGAAATAGGTGCCTAGGTAGCCACGTAAGTTGTGATTCGATCAGATATGCTGGAGGGTATCTATAATGCAAGTTTAAACCACTAAACATGTTGCAGGTATAAGTCGTAAAGTAGGCAGCTACTCCAGTAACTTTATTCTTCTCTGTGTTATCAATTCTAATTTTCCTGCATCGTACTAGCGCGGTGCTTTATAGTTTTATCACTTAAGAGATTTAAACACATAATAAGTTATAAAGCACAGCAGCAAAAAAAATATATGTATGTCAGTAAGCATATTAAAAGTATCTGTCTTATATAACGTAGAAGAACCAAATATGGAAGTTTGTTTCGTTGTTCATCTATAATTTTTACGTTTTACTAAACACGTTCCTAGAATTTTTGACGTTAATAAATAGTGTCTAAGAATAAGTTTTAGATTAAAAAAAAAAGGTTACTACTCGTTTGTTCAAAATAATCATAATTAGATATACCCTCTGTCAAACTCCAGTTATGGACATCTGATATCGGACACCCAACATACACAACATATTTACAACTAGTTGCCGCCCGCGACTCCGTTCGCGTGGAAGCCGGTTTCCCGTGGGAATGAGAAATTTTCCCGCGGTAAAAAGTACCCTATGTCCTTTCCCAAGTTCAGTTCTTTCTTCTTACCAATTTTCATCAAAATCGGTTCAGTGGTTTAGGCGTGAAAGCGTAACAGACAGACAGACAGACAGACCGACAGACAGACAGAGTTACTTTCGCATTTATAATATTAGTAGGGATTGGACAGACGCTCATTTAAAAACGATAATCAACAATTAGAAACGGTTTACTAGTATTCAAGTGCAAGATGAAAAAAAAAGTATATTATTTCAAAAATACACTAATTAAACGTAATTTCATAATTGGGTCCAGGCATATAACCGGATCCAATTATGAATTAGGAAAAAGTTGAAATGTAAAATTCCGTTGGGGTTTTATGTTAGAGCGTATAATCAATCTCCCGTTATCAATGGTTCCAATAATGATTACAAAAATTAACACTACAGTTACTCCTGTCATTTAAAAAAAGCCTATAAATGTACCTACTTGCGACACGAACACGATCCTTATAAGAAATTCTAAATTTTCCAAATGTATTTACCTACGTCTGGAAAAAGGGCTATTGTCGAAAACAAATTTGCGGATAGCCCTAAAATTTGATTCCATAGCACTTTGAATGCTGGCACGACTGATTAGAATTACTATTTCAATAAAATAATTTACCAGGCTAATTATTTTTGAAGAAATATCGATGAAAAACCATAATTGGTTCAGCGTCGTAATTGGTGCTCTTACCGACATGATCACAGTACCGACATCCCATTCTCTTGTTTATCCACCTCGTATTTTATGTACAAATTGAATAATTTAAACTATGGGTATGATAATAAAAGAGATTGATAAAATAAAATGTGGGTAGATAAAAAATATTTTGCCATCAAATTAAAGTAAGTTTTTATTTAGCACACTTTATATCGTTGCTGTAAGCGTCTTATGACGATGTTACCATCACTATATTGGTTAAGTTATAAAAAAATATATAGAATGCACTACATACCAGAAAGTTTTTCTTTTTACATAGTTCTTACCACTTCTGATCTATTAAAATATTGGATTCAGGATGCTGCAATAAATGATATTTCTTGAATTCTATATTCTTTATTAATTTAACAAAGTAAAAATAGTTTCACAACAATATATTTTTCAATCTACAACGCCCTCTCGCGAGGACGGGCTCGGTCCGAATGACAGATGCAATGACAGTTGTGTACATGGTTAAAACGTTTTTCAATCTTTAAACATTATTGGAAGCAAAACATAACAGATCTATTTGAGAATTTATCAGGTATTTTCTTTAAAAAAATTAAAAGTTCTAACATAATTTTAGTTTAATGTTATTAAAACCGTTTTTTATTTTAGTTATTTTCCTATAATTTTCCATTACGTCAGCAAAACAAATCTAAAATTTCAAAGTAAACATATATTACAAAAAAATCCTTTGTCTCTCCCAGTTCTAAAAACAGTCACATAAGATAGACCGAGAAAAGTATTATTTTACCAATCATAGGGGACTGATAAAATGGGCTTTGTAATACTCGGTTTACATATAAAAAGTGTTTGACGTTGGAGTGAAGATATGTTTGATTGACTGTTTTATTAAAGACGCTTGTATAGTTACATCAAATATTATTATATTCAAGGATTTATGTATAAATTACCCATTTTTATTAATATGTTAAAGCTGTATGTATATCCTTGGGCGACTGTATATATTGGGGACCCGGCTAATTATTTGAAAACCTTATAAGATTATTTTTACTTATTCTTTAACTATTTGCAGATACTATTCACAGTTGAAGTTCCACAGTTGGAGGTGTCACAAAACCAAAATAGTAAGTTTAAAAATTTATTTAATATTGTATTCAGTTAAAACTTACTTTGATTTTACATAGTTCACAATATAATTAATGTTTTTGAATTGCAGCCTTGGCATTAAGCGAATCCCTGACGCGGATGTTGAGTCCACCCCCTGCTCCCTCGCCTCCGTCTGTTCCACCTACGCCAACCCCTCCAGCTCAGCACCGTAGCCGCCGGCGAACTTCCTCATCTCCTCTGCTCGCTACCGTTTCGCCACGCCATTCCATGCCGAGAGCACGGCGAAACAGAAAACAAACTCCGCTGGATCGAGCCACTGGCCGATTTGTGGACATAGAGCGGAGGCGCTTGGAGCTCGAGGATGCGCGTGACAAACGACAGGAGGCGGAGAAAATTGAGGTGAAGCGGAACCGCAACCTTTTGCTAGAACGGGGTTCCTCATGGTCGCTGAAGCGACATTGGATATTTTTAGACGGCCACAATAATGTATTTTTTATTTTATCAATTTATATATGATACATATACCTATAAAAATATATACTGTTCATTTTGAAGTTTTACTTAAATAATTGCCAATAGGTAGGTACAAATTATAACCTACGATTATGTATACCTAAATGACTTTTGACCCGAAGTGTAGGTATTATGCTCTAAATGTCAAAAACTTAAAATTCTTATAAGTTCCCCGGGATTGTCCGGTGCTTAAGAACGTGTAGTTCTATAAAAGTTTATAAGTTATAGGTACTGTAAAATAGATTTTGATAATTCGAATTAAATTATTTTAACTCAAAAGTTCGTGGTTGAAATCTTTCCACGCTTTGTTATATTTATTATATTCTTGCAGTAAAGTGATTTCAGTTTCCTAAAATAATGTACCAACTAACCTACCTACTTTTAATTTCGGTTAAAATTCGTCTGTAGAAGGCTAAAACTGCAGGTAGCAGTTTCAGCTTGTGCAAGAAAATATACAAATTAAACACAATAAATAATATAATAATATAATAATTTATTACAAAAATCAAAAAAAAAAAAATGCAACCCATTAAAAAATAATGTTTTAATATTTACACTACAACATACTATTAATTGCTCTCCCAACTAATAAGTCGCGATCCGTTGACGTTGAGGCGTCTATTTGTATGCCCTCAGCATCATCTTCAGGCAGCTCAGCTATATCCACCAGTGGCGGGGGACATGAGCCTAATGCAAGGTTGTGTAGCACACCGCACGCAAGGACTATTTTGCTGACCATTTGAGGATGATAATGAAGGGTTCGGTGTCGAAGTAAACACCTCCAACGCCCTTTGAGAAGTCCGAAACACCGCTCAATACAGTTTCGGGCTTGTACATGGCGTCTGGTATAAGTTTCTTCTCTGGACCCTGGGGCGGCATTTAAAATTGGTGGCATTAGCCATGGCCTCTGAGGGTATCCCGAGTCACCTAAAATATGAAGTAACAATAATGAACAATCTATCGCCATATTATTTGGAATTAAACTCATTTTAACGGGTTTAATGCGTTTATTATATTATTTTTATTAGTCCGACGTTTCAGCATTTTTACAAATGCCGTGGTTACGTGTAGACTGAAATGTATGACGTCTACATAAAGTACCTATACCGTTAAAATGAGTTAAATTTCATGCAATAATGATCGCGTAAATCTAAGAAGTTATCGGCATATTGATCAAATACACTAATAGCTAATTGTTATTATTTGTATTTACCCAAAAGCCAAGTCTGTTCACCATGTTGATGAAGCGCACGCATGTATGGTTCCACCCGACTTGCTGACCATATAAAAAAGAGTCGTGTGTAGCCCCTCCAAATTTGGAAATTACATTGATTATTTTAAGATTGTGGTCACAAACCTATGGAACAAATAAGGTAATATGTAATGCAAAAAAAAATATCGCTTAAACAGTGTAATAAATAGACTAAAGTATAATTAGATATATTTAGGATACCTATTGCTCTGGAAGGCTTTAAAGTGAAGAAATAGTATAGGTACGCTACTAACTAATCGGTAAAAGAAACTTACCATTTGCACGTTTAGAGAATGATAACCTTTTCTATTGAAAAATAGGTGCTCATCTACAGCCGGCTTCACAATTGCAACGTGGGTACAATCGATGCACCCAATTACCCCCGGCAAATTAAATTTTCTTTGAAACCTAAAATAACATTTTGATAAAAGTAAATGCATTGTTTGTGTACCTGCCTACATGAATAGGTATATGTAAATTAAAAAATAGATAGTTACTCTCTTCTAATGTTAGCCCTTTCTTGTCTTGTTTCAGGAAATTGTATATATTTCCCTAAAATGTTTGGGTTATTGAGGGCCTCCACCACTTCCTTAATACAGCGACACGCGGTTCGCTGTTGTAAATGCTGGGTCATGCCCACGATTTTTTGGTACGACCCAGTTGCCAAAAAACTTAGAGTGCACAGTATCTAAAAAAAGAGATAACTTTTAGGAACAATATGCTCTACAATTTTTTTCTGTTGATGGTTATATACGTAAGTTTAGGTGCTTTAACAAATATCTAGTCCGAGACATTTGCTGCAAACTCTATCCTATTTTATATACTAGTAACTACTTAGGAACAAACTTACTACTGTTTTCATAGATTACCTTTACTTCGAGAGAAATTTCCTTCGTACCTCGTAGTGCAGTAAGTGATTTGAGGTCTGCAATAAGGGTATTGAATATTCTTTTCTTTAAGCGAAACCGCTCAATAAAAAGACTTTCCGGCATATCACGAATTGGCTCCAAATTGCTTCTCTCGTGGTTCCTTTTCTGCCGTCTTAGCCACACCTCTTCGTTACGAGCCTCCCACAACATATTTAGTGAATGCATTTTTATTTTAGTAACAAAAGTTTATTGAAAATTTTTGAAACTAAGCGCGGCAACAGTAACCAATCAACTTTTTTTTTTCTTGTGCGGCCATGGTCCGGTCCATTTGCACATCATGTAAATATCAATGGTATTTGATTTTTTTCACTAAACGGCTTTTTAGTATTAAATTCAATAAAATCTTTGATGTAAAACTTATAAATATTTAAAAGTTAAAATTATCAAAAAATATTTAAAATTGTAAATGGGTACGAAATATTTTTATGCCTTGTAATAATTTTGATTTGCCATTTTCAAAGCATAAAAAAAAAACAATTTGCCTTTTACAGTGCCAAGTGGCAATTTTTACGAGCGTTTCGTTTCGTTTGAATTCGCTAGGAAGCGTACGCCAATACCTTGTAGTTAACGCTAGAAAATGGCGGCTATTTCGATCAGCTGATTGAGAATTTATTTGTATTGGACTAAATTTATTTTAGATGGATGAAAGTGTGAATGTAAGATTTTTGAATAATATAATCATATTAGTAATGAGTATATCCCGAAATAAAGTAAGATTTGTCTTCAATTTGAATTGTTATAGATATGTTCCTACGTAGAAGTCCCTTCGGCCACTTCCGAAACCAAAGTTCGAAACCGGTTTCTAAATAAGAATTTTTTTTCTTCTTTCGAAATTGGTTTCGGTAAAAGAATAATATTTCTTATCTCGAAATTCGTTTCGAGATAAGAATATTGTTTCGTCTTTCGAAACTATCAAATCTAATTTTATTTCTTCATCTATCTCCATGTTGTTTATCAATGTTCAAAGCGAGTGGCCAGTACTATCTATGAAGTATTGTGCGTAGTTGTGCATACTACTCATTACTATGATTCCACCCAACTGTATGTCTTATCGATATGTGGTCATACTGATTAATAGTTCAATAGAGATCTGGTCTATTCGCTATATTGTCCCATCACGATCTAGTCCAACTGAGACTTAGTCTAATGGCGATTTAGTCATAAACACTACCTAGTCATATTGAGATGTGGTCTTAAAGATCCTAACCCTTCGAAACTATCAAATCGTAATCTAATCCTATCTATTTAGATGTATAAGAAGTAAGAATTGAAAGTTAATATATATAATATTTATATTTAATTCAAATAGAAAATAAAAAACATTTAATAATGCAATGAAAACGGTGCAATAATTTCAAGGCAATGGCCAACCGTGATTTCTTTTTTTTTAAGCTGTTGGATTGCTAATTTTATTTCTTCATCTATCTCCATGTAGTTTTTGTTCTTTTTAGTTGCTTTTTTGCAAACGCCAGTTTCATTTTTCAAAACATCCAGGACTTGAGCTAATGTAGGATTCGTACGCGCAATGAATCTGTTTAATTTGGAGTGCCACCCCTCCAAGTGGTTCGTAGTTCTAATTTCTTCCTCGCTGCAGCTGCAAACTTTGTGAAAATTGTTTTGCTCAAACCATTGCCTTTTAAAATATTTGTTAAACTTTTGAACTTCTATGGCATTTGGGCTTTTATTCATAACATAGTTATATCCTTTAGTAATAAACTGTTGCGGCAAACGGGCTAAGCCTGCACAACGAGCTACGTGTCTCTTTTTGACACTGGAGTTTAAGTTCAGTTTCTTTGCCTTTCGGAATAATGCCCTGTTAAAATGGAAGTAGCATAACTTTATTTCGATCATTGGAAAGACATCTCTGATTCCTAGCATTGCTGCTTTCTCAAAATCCAAAGTAATCTTCTTTGGTTCAAATGATGGAATTTGTGATTTTATTAATCGGAATAATACTTTGTATGTCTCCTTTTTTTTGTTTTCGAGAAAGGCAAAAATTAAAGGGGTTAATGAAAGAGTATTTTCATCATAGCCGTGTATAGAATATAACTGTTTAAAACATCGTGGGCAAGATTTAAATGTTCCGTCGCAGTAAATGTGTTTATAATTTGTGATTTTTTGTCTTGCATTTGCTGTGCAAAATACTAATATGCGATTGCCGTCATCAATGAAATCAGCTAAGATCAACTTTTCAAATTTTCCGGGAACAACTACTTCGCTAGGTAGTGTAAATCTCTGTTTTTTGACACCTAACACTTTGTTGCGTTCGTTGTATAGCCCGCTTTTAACATTACTAAAACTTGGCAATTGATCACTTATAACCGTATATCCCAAATTTTCCATATCGGCCATCATATCGTCATATTGTTTTTTTATTGATACAAAGTTAGTACTCACTTTTTGTTTTAAATTATCCATGTTTTTAAGATATTCTGTTTTAACAATATCCCCTTTACAGTGACTCTTGTGTTGATTTATTTTTATAATTTCATTCTTAGAATTAATAGTAAAGTTACCTTTGCATCCCAAATGTTCTTTTACGCAATAATAAAATGCGTTGCCGCTTTTGTAAATTTTCTTTCTATGGTACTTCCGCCCTTCGTACAGAGCTGCTACTCCTCCTCTTTTAGTACTTATAAACTCTATTTGTGTTTTATCCATTGTATATAGGTACTGCAATTCTGAATACCACGTAAATGAATGCTATTAAAATAGCTTCGTTGCACTTCCGTACTTTATCAGCACTTGACATTGACTTGACGTATATCATTGATGATAATGGCAATATATGTCATTTTAATTAAAAAGGTTTCATATTGTGTTAGTGGATAGTAAATAGCAAAAAAGCAACTAAAAAGAACAATAACAACATGGAGATAGATGAAGAAATAAAATTAGATTTGATAGTTTCGAAAGACGAAACAATATTCTTATCTCGAAACGAATTTCGAGATAAGAAATATTATTCTTTTACCGAAACCAATTTCGAAAGAAGAAAAAAAATTCTTATTTAGAAACCGGTTTCGAACTTTGGTTTCGGAAGTGGCCGAAGGGGTAGAAGTACGTAACATAATTTTCTTGAAAATTTCGTTATAACTTAGTAAAATTAAGTTTCAGTGTTTTGAAAGTTCCAATCGGAGCTTAGAAATTTACTTGAAAAAACAATACTTATTACCTAAGCTTTAATCATGCCACAACATTGTTATTTAAATTGAAAGAACAAACTTTGTAGGAAATTCAATAAATGTTCTTCTTTGTATGTTGTTTGCGAAATTTGAATCAGTTCTAAGCCAATTGGGTCCCCAATAGAAATGCAGCGTTCGCTACGCTAACCGTAAGCGTTACCCCAGCCAGATTTTGTCGAAAATCACATTTTTTTTTAAGTAGATAATTAGAAGTCCAACTTCTTCAATTGTTGTGCTGATTTTTAAATTTGTTTTGCTTATGGTTTTTTTGTTATTTGACAAAAACAGATCTGGCTGGCGTAACGTTACCCCAGCCAGATGTTTTGTTAATTAAAGGGTTTATTGAAATAAACTTTAGGTACATAATTAGTATTCTGAACGAGGTAAATGTTGCCACAAAATTTGAATTTGTATCGTTTATGGTTTCGGAGATATTCAAAATCCTGCTGGGGTAACGTTTACGTGTTCGCTGAATCTCCGAAACGGCTAAGCGAATATGTATAATTTTTTGTACACAGCTTCTATGAATTTGTTATAATTTGTTTGCCAATAAAGAAAAACAAAATAATGCACCGTTTAGAAGTATTTTAATTAATAAAAAAACTCAAAAATAGCTCCTAGCTCTTCAAAAAAGAGCTCTAAAGCCTTATTTGAAACGTCATTTTGTAGCTTACAACTGCCTTCAAATGTTTGTAAATTTTCATTAGAATCCTGTAGGTATTTATTAAGTTACAACGATATTTAATTCAGTTCTCGTAACGATGCGCTCCGGAGATTTTAAGCCTCCGATTTACTGAGTTCCTTGTGGATTTAAAAGTTGAATAAGATATCATTAATTAGTATTTTAGTTCAATTTTCTACCTGTAAAATTTCAGCGTAATACGATTTGTAATTACCGAGATAATTAAAAGAAAGACATTAGGTAGTGCATGATCATGGCAACCCGACCAAGTATAGATGGTTACGAAAAAGCGGCCGCGTAGTACTTTATACTAACTTTTGAAATTAATAGGATAGTTTTAAACGTAAAGTACAGTTACGTACAGAAGTGTAAAACGAAAACAATATCATCTTAATTTGAGTATTTTTATTTACAAATCATGTCTTATAAACTTACAAAGAAAAATGCGAAGTACCTAAACACTTTAATTTAGTTATATATTTTCTTATAGCAGCATAATAAATGTTCATTGGCTCAACATAATTATAAATTAACTTCAAAAAGATTAACATTGATTTTCAAATCATGAACTAACAATCACATAATAAATTATTGACTCTGACATTATTATTTTAAGAGCACATTACGATGACTGGCTGGCTAGTATTCTTATAAAAATAGTTTTATTATTAAAATCACAGATCATTATTAAAACTAAATTAAATCACATTGTACTTAGTAAAATGTTCGATTTTAAATATCAAAATAAACTTTCGGACATAGATACAGCTCTAATATAGTTATATTGTTTAAAATCACAGATCGATAATTTTAAAAACAAAGAAAATATTTACAATATGTACCAACTTTTTAACACCCTAAGAATCACAGATCTTTTAAAACTATACAAAATCACAGTGCGTTTCATAAAATATTTACAGTAGGAAATGGTTTGATTTCAAATATGTACTACAATAATCTTTCGTACATATATACCTCTATAGTTTTAAAGTAAAAACTAAATATAGTTATATTGTTTTAAAATCACAGATCAATAATTTTCAAATCAAATAAAATTCTTAAAATAGATATCTACTTTTTAACACTAGTTAATAGCTCTAGTGACAGTTGAACGACAGTGAACTTTTTACAGTCATAGTGCTTTTATTTTCACGTTACAGCTAGACCTCCAAGGATGTTTTGTTCCTCTAAGCTCAGGAGGAATTGTCAGAATAAGCATTTAAATCACATCAACATTTAAAAAATTAGATACAAATATAATCATATGTCATCAGATTGCAACGTATAAATAATCGCATGAGGCATTATTTCTGTTTTATTTTTTTGAATTTTGGTGTACATATCGTCATAACATTGAAATGTCCGATTATGTTTCCGAAAGCAATGAGCTTTATAGTGACCAATCCCTTCTGAGCTTAGAGGTGGATCAAATTCAATGATAGACAAAATCTCATAGAATCTTTCGTTGATCTCAATATTGACAGGAACATCATTGAATAGAATACGGATATCATGAATCTCAAACATTATCAAACTGTTCAAATTATAGTTGAAGCTTACTGTTCCTTTTTTACAACAATAACAGAGGGGTGGTAAATCGTCCTTCATTCCCGATTCTACAGCCTCTTGTAATTTTGTAATACCTTTCTGATTTATTATATTTATATTTAGTGGCAAGTATTTACATTCAAAATGTGTTTTGTTTTCGTGATTAGTGCAATTTTCGTTTGAACAAGTTCTTTTTCTAGTAGCGGAAAAGTATGATGTGCAGATTTCTTCGAGTATTTTTGTGACGTTACATGCACAGTTTATTACATTGCACCTAGTTTCATCATTGATTTCAATTCCAGGGCAAAAAATACTTGATAAAAGTATATCTCGCGTGTCATAAAGTTTTTGATTAAATCTCTTTGCAGTAGCAAGGTCTGCGATGAACTTCGTAAAAGCATCAACACAATTATTAATTTCTTGCCTGAACACAAGTCTGTCTTTGTAAGCTATGGCAAATGTTTGCGAGATGGCGTCAAATGCACAAGTATTAGTAAGAATTAGTTTTTTATTTTTAGATATGGCAATGTTTCCATTTTGTAGTATATATATGGGTCTCAAGTTATAATTTGCTTTGTTATGAGGAACAGCAAGACCTCTCCAGTTTTCAACTTCTACAGGTTTATCCTGAAATATGGATTCTAATCCGAAATCTATATTGCTCGTTACGTTTTCTATTTTATCTATCTGTTTTTGCGACTCCTTCCTATTAATCAAATCCTTATTGCTCTTTTTGATTTGAACTTTATTTATCTTTTCCTCAGTAGTTTGAGATTCAGTTGTTTGCGAGATACTTAATTTCACAGTCCCATTTATAAAAGTGTAGTGTTGAATCAAAAATTCATCTAGTCGTATTCTCTCGTCTTTGGTGTTAAAATAAATTGTTTTTAAGTCCTTAAAATGGCTTTCAACATTTGAACTACTAGGAACATCTTTGGCATCGACAAAATAGTTGGTCATGACGTTACCCCACATAGGCAATTTTCGCAACAATCTTTTCAATGTCTCATTAACAGCCGGCAAATAATACTCATTTTGTTGTTGATATTTTACGTCAAATAATAATAAATATAACTTTTCAGTCTCAATAACGTCGTTGTAATATTTGATAAGAGGACAAATAGTACTGTCAGCCTCATAATTTTCAGGAAGTGTATCATTTTCAGGAAGAATATTTTCTTCCTGAAAATGATTATCTATGTCATCATCAATTTTGATATGGTCGTTTTTAGAAATTTTAGAAATTTTTGTTGACAAACGCTGTAAAGCTTCTTCGTATTTACCAGGGCTAATATATTCGGGTAGTGACACCGTAACAATATCATCAATAATCTTTTTAATTTCTTTGTAACAATGTTGTCCGTAAATTACTTTTATACAATTAATATAAAAATATTTACATTTTTCTGAGCATTTGTCAAAACAACTTTGTTTAGGCAGTTTTTTGAAAAAATGGGATTTGTCTAGTCTGACGTAGCAAACTGGCACATGCTCAACCTGCCCTTCCAAAAGTGAAAAACACTGTGCTAAGTATTCATTGGTATCTGTTTTAAGGAAAGTACGACATATTGCTTTTAATAAAGCAGCTGAATCGTCACAGATTATTTCTTTGGGTAAATGTCGATTTACTGCCCATGTACTTAACCAAGTGGCTATACATTCAGTTGTGTGTGATTGTGATGCCATATAACATAAGGGAATGCTAGTACTGGTAGTGTATGCCATAACAACATATAAAAAAGTATGTTTAGCGTCTTTAGCGCTTACTCCTGGGGGCGCTATCGTTTGAAAGATCGAACCTGTTGCGTCTAAGGATAAAACAGTATGTGTATTTTTTAAAATCTCATCGTAATATTTACTTTGTTCGTTTGTCCAGAAGTAAACAAAAAACGGTACAAGTGAAAAATTGTGTATGTATGTATTAAATGGGGAACTCTGAGACATTGCATAAATAGATATAATTGTGTTTTTATCAAATTGTAGTGCCCTTTTAGCCTCATGACGTATTTTCCTCAAATTATTCAATTTTGGCATAGTTGGAGGTTCTTTTGGATTGTCTTTATCCATGAGTTCGTCTGCCATTAAAGTTCTGACTTTCAACGCCTTGTAATTCATTAACCTCTCAGCAATTTTTCGTTTTCGGTTTGATGTCAGTCTATTTTTAACGTTTTTATCGTGGACAAAGTTTTTCTCGAAACGATTTACTTGACAAACCACATTTACAAAATTTTCAGTCAACGGATTTAAGTACATAACAATATTCGCGCCACACTGAGTACATTTTCCCTTGCATACAATGTCGTTTAATTGAAAGTTCGTAGGTACATAACAATTTTTAAAAGCGAAAGTACAATCAAGTTCCGTTTTTTTCCATATTTGGTCTTGAAGCTCATTAGTCCAACTATTCTGTAACAATGTGTGGTTTTTAGGTGCGATACGTTTGAATTCATAAATGTCCATTTGAAACTCTATTTCCAAATCAGAATAGTTGTCGCAATTATCAGTTTTTTCAAAGTTGATGTTATTATCGAGGTCGGTTATGTTGTTCGTCACGTCCGTTGTGTTATTCGTTAGTCCATCTGAGTTATTATTATCGTGAAAAAAGTATTTCTTATTACGTCTTACTGAAGCTTGTATGGCCATTTTAGACATTTTGTGTTGAAACATTTCGTTTAATTCATTCTGTATGCTTTCATATACATCATGATTAATTGGAGGACAAGTCTTAAAATTATCAAATACATAACCATATTTCGAAATAACGCGTTTTTGATCATGCAACGGTATAACACTTTTTCTACCGGCCATTATGTTTATAAATTTCTTGTCGGATGCAGGAATCGATTCACTGGTGTGCGTTGCTCCAGCACAAAAATACGTGGCCAGATAAATAAATAAATATACAGCAGGCAACGAAGATACTTGGTGCTTGCACATGTCTTCGCTTAGGAGATTGTCGGAGCCATCAAATTGTCTACAACAAAAAAAATATAATTATTAAAGCACATCTAGTATACTCAGGTACTAGACGACCAATACTACGATACGATAATTCGTGGCTGCATCTTTTGTCGCACACGGCACAATAGTGCAGGAACTTTAGCATATCTTTGTATGGCGAAATCGCATTAATTCATAACTTAGATTTTTTTTCTCCTTGTATAGTTGATCGTATTGCTAATCGAATAATAAAGGAATCCAACTGATTTTATGACCGGAAAATAATAAAAAAAAAAAAATTTTTTTATTTCACCTCGTAACAAAAAAAGTAAAAATACTATAAGATTATTTTTTTATCCAAACGCATTGTTTTATTTTAAGCTTAACAAACATGCTATAATCCAACTGTTTTTATTTACGGAAATATTATATTGATTAAATAACGTGTTTTTCGCCAATGTATTATTTTTTCTATGTTCCGGTCTTAAATTTAGGTGGATTTTTATTCCCTTGTGGTTTTTGATTTTATGCATATCTATATCAATAAAATAGTGATAGTATTTATGCTTTATTAAATAAAGTGTTTTTCGCCAATGTGTTTTTTTCTATGTTCCGGACTTAAATTTAGGTGGATTTTTATTCTCGAGTGGTTTTTACAAGATTTTATGCATACTATATCAGTTAAAATAGTGATAGTATTTATGCTTTGTTAAATAACGTGTTTTCGGCAATGTATTTTTTTTTTCTATGTTCCGGACTTAAATTTAGGTGGATTATTAAATATAGTATCTTAAAATTGTCCTATTTAACGAAATTTAAAATATTACGCTGATAGCGAATCATTTTTTTTTAAATTGTATTTTTCCTACACTACAAGCCAGCGGCCAAGTTTGCGACCACGAAGCAAATTATACGTAGCTTGATTGCAACAATCAGTCGTGCCAGCCAGAGCTGGACTAGACCCATTCTGAGTACCTATTGGGGGAAAATTAAAAAAACAATAACTACTCACCACAGGTGGATAGTCGCCAGATTTATGAGTGTGATGTGTGTCAAGTCAACATGCATCCAACTGTGATTTGCTTATATCTTCCATAGGCAGCCGGCGCCGCGCCGTCCGCACCGCTATTACCTACTCATCTCGCCACAGTCACCACCAAATTGCTGTGGTTACATTGTTATGCCTACATTAAAGAGAAACACTAAGTTAATTTGAGTCTTATTTTTTTATATTAAAGTCATCAACATCATTAGTTAAGAATTTTAATTAAAAGTGTATTATTCACGGTTGGTTCATGGCGAATCATTTCACATAATTCGTGTAATTTATCAGTGACTAGATTTCCGCCCCACGGTTTCACCCGCGTTCAATGAGTTTTCCCAATGTGAATTATACATAAAAACCTTCCTCTTTAATCATCAATCATCATCATCAAAAAAACCGCATCAAAATCCGTTGCGTAGTTTTAAAGAAATAGTTCAAGGGGAAATAGGGACAAATAAAGCGACTTTATTTTTACTATGTAATGATTAAAAAGGAAAATTATTTTTATACATTAAGTAGCTTACCTTTTTCATTAGTAACTCACGAACTCAGGTATTATGGTCCGCAATAGAAGTACTTACTTCATAGTAGTTCACTTTAAATTAAACGAAATTGCGAAAATATTTTACGGAAGCGTATGCGCACTCATTCAACGAAACCAAATCTTTGACTAACTCTATCGAGCGACAAACAATCATCCGCCCTCCGTCCCTCGTCCCAAGGACGCGTTATCGACGCTCTCTTTCTTTCTTCAGTAAGTTGCAATGATGTCGTCTCATGTGCATAACTGTGAAGAACATAGAACACGCGCGAATGCAGCGCGCTAAGTACAAAGTCTTCTATCTCTCTATCTATATTATTTTAAAACTGCAACGGGACCGTGTTTGTGCCAATTAAATATTTCACTATTTTGTTAATAAATATATAAGTTTAGCGCTTACGTCACAACAGGTTAAATAAGATAGGTAATGAATGGTACAGTATTTTAAGTAGGTAACATAAATAAGTAGACACAAATTAAAAATATATAACTAATTTAATTCATTTCAAGATATATACTATGCTATAGGTAGGCTGAATAGTTTAATTCTGTACGCGACTGTATTGAGCATGTAGCGTTATTATACTATACGTTTTAAAAGGTAGGCATAAAGTACTACGCGGCCGCTTTTTCGTAACCATCTATACTTGGTCGGGTTGCCATGATCATGCACTACCTAATGTCTTTCTTTTAATTATCTCAGTAATTACAAATCGTATTACGCTGAAATTTTACAGGTAGAAAATTGAACTAAAATACTAATTAATGATATCTTATTCAACTTTTAAATCCACAAGGAACTCAGTAAATCGGAGGCTTAAAATCTCCGGAGCGCATCGTTACGAGAACTGAATTAAATATCGTTGTAACTTAATAAATACCTACAGGATTCTAATGAAAATTTACAAACATTTGAAGGCAGTTGTAAGCTACAAAATGACGTTTCAAATAAGGCTTTAGAGCTCTTTTTTGAAGAGCTAGGAGCTATTTTTGAGTTTTTTTATTAATTAAAATACTTCTAAACGGTGCATTATTTTGTTTTTCTTTATTGGCAAACAAATTATAACAAATTCATAGAAGCTGTGTACAAAAAATTATACATATTCGCTTAGCCGTTTCGGAGATTCAGCGAACACGTAAACGTTACCCCAGCAGGATTTTGAATATCTCCGAAACCATAAACGATACAAATTCAAATTTTGTGGCAACATTTACCTCGTTCAGAATACTAATTATGTACCTAAAGTTTATTTCAATAAACCCTTTAATTAACAAAACATCTGGCTGGGGTAACGTTACGCCAGCCAGATCTGTTTTTGTCAAATAACAAAAAAACCATAAGCAAAACAAATTTAAAAATCAGCACAACAATTGAAGAAGTTGGACTTCTAATTATCTACTTAAAAAAAAATGTGATTTTCGACAAAATCTGGCTGGGGTAACGCTTACACGCTAACCATAGACAATATGTAGGTTTTAGCGTACAATTCAATAGAAACATCGCTTATTTCAATTGGCTACGCATTTTCTATTCGCAACGATTATTCGAAAGCGATATTCGACAAAAGGCGCCTTCAACTCATAGAACTGTGTCAAAAATCCGCCATTTTGTGGCGTTATTTACGAATTGCAGAATGACATTCTATGGGAGTTTGCTTATTGACACTTGGCTTCAATTTTTAAATTCGCTAATGAAAGATAAAATCACAAGCGTAAGAAATGTCAATTTCATACATTTTTTATTCTATTTACTCGTTTGGGTAAATGTGCAGGCAAATGAATTTTCCCACTCGCTGAAGCTCTGCTTATTTCTGTAATAGGTGTAACTGGTTACAGACTTTCGATCACTTTCATTCTAAACGCGTATAAAGTTAACTTAACTGGTTCATTCTTATTATGTAGCAAAAATGCATTAATCATACACATTTGCATAATATGGATTATTACCTTTTTATACCAGCGATAGGTTTTATGTTCACAACAGTAATAGCTTAGCATCTGGTCGTGTTTATCTACAGCACGCATATGAGTATTATATTTAGTCTGTACTTCCGGTTTTTGGCTTACCCTGCCACGTCTATTGGTTATTGGAACATAATCGCTTTTGTGTTCAGAACTAATAAACAATATTTCCCGTTTGTCCTTCCATTTGGTGACAGTAATATTGTCTTTATTGTGCATAACAGCAGCTTCGCCTACATCTAATTTAGCATTAACAACTGTTTTTGGTATATATTTTTTGTTGGATCTAAGAGTCCCTGTTAAGAAAGTTTTTTCATGTAATAATTCAGTAGCAAGGGGCAAACTTGAGTAGTAATTATCTACATACAATGAATGTCCTTTATTTTTATACAAATCTAACAATAAATGTACACCTTTTTTTCCTCCCACTACTGTATCCTGAGCTCCAGCATAAACATGGATTTTCTGACATATTCCAATTCGATCAGCTAACAGATATAGTTTAATGCCATATTTATGTACTTTGCCTTTTAAATATTGCCTGAATTTTAAACGTTATGTCCATAAAATCAGAGACTCGTCTATAGTCGTTCCATTGTTTCATTAAATACATTGCATGAATCGGAAGTAAAGGAGCCATTTAATTTCCGTACTATATTTGGCAGCTCATTCCTATGATATGAATCGTAAGTTCCTTGTGTTTCACAAAATGTGTCAAATATAGAGTTTGTCATTGAGTAAGTTCGTGAATATAAATAGTCGATCGATTCACGGTTCCCTCTTATAATTACTGTATTCATAAGGACAATCTTCTGACGGCAACTTGTTACCTATCTCCTCGTCAGGACGCTTATCACTTGATGACAATATGTCGATTATAGCCTTGGTTCTATTTGAAACTATGGGATATCTGCAAAAAAAAACAACTATTATTACAGAAAACACTTTAGCTCTACGTATTACAAGAAAAAGATGATAGTTTTTGTAGAATTGTAATTCACCACAGTGGTATTGCATTTTATTAGTGTTAATTAAAATCATTCTTTGGACCTTATGCAGGTAAAGTTTAATTTCTGGTATATATACTGAATTGTCTACCACTAAATTAAGGGTGTGAGCAAAGCACCGACCATGCTTAGCTCGACCAAAAGTTATCTCAATGGCTTTGACGATGTTACTGCCATTGTCAGTAGTAATACTTACAATTTTGTCGTGGGACAATCCCCAATCTTCACAAATTTTAATAATAATTTCCGACAAATAATCTCCTGTATGATTGCTATGCAGTGGTTCACATGCAATGATAATTGACTTCATTTCAAAATGTTCTATGAAATGTACTGTTTCGCCTAAAAAACTCCTTAACTGCAAATCTTTCTATTCATCAATTGTAAGGGAAACGGTTTGATCTAACTGTATTTTTTGTATGACATGGGTTTTTTTTCTTCATATTTAGAATCTACGAGGTCTGTGATAGTTTTACGGGACGGAACTTTGTATTAAGGAGCTACAATCTTCATAATTTTTTTGAAACCTAATCCTTCTACTATACTTAATGGCAGACTGTCCCGACATATCATTTCTGCAATGATTTGAGTTATTTCCTTATTTTTACTTCCATCTGAGGCGTAGGCTAAAACTTTTGCAAAAAAAGCTCCAATACTTGATCTGGCACGCTTGGACGTTAAAGGTTCAGCTCGAATTTCTGTCGCTGGAGATTGCATCGGTGAATTTTCATTCCCAGACATGCTGATATCTTGAACATCATCTTCATATAAGTCCTACGCCAATAAAATTACAGGTAGTATTACGGCTAGAAGACATTTTTAATTGTTACCAACAACGACAGCATACAAACTTTATCGCACTCAAAACTGCAACTGCACTGATAGAATGAATCTACTTTATACTTACATGCATATATGCATAACTACCGATAGAGAGCGCCGTTTTTTTTAGCCTCTCGAATGCGAGGCAGATCACGAAAACGCAGATCCGCGTTTGGGTATTTATATGCGGTGACGCTGATCAGCGTTAGATAAAATACAACATAAAAAATAAAATGCAAAATGTGTTACATACTATACGTATATTTACTGTTAATAAAGTTTTTTTGCAAGAGGTGCAGAAATCGAATTGATTCGATTTCCCGTGAAATATCATAATGTTAATAATGTTAAATGATATGTAACAGTAATTTATTATACTTCTTCTGCCCCCCTCTGGCGCCAAAATTGCAACCGCCCTTGACTGCCTATACTGCTATAAAAATAAAATTACTACTTATTATGTCTGCCAAACACTTTATTGCTTAAATGAAGAAAACCAAAACTTCCATTCTCACGCTTCGTACTCGCGCGCCATGTTGCCGCAGACGACGGATATAGACAGATTGACGACTCTCCCCTGCATATGAAAAGTTAATCAACTTATATTTATGAACTTAATTTGACGTTTTTCGCAAGTAGGCGCTGTTTATAAAATTGAAACCAAGATTCTTTCATCAATGGCATAGATACAAGCTGTTTCTAAAATCATACTGATTTATAAAAAAACGATTATTAAAAAAAATCGAAAATAAAAAATAAAATAAAAATCGATTTAATTTTTAACCTCCCTACCCAAAACCCAACAGATATTCTGCCACTTGCACGGTTATCGATTATATTACGTTCTGCATATCGGGTATTATTTATGCGCCAGAGTGACATACGACCATTTTCGGTAGAATGAAATGTTTTTTCATCCGAAAATATGACATTTGTATTGAAGTTCTAGTTGAAGTGGTAGGGTCTTGTCGTAAATGGGAAAGAATTTCTTCTTCGTTGCTTGAACTGTAACTTCGTGGTCTGCCTACATCACCTGATAACAAAAAGTTCATTTTGAACGAGTTCAAAATCCTCAAACGAGCATCCAGTTCCTAGATACCTGAAACAATGAAGTATATTATATTTTTTTGTTGTGACAGTAACTAAATTACAGAGGAAGTGGAAGAGTCTTCGTGACAGTTTTAATAGAGAAAATGCAAAAAACAAGAACGTTGCGAGTGGTTTGGCAGCAACAAGCAGTAAACAGTACATTTATTTCAATCATCTATCTTTCTTGAATTCCTTAAAAGAAGTGAGACCGCCTACCGATGATACTTCCGAGTGTACAACAAATGATGCGGAAACACCTCGCCCGAAAATAAACAGAAACATTAATATAAAAAGGGCTGAAATTCTCAGAACACTGTCGGAAAATTTAAAACGTAAACATGATCAAATAAGCGATTAAAATGACCCCGATAAGCAATTTCTGATGTCGCTGCTTCAACATGTAAAAAAATTGAAACTTGATTTTCAATCAGAACTATTACAGTTAATTAGAAAAAACAAGCATAATCAAAATTATGAAACCTATACGGCACAATATTATGGTTATTCTTCAGGAAATGCCAACATACACTCTACACAAAATGCTTCTACATCTGCCCAGCCTTCTCCACTTCATTCACATTATTCCGACAAGTCTATGCTTGACATGTCACACAAAGTACATTTTATATATATTTAAATAGAGACGTCACTTTTAAAAAAGAAGCAACTAGCGCCACCTAGAGAATAGAGTCTGCAACTAATTTAGATATTATGTGTACCTTTTCCATTTTTATTGATGATGTTCCTATAAAAGATTTGCTTACCAAGTAAATAAAACAGTAAAAAACAGACACATAAATTTTATAAAGATAAGACAATTTTTGAACAATGTCTAAATAATCAATGTCTGTTCTGCGTCCAGTTATTATTTTATTCGTGTCTTTACACCAATTATGAATAAATATATTTAAACAGACGTTTTCTATTTTTTTTATTAATTCCTCTTTATGATAAATACAGGTTATAAACGAATAATCAAGTATTACAGATAAAACAGTTTTAATATATTCCTTGATATTCCGTATTTCACTTTTTTCGCGTAAAATTTTAATAGTTGCGTCCTGAATTTTAGAAAAGATATTAATTAGCCCTTCAGAGGGATATCTAAGACATGTTTTGAATTTAAAGTATTCCCTAAATTTAATAGCACCACCCTTTTCTAAACTATATAAATCTTTCTTACAGATAATGCAAGGAAGTTTAATTTTTTTTTAAATGTATCCTGCAACATATTGCAATTGACACTTTACTTTTTCATTGGCACACTTTGATTCGACACTTTCAAAGTTTAAGTGCACATCCTCAAAATCAATTTCTGTAACAAAATTACCTGTATCCCGCTTTTGAAAAAAAAATTTTTTCAGAGAATCGAATGCGGCACATGAATCGGCTTCGCAATTTGAGCCAGGGGAGTGCGTACCACTAAAATTATTAATTAAAAGTGACGCATAAGCTGCTTCGAAGCCAGCACATGTTGGATTTATATTACGATATCCATGGCTTCGAACACATCCAAAAAAAAATTCTAAGGGGTCTTGATTCATGTGCCGCATCCAAATAGATGTTAAATTATATTTTGTTTGTAGTAAATTTACAAGATCCTCTCGAAATAAATTATCGATGGTTTGTAAATGGATGGTTCCAATTATTAAGTGAAGTGATATATTGATTTTCCTTTCTTAATAATTTCATGGACTTTAAAATAGTTCTTGCTTCTTCCACATTTTTTTGTGCGGCGATGTAGGGGTAACTGAACCCAATAGAGCTTTCCCGCTTCTTTTTTTATAATTATCATAACTTCCATTTGTTGAATCGAATAACTCATCGAAGAAAAGTAAAATGTCTGCAGTTTCTCGACACTGCGTTGGTAATACTCCGATACCTGTTAAACAATACAATTATAAAAAAGTACATATAATAATGACATCAAAAGACAAGTGAAGAAATCAATTAATCTTTATACAAGTAACTAAGTTATTACTGTCACTTGACACAGGTAACCTATGTTAGGTAAATATTTTAGTTCCTCAGGTGTAGGTAGATTTGGAGAAAATATAAGAAGATTCTCCAATAGTGGTGCGGAGTCAATCTTCATATTGGGAGACTATAATGCTCACCCGGGTGATTTATTTTATAATGATACTACTAATTGCTGTGCTGAACAAAATTGGATATGTAGTGACTAGTAGTGATTAGAAAATTAGGTATAAATTCGGATACTTATACTTATATTAGTGAGGCTCATGGAAGTGAGAGATGGTTACATCATTGTGTGGTCACGGAAGCTGCGTGGGAATTAATTGTTGATTCAGAGGTCCTGTATGACACGTATTGGTCGGATCATTTTCCACTTGTAACTTTAATTTAAGTAAATCAAAATTATTTCTAAAAAATGATAAGGTCAGATGAACAAATAAATAGATATTTTGAATTATGTAACCAACGCTTAAAATTATTAGATTTTCCTACAATATTTACAGATTGTTGTTCAAATTTTGGTGATAATATTTCCCATAGAACAATAATAGATAAATTTTATAATGAAATTGTAACCACATTATCATCTTCTGCCCGTGAAACTCACTCAGTAATTCAGCGACGTAAGAATAATTTGTTTGGTTGGAATAAATTTGTGAAAGATGCTTACACGGAGGCCAAGTCTAAATTTATTATGTGGACGTGGTTTGGACGACCTAAGTGCAGTATAATGAAATGATAATAAGTCGTAAGATTTTTAAAGGCAGTGTCTCGGTGGACATCTACTGTTGTTGGCGAATTCAATAAAAAGATGCGTATTCTTGATATTGGTATAATTTCGGCTTTTTTAGATGGTTTTACAAAGGAAAAAATGCGAGTAATCTCACTGTCAAATCTGACAGCTCAACGGTTTTGCTGTGTTGCGTTTAGTTCCGCAACATGCCCCCGGCCTTGGAAGGTCTCCGTCTTCTTCCAATTATGACTCGACGACCTCATTGAACAGCGGGCAGATCTTCGAAAACGATCGTCGTTGGATGCCAGATGCTGTCCGAATATCCGCCACTCTGGCGACACCGTCTTTCCCTGGGTAGGTACTGATGATGCGACCTAGGTGCCACTTAAGCGGAGGAAGGTGATCATCCTTGACCACGACTAGCGTGTTCGGCTGCAGCGTGTCGGCGTCTGTTCTCCATTTGCATCGGGTCTGAAGCTCTGAGACGAATTCCTTCATCCAGCGGGACCAAAAATGCTGACGAAGTTGCTCGACTCTTTGGTAGCGGCTTAGCAGGTTCGTATTCAGGTCTTGCACGTCGACAGACATCGGCGCGGTAAGTGGCCGACCAACTAGGAAGTGAGCTGGAGTGAGGGGAAGGTAATCTCGAGGATCAGTAGAGAGTGGCGAGAGAGGTCGCGAATTCAAAATAGCTTCGACCTGAGTGAGAACAGTCGAAAACTCTTCGAAGGTTAAATGCGCTTTACCGACCACGCGCAATAAGTGGTGTTTACATGATTTGACTCCAGCCTCCCATAAACCACCAAAATGAGGACTGTAGACCGGAATAAATTTAAATTTAATGGACTGACTTTGTGCGTACTCCAGAATGTCGTGTGAAAAATTATTTAAAGATTTAGAAAAGTCGTTCATGGCGCCTACAAATGTTTTCCCGTTGTCAGAATATATATTCGCAGGTTTTCCGCGACGTGAAATAAACCTTTTTAATGCGAGAATATATGCATCTGAGGACAGATCGCTTACAAGTTCTAAATGCACCGCGCGTGTTGTGAAGCATACGAACAGACAAATGTAGGATTTGACGAGTTTGGCACCTCTGCCTTTGCGGCTCAATGTGTATACGGGCCCTGCGTAATCTACCCCAGTAGTTAGAAAGGGTGACGTGGGCGTTAGTCGCTCTTTAGGTAAGTTGCCCATTATTGGGCTTAAGGTGTTACCTTTAAGTCGCTTGCACAAAACACACGCATTGACTACTTTTCGCGAGAGGTCCCTGCCACCGACGGGCCACCAGCGCTGGCGCACCTCGTAAAGCAACGCCTGCGCACCGGCGTGCATCAGGCGTGAGTGCTCCTCACGAAAAAGCAGCACTGAAAAGTGATGTTTTGCAGAAATTAAAATAGGATGCATTTTATCATATTCATAAATGTCGCAATTGCCTATTCTACCACCTACTCTAATTAAGTTATTACTAATAAATGGATTTAATTTAAATATAACAGGATTTGATTTCAATGGTAATTTTTTCAATAATAATTTATACTCTGCCCCGAAAGATTCTTGTTGACACAGCCTAGCTAAACCTAATTCAGCATTCCTAAGTTCATCTATAGAAAATTCATTGAATTGTCTATTCTGTTTGTTTGCGCGTGTATTATTGATGAATCGAAGAACATAGGCGAAAGTTCGTTTCATGCGGTTGTACTGAGAGAATCTTTCAAATGGAAATACTGTTGTTTTACTCTGTGTCAGCAACGCATTAAATGGATGAGATTTAACTTCGGGCAAATCGGTAAATTCGTGAACAGTTGTGTGTGAATTTAAATTCAAATTAGGATCCCTGAGCATTAAGGGGCCCTCCCACCATAGCTCCGAGGAGGCGAGTTCTGTTAAAGGCACTCCGCGCGACACCATGTCAGCTGGGTTGTCTTTCCCACTAACATGTCGCCAGGAAATATTGCTCGTTAGTTCGTGAATTTCCGATATTCTATTTTGAACAAATGTTTTAAGTTGATTCGGTTGCATACGAAGCCATCCCAAAACAATTGTCGAATCGGTCCAAAATACAACACTGTGTATTTGACAACGAAGCGATTCGCGTACCTTTGCATATAATTTTGCACCTAACAATGCGCCGCATAACTCGAGCTTAGGTATAGTTAACGGTTTTAAGGGAGCGACCTTGCCCTTAGAACATAACAGTCTCACTGTTACGTCATCAGTGTTGTTCACAGAGCGCACATAGACGCACGCGCCGTACGCTGTCTGCGAAGCGTCCGTGAAAATGTGCAACTGTATGTTTTTAGCATCGACACAAAATGCATGACGCGGTATTGTAATGGAATTTAATGTAGATAAGCAAGTCGCGAACTGATTCCATGCAGCAGTAACGTTATGGGGAACAGCGTCGTCCCAGTTTAGTTTTAATAACCATAAGCGCTGCAACATTACCTTTGCAATCATAATTGTGGGACTGAGAAGGCCGAGCGGATCGAATATTTGTGAAACACAAGATAAGATCGTACGTTTAGTTACGCTTGAAGTGACTTTAGCTAATTGTGTATTATAATTAAACGTATCAGATATGTGATTCCACCCTATACCTAAAGTTTTGCTTTCATTGGATTCTATCAAATTCAAGGATTTATTATCGCTATCGTTATCTAGACGCGTGGGTTCGTGTTCAAAATTAAAAATCCATTTTCTCAGTGGAAAACAACCGGATTGCAATAGTTGTGCTAACTCGTTACATAATTTTAATAAGTGTACTTTGTCATTACAACCGGTTATCAAGTCATCAACATAGAAGTCTTCGTTAATTATTTGCTTCAGTTCGGTGTTTAAGCAAGTGGCCGCGAGCTCTTTTAAGCACCTAACAGCTAAGTACGGCGCGGATGCGGTTCCGTATACAACCGTATTAATCCGGTATATACCTAACGGTTCAGTTGGGCTATCGCGCCACAAGATAAGTTGGAGATCTCTCTGACCTTCAGTCACCAACACTTGGCGATACATTTTTTCCACGTCTGCGCAAGCTATGTAGGTATATTGTCGTAAACGTAGTAAAATTGCAAATAAATCACCCTGTATTGGTGGCCCTATCAATTGAAGGTCATTCAAAGATTTGCCGCTACTTGATTGAGCACTCGCATCAAAGACTACGCGAAGTTTTGTAGTAGTGCTATGCTGACGGAACACTCCATGATGTGGCATGAAGTAATGCGGGGTTCCGTAGGTATCGACGCGCGTCATATGCCCTAAGTCGATAAAGATATGTATAAACTCAGTGTACATATGTTTGTAGTCTGGTGCGCGTAATAAACGTTTTTCTAGGTTTATAAAACGTTTGAGGGCTAAAGGAAACGATTCTCCTAAACTATGTGCTGATGATTTCAAAGGTATTTGCACACAAAAGCGTCCGTGATTGTCACGTTTTGTATTTTCAATGAAACTACTTTCGCATGCTCGCTCTTCATCACTACGCGTGTCACACAGTTTAGGTATCTCCTCCAATTCCCAGAACTTACGCAACTGTTCGTCAATCGTTTGCGTATAATTGCACTGGAACTGACCCCTATTACTGTGCGTGTTTGTAATTATGGGACCAGAGACTATCCAGCCAAAATGCGTATTTTGTAATGACGGACCACAAGGCAAACGTATTAGACCTGTCGTGAGCAAAACCCAAAACCTGTCTGCTCCTATCAGTAAGTCTATGCTTTGTGATTCATAAAAATCAGGATTTGCTAATTGAACATTAGCTGGAACCCTAAACTGCTCGATTTGTTGAGGCATTAATGGCGTAGATGTGGTAGTAATGTGCGGTAAAACAAAACATTGGATAGTAGTCTTGTAAGAATTAATGCGCGATTTAATTTCTATTTGACATACTTGTGTGGATTGTGTTATTGAATTACCTATTCCGCGGATTTCCTGAGTGGACTGTATCAATTGTATGTCTAGTATTTCGCATAATGAACGTGTAATTAGGCACCGCTCGCTCCCAGAATCCAAAAGTGCAAGCGCGCTGTGATAACATCCGTTCTTATCACTGATTTGTACGATCGCCGTAGATAACAGTACGGGCTGCATACATGGATAGTTGTTACACAAGACGTTAGTGTGCGCGGGAGTGTTGGAAGTGGCAAGGGGTTGCAACGCGGGCGCGGGGAGGGCTGAGCGCATTCCCGACGAGACCGCGTCCGAATTGATTTCATTGTGCGTGCCTACTACTCTGTGAATGACGTCTGCGTCCCTATGTAGTAATGTGTTATGTTTAGTGTTGCACTTTCTACACGGGCCCAGCCTACAATCTTTAGCCAAATGTCCCGTTCGCAAGCAGTTTTCGCATAAATTAAAGTCCTTAATAAGTTTAAGTCTCGCGTCTAAAGATTTATTTAAAAAGGATTGGCAAGCGTACAACGAATGTTTCGTGTTGCATAGTAAACATAACCCTGTAGATGCGTATCGTGTTGGCTTATTGGTGGAAACATTAAACATTAACAACATTACAGTGCACTCTGAAGTTGTTGTTGTGCGAATGTGAACTAGGTTTTCTACTATCTGTTTGATATGAAGAATTGTGAGACGCAAGCAATGTTTCCAACATATCGGCTCGGTCTTTTAAGAATATTAATAAAACATCTATCTTAATGCGTGATTGGGGATCGGCTGACTGTTTGTAAACATTGTTTTTATAACTTTCCCACTCGCGTTCTGTGGTTTTATCGAGCTTAGTAACAACAATGTATATAATTAACGTGTCCCAACTGTCTACGGGCTCACCAAGTAACTTTAAAGCACGCAGATGTTTTAATATGGTGTCAATTAAATTGCGTAACTTGTCGGGGGATTCTTTGGAAAGCGGCTGAATATTAAATAGACCTTTAACGTGGTTATGTACTAATAACCGACTGTTGTTGAACCGATTTAGGATAAGTTCCCATGCGACTGAATAGTTATTAGCAGAAAATTCTAATGAGTCTATGACTAGGGCTGCGCTGCCTTTTAAGGATGATTTTAAATAATGGTATTTCTGGATGTTGCTGATATGCGGTGAGTCGTGCACAAGCGATACAAAGGTATCCCTAAATTCTAGCCATCGATCACTTGAGCCGTCGAAGGTGGGTACAGATATGGTAGGTAACTTGACTAACTCAGAGTTATGCACTTTAGAACTTGTATCGACCGCCTCAGTTTTGAGAATACATTCTGCACGCGCAAGGGTGCTGTAGTAGCCATCCTCAAATAAGTCGCGTTGTATAAATTGTTCGTTGAGGTCAGATTCGACTACTGATTCCTCTAACTGTGTTTGAAGATGGTTAAACTCCGCGAATAAGCCTTTAGCCCCTTGTACGCGTAACTTAAGATCGGCACGGGTTTGAATAGTAAGGTCAGTACTTAGCGAATTGATGTAATTAGTAAATCGAGTTAATCTACCTTTAACTAGCGCACGTTTTTTGACTAAATCCTTAAGAAGTAGATTAACACCTTCATCACTAGTAACGGTAAGTCGAACCGGCGACTTAGATTTAGACTTATCACTATCTGAGTTCATTTTGGTGGTCAATGAGAGGTGGAGTACTTACAGTTTATAGGCGGCAGATTAGATGCTGCTGGACACGGTATAAAAAGGTAACTCTCTGCGTCACACTCACTGAAATTGAGAAATGAACAGGATTAGTGAAATGTTCGGGGAGGAGGGTAGGTGAACTGGATGGCTGGTCGTACCACTGCGCGTTTGGGTATTTCTCGTGCCAGCTGCCTCCAGTCTTCGGTATGACTCCAAAAGCCGCTTCCTGACTCGTTCCACCAGGTAGACTGCGTAGTTTCAGGGTTCTTGCGAGATCACTCGGTTATGGCTCTTGAGATCGGCGAAGAAGGACCAAATGATGTCTCGGTGGACATCTACTGTTGTTGGCGAATTCAATAAAAAGATGCGTATTCTTGATATTGGTATAATTTCGGCTTTTTTAGATGGTTTTACAAAGGAAAAAATGCGAGTAATCTCACTGTCAAATCTGACAGCTCAACGGTTTTGCTGTGTTGCGTTTAGTTCCGCAACAGGCAGGCTTAAATGGTGTCAAAACAATCAACATCAAATACAAATGGATACGCTGGCATCACTTCATTCCAAAGGTGATTTTAGTAAGTTTTGGAAATCTACAAACGCAATAAACGTTAGGCCTGGCCTCCCTGTGAGCGTGAATGGCGTAAATGATGCTAAGACTATTGCCGATATTTTTAAAAATCATTTTTCTGTGACATCTCCTTTAAGACCGTCAGGAAGTGTGTTCGATGATGGGGTCCCACGTCCAGGCCTGCTTACAACGCACGTTAAGGCAAAAACCATTGATCACATCATTAAAACAATGAGCAGAGGTAAGTCGCCTGGTCATGACGGTCTCAGCGTCGAGCACCTAAAGCATGCTGGTTTTCATCTAACTCGTGTGTTGGCATTATTATTCAATATGTGTATAGTTCATTCGTATTTGCCGGCGGAGATGATGAAAACAAATGACGTACCTCATTAATGAAACTGCTTGTACTTAATTGGAGTTTTCATATCAACAACTAAGCAACTTTGGTATGTAACATCACTAATAGTCGGTGGTGTCATATGGACTGGAGATCCCATATGACACCACCGGTGGTGTCGTTTAGGTTGTGTCAAGTGGAATGATCGGCCGCACCCACACGGCAAAAATACGGCCTAGATTTTAATACGCAGTTATAAAAATTATAAGTAGTTATTAATGATTATGAATAAAGTATAGATTATTTTATTATAGTGTTCTGTGGAATTTTATGCTAGTGATTATTTCCACTTACCTTAATGTGATAGCTAGTCTTTCCGCAGGTGCGATGCTTTTCCGCATGTTGGTGTCGTGGTGCTTTAAACCAGCATATATTAGAGCATGTAGTTCCCAAAACGTATCTAATCTAATCTAATGTTTGAAAAACTTTTTTGGGTGGTTTAGAAGATTAACGAAATGTTCGTTGCATTTGTGTACATTCGTTAAAATTGGATGTATCCAATAACTACGGTTTCGTTTTCTACGACTACGTCTTTTAAAAAAAGTAGACAGTAGTAGTAAAGTCTTAGACGTTAAAAAAAGTAGCAACCACCGACCGCAAGTGTCGACCACAAGTGGCTGTCGCGCGCTTCAGCTACTTTTGTGGCCGTTTCATGCCTCTTGTGGAGGCGTTTGTGACTGTCGCGTGTGGCCCGTGTGCGGCAACACTTAGCGAGAAGTGACCGTAGACTAAGTATTAGTTTAGAACCGTTACTTTGTGTAGACTTAATGATATTTAAGTTATGCTCAAGCTGAAGGCCAAACGTAAACTGACCAGCCTTGCGGCTGGATTTGACAGGAAACCTCGGTCGAGCTTTTGAACGTTCTAGTATTAATTAATTTTGAATTAAAAATATAAGAAAAGTAGATCCGAAGGAGGTCGAGGATGGATTAGAAAAAAGCGGCTGACCACCAACAGACGTGACTAAAATGTCAGTATCCAAAAGTGTAAATATAAACAAATACATTTATGGATTTTAATTAAGAAAATAATATAGTAATATTTCATAAGGTGAGTAAAATAGTGCAGGCAAGCGTAATGTGTGGTGTTATGAGGGCAGTGGAATATATAGTGTTGGCGGAAAATGTCAAAACGGGAGCTGGTCATACCATCTGTGACGTCATGAAGTCGACATGAGAGGGGCAGAACACCAAGGAGCCGAGCAAAGCGTGCAAACCACGCCCTTTTTTCTTTTCGCAGCGCTCCGAAACGGTTGTGTGACGGTCGTGTGTTAATAGGAAATAATATTTTGTTATTAGTCTTGTATTTTTTGCCATTAAACTTATAAATCTTGATTGTTTGTGTTACTTTTTCATAAATTTTGAACTAGGTAGTTCATATCAGAAGTGGGATAGGGCAAACGTTGACCTACACGCTTCGCATTCTGATTTTTATATTTTAAACGTAATTTTAATTTTTAGTGTCGTTTTAAAAACACGTGTTTGATTGAAGTGTTTCTTTTTTTTTGCAAGTGGAGTTGTTTTTAAGTAAACTAATAATTGATTTTTGTTCCACGTGTTGTGTTTTGAACTTTATTTTTGTTTAAAAATCATGTCTGATCGTATGGATCGTAACCGTAATCGTCAACGTACACGTGATTGTGATGATAGACGTAGTCGTTTTCGTGATAAGACCCCTGAGAATGGGTTACAACAACAAATGCAATTAATTCTTGCGCGTTTAAATGCATTAGAAGGTCAAAACACACGACCGCCACCGCCTTCACCGTCCGTAGCAGCATTGCCGGCACCGACACTGGGTCTTCTGGACCCGATATCACTGTCACGCCAGGGCGTATCCCCATCACGTACACCACCACGAGACCAAGGTACTAATTCTTCAATCTTGGAGTCAAGGGGCAGCTGCGGGCACGAGACACTTTTGCTGCCTACCGTTGTTGCTGCTGCGACCTCGCAGGTGCCGCCGTCTGTAAGTGGGGTCACGGACGCTGAGCCTAACGCTACTGAGCGGTTAGTAAACGCCATACGGTCAATAAATACCTCAGTGCGGTCAAGCCAAAACTATTACATATCAAATTTTGATCCAAACTTGCATGATATTGATAATTGGTGTGAGGAGGTGGATCGCGCAAAAAAATCGAATGATTGGAGTGATAACGAATGCTTATCACGTATTGGAAATTGTTTGAAAGGGGATGCTAGGACATGGTTAAATGAATGGGTTACGTCAGATAGGAGTTGGAGCAACTTTAAACGTGAGTTTAAACCTTTATGCCCTAAACGACTTGACGTTGCTAACATTCTTTTTGATGTCATGAAATCCGACTCTGATAGTTTTCCAACTTATGCCGACTATGCGAGACGTTCTTTACTTCGTTTAAGAATTGTTAAAGGCCTAAGCGAAGAGTTAATTTCTGCTATAGTTATTCGCGGAATTACAGATCCTCAAATTAGGGCTTCAGCGACTAATGCCAAATTAATGCCGAATGATTTAATTGATTTTCTTTCTATCTACGTTAAGCCTTATGTATCGAAACGTGATAATACTCTCTCAGCACCGCCACATAAAAAACGATCTAATTCTAACTATGACGGTAGTTCTAGAAAACGTCACTTAACAGATGTCAAATGTTTTCTGTGCGGTAAAACCGGTCATAGACAAACCTCTTGTTACAAACGATTCAAAACGGAAAGTGGCGCTTATGCAACTCGTGTAGATAGTGGTTTGGAATCTAAATCGGGCACTGTGGTGCAAAACAAATCAGAGCCGTGCACTTTTTGTAAAAAAACGGGACATAAGTTTGAAAGTTGTTTCGCTAGGTTAAAGTCTGAGACACGGAACAAAGCCGATGTTAATTTTTGTCGAGAAAACAGGGGTAGCCGGGATTGTGATATAGTTGTAGCAGTGATATGCGGCATACCAGTAGACGTACTTATTGATAGCGGTTCTACTATTTCTTTAATTTCGTCCTCAATTTTAAAGCATTTTAAGTATACTCCCAAGCCAGCATTTCGCGTATTAAGAGGCTTAGGAGGCCAGGAGATTGAAACAACACAGTTCGTTACTTTACCGATTGAATTTGATGAAATTACGTTAGAGGTAGATTTGTTTGTTGTACCTTCTAAAATGATGAACTCGCCCGTCATCATTGGCACAGATGTATTGAATCGAGAAGGCGTCACTTATGTTCGTACATGTAATAGGCAATGTTTAAAACGTGAATTGAGCTGCGCAACTGATTCGGTTTTTACAATCGAATCTGTTGTTCAGGCCAATTTGAATACAGAACTGAGTGGTGCGTATTTAAAACAGTTGTTTGAATTGATAAGCGAGTTCTCTGATTTTTTTATTTCCGGTACGGCTACGTCAACTGTTAAAACGGGTAGTATGTCAATAAAATTAAAGAGCACAACACCGGTAAATTATCGTCCTTATCGTCTTGCTCATTCAGAAATATTGTGCGTACGTGACATAGTTAAGGACCTTTTAGACAAAGGGATTATAAGAGAATCGGTCTCTGATTTTGCAAGTCCAATTCTTTTGGTAAAGAAAAAAGACGGTACAGACCGAATGTGTGTCGATTACCGTAAGCTCAATGAAATCACTATCAAAGATCGATTTCCTTTACCCTTAATTGATGACCATATAGACCGACTAGGTCACCATAAGTTTTTTACCAGTTTAGACATGGCGACAGGATTTCACCAGATCCCAATGGAAGATCAGTCAATTCCATACACCGGTTTCGTTACGCCAGAGGGTCATTATGAGTACTTAAAGATGCCTTATGGTCTGGCTAACGCACCCGTTGTTTACCAAAGAATCATTTCTAATACTTTAAGGGAATTCATAGATGCTGGTGAGGTTCTTGTCTATATCGATGACATTTTAATACTTAGCAACACTAAAGAACAGGGGTTTTTAATTTTGCGAAAAGTACTTGAAACGCTCACTAATGCCGGATTTTCTATTAACCTCAAAAAATGTACTTTTCTTTCGTCTAAAATTGAGTACTTGGGTCGCACTATCAGTGAAGGTCAGGTACAACCGAGCGTTCATAAAGTTCAGGCACTAGTTGACGCGCCGATTCCCAAAAATGTTAGACAGGTACGTCAATTTCTTGGCTTAGCGAGCTACTTCCGCAAATATATTCCCAGTTTTGCTCTTAAAACAGCGTGTATTGCACACATCACAAAAAAAGACATACCATTTAGTTGGGGAACCGAGCAAGAACGGGCGCGTCAAGAAATTTTACGTCATCTTGTAACTGAACCAGTCCTTGCAATTTATGATCCACTTTTACCTACGGAGGTACACACAGACGCGAGCGCGATTGGGTACGGTGCAGTTCTGCTGCAAGTACATCGGTCAGGGCACAAGCGAGCTGTAGCGTATTTCAGTAGGTCGACTAAGGGAGCGGAGGTAAATTACCACTCGTACGAGTTAGAAACACTTGCTGTGGTCAAAGCCCTTCAACACTTTAGGCATTATTTGGTTGGTATCCATTTTACGGTAGTCACTGACTGTAATGCTCTGAAGTCAACGCAGAAAAAAAAGGACCTTTTGCCGAGAGTGGCTCGATGGTGGATTTATCTCCAAGACTTTGACTTTTCTTTGGAGTATCGTAAGGGTTCCGCCATGATGCACGCTGATTATTTGAGCCGTAATCCAGTAAATGTATGTCGTATTCAAAAACCTAAGAACTGGGCACAGATTGCGCAGTCTGCAGATGGAGAAACCCAGGCGATGCTGCAAAAGTTAGCCGATGGACAGTTGGATGCCAGTAGGTACGAAAAGAAGAACGATCTGCTCTATTATAAATTTACTCCCGTCGGTGAGCAGGCTAGGTTGTTGTGCTTTATTCCTAAAGGTCACAGACTGAGCCTGCTTCGTGTTTTCCACGATGAACATGACCACCCTTGTGCCGATAAAACGGTTGATCTTATCTTGAAACATTTTTGGTTTCCAAATCTCAGAGAATTTGTACGAAAGTATATATCCCATTGTGTAACGTGTTTGTCGCATAAAAAGGTTCCAAGGGCCTCTCTACAGCCTATACATTCGTGGCAAAAGCCTAATTCCCCTTTTGAGACTATCCACATCGATGCATTGGGTCCACTTCCTGAATCTAATGGTCATCGGTATGTCCTCATCGTTGTAGATGCATTTTCAAAGTTTTGTCTTCTTTATCCAATGATAAGACAGGATACAAATGAACTGAAACGTCTACTAACAAACACTGTGTCTTTGTTTGGAGCTCCAAAACTAATTGTCGCCGACCGTGGCAGAATGTTTCAAAGTGTTGACTTCATGACATGGGTATCTTCATTGGGAACAGATGTGCATTTAATTACCCCTGAAATGCACCAGTCTAATGGACAGGTTGAAAGATATTGCCGCACATTACTTAACATGCTACGTATTGAGGCCAATCACCGACAAGAACAGTGGTCTGAGGTCATGTGGCGACTTCAGTTAACTTTAAACATCACAAAGCATAGTACCACTGATTACTCCCCACTAAACCTACTCGTGGGAATAGATGCCGCTACACCAGCCATACGCAGTCTCATCCGTGACGTGGCTCTTGAGGGTGGGCAACCAAATCGCCTAGCCTTACGCGAACTAAGCAGACAACGAGCCTCGGAACGGTTGCAACGCAATCGTGAACAACAAGATGAGTCGGTAAATCAGAACCGAAGGACTCCGAAAACTTTTGACATAAATTCTTTCGTTTTTGTTATCAAAAAGGCCCAATCAACCGGGAAGCTGGACTCCGGAATGCGTGGACCCTATCGGGTACTGAAGTTGCTACCGCATGGGCGGTATGAGCTACAACTATTGGCCGGCGCTTATGGAAAGTCTACGCAAGCTGCGGCTGAGTTTATGGTCCCGTGGCGCGGCGAGTGGACTCCTGAGATTTGTGCTACTTATTTTGATAGTAAGTATGTTGACGAGTTTCACACTTTGGTGACTCTGTCTCGAGTTTAAAAATAATCGTAAAGATATGTTCCATGTGTTCCTCTATCTATCGACTAATTGAAAGATAATTTTGGATTTTTATCTCTTGAGCCAAGATGGTTGGTCTCTATGTGCGGTGGAGGTAGACTCCCGCTTGATGGTGAAGGGTCGCTCCCAACGCCTTCGTCCAGGTCATGCTTCACGTAAAGCCTCTGAATCTGTGACGTTTCTCATTTTATTTTTTCTTATGTGCAAAGAAAATGCGAAGACATCATCAATCAAGCGAAACTCTAGTCCACATTTTGGATGATAATGAGTACAACTGAAGAAAAACATTTTTTTACCAATATTTTTATGTATTTTGAAAGCTGAGTTATGTGTCTCACGTAATGTTTTTGTCCACAGCTTAAATTGCCTTTGCTATATTTATCTTTTTATTTGCTGTTTATGTTTAACTAACATGTGTTAAGTTTTGCTTTGTTTCATGTTACCTTATTATTTTATTTTCCAATATGTTATGTGTGCTAACTCATGTTCTTCTGGCAATTGTTTTGTAATTGCTGTGAGAGACATGAACTTATTTTTATATCAGGTGCAGATCAATCCTATGCGGAGTCCACTCATGAGGAGACCCCTGCCTGTGAGGACCCTCTACCCGGTACTTCCGATGATAGAGCCACCAGCCAGAGACCCCAGCTCGAGACACCAGTAGAGAACGAGAACGTTCTCCTGTCAGGAGAGGCCGTGTTGGCGGAAAATGTCAAAACGGGAGCTGGTCATACCATCTGTGACGTCATGAAGTCGACATGAGAGGGGCAGAACACCAAGGAGCCGAGCAAAGCGTGCAAACCACGCCCTTTTTTCTTTTCGCAGCGCTCCGAAACGGTTGTGTGACGGTCGTGTGTTAATAGGAAATAATATTTTGTTATTAGTCTTGTATTTTTTGCCATTAAACTTATAAATCTTGATTGTTTGTGTTACTTTTTCATAAATTTTGAACTAGGTAGTTCATAATAGATTTATTATATTTACATGAGTAAATCGCCGCCATGACGTGCGACGAAATAAAAAGCTATAAACTACTGGACTAAAATGGAGGCGATTGTGTTGGTGGAGGCGATGGAAGAACAAGAGCGGTGTTGGTACCGCAGCGACGTAAGTCACTACAATACTTTGCCGCTAGTGCAGTATTTATCACCTGACACTTCCTTAGTTTCAGGCTGAAACCGACCGATTGAGCTGAAACTTTCAGCTTCAATCGGTCGCAGAATTTGTAAAACTGAAGATATAATAAATAATTCTGACGCAGTTAGCGTTGGTGGTGCATTTTTTAACGAATTATTATATTGTTGACGTCGCTGCAAAGCTTCAAAAATCGCTCAATCATAAAAAAGGTACTGTTCCACTTCCTTGGGACGTCTTATGTTAATTTGGTTTCTTTCAGGGTTGCTTCACGTAATTCAATGCTGGCTACATTGCTTTGTTTAAACCAAGTTACTATCTCTTTTAGTTTGGTTATCAAGTTTCGCAGATTAGTAAACTGCTGTATAGCATTTTGTGCAACCAAATTCAACGTATGTGCGAAACATGGTATATACTTTTTTACAAAAGCCAAATCAACAGCTTTTAACATATTAGTTGCGTTACCTGTGACTACAGCTAAAATTTTGTCACTATCTAAACCCTATTCAGCAGCATTTCAGCAATATTTTTTGAAGTATGGCGTTTGTTTGTCTCGTGTACCCCTAGAGTGATTGAAGGAAGATCCTTACCTTCACCGAAGTATGCTGTTATTCCTAAAAAACTTCTCATTTTCATCGCCTCAGACCACATGTCAGTAGTAAGAGTTTCAATTCAATAGTTGGCAACTTAGCTGTGAAGACTGTTGATATGATAATGCAAGAATCAAACTCTAATTATCTCCGAGATAATAGATACACTTTGAGATATTTTATGTGGAAGACCGTTCAAGAAGAGAAAATAATAAGAGGGGCAAAGAAGACTTTTAAGGTAACAAAGAAAGTTCTGATTTCGAGTTTTTACTGTACTCACTAGAGGTGTATAAGTAACGAAAAAAAGAGTACCCGTATGTATTCGTTACTATAACTCTTATTACTCGTTACTATCGTATCGCTACTCGTTACGTTTGATACCTCATTCGAAAACATACTTATACGTTACATATCCGGCTGAGTAAGGGGCATTTTTAACTACAGTAATTCAAACCAGGTTTGTGTTGTGTATAAGTCATTCTTAAATCTTCGGTAAAGATTAAAACTACAAGCAAGACGCGAACTGTAGACGTAATCTACTATATTTGAAATTAATATATATTCTAAATTTTAACCCTTAAAATAGGAAACCAACATGCATCGACTATATAGGTAATTAAAAAGCAAAAAATTGGCATCGAAAAATATTTATTGTCAATAAAATTAATATATAACACATAATAACTGTATTTTGTTAAAAAAACTTACCTTGCTCGTGTTCTCGTTTCAAACTTTGTCTACACAATTAATTACTGCAAAAGTAGACAAATGTTTGTTTACAAGTAAAGTAACCAAACATAGTTGCTCACGCAGTAACGGTACTTGCGCGAACTAAAACAGTTGTTTGTACCAACCTATACGAAAGATGCGAATAATGAAATGAATTCGGGAGTAACGTTTCGTTACTCGGTACTTGATGGCGCACCCGTTACTCAGTAACGAATACATACGGTTTGCTACAGCTTTAGTACTCACATTGTACTGTACTTTAATTGAAAATTCCTTTATTTGAAGATACTTCGGCTATGAAGAAACAATAATATGAAAAATAATAATAATAATGTATTTATTAACTTTTGTGTTAATCGACTAACAAATTCAAAATAGTTAAGACAAAATATTTTTTTAACAATACAAAACAATTGGGTAATTAAATAGTAACACAAAAAAAAATATTACCCTTAAATGCATGATCTTATATAAATGAATTTTAATAATTTATGTCAATAGATAATAATGTAATGTATTATTTATGGAAAAAAAAGATAAAAAAATCTAAAAATATAGAAATCATGTTTTTTATTATTTTTATAACTGATGTATTTCTACATCATTATGCAGACAAAGACTAAAATTGAAAACAGTACTGATTAGATAGCAATATTTTATTTTGTATAATCATGAGGTGTGGAACACTGTGAAACAATTATTTTTTGCATTTAAACACAATGGTACCTCACATTTAGAACAGGTCCATTATGATGTACCTTCACATTGCGGTATTTTACAGCGCAAACGCAAATACCGGTTAGTGGTCAGTTTTATCCAAATGTACATCCTTTTGTGGTAAGGGATGAGCAGCACCTTTCTTGGTCTTTTTGTTCTCAAAGTCCCGCTCTAAGCTTGTACTTGGACGCCCTCTTTTATTAGAACCAGTTGGACCTATACTGCATAAAGCATCTGCTAATTGAATTCGAAACTGGCCTAGATTTGGCAACTGTTTTGTAGGGACTTCCTTGGCAATGACATTATTTTTTAGCAGCAATCATGAATTTTTTACTGTAAGATCCAGAAAGTGGTAGAAAAGTCGCAAATACCATTTGCGACTTCTTACTCGCACACGGTATCGTCCTAGATAGCTATCCATGAGGTCTACGCCTCCCATATGCATATTGCACGCTTGTACAATTTTAGGACAAGGAATTTCAACCCTTTGCTTCAGCTTCTTATCGAATCTGCTTACCTTACCTAGAGGTTCAGAACCCACGTAGGAAGATAAAAGAATAACAACTTTATTGTCCTTCCATGCGGTGGCTGAGTAGTCTATTCCGTCGTAATGGGCCACCCTTTCTTCATGCGTGCCTCGCGTTTTTATCAGGCAGCCGACAGTTAGGTAGGCGATTTTGTTGGACAGTTCCTACACATTGGATGCCCTGTTTGGCTAGATAGTACACCAAAGGCAATGACGTGTAAAAGTTGACGAAAAAAACTGTGTGATTTACCATCCTTGGTATAACCTTTGCCAATCTTAGTACCACATTATTTGTGATACCTAAATTAGGTTCATCTGCTGGTTTTTCTATATCACGCTCTTGTCCTGAATATACTTCAAAGCGATATGCGTACTGTTACGGGGCGGGTCAGGAGTTAGTTTTTAAAAAAAGAATTTTATTCGCACCAAAACAAAGTTTATTAGAAAAAGGTAGAATAATATAATATGAAACACTTTGGAAATAGAAAATATAGAAACAGCGACCGAACGAGACAGAAATTGGAATAAGACTAAAGAAATAGAGAAATACGTCCGGCAGTCGCGAAGCTTGCGTGAGAACAAACAATTATTAGGAAAGAAATGTAATATCTGTGAGTAAGTCAGCAGTTTTATGTATATGGTGTTACCATGTTAGCTGACTTATAACACCTCCCCCGATAAGATGGATCATCACAGGGTAGATGATGAGAAATCTAAGAGTCGTGACTGCCGTCGTTTACACGTAAGTTAGAACGAGATAGAATGATAAACAAAGTTACAAAACACTTACAAAATATTGGAATAACTAAAATATTAAAACTAGCTTAGAAAAATAAGGAAAATACTACTGCTTATTTAAGACATTATAATAGAACATCAAAAAATATTGTTTAGTTAATATTTTAAACTTAGGCTAAGACATATCAAGGTAGGACAACGAATCATTATTAAATAACCTTACATTAACTTTAACTTATTATTACTTATCTCAGGGTGATTCAACATTAAAATTCCAAATCAAATTCAAATCATCAAACAACTAAATTTCTTTTTGGTACAGCCGGAGCAGGTGTAACAGGTTCATCTGTTATTTCATAAACTTTTTCATCGGAGACATTAAAGATTTGACTTACATGTGAACGAGTCCTTTTGTGATTGCACTGATTGTAGATATGTATACAACAGTTTGATGGATTTTGCTTACACATACGCCTGCATTTATAAATAAACAATATGAAAACGCAAACGCCTATGATATAGGTAATAGATACATAATGTGCGCTATACTTATGGAAATGGCTAGAACTTTCTATTTTATTTAATTCTTTTTCAAAATCGTTTAAGTAAACACCCGCGTGTATTAAAGGGTCGAGATTATTCATACTACTTAACCTAACTAAAGGCAAACTGGATAACGTTTTATTGACCCTAACTTTGTCGCAACAGTCATCTTCTAAGATATTAAAATTAGACAAACTGGAAGAAACATTAGTGGTGTATGTGTCACTAGCGGAAAACTGAAGGGTTTTGAAAAAAGCTTTACACGATTTAGGTAATGACAACATACCAGTTCCAAAAATAACTTCGTCTCTGTCCAGATTAGCTTTATCACAAACTATATGGCATTTGCCAGGATCTGACTGCACAAATAACCAACGGTTGTTACTCAACTTATTAAATATATCTATTAATCCTTTAAACACTTTGGCCTCACACTTGCTAGGCAATTTGTCTAATATTTCTGTCATCAATATAGTCTCGCATACTGGATTTACAAAGGTGGAGTAAACATTTTCCAATGGGCACACTTTGCAATTAAAAATATTGTCCCTAAGTGAGTAGAACATATGATCGGCTGTTAGTGTCAAGTATCTTTTATTAGGCGCAATCAAAACAAAGGTATCTGGTTTCATAACATCGTAAGCTGCCGGCAATGGTATCACCTCGTAGACATTATGAACTTGCGGTATGACAAGAGGTAATTTAATTATGAAGATAACTTTGTTGTTATGGTAATAACTAATTAAGTTCGAGATATCAACTACTTCATGAATGTTTTGCAAAGTAAGTTGTACAAGGAGTTCACAATGTCTAGGCAAGGCATTTTTATGACGTTCAAGTTCGTTAAACAGCTGTAGTGGGCTTATGACAGTAGGGTGCAAGACATTTAATTTACTGAATAGTATCGCATTATTTATATCATCAATTTTAGAAGATAGAGATTGGATAATATTATCTAACGAACTTAGTAAAGAATTGAGTTGTGTTTGAATTTGTAGTTTATCGTTAGAGTTAAGAATGTTTTCGAAAGCTTTATCGATAATCTGCAAATTACGATTGAGGCGTACTTCATTGTCGTTTAGTTGATGCAATGAATATTTGAATGTAGTAATAGTGGATCTAATAACATGAATGTTATCGCGCATTAGCCGAGATAGTTCTTTCTCGTCTGTTTGCACGTTATCAATTGCTTCGGAAAACTTTAAGGCGTCTTCGTAATCTAATGTACCGAAAAATGTTTTCAAAAGTGAAGCGTCGAAAAGCCCGCGTTTAGATCGTTTTTGATGTTCGCTAGAGATTAAATATGAAATTGAAGAGAATTTGTTAACGTTATTATATGTTGACTCTGTAGGGCTGTTAAAAAGTTAGCACAATTATTTTGGATGGACGAAAACGCGTGATCTTTACAAAAACGATTTACTCTATCAAATAACGACCCAACTTTCAACATAGTTGGTGAAACATTCTATGTATGAAATTATGTTCCAATTGTCATTGCTGAACTTGACGTGTAACAATTTGTAATGTGCATAAGCACTATGTAGGATACTTATTGCTTGAATACTGGCAGCTATTAATTTATATTATTTAAATAGATTCTAAAGAGGAAACAATGGTATATTGACAGCTTCCTTCCAGACTGAGTCATATTTTCGTGCTCGGACTGTGAGCACATAACATTAACCTCACTTTTATGCTTTAAATATAAAGCTGTAAAACAGTTTAAAATCTTTCATTTCTCTCTCACGTTTCCCCCATACGTTAGTTGGTGGAGGCGCCGTATCGAGTACCGTGGGTACTGTCGCGATTAAATTCAGTGATTTTATAAATTTCAGCTTATAGTTACGTAGGTAACTAATATTACTTATACGTGCGAGAAGAAACTTTGTACCAAGTGATGATATAAGACAAACGAAAACTGGATCTCAAGAAGCATTGCATACAGCTAAGTACCTACAAATACACTATAGGTACACATTCCAACATGGAAACGTTTGACGGCGTTTCTTCTCATATTGATGTTTTTATTAAGCAGTACAATGCATTAGCAGCTTTAAATTCCTGGAATGACAATACCAAGGCCATTTTAATTTCAAATTATTTATCGGGGCCTGCCCTCAATTATTTTCACACCATCAGTGATGATACTTCAACTTTTGAAGATATAGTAGAGGCTTTGAAACAAGAATTCACCTCAGATCCGGATTACGCCGCTCAATTTTATTCAAATCGGCAAAATCACGATGAAAAGACAGTAGACTTCATCTACCGAATGTCATTGTTGGCTAAAAAAGCTGGAATTACATCAGATGAGAAGATAATAAAACAAATTTTGAAATCTTTAACTTTTAATAATAGAAAACGATATGCAACACATGTATTTAGTGACTTGACTGCATTTAAAAAAGCAGCATTGCAAGAGGACGAGATTTTGAATTTACTACCAAAACAATTGGCGTTGCCGGTCAAAATACAAACATTAGGGAACTCTGGTCCCTTCAGTCATACTTACTCGCGGGGTGACGGTGCCCAGAATGTGCGTTTAACACATCCACCCCGTCAAATCAGTGATAACTTTTCTACACCATGGTCGTCAAGAACTCCACATGTTCCGGAGCGCCATGTACAACCCACGGGAGCTTCATACTCCGCTAGAAGAAGCGCTGGTGATGAAGCAAGAACGAGCAGGCCGCCATTTTCGCAACCACAACAGCGGTATAATTTAAGAAATAGACAGCCGCCTTCTCAAGACGTGCGTAATGAGCACCCAAATGCTCGGCGGCGCTAGGACAAGGAACCACACTAGCGGCCGACGACAGAGAAGGTTCCACTACAACGCCCTATGTAGAAGTGAAGATGTGCGCTATCACCACGTCCGCACTATTGGATAGCGGTGCCAGTCTTTCGGTCATGTCGGAAGATTTTTACTATAAAAATATAGATAAGTTTGTACATAATGATATTGTAAATAGTAGCGTAGATAATAAAAAGCCTTTATTGCGTGTCGCGAATGGCAAATTACTTGACATTATTCTTTCACTCAAAATAAAATTTTATTTGTCAAATTATTTATTCGAACATACGTTCGCTGTTGTAAAAAGTATATTACAACCGATGTAATTCTAGGTTGCGATTTTTTCAGTATTCATAGGACTTCGATAGATTTTGGGCAAAATCTATTAATTTTTCCAGATAATTTGTGTATACCATTTTTGCGTGCAGATGAGAATGACCATTTGCCATACTTGTCAGAACAATGCCATTTGCCGTACTTGTCAAAACAAGACAAATTGTTTTTTTTAAATAATGAGACGGCATTGGGCGAGAATGTAGGAGAAATATTTTCAGAAAATAGGGGTTTGAATACACTAGACATTTCTGATAAAATATCCAGAAATGATAAAGGAAAATTGTTGAAAATTTTATCAGAATATGAAGGACAGTTTGCGTTTAATAAGTCCCAAATAGGATCGTGTTCGATTTCGGAGGTTGAAATCAACACTGTTGATGATACACCCGTCCATAAGTCTCCGTATCGTGCTTCGCATGAGCAACATTGGATAATTCGCGAACAGGTAGACGAGATGATGCAGAATGGCATCATTCGCGAATCGCGTTCTCCTTATGCGTCTCCTGTCGTGTTAGTTAAAAAGCCTGACGATTCGTGGCGTTTTTGTATTGATTATAGATCGTTAAATAAAAAGGTTATAACTGATTCTTATCCGCTACCGCGCATAGATGATTTATTGTCATATCTGTCAGAAGCTAAATACTTTGCGGACTTGGACTTAAATTCAGGTTATTGGCAAATTCCTATTAAGGAAGCTGATAAACATAAAACTGCCTTTGTGAAACCGTCGGGTCTTTTTGAATTTAATGTTCTTCCTTTTGGTCTTAAAACTAGTGGTGCTGTTTTTCAACGCACTATGGACAAGGTTCTGGGTGGTTTGAAGTATAGAAATGCTATAGTATACGTTGATAATATATTAGTGTACTATGATGAATTTTGCACTGCTTTGAAGAAAGTTCTTCAAAGACTAAAAGAGGCCAATATGACCCTGAAACCTAGCAAATGTCATTTTGCGTACGATCAAGTGTCGGTATTAGGTCATAAAATATCGGGTGACGGTATTCGTCCGGATGACGCTAATATAGAAAAGATAAAGTCATTAAAGGTACCATCCTGCACCAAAAATGTCAAATCTGTATTAGGGTTATTTTCGTATTATAGGAAATTTATTGGTAATTTTGCGGCAATCGCGATGCCCTTAACTCGTTTGTTAAAGAAAGGCGTAAAATATGAGTGGCTTAAAGAGCAACAGGAATCTTATGATACTCTATTTAAATTTATCAGTAACCCTCCATTATTAAGACATTTTTCAAATGATTCCAATATCACCACTAGATTGCATGTGGATGCGAGTGGTGATGCTTTGGGCGCGTGTTTATTACAGGGAACTGCTAAGTTATTCCCAGTTGCTTTCGCTTCCCGAAAGTTATCTGACTGCGAAACACGATATACGATCACCGAGAGAGAATGTCTCGCTCTTGTCTGGTCATTGAAGTATTTTGAGCATCTATTATGGGGTTTAAAATTTGATGTGGTTACAGACCACAGGGCTTTAGTTTGGTTGCGAGATAGAAGAGATATGAATGGTAGATTGGCTAGGTGGGCCCTCGCTATTCAGTCGTATGATTTTAATATTGTATATTGTAAAGGAAAGGAAAATTTGTTGGCAGATTTTATGAGTAGGAATCCGTTAATAGATGACATTTCCTCAGACAAAACTCAACCACAAATGTCTGATGGTTTAGAGTTGTATAAAATCGATATTGTCGATATCGATACTAAACAGTCTCGCGATAATTTTTGTGTAAATATGGTCAGTAAAATCAATGCTTGTCGTAGTAGGAATTATAAGGGTTTTCATTTATTAAATGGTCGGTTATACCATACAATTAAAATGGGTGGTCATTTTATCGATAGGATTGTACTACCAGTATGTTTATTTTTAGAGGTCATGTCCGAGATTCATGATGATCCCTGGTGTGGAGCTCACTTTGGTCTTACGAAGACATTAGGTAAATTTCGTGAGCGATATTTTATCGAAAACGTCGATAAAAAAAATTATGGCTACATCGCTAGTTGTAAAAATTGTCAAGAAAGAAAGAAAGTTAATTTTCTTGCGCCGTTACAGCCAATAACTGTAAATCGTATTTTTGACAAAGTTGCGATCGATGTGTTAGGTCCATTCACCAGATGGTCACTAGGGAATAAATATGTTTTGGTTTGCATTGATTATTTGACTAAGTTCGCCATCTGCAAAGCGATACCTAGGGCGACGGCCGAATCTATCTGTGATTTTCTTGTAAATGATGTTTTTTGTAAGTTTGGTTCGGTTTATCGAGTATTCACTTCAAATATGGTCAAGGAAACGCTCGATTTCTTTGATACAACATTGTGTGTAGCCGCTACACGGCATCCACAAACTATAGGTCTTGTAGAACGTTATAACAGAACTTTAATACAAGGTTTATCTATGTATGCGAATTCGCAACAATCTCTTTGGTGTATGTATGTACCGCTCATAAATCATGCATACAACGTATCTAAAAAGTCTTCTACTCAGTTGTCTCCATTTTCAGTCATGTTCGCGCGCGACCCTCTTATAAGGTCCGATGCCAATGTAAATATAAATTGGTTAACGGATGATCTCGATATTACGTCACATTCTGCTGCAAATAATGTGCGCATCACGAAAGCTTTGGAGAACATACGTAAGGTTCAAACACGTCAGAAGAGACTGTTTGACAGGAAGGTCAAGTTTGTGCGTTATGAACCTGGAGATTTAGTTCTCATATATAACCCTAGGAAAACGACTAGGATTGGTTCTAAGCTGTCACGCTTATATTTTGGCCCATATAGAGTTGTGCGTTGTTTAAGTAATAATAATTACTTAATTACAAAAGTCAATGGTTCTTCTGCTCGTAATTTATATCATCATAATTCTATGAAACCGTTCAAATTACGATTGTAATATATTTTGCCCAACTTCTAGAATATTATACATGTGCATTATAGGTAGATAGGTACACTATTCTTTCTCATTATGTTTTTGTATTATATTTTTTTGTGTAATAGTTTCAGCTTTTACTTATAGATGAAATAAGATATTTCGTTTATCTTAACGGTATAAGGTATGTGTTTATAAGAAATGGTAACGCATGGAATAACATTCCATATGGTATCATCTTAGGTCTTTTATTAAGTTGATGAATAGAATTAAGAAACGAATACTTGCTCGATTGCCATAAAAAAAAAAACTTATTATAGGTTTTAGATTTTTGCTTTGTCTATGGATGTTGACATTGGTAAAAAAAGAACAACTGTCAGTACTGTCATGTAATTTTTTATGTCAAGTCAGTCAGTATTGTTTGTTTATGTTTATAAATGGTGACGGATATGAAATAATTTAAATAATTATTATGTTTCGAAATGGATGATGTTACCGAAAAGAAGATTATGATACAACAAAAAGAATGTGGGAAGTTAGTTTTTGTCGTGTGGAATCGCTGTCATTCTCTATCTAAAACTTCTTGACAAGAATATCTTGGAGAAGGGAATCTTTGATTTTATTTAGGGATGATTTGCACATATTCCAGGGGGGGGCGTGAAGAGATTATTTATTGGTTTGTTGTATCATTGTTGGTTTTTATTAACTGTTATCACTAGTATGTAGTAAGAGAATATTTGAATGTTTTCACTATTTGCCCCAAAGATTTAATATTCAAATAGGTATTTAATTTATCAAACTTCATATTGAGTAAAGATAGGGTTTTTCTTAGACTGTTAAAATCTTGATGAAGTAGGTAAATTTGATTAAATGAATTTTGTGTATGTGGATGATGGAGTAGTTGTTCAATCATAATATTTCTCATTTGTTATGTTGAGTCATTATGTGGTGTTTTTTATTGTTATATTTGTCTTTTGTCGAGCGAGATGTAACATTGATAATTTTCAGATGATGACATTCGACAATGATGTATATCTATAGAGATAATTTGTTGATGCAGCTAAGCAGCTATGATCACTGGATGCTGCCTAGATGCATGATGATTAGAACCATTGCGATTGTGATTGAAATATTTAAGTTTCTTTTGCGTCTATTTTCAAAATTTCTATTTTTAAGATTTTGTGAAGTTTTTGGACTAGCATACTGTGATTCATCCGTACGTCATGTATTTTCGTTAGGTTTTTACATGGTGAAGTCAGTTTAACTTGTTTAATTATTATTTTTTCTTATATCATTTGTTTTCTTCACATTTTAACCTGACTGGTTGTTAACTACAACTATGGGGTTGAATCACTTTTACTTCGGATCTTCCTAACTTAGGTAGGCTAGGATAATATGTGCCTGGAAGTGATGCCGATTTTGATTAGTATCAAAATCTTTTTCGTAGGCGGTGGGATGTAATGTGCATAAGCACTATGTAGGATACTTATTGCTTGAATACTGGCAGCTATTAATTTATATTATTTAAATAGATTCTAAAGAGGAAACAATGGTATATTGACAGCTTCCTTCCAGACTGAGTCATATTTTCGTGCTCGGACTGTGAGCACATAACATTAACCTCACTTTTATGCTTTAAATATAAAGCTGTAAAACAGTTTAAAATCTTTCATTTCTCTCTCACGTTTCCCCCATACGTTAGTCAATTTATCAAAATATAGTCCCGGACTGTGAATTATTCGTGACACAAAACTGGAACCGCTTATTGATGAAAGTAAGCATCTGGAATAAAGGAAAAAGAAGTTAGAACTACGTAGAGGGGTTTGCAGCGGGTTTGATTTCATCATAATGATGTTTCACATGTCGTCTATCAATTTGGAGAGTGGCTGAGTGATTACCATTTATTTTAACTATTTTATAGGGACATTTACATTGTACGATTTGTTTAATTGTGATATTGACCGGAACATAGAATTTTTTTATCATGCATATTATAGAATAGGTCATGTTTGTCGTAGAGATGACGACCGATGGAGCTACCATGTCATACACTGGTGACCTTGAACAGGTAGAAGAAATGTCGGCAGACCACCAGCCAGATGGTCGGACGATATTATAAAGACGGCAGGGCCGACCTGGACCAGAACCGCCGCTTCAAGAACCCTCTGGAAAACCCATCAAGAGGCATATGTCCAACATTGGGCTCAATCATGCTGAAAAGAAAGAAGAAAGAAATAGAATAAATAAAACTATAATTAATTTATAGGATTATTTATAAAGTAATATTAAAATTCATAAAAATAATATTTCAAAAAGTTAAATCAATAAGAATATTAAATCAAATTCAAGAAAAAAACCTAACTTCAAAATCATTTCATTACCATTATTTGTAATAGTAATAAAATAATCACAATGAAATCAAGATTAAATAAAAATTTAAATAAAATAAAATTTAAAATCGAAAACTTATTTTACATTCATAGCACAGCATATCCGTAGTCTATCAAGGAATACCAAAATGTCATCACCTCAAAAGGTACAAATTGCGAACGCGGAATCAACCTCGTCGAATCAAACAGTTCAAACCTCAGCAACTACATCAAAGCCAGGTAAGCCACAACAAAAAATACCATCACCACCAAAACAGACAGTGCAAACCTCAGCAACCACATCAAAGCCAGGTAAGCAACAAAAAACACCGTCACCACCAACACCCACATTTCACATACCTAAACAGACACCCATCCCCAAAAAACCACGCGGGGGCTCGAGAGCGGCAAACAAGACCAGCGGCCCCATAGATCTGTGCCGTCAGCTGTCTCTCGAGCAACACGCCAAAAAAAGAACAGTCACGGGAGGCATTAGGCGTGCAGTCACGATAAAAAACGCCCTAACAGTTGCCATAAAAAACGCCCAAATAGTTGCGAGAAACACAACAGCGGATGATGTCCGGAAATTGGCGGACATCTCCCTGCTGAACGAATGGTTAGCGACCCCCGAAAAAACACCACCACCGCAAACTCCCTCTCTCAAAGAGCTCAGAACCACACCCAAGAAAGACTACTACAGTGTGGTCATTGCAAACTCGGACTCGGAATGCGGCTCAGAGCCAGAAGATATGGAACTCTGGAGTCAAAAGAAAAAGGAGCCGCAGACTGAGGACGAATGGACGGACACCTGCAGCGAGCCTAGCACGAGGAAAAGTATCCTCCCACGGCTAGAAAACCGCACTGGTGTCTGCAAAGACCTTGCAACAGAGAGAGCACGAGAGTTCCTGATGGAGGGCAAAAACGCACTCGAACAATCGAGAACTCTAAAAAGAGAGTTAAGTATTAAAAATGGGAGATTACGCAATTATTAATTGAATTCCAAATATAAAATGTAATTAAAAATAGTATTATGAATAAGAATATAAAAAAAAATCTTTTATAAAGTTTTTTTTTCCTAGTATGTTTGAATTAATCGTTTAGCCTCATAATAATTTAGTGAAATTAGCCACTTAACTAAAGCAGATTTAACCTCATATTTATTTAACGTATTAATGTTTAACTTGCAATGTATTCTGTTGTAAACAAAGGGCCCTAGGTAAAAAAAGAAACAGGTAGTGTGAGTGCAGTGAACACGATTTACATGGCATAGTAGTTTTGTCGTCGCCTATCGTTTCTGTTTGTGGAAGGAGGTGTAACAGTGTGCTGCCTCAAAACTATATTTAAGACTAATAGCTGTCTCACTGTCAGTACTTTCCAACCCTGTTATAATTCAGTAGTAGGAAAGTAAAAAGGTCGAATCGTACTGACTTTAAGAACAGCTCTCTGTGCCCGTTCTAATTTTATCAAATTAGATTGATAAGGGCCACCCCATGTTCTAATACAGTAAGCCAAGACAGACTGGCAAAGTGCAAGATAAATGGTCTTAGTGAGTTCAAAGTTGTTCCTTTCTTTTAAGATACTATGTTACTTAAGAAGAATTATTACTTTTTGTCTATTCTTTCAATTGGCATCATAAAAATAGGGGTGATTATTTTTTCATATTTAAGTGGGTTCGATTCCCAGACGAAGCAAGTAATTTTTAGAAAATCTTTAAATGCAGAATTACTAATTTTAAAGTATAAAAATTTTAGTCGTCTGGCAATATAAATAAGTTTGTTTATTTAAAATAACTTGAAAAAGAAGGTACTACGTATATCTTACCTACATTACTACCTACATTTACCTTAATAATTTATTAATTATTTTTGCATTGTAACTGGGCAAGTTTGCTATTTTAAGTTAGGAGACACGCAATTGCGTTTCTATTTCAAATCAAATACGAGTGACAAAAAATGGTATTCTGATAAAACGTATGTGATGCACCGATCGCATCGTATTTGCATCGCGTTTGGATTTCAGTAGAGTGTTCGGGGCCTTTGTTCATCATATTATTACATTAGCAAAATATTATATTCGCAAAATATTATATTCTCGAATTATTATATTCTCAAAATATTAGAAGTATAATCAAACACAGTGAAAAATAAAAATGAATTTATTCAAACTAAAATCTCTCTTTATTCCAATACCTAGGCATCATGGAAACACTCGAACGTAATACAATATTAAAATCAAAATTGCAGTATCATACAGTATTGCAAGATTATTTGCATTAATCATCGTGGTAACAGAGCCAAACTTGTGCACAACTGTGTGATTTTGCGACCTAAGTGAGTTTCATTGAAATTCATTTTTTTACTCATTCTAAACACAGCATTTAAAAAATGGTAATAACAGCCTTTTACTTTTATTTCTGGATATACCTCACGTATAGCATTAATTGCAGCAATTTCGTAATCGCATTTGTATGATTCATACGAAATTGATTTCTAAGTACAGAAAAGAACCTTTTGTATGTATTTGTGTTCTTATTTGGTAATAAGCCATAGACAATAGGTACAAAACTAATTATGTTTTGGTCTCGTGCGATATCAATATGTAAAGTGTACAATTGGTAAAAAGGCGACGGTGTCACCTTGAATGTACCATCTCCGTATATTATATCAATTGTCTGGAATAATTCTCGTAGCTTTTGAGCAGGTAACATTGAAAATATTATAATTCTATCATCCGTCTCATCATCATAATCATCAAATAAAAAAAAGTCTTGTACAATGTGGTGTGGCAATCTCACATTACTTGTAGTCTTTGATATACCGACATTCAAAAAATTATTTCGCTTCCTGTACAGCGTATCCTTTTTGGAGGTAAATGATGGGATCAGATACTCTTTATTTCGAAAAACCTCTTTTCCCAAGAAGTGCTTTTCAAATATTTTTGGAATGGGTTAAAAATTTTCGCATACTTCTTTTTTGCACTCCTCCATTGCCAAATCAATTATATTTCTTTCAAAATCTACGCTGCAACTATGTTTGGGCTGTCTAACGACTTTCTTATCCGAACTTAATGTAATCGAAGTCCCCCCTCACTCCCTTTGGTTGCAACATCTCCAGTTGGTTGTACCATTTTTATTATTCATGAAGAAGTTGTATTTGTAACCGTTATATAAAAAAACAGACTTGCCTTTTTGACTCGTTATAAATTTGGCTTCACTATCTTCAGACATTTTTATTTTAATATTTATTTATCAGAATGCAAAATTTATTCCCAATAAATATTTTTCACAATGTCACATTATACATCAAAAACAATTGATAAATAAAGACTGACACTAGTACAAACATAGGTTTTGTCATTGTAATCTGACAGGAACTATTATAGCAAAGAGTTTATCTATTAAAACTTCAATATAAATGCACATAATATTATGTTAATGCATATCTTCAGGATTATATGATGATGACAAATATTTATTATTTCTCCCCTCAAATTAAAAACATTTTTCGCTGTGATTGTTCTTTGTGTAATATTTTGAGAATATAATAATTCGAGAATATAATATTTTGCGAATATAATATTTTACGAATGTAATAATATGAGAACAAAGGTTCCGGGGTGCTACTTACCAAAATCTACTAATTTTGAATTCGTGGTAGAAATATTCATTTATTTAAAATATAGGTTTTCTTGGTTTCTGTGACGGAATCAAAAGTAAAAATACGTTTTTACTGGCTGTATTGAAGTGCTTGGCTATGAAATATCATTAAAATTGTTTTTAGTTAAATTGCGGTGGTTAGGTTAAAACGTACCCTGCAATTGGGCCTAAAGGTTATACTTTTTGTTAATTATTTTTTAGGCTTGCCTTTAGTTCTACTATTAGCCCTTCAGAGGTTATCCATTGTTTCCTGGACACCCGCTATAACATCTTGGGGCATGATGTCGGGGAACCATTGCCAAGAGTACGCCACAACCCATTATATGTAAGTTGAAGTAGTTAACTTGCATTATCTATCATTACTGAATCTTATTTAAAGAGACATACCGAAAACGTGCTCTTAGCACTCCAATGCAGCGTTTAACTGAATTACGAGCGCTAACATGCAGCTTGTAATAATGGTGCTCTGGGGTCCCTTCAACTGTATTGAGGATTGGGGTCAACATCATCTTCCTCAACGGATATCCACTATCAACTAGAAAAATAAAAAAAAGTATAAATAATTGCAAATCAGAACTGTTAACATTTCCAAGTAATATACTAACCCAATAAATCCCATTATTACATAACTCTTTCAAATGATTGTGTAATGGATGGCTCTGCCATACACTGGAGACATGGGCTGATCCAAGGCTACTTGCATCCACACAAGTAATTAACAGATCAGCGTTGCAAATCTAGAAAAATAGTTTAAATTTTAATGTGGTTCTGGGTGTACTTACTAAATATTGATAAAATTAAGTGAGTTTACTTACTATTATAACATTAAGGGAATGGTATCCCTTTCTATTAAAAAATCTCTCCTCATGTATAGCTGGCCTCAAAATGGCAACATGGGTACCATCTATGCAACCAAGCACACCTGGGATTCCAAATCGAGAGAATCTGTAACATTCAATTATACACAACCAATTTTATTTCAAAAATTTTAAACAAATATTGCTTTTACATGAGTGTCAAGTGATAACACTTTGTTTTGATTTGTTTTCGTTCTTGAACAGTCATGGGCCAAACAATGTACTCCCTAAAAATGTTGGGGTGATTCAGAGCCTTAGTAACCTGCCTTATAGCCCTTGACACAGTAGTCTGAGACACATTGTGAAAAGCACTCTGACCAACTAGAGTCTAGTATGACCAAGTTGCATAAAATGCAAGTGTAATTAGAACCTAAAACAAAAATTTATAGGAAATAAGCTTAAGTCGCTTATAGCAGGCATGTATCTAGAGTAAATACATACCAGCAAATAATATTGAGGGATAGGCAATTACCTTTAAGGTTGGGGATATACCATCCGTACGCCGTTGCTGTTCAAGTAGCGGGATTATTTTGTGACAGAGCTTCATAACTTGCTCTTTCCCGAGGCGAAAACTTTTTATAAATTATGCGTCAGGTAAGTCTCGGAAAGCATCTATGTTTTCTCTTAACGTGGCTCGAGTTTTTCGGCGTTGTTGAGCCAAAAGCCGGCGACGATTATCATTGCTATTGGCTAAAGCCAAAATACGCCAACGCAATGAAGGTACCGAGGGTCTCATTTTTTTTTTAAGTTTTTACTAAGCACGCGTTAAACAATTCCACACCAAAAGCTATTGTTGTTGATTTGCACTTCGAGAGCACGATTGTCATTCAGACGCGTTTAATAGAAATGCCAAATAACGAGCAGACTACCGTTTAGTTTACTATCGAGACACAATTATGACACGTTTGAAGAGTAGAATACCAAAATATCCAAAGGCGATAGACTCGCAGTACGATTGTAAATCAATCGTGAGCGATTGGTCTTATTAATTTAGCAGACTACCAATATTGTAAAACTAAGCAATCTCAATCCAATTACGAGTCGATTCATGCTATTGTAAAATAGCGGACTTGAGGCCCTGAAGTGCGTCAATTCAACTCATATCTAATTTTAAGGTATCTTTGTCTAAAATGTCTGATAAATTGGCAGATTTATTTAAATCAAACAAAGGTGGTTTACAATTGCTCTATCGGGGATATAACTACGAAAAAAATAAGCTATTTAAGGATCGTTTCTACTGGAACTGTGAATTTAGGAAACATGAAATATATAAGTGTAAAGCTTAAGCAGTAAGTTTAGAAAACGAAGTGAATAATCAAATGCACAATGAAGAACACTTGAAATATGAACATAATCATGAACCCGACCCACTTCGCGAAGAAATCTCTGACTTTTAGGAGAAATTAAAACAGGATGCTAAAACTGGTCTAAAAGTATGTCAAATATTACAGGATAATCAATCTAGTTGCAGTAAACCTGTTAGTAGGGGAGCCCACGATGCTAAATCGGGATTTACTCGAGCGTCACAGAGACGTATTGGACTCCAAAGCTTAAAAAAAAAACTGTTGCATGGACATACTCGAGCGCGTCAGATATTGATATCATCCATGTCCTACGTATTTTTAAAAAATACGTATATTAATCTGATTGTTTTGATGATGGGGGTGGTCGTACGTAAGGGTTGAAAATAAAAAAAAAAAATTAATCGAGCGCGTCAGATTTTCGAAGGGGATGTTAAGTGAACCTAAAAAAAGCTCGTATATAATAATCTGACGATTTGGATGTGACGCAAGCTCGCGGCCATTATTAGAATATGCAAAAAAAATCGTCATATTGAAATACTCAAGCGCGTCAGATTAAGATATATATAGTTCATCTTTAAGCCCTAGACATGCTGTCTCATAATCTGACGATTATCTGAAGGGATTCGCCTAAACTGACATTTAGAAAAAAAAATTTTTTTTTTTGTCATTGATCTTAAGTAAGTTAAAAGCTCAGGAAATAGCATGCAAATAAAAAAGTAGAAGAACTTGTATTTACAAGAAAATAATTAAAAACAAACCAATTTTTTTTAATCATCACCTTCATCGGTAGAATCATCTTCCTCCTCTGGCTTGATTTCATCCTCAGATTGTGCATCTACAACAATAAATCATTAAAATATTTAGTAATATTCTTTTTTTATGAATAACGTTTTTTTTTAATTATGGGCGACAAAATTTACCTGCATCTGGAGTATCCTCAGAAATATCAGGTGTTATTACAACATCTTCATACGCTTTCGGCAATTGATCACCTGCAAACCAGATCATTTCCAACTTTCCGTCGACTGACTATTGAAAGTCTCGCGGTATTTTTATTGCTGTAAATAATTTGTAGCACTGTGCGTGATACACTTCATTTAATGAAAAATCTATGGAAAGATCTAGATTTTCGTATGTTGTTCGGGATTTTCGGAGAACCGGTTTTACGATATTCTAAAATGTTTATACACTTTTGTAATGTTTCTATTGTAAATTTAATTGTTTTTGCAACGTAGATTCACCATAAAATACACACTTTACATTAATATCACTCATAGTGAATATTTATAAAGATTCATTCACATAACTTGCATTAAAATCATAAAATGCGTAAAAACGTTGGAAATACGTTGTAAACAACACCATGCCACAACGAGTCTGTGCGATCAGCTGTCATGGCAACAGAAACCAGAGTGGGGACGGAGTGAGAGAATAATAGATAGAGAGAGAGAGAGTGAGAGAGGGATAGAAACGCAGAGAGGCAAATATAGGCATCACGTAGCTGCACGAAATAAACTTTATTAATGAATTTTTTTTACTTCGGCTTGTGGAAATCGTCAGATTATATATTTTTCTTAATTCTTGAATTTTTCCCTTCAAAATAAAAAAAAATTTAGCCACGCTCGAGAATGTCGAGATGACGTTTTTTTTTACAACTTTGTAGCCCTCCCCTTTCTTTACGCCACCCTCAAATTGTCAGATTGGTGGAATATACACGTTTTAACATGAAACTAACTCGCCCTACCTTATTCTGACGCGCTCGAGAATTTCAGATGATCATTTTTTTTTTACTAATCTGATCCTTTATCCTTGACGGGCGGCCTTATATATGGGGCTCATAATTGTTGGGAGTACATAACCGGGTACAAAGTATCCCTCAGTATGTTAATCTGCCGCGCTTGAGTAAATCCATAAATCCCCTCTTGGGCTCCCCTACTATGTGTTTGACAATTTACCATCAAAGTCAGCTCTCAACCAAATTATCTATAGAGCGAAATACAAAGTACCGCCAAAGATTGAACCAAAGGTTTTTTTTGAAATAGATGAAAATGAAGCCAAAATAAACAACGAAAAATTCATACTAAATTTCTATTTCTAACAAACAATTGCACTCGCTCACAAATGTAAACAAACATTCAGCTTGATGGCGATTCTTTCCAAAAAAGATTGATATTCAAATTAGTTTAAAACTGCTAATAATGCTATTTTCGAAGTTTATGTGAATAGGATAAAGACCAAATTTCTTGATAAACCCTAGATACTGTCGGTCATTATGAATAATTTTGCGTAAAGTTTAAATAAAATTCAACAATTGGAAGCCACAGTTTATTTAATTACTTTACAATAAATGTTCAAACTTTTTGCCTTTTTTTCTTCTGCCTTTCTTGTTCTGAAATCATGGCACCTGCTAGCTTTAACTCATTCACAGCTTTTTCGAATTCACAAAGTATACATTTGCATCTGAGTATTTTGTCAACTTGACAGTTTATGTCGACATACAATTTGCAATGCGATTGATTTTTTCAGGTACATCTCATCTATCTTTTTCATAATTTCGTATGCTAAATCCAAATCACTAATATATTCCAGCTGTTTTTTTGAAATAGCACTGTTAATATAATTTGTTGCTTGTTTATCACGCTCGTTCAAGCTTTCGGTATCGGTACTTGTTTTTTGTGTCTTTACACTTCTTGAATTGCAGAAATTTCATCAAGGACAAACGACGTTGTTTTTCGTGTGGTAAAGTTGGACATTTGAAACATCAGTGTGATAACTTAAAAAATAGTAGTGATGGACATTCGTCTTAAAACAAAGAAAATCATTTACAGCGAAAGCACTGTCGGCGATGGGATCGGACTTTGCGAACGAAAATCATAGACAATCGTGGTTGATAAACAGCGGCGCTAGTGAACATATGACCGGTGAACGAACAATGTTTACGAAAATATGTCGTCAAGTGTCAAACAGATATGTCAGAGTAGGTGATGGACGGTGTTTACCTGTTTTGGGGGTTGGAGAAGTCGAACTTTAAGTTTTTAATGGGAATTGTTACGTGAAATCGACTCAGTGATGTGCTTTATGTACAGAATTTAGTCATGAACTTATTTTCAGTGCCGGTTATTAGTAAGAAAGGTCATCAAGTTATAATGAGCGAGCACGCGTGTGGAATACGTAAAGACGGTAATGTGTGTGCTGTCGGCAAATTAAAAGGGAACTCTTACATGTTAGACGTGTTGTATAAGTGTAGCGATGTAGCTGCAGTGACGCTAGGCGAGTGGCACGAAAGATTATGTCACCAAAGTTTGGACTCCGTACGTGAAATCTTAAAAGCGAACAATATCGAATTTACGCAGGATATACAGCAGTGTACGGCGTGTTTACAAAATAAAATACAAAAGTTACCTCATAGAGAGAGCCAGAGTCGTGCTGAAGAGCCATTACATACATTACATGGAAAGTGTTGGAGGTTTGAGATACTTCCTGTTACTAAAAGATGACTATAGTGGATATCGCGTCGTTAATTTTTTGATTAAAAAAAGTGAAGCAGTGCAGCTCATAAAAGGATTTGTAAGGTGGGCAGAGAGATTAATAGAAAGAAAAATGAAAATAATTAGATCAGACAACGGGAAAGAGTTTGTAAATGCAGAAATGCGAGCTTTTTGTGAAGAAACAGGAATAGAACATCAAACCACAATCCCATACACACCTCAGCAGAATGGAAGGGCTGAGCGAGATATGAGAACATTAGTGGAGGCCGCAAGGTCTATAATTCATGGAAAAGAACTTTGGGCGGAAGCTATTCACAATACGGTCTATGTGTTGAATAGAACAATGAGAATAAAAGGAAAGACACCTTACAGCCTGTTTCATCGTAAGGAGTATAATATTTTGAGGTTAGACTCAGGCCCTTCTCCCATTACGATACTTGTAGGATACGATAATCGAGTAGAATACTAGTTGGATACTAGCTCGCAACCCGACGCTCGCACATTAAGCTACTGAAAAATGACTAAATTCATCATTTATGCTAACTCGTTTTTTGTGAACGGACGTTATGTCGAGCGATTCCAGTGACGAAGAAGCTCTTGCAGTTTTTCTGTTTTATAGAAATAGAAGACGACAACGGAAGAGTAGAAAATACTGGATTCATCCATATATTGAAAGAAACATAAATTGTAGAGCTTTTGTAGCCGCACGAGAACTACAACATGATGATAATAAATTTTTATCTTTCTACCGAATGTCTAAAGAGACCTACTTGCATCTTGTAACATTATTAAAGCCTGCTATACATCAACGAAATACTAAATTTAGAGAATGTGTCAGTGCGGAAGAAAGGATTCTGATAACCCTAAGGTAAATAATACTTCATTGTGATATATGTAATTAAATGTTTATTAAATTTTAGTATGTAAGTACTTTGTAATTATTACTTATTCTTCATCTTCCTGTGATAATAACAAAGGTATTGATTCGTAATAAAGTGTGGCAGTATTTGATTGTACTACATTCAGACTTTCGTTTATGGTAATTGGCGTACTTATTGCCCCGGCATCGGCAGCACTCATCGGTGAAGGAGTAGATAAAAGTGAGATGGGACTATTAATATTTTCACTACTTTGGTCCATTATATCGTCTATCAATGCAAGCACTCTTCTCTTAAACAGTCTTCTTTGACTATCATTCATTTTGTTTACGTCCGATAGTAAACTCAGCAAAAACATTTTGTTTGAATTTTCAGTATTGTCACAGTTTTCTATAAGTTTAGATCGTTTCAATTTAAAATAAGCTGAAATATCTTGCTCGGCTTGAGTTTCTTCAAGCTTCTTACGTTTTTTTTATTGCTTGTCGATGGTGGTAATTGCTGTTGCGAGATTGGTTGAGTGCTTGTAGAAGGAAGAGATGAATGCTGTTGCGAGATTGGTTGAGTGCTTGTAGAAGGAAAAGATGAATGCTGTTGCGAGATTGGTTGAGTGGTTGTAGAAGGAAGAGATGAATGCTGTTGCGAGATTGGTTGAGTGCCTGTAGATACATTTTCTGTGATCGGTGGTTGTTCGCATAGTTCAGGATCAGGTGACTGTGGTTGCAATGTATCATTATCTTCTATCGTCTCTTTCAAATTTCCCGATGGTTTTCCTGCTGTTTTTATGAACGGTATAGTAAATTGCATATAGTCAGCTAAGTAGTATGGTTTTTTTTGCGCAGTACCTGCTCCACTTTTAGGCGGTTTCAAATGGCGAACAAAAACACTACGTAGATTTTTCCATTTTTCTTTCGCTTCTGATCCTGAAAATAACTTTAATATTTAAAAAAAAATTTCAGGTATTTGGGGTCAGGTTGTACGTTTGTAAGCCTAGGATTGTATTTTGCAAGAGGAGATAATACAGTTTGCAAGATCATAGCTGAAATTACAGTAATAATATGGGAGATATTAAATGGAGACTATATGCCATTACCAGATGTGCAACATTGGAAAAACATTGCTGCTCGTTTTGATCGCCTCTGGAATTTACCAAACTGCTTAGGGGCATGTGATGGTAAACACATCAGAATAGAAAAATTACCTGATTCGGGGTCAAGTAATTTTAATTACAAATCCTACCATTCGATAGTATTAATGGCATGTTGTGATTCCGATGGATTATTTACTGTTATCGAGACTGGCTATGCTGGTAGGAACAGCGACGGTGGAGTCTGCAATGCTTCCAGGATCAAACGTTACCTAGATCATGGACGTCTTAATATTCCTTTACCTTCTAAACTTCCTAATGACCAATCTAACTATGAATTTCCATACTATTTTATTGGGGATGAGGCATTTCCCCTTCTATCTTACTTGATGAGACCATATCCCCAAAGAACCTTGAACGACTTGAGAAGGGTGTTTAACTACAGACTAAGCCGAGGGAGGAATACAATTGAATGTGCTTTTGGGATGATGACTGAGAAATTTCAAGTATTAAGTACTGCTATAAGATGTCATAAAATCGAAAAAGTATCAAATATAATAAAAGCAGTGTGTATTTTACACAACTATGTTCGAAAACGTGAGGGTTTTCTATATAGCCCAAGGGAGATTATACAAAACAGACCGGTCACTATTCCCGCGACGATACAACCTCATAATATAGAAATAACTGGAAGAACTATGTCACCACACAATCAACGAAATTATTTAGCAAACTACTTTATATCTGAGCAAGGTTCATTGCCTTGGCAATACCAATCCTGTTTGCAAAATACAAGATATTAATAAACTATCTATAAATACCTGTTAGTTGAAATTTTTTCCCAACTTCTGCCCAAGTCCTATCTATTATATTTTTCCGCATGTATTCTGGTAGTTTATAATTATATAAACAAGCATGTTTTTCTATTTCTTGTACAAACTGAATGTTTATTTCTTGCTCCGCCGCCATCTTGTCGAAACACGCGCGAGACGCGACGCACAAGCGACCAGCACGCTGAGTCGCGCGATACTAGTCGCGGACGCGTAGGATACCGGTAGCGTAGTGTGCGAGTCTGCATTCAAATGTATGTGAGATACTTCGCGGCGACTAGTCTCCGAGACTCGCGTAGGATACTAGTCGCCTGTGAGTATCGTAATGGGAGAAGGGCCTAAGTGTTTGGAACTGAGGTTGTTGCACATATACCTAAAGAAAAGAGATTGAAGCTTTATGTTAAAGGCAAGAAGGGAATATTTGTTGTCTGAGGTATAGAGCTGAACCAATTATCCGCTGTTACGTTTCTGTTTCAATTTTCAATCGGTTTTACCAGCTGCAATACAGACTGCGTAGGTACAGCTAACGTTTTCTGCTGCAGTAAGTCCCAGACCATCAGAATCCTCCCATGATAAGTGTAGGCATTATAAACGTAAAATTTACGAGCATCACTTAAAATCATTATTTTAATCCCATACTTCGAAGGTTTGTTGGGCATATAAATAACAAATTTGCAACGACCTTTGAAATTTAGAAGCATTTCATCAATACAGGTATATGGACCGGGTGTATAATAAGTTTGACAATTCGATATGAATTTGTTGAAAAATTCAGAAACCGGAACAAGTGGATCTGACTGCAAACGTTTCTGTCGGTTATTGATATCATCCAATCTCAAGCAATTCAAAAGAGTGTTAAACCTATATTTAGACTATTAATATTTCATGACCTGTTCCATCTGTTGCAAACAAATAGTTTGAATCAGCATCATTGCATTTAAATACTGATGAGTAATATAAACACCCAAGTAGTGATTTAATTTCTATAGAAGTTGTATCTTTCAACTCATGCTTAGTAAAATTTGCAAATTTCCTTCGATAGAAGTTTTTTATTAATCTCACAATCAAATAATTTCTGCCATAAGTTTTCGTAGCCAGGAAATACCCCTCGTTCGAAAGTTTGCCCGGGTAAAGATAAAATATTATATGCAGGTCTGCGTGGGGTCCTTGAAAATTCAGTTTTCGCCCAAATAAAACAATTTTTTCCTACGTACGTACTACTACTCGAATTTGACAATAAAAACTCTCTAGAATCCAGGCTTCCAGGACTGGTTGGCTGCTCCTCTAACCTTTCTTGATCTTCACCACCAGATACTTCACTGTCTTCGTGCATTTCCTCCTCAATAACAAAATTCCGATCGGCAACCTCATCGTCGACATCACTGAACTCGGACTCGTTGTCTACCTCCAAGAACTGTTGAATTAGTACATCAGTAATCTTTCTTTTCCTAGACGGTCGGTCAGTTGGTTTTTGGCGGTTACAATCCATCTAAAAACAATGACACATATACATTATAATTTAAAATAAACAATGAATTGCATACATTACAAATATTTTGCTGACGTGTAGTATAAAAGACACTATGAAAACATTGAGGTTACGTCCATAAGACAGTATGGGGATAAAATTATTATACTGACACCTTACGTATTACGGACACCACACAGTTGTAAGTAGACACGAGCGCACGCCGCGGCTGTCGCCGCACTGGCGGCGGGAGTAAGCTACTACGCAGTAAGCTACCCCGCGGTGCGGGACGATTCTCGGAAAAATGGCAGCGAAGGAACCAAAATTTTATATCAGTATATTTTACTGTCGTAACCTCAACGGCAGAGGGATAAACATGATCTAGCTCTTGACATGACACTTTTCAATACCTAAATGATTATAATGAATTCTATACAACATCTCACTTCTTAGACTTTCTGGTACAATCAAACAATTTATTTTTAAATCATAATCTTTTGAAACATACAAATTTTCCTTGACTGTATAATAACATTTTAATTAATTAGGGATATCATTCACACTCTCAGGCCACCCATTGCTTTCAAAATCTATTAACTTAAGTAAATGACTATCCTTTAGTGTCTCCTGCTTGAACAATTTATTTAAACTATCTGACATAGACTCAATTAATTAGTCATTTGACACTGAATTTAATTTGTTCAAAACATCTGTAGATAATGAGTCAACTAGCAATAACTCGACTCCTGCTTTATATTGTACATTTAAATCATATTTTTGAAACTGAAGGCACATTCTCTGTAATCTCAAAGGAATTTCATTTAATGGTTTTCTAAATATTTTCTCTAATGGTTTGTGATCAGTTTCAATCACTACTTTTTGACCATAAATATATTGATGAAATCTAACACATCCAAATACTATTACCAACATTTCTTTCTCAATTTGAGGGTAAGCTTTTTGTTAATTTGTCAGAGACTTTGACGCATAAGCTACAGGCAAGTTATTCTGCAGTAAGACTGCTCCTAATGAATCCTTGGATGCATCAACTGAAACTTTACAATCATAAGTGGGATTAAAAAACTGTAATACTGGTTTTGATGTTAAAATTTGTTTCAATTCAAAAATAACTTATTTTGCTCATTTGTCAAAATCCACTCATTATACTTTTTAAAATCTTTCTTAGAGGATAACAAACCTGAGACATGGAAGGAATAAATTTTGCAACATATCATACCTAATACCCGTTGTAGTTTTTTTACATTTTTTGGTTTTTGTAAACTTAAAATTGACTCAATTTTCTTGGGATCTGGTTTAATTCCATTTTTTGATATGATATATACCCTAAATAATTAATTTCAGTTAAGCAAAATTGTCATTTATCAAGATTAAATAATATTCCATTCTCCTGTGCTTGTTGCAAAACTTGCTTTAATATTATAATATTAAATAGAGCAACCTTCAATACTTTCAAAAATTTGACTATACTGTCTATGAAAGCTTTCTGGAGCTGAACATAAACCATAAGGCAATCTCTTGAAACAATATCTCTCAAATGGAGTTACAAACGTACATATTTTTTGGCTATCTTCAGTTAATTTAATATGATAGAATGCTGAAGATGCATCTTATTTACTAAAAACTGTAGCATTTGCCATTCTACTGGAAACTTCTTCAAATGTAGGCAATTTAAAATGTTCTCTTTGTATATGCTAGTTGAGAATACTTGGATCAAGACATATGCGAATATTGCCATTTGGTTTTTTATCTATCACAATATAACTAACAAAATCGGTTGGTTCCGATACTTTTCTAATCTCATCTAATGTTTCCAATTGCTTTAACTTATTTTTTACAATATTATGTAACGAAATTGGAATGAAAGCAGACCTGGTTGGGGCAATTTTACTAACATTTGAGTCTTTAATCTTATTTGTTTTTTTTTTTTTTAATATAGATAGCAAACGAGCTACCTATATTATAAAAAAGTGATCACCACCGCCAATGACTCCCCGCAACACTGTGGGTGTTGGGGGTGCGTTGCTGAACTTTGAGAAAATTGGGTACCGGATACCGCATTCACCGACCGAAACGCAGGAACATCGTCCCTACTTCACGTCGGTTTTCTGTGCGACGGTGGTATTTCACCGGTCGAGTCAGCACAGTAATCGCTGCAGACAGAGCCTACAGCTAGACTCTACCACTCTCAATAGTTTTTGGTACTAAACACCTTTTAATACACCAATTTTATTTATTTTAAATACATCTTTCAACTGACTTATTAAAGTATCATAGCTACTATATTCAATTTTATTCAGATAATACAATTTTTACAGTCTACAATGTGAAACATTAAAATGGTTTATTATTTCTTAAATTACATTTTATTTTTAACTTACCTTTATAGTTTATTCTTGAGCCATCATAATTTTATAAATTTGAGCTATCTTTTACAATATTCAATGAAAGAACATCACAGTCACTGCCAGTGTTCAACCTAAAATCCAAAATTTTGTCATTTATTACTAAACATGGGTTGGATTTTGAAATCTGTCGCCTGATTTGGGGGATGTGAGGGGTTGGGGGGGTGGAGTGGACGGGTCTGAACCCCCTACAAGTAATTTTGGTGGTTTTGTGTTTTTCTACGACTTGGCTACGTTTTTGGACTCTGTTTGGATTGCTTTACTGTACGACCTTGGCTCTCTCACTTTTGGACACTGATATAACATTATCGGAGCTTGAAATGGCGTCTGGAAATAGTGGAAGTGGAAACCCGGAACCGGGTTGGATTTTGAAATCGGTCGCCTGATTTGGGGGTTGTGAGGGGTTGGGGGGGGTGGAGTGGACGGGTCTGAACCCCCTACAAGTAATTTTGGCTGCCGGAGTTGCGTCTAAATATTTTTAATTTTTTTTTTAAATTCCTTAATACTTGCACAATTGCGTAAATCGGAACGTAACTTCCATGCTTTAGTACAGCTTTTCAAATGTGTTTTAGGTGATTAACGTGAATCGGAACGCATTTAGCATCTTGGATGAATGATATTGACAGCTCTAATGTCAAATTTGTATGTAGCTTGCGTCATTCCTTTGCTTTCAAGTATATGTGAATGTGTCTTCCTTATTGTTTTGTGATTTTTCTACGACTTGGCTACGTTTTTGGACTCTGTTTGGATTGCTTTACTGTACGACCTTGGCTCTCTCACTTTTGGACACTGATATAACATTATCGGAGCTTGAAATGGCGTCTGGAAATAGTGGAAGTGGACACCCGGAACCGGGACCGTCTACGAGTTCAGGGCTTGGTACAGCATCGGCAGTGCATGAAGATGTTTTCGAGGACGACGGGCCGTTTTCTAACCGACATCTTTACATTGAAGAGGTGCTTTTAATGTGGAATTTGGCTCGAATTATAAAAAAATTGGGCACCAATGAGCAGTGTGTGGCATTTGCCGTAGAAAATGGTTTGGTGGAGACTCACAAATTGTGCAGAACACATCGCACTCCCATGAGATTAGCCAAATCGACCAACAGGTCATTTGGTTCTTGGTTTTGCACCAAAGGAAATTGTAAAACAAAATGTAAAATACCACGGAACAATGGATCATTTTTTGAAAACATTAAATTGATTTGGTGCATGTGTTCTATTTATTATATGCATACTCAAAGAAATGGAGCTATACCGAAACCATAAATGAAGACCCCTACAAGGGAATTTTTGAAAGGTGCCTAAGCCGGTGCATATGGTGACATATGTGACTGGTACAATTATTGCCGGGAAACTATTGTGATATACCAAATAGAGAAAAATGAAGCGGTTGGAAAGATTGGTGGCCCCGGAAAAATAGTCCAGATTGATGAATCCAAATTTGGAAAAAGGAAATACAATCGAGGTAATCATATTGTATTTATTAAGTGTGTTTACATAATTCTTAGGTAATTAATAGCAATGTCTTACTCCGAGTTGACACAATCCAACATCAATGGGTTAGGTTTGTTAGGTTACTGTCTTTAAACTGCCCGAAAAAGGAGTCCCGCGAAGCGGGACTCCGTTGACCCATGATTGAAGCGAGTTTTAATACATATAAATTGGTTACAGGTCGCCATATTGAGGGCTACTGGGTCCTCGGTATGATTGAAGATGGATCAGAAATCTGAGGTTGGAGGTGTGCCCAGACAATATAAGATCAGCTGAGGTTTTGGTGCCGCTTATATTAAAGAATGTGGAAGTTGGCACCACCATACATACCGATTTTTGGAGAGCGTACGATTGCTTGTCGGAACATGGCTATGTACATAAAAAAGTCAACCACTCAGATTGTGAAAACCCATTTATTGCTGAAGATGGAACTCATACTCAACGAATTGAGTCACAGTGGAGGGCGTTTTAAAGATTTTTCAAGGAAGACAATTTTAATCACACGGAAAATTTTGCAGATATTATTTTTGAATATTTGTGGCGGCGAAATATCGCGAAATATAAGAAAGTGGGTGCAACTTGCATCAGTGTATAACCCCAAGGGAGCATTTGGCACTAGATGCGCTATAAGCGTTGCGTTTGTAAGACTTTCTCTGCAGGTGTAGAAGGCATTTGCTAAGTCTGGAGTCCATAGAACGGGCTTGGCGCCCTTACGCTTAGCATCGGCTAATACATTAATTAATAGCGCTTGTTTCACAGCAGCGCTGGGAAAGAATCGTCGATAGTAATTGATCATGCCTAGGAACCTATGAAGGCCTTGGACGGTTTTCGGGAGAGGGAAATCGCCACATGGTCGCCAAGTGGAATCTTTTTTGAGCGCTAGGTGAAGAGGAGTCGACCAGGAACTACTTGATGGTCGGGCGGTTCCAGCTGCAACCATGTCATCAAATTCTTTCTGAGCGGGGCGAAGTTTGATTGGTGCCAACCTGCGCGGGCGAAATGTAACTGGTTGTCCTTCCAAGGTGAGAATGAAATGAGCAGTAGAGTGCTTGATTTCTCTGTAAATGCCAGGGGGTTTGGTAAGCGTTGGATATGTGGCGAGGATTTTTAAGTTTGGTGAGTCTCTCATTAATGAATTTTCTTGGGAAGCAGCAAATATCAGATCCAGTATCAATCAAGAATATCCGATTTGAGTTTCTATTCGTAATAAAGAGACGACGACTTTTTGGTGGGCGATCGGCCGCCGTCATTACCGACCGCTGGTTGAGTTTTCCTGGTTGGAGCTTGAACAGGCATAGGGGCTCTCACATCTGTTTGCATTATTGACAAAACGGTTGTGGTACCAGCATAACCGTTAACCGTAACGACTTGAACTGTAACGTTGGTGAGATGGAGCAGTAAGAGCAGCTACAACATATGTGAGTTCCTCAACCTTTTTACGAAGGGCTTCCAGCTTAGAAGACTGGGGCTTGGCAGCTATCTCAAAAGTTGCAGTAGAAAGTGTGGCGTGTGAGCCGATTTCCATCAGTTGATCTGCGAGCTCATATAATTCTTCTATTTCTTGTTGTTTTTTAGAAGCAGAACCATTTGAATTTGTCTGGGCAATCAATTAAGCCAAATATTTTCAAGCGCTTGTTCGGGAAATGTTGAGCCGGCAAGTGATTTAAGGTGCCTCAAAATGAAGAGGGTTTTCGGTCTCCTATTGGTTCATTTTCAAAAAGGCGGCGTACCTTTTCCTCATATTAATCCGAAAATCTGCTAATGATTGCTTGTTTCAGCTTAATGCGACTCAATTATGATGTCTTTAACTTCACCGGTACACTCCACGTCCAGATGTGCAACATCAAATTGAAACTTTGTAAGCTCTGCAGTAATATGAAACTGAGCTTCCAAGCTAGAGAACCATAATACAGGCCTATTCTTGTTAAAAGGTGGTGAGAGTGATTCTATTTATAAATGCATGCTTATTTTGAGGCATAGCTTTGTTCATATCAGGTGTGTTTTGTTTGGTTATGTCATGCTTATCTTCGGCCATGATATAAAATAAAATAATATTAATAAACAAAAATATACATATGCCAGATTTTCCCCGTAGCAAAATGGTTTAAAATGTTAAATCCAAAATAAAATATGTATATGTTACGGCTAATACCCGAAGTGCGGCTACACCTAGTTTTATCCGGTTAGTAGTCTTTTTAATATGGCGAACTGTAACAAATATATATATATATACCTATATATATAAAAAAACTGGCTTCAATCATGAGTCGACGGAGTCCCGCTACGCTACGCGGGACTCCTTTTTCTGGGCGGTATCAAAGAAGTAACCTAACTAACCTAACCTATTGATGTTTTTTCTCCTTTTTCTGGTTTAACCAAGAGTAAGTGGCTACACCTAGTTCTAACCGGCTAAAACTAGGTGCACTGGTGCTTCGGGTTTTAGCCGTAACATATATAACACAGCACACTTATAACCAAAACCAAATAGAATGTAAAATTAAGTAAAGAAATATTATTATTTATTGAAAAACATGCAGCATTGACTGCAGTAGGTAAATCAGCAAAAAAAAACTTATAAAGGTTTTTTTTTTAGAGGTATAGAACTTTAAATTGCAATAAAACAACGATGGAATATTCGATTGACATAAATTTTTAATTATTCGAAAGATAATCTTGTGGCATTACATTTTAAATATGATTTCTGGCATATGACCGCCACGGCTGGCTTGGATGTAGTCCAATCTAGTCGTCCAATTTTCGATGACTTTTTCCAACATTTGTGGCCGTATCGGCAATAACACGGCGAATGTTGTCTTGCAAATGGTCAGGCGTATGTGCATAGACCAATAGGAGTGGGTAATATCAGGTTTATAAGATATCGAATCGAAACTATATATTTTTGAAACTATATATTGGTGTGTGTATCTTATTGTATTTGTTAACACTGAACTTATAAAACGATGTTTAGCTGAAACTGGATAATGTTTCATACCTACCTACTTACTACATACGTACGTTGGGTGTATGTATCAGATATTTAGTGGTTACTTTTAAATAAAGCAGGTAATTTTTAATTAGTTATTTATTGTTTTTTATTTATAGGTAGGTACATAAAATCTATTTTCTTCTAAATTAACATTTAAAAATGTAAGTTGCTTAACTTTTGCAGATGTTAAACAGGTGCGACGGTCGTTTATTATTAGGCCAGTCTTACTAAATATACGTTCACACGGAACAGAGGTGGCCATTACATTTCCGTAGCGTTTAAATAGTTTGACTAAGTATAGATAAGTATGTCTATGATTCCGCCACCATTCCAGAAGACAATTCCAAGTTTTGCCATTTCTGACAGGCAAAATATCGTCGTTTAAATATGTATCAATTTCCTTAATCGCCTTAGAAAGTGGAGTTCCGGTGCGCTGTTTGGTGCCGACTATTTCGTTTAGTATGGTCCAAGGTGAAAATTTGTCATTTTCTTCGGGAGGTGAGACAGAAGAATCTGGTGTTCCGTTTTCTATTGCAGCTGCTTCGTCTTCAGCAATTAACGCGACTACAAATCCTGAACCCTTTTTTTTTGTGTTTGTTGCTTCATTCGCGTCCGAAAAAACGGCTAATTTGTATCTAGTCAAATTTGGTCTAAAAATGTGCAAATCGAAAAAGTGCCACTTCTTTCAACTAGAGAAAATCTGTTGATTAACCCAGTTCTTAAATTATTTAAAACCTCATTTGAAATATCATGGAACTCCTCGGCTCTTAATTTGTCACAACCAGCAATGAGACATCGGGTCATGACAATCACCGAACTACCAGTCATGTACTTTTCGCCGCTCAGTGACTCGGTGGCATCGTCGAATGGTTTTAATATTTTGGCTATTTCGACAAGAAATAACCACTCCTCATTGGTTATAATGGGCAGATCCTTTCTGATGGTCGCAACTTCGATCTTATATTTTGTTCCAACTCCACGAATCGCTATATCATATAAAACGTAGAATTCCAACGTGTAGGAACCTCTTGAATAAGTCTTCTAGGGATACAATTTGGTTTGTCATCTACTTGTGATTTTAACAATTTTTCCTGAGCAGTGCTGCTGCTTTTAAAGAAACGAACAATTTTTTTAACTTTATCTAATAGTTCAACCAGGAGCTGCGTGCGGAAAATGGCGTTTTGCACTATTAAATTCAGTGTATGACCGTAACAACCATAGTGCTTCCATCCTTTATTCTTTACTGCTTTCATTATGTTGGCTGCGTTGTCGGTCACCACAAAGTTGACTTTGTCTGCCAACCCCCATTCGTTCACAATCTCAGTTAAGACTGTATCTATATTTTCGCTAGTGTGGGAATCTTGAAAATTACGACAATCCAATAAAATTGTTTTGTAGCAATATACTAAATACATACAATAACTGGAGCTCACACACACAATCATTATCAACGCACGGACTCGGCTACGCACACAGCGACAACCTGAAGTACCCCTACTCCGTCTACGTCACCGAGCGCCGGCTATATAAACGGGCCGCCCGGCCTTGTAAATTCATTATATAGCTAGCAGCGACCGAGAGAGATAGCCACGTAGTCCTCTTCAAGCTGAAAGTGTATGGATCCTCCTGTTCGATAGCTACGCAGTCTTCAGGAGTGATCTTAGATAGGGAGATGTTAAACAGAGATAGCCACGCAGTCCTGTTTAGCTCTCATGTAGGGTTAAGTAAATAATAGTGAAGAGAAGTTAATATATCTGTACTGTAACTGTATGTACCTACTGCTGCATCTGTATGAATGTACCTGTACCCAAACAGTAATAAACGATAAATACTTCTAAGGGACCTTATTAATTATTCACCACTACCCCTACAAGTGGCGCCCAACGTATCAAAACTACCCGCACAAAATGTCAAAACTTGAAACTACCCTCAAAAATGAAGGAAGCGAAACCAGAGATAATATAAATTTGACGAATGAACAATTCAATTTATTATTACAACAACTGTCTCAAAATATTTCTATCTCGAATTCAAAAAGCTTTGCTCAATGTACAGCAAGATACAACGGAGAAAGAAATCATGATAAAGTTGAAGAATTTATTTCAAATGTTACCATTTACAAAAATATTGAAAAGATATCAGACGAAGACGCACTCGAGGGACTGACATTATTACTGTCAGATGCTGCTGCTACGTGGTGTGGAGGCGTGAAATTTGATATTAAAAAGTGGAGTCAAGCCATTGACGCCATTAGAAATGCATTCGCTCCCAAAATGCAACCTTACGAAGTGTATTTGGAGGTATTCAGTAAGAAGCAAACTACTGAATCCATTGATACTTTCCTGTGCGAAAAACGTGCATTATTGTCGCAGTTGCCTGCCAAACGACACAAGGAAGAGGAACAGTTGGACTTCATTTACGGTCGAGAGGAGCAGAAACCCTTCCGTGCACTTTCATAACTAAGTTTTGTTAACTGGTTAAGAAAAACCCTTTTTTATTATTGTTTTCACAACTGGTTTTTAAACAAGAATACGAAGTGTTCATTCATAACTGACAATCACAAATAGTTAAGAAACGAATAATTATGATTATGTTTTTATAACTAGCTACAGTCAGCAATAACATTTTTCCTTTAACCTTAAATCAAACACAAAATGTAATTTAGGTAAATTAACTTTTACTTAATATTTAAATGGGGCAATTATTTCTAAACAATGTCCAACAGTGATAGACTTATTTGTTAAAAGACGTATAGTATCCGCAATTTCTTGGTCAATTTCTTGGTAATTTTTGTTCGATGTGTTTTTATTTGTTTTGAACGACATTGAAATTTTTGTTTCTTTAATAAGAACATTCAGAATTGTTGCTAGCGACGGTTTTTGGCGTCCAACCATTCTATTAAGTCTTGCGTGCCAGCCTTCTAGATTGTTGGTGGTCCGAATTTCCTCGCCGTAGCAGCACCAAGTCTTGATAAAATTTACGTCGCTGAACCAGTAACGGTTTAGGTAATTGTTGAACTTTATCACTGCTTCAGTTTTCGGGGATTTGGTCATTGTATACTTGTAACCTGCCATTACATATCTCAATGGCAATCGGGCTAAGCCAGCACATCTCGCAATATGTCGTCTTTGTATTGTAGATTTAATCCCTAATCGTTTCGCCTTTTTAAAAAGGCTGGCACAAAAATGATAATAACATCCTTTCATTACTGCATTCGGAAAAATTTTACGTATTGCTTTCATTGCTGAGATTTCGTAATCCAGTGTCAATTTTACGGGGTTCCATTCAGGAATTTGTGACTTTATCATTTCAAATATAAGTTTGTACGTATTTTCAGTTTTATTATGAATGAAACCAAAGAATAAAGGTACAATTTTTTTTGTTATTTTATGTAGTCCATGAATGGTATATATTTGTGTGAAAGGTTCAGGGCAAGACTTAAAAGTTCCATCCAGAAAGAAATGTTCGAAATTGTCCAAATACGTTTTTATATCAGAAGAAGAAAATATTAAAATCCTGTTGTTTGTGTCATTGTCGTTATAGTCAGCCAGGAGGAAGTTTTTATATTTTTTTGGTATTTCTACTTTAGTTGGTGATTCAAAATGGAGCTTAGAAACTCCTAATGCCTTATTTCTTGCTTTGTATAGACCACTTTTAATATTGTCAAATTTTGGTAAGTCAGCAACTAAGTGCACGCCATCGTCTTCCAGTTCGCATACTACTTCTTCAAACTGTTTTTGTATTGGATCGACATTAGCTACTATTTTAGTTTTCAAATCTTTCATTTTTTTCAAAACTAGATATTTTGCACTATTAGGTAAACAATCAATATCGTGCACGCCCTCTTTAACTATAAGGTTTTCATTGCTTAATGTCACATTACCTTTACAACCGGTTTTATTGTAGCATTTCCAAAAAACATTTTCGTTCACATAAGTTTTAATTTTATGGTACTGACGGCCGTCGTATAGTAGTTTCTCGCGATCCCTTTTTGTCGTTATGAACTCCATGATGGGCTTAGAAAGCGACATAGTTTATCACTTAAGTTTTCGGTTGTTATATATTATTTTATATAAATTGCACTCAATTGCAATAGAAAACTAAATAATACTAAAATGACAATGTCAATGTCATGCCATTGCAGTTTACATATCAATAATAGATAATAATTTATTGAGATAAGAACCTCATCCGTTTCCTCATAGGAAAGATGTTATTGCTGACTGTAGCTAGTTATAAAAACATAATCATAATTATTCGTTTCTTAACTATTTGTGATTGTCAGTTATGAATGAACACTTCGTATTCTTGTTTAAAAACCAGTTGTGAAAACAATAATAAAAAAGGGTTTTTCTTAACCAGTTAACAAAACTTAGTTATGAAAGTGCACGGAAGGGCAGAAACGTCAACATTATCATGCTATGGATGTGGAGCCCCAGGCGTGTTCCGTAGTAATTGTGCTACGTGTAAAAATAAAGAAACACCGCCTAAACCAGTTGCTTTTTACACATTGCAAACCACCGTCCGGACGAATGTGAAGATACCCACCATTAAAATATCAGTATTAGGAGAAGAAGGATATGCCCATATTGATACAGCCGCTCGAACAAGCATAGCAGGGGCACAGCTATATAAAAAATTAGTAAGAAACGGTGTCTCGTTCACTCAACACGCTGCTGACATATCTCTTGCAGATGGTTCAATTAAAAAAACCAACCTCCTGTCAACAACTATTGACATAGTCGTCGGTGGACGCCTGATTCCAATTTGCTTTTCTGTCATACCAGTGGGGAACGACAGCAGAACTCTCCTTGGTATAGACTTCCTAGCCAAGGCAGGAATAGTTTTGGATCTGGGACAGCGCAATTGGTACTTTGTCGAACAGCAAAATACTAAACCTGTCCAATCAACCTATATCCTTGAGGGCAGCAAAATCAATATCATTTGAAGAAACAACAACGCCGTTAGCATCATTGGGCAGTTTCCTCAAATGGGCTACAGAGCTACAAATGATGTCGCCTATGCTCCTGACCCCGTCGCCATCAAAAGAATCTGATACACCTGAAACCAAGAGACCACACTGGGATCTTAAGAAAATCAAAACACCACCAAAACCAGTCCGTCCCCGTGAACCAGCTATTTCAGGCTCTTGTAATGATCCTCGAGTAACATATTTACCAATAAATCCTTAATTATATTCTGTTGATATTTATTTGCGTAATGATGAGGGAACTGTTCTTACCCAAGATGAAAATGTCAGGTTTAACAAATTATTATTAGAAAATAGCGATATCTTTTCTAAAAATACTGAACCAACTCCTTTTGCATTACATAGAATAGACACAGGCAATCATCCACCTATAAGTTTAAAACCCTATAGACTATCACCTACTAGGCAGGCACAACTAAGAGATAAACTTGATGAGATGATTAGCAATGACATTATCGAGGAATGCGATTCCCCATGGTCAGCTCCTGTAATTCTAGTACCTAAAGAAGGTAATGATGTTCGAGTATGCATTGATTATAGAAAACTTAATGAGATAACAAAGGCAGACAAATATCCGTTACCTCGTATTGATAATTTATTACATCAGGCCAAATCAATGCCTTATATGTCAACAATTGACTTACAATCAGGATACTGGCAAATACTGGTACATCCAGAAGATCAAAACAAAACAAGTTTTGTATCATCATTTGGTACATTCCGGTTTAAACGTATGCCTTTTGGATTACGGAACGCACCGGCAACATTTCAAAGATTAATGGATAAATTTATACAAGGGCTGAAATCAAAATGTGTTCTGTCATATTTGGATGATTTAATAATTAGATCGGATTCATTTTCACAACACATAACTGATTTAACAGAAATCTTTAATAAATTAAGGGACTTCAAGTTACGAGCAAATAGAAAGAAATGTAAATTCATATGCTCAGAGGTTAAGTATTTGGGACATTTAATTGTACCTGATGGAATAAAAACAGACCCTGGGAATTTTTTTGCTATTAGTAACCTGCAGGCGCCTAAAAACCTAAAACAATTGATATCATTTCTACAAACCGCATCATGGTATCGAAGGTTTATAGAAAATTTTGCAGAAATAGCAAGGCCTATACAAATTTAACTAAAAAGAAAATAACTCGGCAATGGAAAGATGAGCAACAAGCAGCATTTGATAAATTAAAGATTGCATTAACTACAGCACCGGTTTTAAAGCAAGCTTGTTACGATTTACCATACACAATCAAAACTGATGCCAGCCAATATGCTATAGGAGCAGCTTTAGTGCAGGGGGAGAAAGATGAAGAACACCCTGTTGAATACGCAAGTAGGTGGCTTACACCAGCTGAATGTAATTACACTGTAACTGAAAAGGAAGCACTGGCAATAGTGTGGGCAATTTCCAAATTCCGAGGTTAGGGCGCTTTTAGTGTCACGCGGATTTGCTCACGCACGCGGGATTGGCCCGCATGCGTAGCATCCGCAAAGAACAATTTCATATAGGTATCTATTGTAAAGCGTGATAAACGCACGCGGGACGCGGGGCGCTGTGCGGGGCGTCACCCCGGTGCGGGGTATCCGCATGCGTAAGCGCTGCCTACAACTTCAGTGCCCATTTTAGAGTCGAGCGGGGCGCACGCGCCGTATTGTACTACCGAAATGAAAATCGATACAGAACGAGTAATCATTGAAGTTCATCTGCGGCCCGTTTTGTGGGATAAACGCAATGAATTATACAAAAACAGGGACGCGAGGGAGGCTGCATGGAGAGATATTTTGAAGGAATTGGCACCTAACTACGAAAATTTGAGCGAAGAGGAAAGAAAAGTGGCGGGTATGTGTTTGGTTCATTATTTTATTTATACAAGCATCATTACTTTATTAATATAAGCATAATTATTTAATTCACAAATAACATCAAAAACCTTCTAAAACCTTTTGAGTTTAGTTAATTAATTATATATCGGTGTTGCCAGGAGACTTTTCCTTCATTGATAAAGTAATCTGCAAATATATCTCTGATATTACTTGCCGACGTATTACTACTTTCAGTCTGCTGCCTGGGTAGTGGTCCCGTAAAACCATTTGTGACAAATGTATGGCTGACCATGTAGCCATCCCGTTTCCTTATGAAATTGTGAAGTACACATGCCGTCTTGACTATTAATTGTGCTAGATCTAACTTGACAGTCATGGATCTGTGAAATATTCTAAATTTATTTGACATAATTCCAAAAGTGCATTCTATGTACCTTCTAGCTCTGGACAGACGGTAATTAAATATTTTCTTTTTGTAAGGTAAATTATCACTAGCATAAGGCCGCATCACATGTGATGATAAACCAAATGCCTGATCTCCCACTATCACGAACGGCAACTTTGCTCTTACACTAGATGGATAAGCTACTTCGGGGCAAATAATAGGCAACTCTTGCGGGTCAGGGATACCCAACGTGTTACTTTCCAGTTTCGTATACAATTGACTCCTTCTAAAGATGGTTGAATCGGCGTTGCTTCCACTGGTACTGACATTAATATATGTAAAATTATAATCAGCATCACACATTGCGAGGAGCACTACAGAATAATATTTCTTATAATTAAAATATAGTGATCCACTGTGCGGCGGCCGAATCACTCTTATATGTTTTCCATCAATAGCACCCAAGCAATTAGGAAAATTTGTATATGTGAGAAATCCCTCTGCGATTTCTTTCCATTTGGTCCCATTAAGCTGTGGAATACATTCAGACTTTAGTTCAATCCATATTATGTAACAAACTTGTCTTACTATTTCGCTAATTGTTGCAATTCCAATCACATAGGAATAGTGTAGATCAGTGAATGTATTACCAGTTGCCAAATATCTGAAAACAAAAACAATATATTAATAATATGATAACATAATATATTAATAATGCTGACATCAGACATAAGACAGCATGCACCGCTCGAATTTTACTTCAGAAGAAAAATAAATACCCTTAAGGTGAAAGGGCACGGAAGTAGCTAGCGCTAGAAGTTTTTAATTCGTTTTAACTACAGTACTATAGCTACGTTAGATTTCTATGATTTGCCGAAAATGTTATCATATTTATGCAATAAATATGATAAGTTCGAAGTATAGTTATGTATCTCATATCTGCTAAAAGTGGCCACTGAGACACATAACTATGCTGTAAATATTTTATAAGAAACCTTCTTTGTATAAATTAACCCCTATGGTAAAATTTCCGGCAAATAAAAGGAATCTAATAAATATATATAATATAATATAATAAAATATCGTTTATTTCAGGCAATATTTACATTACAAGATGGTAATGTAAACAGAGGCCCATAGATATATACCTTACAGACTAACATACATATTATTTTATATACAAAAACTATTTTAATTATTTCACACGTAATGTCGCAGCCGCCCTCGGAACTTCCGAAACACGACACCCTGCGGCCAGAAGTCCTCCTTCATGAAGGTTGACAGATGCAAATAAAGAAAATTTTTGTTAAAACAATTAAAAACTTACAGCGCTAGTGACTTCCGGAAGTTTTCACCTTAATTTTGATGATGGCAAATTTTACTGTAACAAATAAACAAATTTCCCGATTCAATCCGGTGTTTTTCCAAAAATCCTTAAATGAAGTTCTAATTATTTTTGTAAAAAATGAATTATTTCCATTCAGTAAAATTTGCCATCATCAATATTATGGGTACTTTTCCTTCAACTGCGGCCTTATTTTTCCACTCTGTATAGGTATATATATATTGCTTGATTTATCTAATGCTTCATGAGACAGTGTAAAGTTGACAACATGTGTGAATTAAGGAGGGCCTTTAATCGAATGCAGTTAAATTTCCAACTAATATCAGATTTGTACACACGGCCACAGAGCAAGCTTCCCAAAACCAGTATAAACAGGACTCATGCGTTGTTTATTATCGTAGACGACTCGCCGCCCGGCGAGGCCCTAGCAAGTTCCGTTTATTGGTACTGGTTTTGGGTAACTTGATCTGAAACTGTGTGTACTTTTGCCACTTACTTATTATATTTTGTCATTTCAGACAAGAAAATACAACAACGCTGGCGAACAGCAAGGGACACTTACCAGAAAGACAAGATATCTGAAAAAAATCAGCCATCCGGCTCTGGGAGTAAGAAGAAGAAGAAATATTCTTACTATGACATTTTGACTTTCTTAGACAGTACAACGGAAACTGTTGGAGAAGAGTCACTCTGTGAAGAAATGTCTGAACAAAGTAATTTAGAACCACCTAATGAGTCCACGCAACCAGGTACTTCACGTCAAGAAAGTTCTCAACTAACATCACAACGTAATTTAGAAACACGTAATGAGTCCACGCAACCAGATACTTCACGTCAAGAAAGTTCTCACCCAACATCAAAACAAAAACAAGTAAAATCTAAAAAGCAAGCATCATCTGAATTTGAGGCACAGTTATTAGAATGCTTAAAGTCTAATCAACTGGAGCTAGAAAGTGAGGATTTGGCTTTCTTTCAGTCTCTGCAGCCTTCATTAAAAAGATTCACTAGATATCAAAAACTAATGTTCAGAACAAAAGTGTTAAATATAGTTATGGAAATGGAAAGTCAAACACAACCTGCATACTACAGTCCCATACCTACAACAAGTTCTAGTGCTTTTACTGAGCTTGACAGTTTGTCACCGATAAATCAAGATTACCAAACCAATAGTATAATCCAGGATACTTCGAGTCTTAACGACAATGCTATTAGTTCTGCTGCAGTGAATGACAATGAAACTCTTATTTCGACTGAAAGCGGCTTGTTTAATATCACATCTTATGACGTAATTTATACCCCAGCAACAACATCATCTACAGGCGAAAGAAATGTCGACGCTCAGGATACAAATTTACAAAGAAATGAATGATGTAAAATTTGATTTTTTAATTTATGAATAAAACTCTTTTTATTAAAATGAGTACGTTTAACTTTTTTTCTCCAGTTTCTCTCTAATTGTTTGTTTAGTCATATGAGTGCGGTTGTACACACGGCACAGATCAAGTTACTCAAATCCAGTATAAGCGGGACTCCGACGGGTTACCTAAGTATGATAATACGCAAGGCGCGAGTTCCATTTATGCTGGTTTTGGGTAACTTGATCTGTGGCCATGTGTACTTTATCAGATAAAAAAAAGGATTGTGTATGTAGGTTGAACGTACCAATCCCAAACCAATTAAGGACTTTTTTTGACTTTAAATTACTGTCATGTGCAAACCTATAACTTTTATCTATATTATAATAAGTAGCGTGTGATGAAAGGTAGGAATGATTCCACTTTAATGGTGACATTTTATGAGTGAAATAATCTTATTTTATGAAATTTCAACAATTAATAACCAATGACGCGTTACTTTACGATATTTCAAACAAAAAATCATTATTATACCGTTTATTTAGACTGGATAATTACTAGAACATGTGTTGTATGATGTCTCAATAGTTGACCACGATGGTCAACTACCGAAAAAATCATTGATTTGATTTTTGTTTAACATTTTTGCAGTTGACCAGAGTACATGACAAATTTTTTTTTTGCACATGTAAATTTACACATGACAGTAATTTGAAGTCAAAAAAGTCCTTTACTGGTTTGGGATTGGTACGTTTATCCTACCTGTTCAAATCCCTTTCCACTAAATCATAGCAGGAAATTAAATATTTAAAATTTTAAACTTACCTTAATGTAATAGCGAGCCTCTCAATCGGTTGTATTGTAATCCTTCGTAAACTGCTTTTTTGTAGCTTATTCTCAATTTTACACAACAGTTCATCAAAAGAACGAATGGACATTCGAAAGTAATTTTTAAATTTACGTTCATTATTTTGTAGTTTTCCAAAGTGTGTAACAAACGCCCCAGCAAGAAGCCTATTTTCAAGAAAGGGATCAACATGTACTCTTGTCTTCTTGTTTCGTCGTTTGTAAAGTATGTAAGCGACAGATATTCTTCTGACATTGATCATTTTTGAACACGTCTATACCGTTACGCAGCCCGTAGAAAACTAAAACTCATGCTGCGTATGATCCGCAGCGTGAAATTTTACGCATGCGGTCCAATCCCGCGTGCGTGAGCAAATCCGCGTGACACTAAAAGCGCCCTTACATAGAAGGTAATAAATTTATTACAATCACCGATCATCAACCTCTTAAATGGTTAATGCAACTTAAGACACCGACAGGAAGACTTGCGAGATGGGCACTACAACTTCAGCCATATGATTTTAATATTCAGTACACACCAGGTCGAACGAATGTTGTAGCCGATACACTGTCTCGTCCACCATGTATCAACCATGATGAAAATTGTATGATATGTCGAGTAGAGGTTGACTTTCCAAAATTTACTTAAAAGCAAATAAGAGAAGAACAACTAAAAGATTCTAATTTAAAATTAATAATTAACATTTTGGAGGAAGAGAATACAGAAAATTATGTGGAATACACTAAAAAGGATACATACTACACAAAGGAGTTTTATATCGTTACGTTGCAGAACAAGATGATGATAATGACAAACTGCTAGTACCTAGACTCGAAGTACTTAACACGTTGAAAGCTCATCATGACTCCGCAACAGCAGGACACATGTACAACGAATAAAAAATAATTGCGCTACTACCTTGTTAAAAGAAGTATTTCTCCGCTACGGGCTTCCAAGGAAACTTGTTAGTGACAATGGAGTACAATTTATACCTTTGTTCTCACTAGTTCGATTCAGTAGTTCGATCGTCGAACTAGTGAGAATTTTTTTTCTCATTTGTTCGACCGTCGAACTAGTGAGAATGTTTGTTCTCACTAGTTCGATCCGTAAACTTATTATTATTATTAATTGAGAAGCAAGAACATTAAGTACCGATATAATAGATATTGGTCACAAATACATACATTGTATAGGTAATTATAAAATGAAAATCTTTTAGGTATATTTTGTAGGTATAATTATTATTTAAGTATTATTGAAATATAGTAAACGTCAAAATCACAATGTTGCGGAAGAAAGAGTGTGGTCATAGTTCTGTTGTCTTATTTTGAGGGTACATGATTTTTGTTATATTTTGAGGGTAGATGTTTCGCAAAATGGAAGTATTACGCTGTTCAGCTCTGCAGTAGCAATGTTTATTTCGTGGTGCCTATTTATTTTACTGTTTATATTTTCGGAATAATGTCTAAAGAAGTGATGTGCAAAATACACACTCGAGGGTCAAACAGCCCTTTTTAAGAGACGCGAATTTGATGAACTTAAAACAGCTATTTGCAGAGATCTAAAGCCCTGGGGCTCTGATGATCAGTGATGGATTCAAATCAACAGTAAAATAGAAAAGCGGGCACGTACCTGGACTTTCAGCATCTAGCAATCGCCTTCACCAACGCATTGGCGAGATAATACTTGGTTCACAACACAATTTTATGATTGATTTCACAGTAAGTAGATTTATTTGGAAGGTAAATGAATTTGCTCCGATTCTTAGTGCGTAACGTTCTCAAATGAAAATCCTCGTCAAGTGAAATGTCACCATGACAGCACAGCAGCGCCACGGAAGGATTCAGCAACTACTCGCTGGTATCCAATAGAAATGCACGGCCCGCGGGCGCGTTCGAATGCGCAATTTCACTATTGATTGATCCATCACTCATCAATACTTCAATGAAAAACGCAAAAAAATTGAATGTTTTGAAAATTACGAAATTAAATATTATATAGAATTACAGTTAACATGAATACGCAACAAGTGAAATTAATAAAAAGCGGTCGTGGAAGGATTCTGCAATTAGAAGGACATCAATATTATTCTATGCGTAAATACAAAAATGGCCACAGTATTTGGCGGTGTAAAAATTATAAAAGTTTAAAATGTACCGGTTCCGTCACAATGAATATGGTAAGTCTTGGTTATTTTATATGTACATAATGATAATTGTTGTACGTATATTTACATATTATAGGTGTTGTATGTGTATTTTTATTTGTAATAGTTTTAATGTACAAGCAAAATAATTCATGAATTCCTATATTTTTTAAACATTGGTTTTGTTTAAGGACTTCACTAATAATTTACAATCAAAACCCCACTGCGGTCAATGTAATCCAGATGAAACACGAAATACAGTCAATGTTATTTTAAATAATGCTTGCGAAGAAGCAGCTACGGGAAGAGAACCAGCTCCTAGGGTCTACAACAGAGCTTTAATTACATTAAAAAATCAAGGCCTGCATTTAGCTTCTAAGAGTGTACCTGAATTTTGTGAAATAAAGTCACGCATTTACAGAAGGAGAAATAAGTTAGCACACGTAAAAAAAATAAATGCAAAGACTGTTGAGGAAGTCGAAGTTCCTAGTACTTTTTCAGATTTCTTACTCGCTGATTACAGTCATAAAAAAATGAGAATATTAGTGTTTTGTTCAAATGATGCCCGAGAAATTATAAAAAAAACTAAACACATCTTTATGGATGGGACCTTTAAATCATGTCCGACACCTTTTCAGCAACTTTTTACAATTCACGGAGACATCGGCAGTGATACAAATAACACGAATGTCATCCCTTTGGTGTACGCTTTCATGAGTCACAGGACCAAAAAAGCTTACTCACTTTTATTTGATTTAATTGGGTCCCAAATTCCAGAGTGGAAGCCTGCTAAAGTCACGATAGATTTCGAAGAAGGCACAATGAAAGCGTTGAAAACATTGAATGTTACAGTCAAAGGTTGCTACTACCATTACGTGAACAGCTTGTGGCGCAAAGCAAAAACCCTGGGTTTAACTACAGACAAACGCAACAGAAGAATAATTTCATTATGCGCCAACTTGGCATTGCTTCCAGAAAATGTAATTGTTTCAGGATGGGCGTATATTCAAAAAGAAATGAAGAAGAATTGCGAATCTATAATTAAGTTTAAAGATTATTTCGATAAATACTGGATGAAGGGTGATTATCATAGAATTTGGTCGGTTTATGGCGAACGCCACCGAACAAATAATGCAGTAGAAGGATGGCACCATAAAATAAATAACCTTGTAACGAAAGGGCATGTAAACCTATTGCAAATATTACATATTTTACGGGACGATTCCTTATTGTCTTCATATCAAAATGACATTCTTCTGAGACCTTCAACATCAAACAAACGTTGTAAAAGGAGAAAAACTGATTTATTCAATGACGATTACATTATTGATGCTCAAATGCAATTAATATGCGGAGAAATTGGTGTTGGGCACTTTTTAGAAAAAATGCGATAATTAATGCGAAAATATAAACAGTAAAATAAATAGGCACCACGAAATAAACATTGCTACTGCAGAGCTGAACAGCGTAATACTTCCATTTTGCGAAACATCTACACTCAAAATATAACAAAAATCATGTACCCTCAAAATAAGACAACAGAACTATGACCACACTCTTTCTTCCGCAACATTGTGATTTTGACGTTTACTATATTTCAATAATACTTAAATAATAATTATACCTACAAAATATACCTAAAAGATTTTCATTTTATAATTACCTATACAATGTATGTATTTGTGACCAATATCTATTATATCGGTACTTAATGTTCTTGCTTCTCGATTAATAATAATAATAAGTTAACGGATCGAACTAGTGAGAACAAACATTCTCACTAGTTCGACGGTCGAACAAATGAGAAAAAAAATTCTCACTAGTTCGACGATCGAACTACTGAATCGAACTAGTGAGAACAAAGGAATTTATATCAGCTATAATGCAAAAACTTACACTCTGTTTAGAAATTACACAAATATTTACTCCAGTTTATCATCCAGAACCAAACATGGTAGCTGTTTAGCTCTCATGTAGGGTTAAGTAAATAATAGTGAAGAGAAGTTAATATATCTGTACTGTAACTGTATGTACCTGCTGCTGCATCTGTATGAATGTACATGTACCCAAACAGTAATAAACGATAAATACTTCTAAGGGGCCTTATTAATTATTCACCACTAGCAACCCTACAGTTTTAAGTTCCAGATGATCGTCAATGAAATGACCAGTCACTGCCAAGTAAGATTCAATAGCTCTTGACGTACATAAATCGGACGTAAGGCAAATATATTTTACGAAACAGTTAGAACCTAACTTATTTTTGAGCTCCTCTTTTGTTTTATCATACATAGTAGGAATCATAGAATAAGACACCGTCTTTCGTGTTGGTAGTTGATAGCCAGGAATCCATCGAGCAAACTTTTTAAACGATCTTTCTTCGACCAACGAGAAATGTTGATAGCTATCAATAAATAGATCCATCAAATCTTCGTCGATCTTTCTTTTCGTTTCAGCCGAAATTTTTTTCGCGGCTCCGTAGCGCTCCATGGTTTGTTGCGTATTTCTACTAGACGCAGAGGTTGTGGATGTAGTCGGTGTAGGCGTTATTGTCACCGTCGAAGTAGTTGCTGCTGATGTCGTAGATGTTGAGACTTCAGCTAATGTCGCACTTATTTCCTGTCGCCCAGCCATGAGCCTCGAATAGGCATCCAAGTGCTTCTTTTTCAAATGGGCTTTCAGATTTCCTGTTGTACCTTTGTAGCTATACGAATCACCGCAAGCTCGACATTTGGCCTTTTTGTCTTCAGCATTTGTTTTATCAAAATAATCCCAAAGGGTACTTGCATTTATGCGAGACATTTCAAAATGTTTTATCAATTACTAGCTGAGATAAAACTTTTAATTAGATACCTACCTAACTTTTTAAATAAGATACAAAAATACAACACTTCAATTTTTACACCTATAAAAGCCTAGAAGTGGTTGAGATAAAAACTAGTAGAATTTATAATAACTTTTATATTTCTCTGAAAAATGCTCTTCACAAAATTTGCAACAACGCGTCTGTACAGAAAAAAAATTTGAAATTCGAATGGCCGGCCGCGCGCCGTCGATCTGACGTCTGTACATTTAACGATACTAAACTAATATCGATATTATATCGATAACTGTTTGAAGATTTAATTAAAAGTAATACAAATATCTATAATTTATCAACGAAAATATTAAGTAAATTTAGTAAACGTAACACACCTAATAACTGTTTATCTATAACTAATTTTATAACTAATAAATATAACTAATAGGTATCTATAACCTAATTCATATTCACAAACAAACATAAACAATATTAACGCGCGAAATTATTTGCACCTGTTCGCACTTTGCAATTCGTCTATTAATAGAAAATAATTACAAATTATTGGAAAGAAATGGGTCACCGAAGCCGAGGTATGAGTTCAAGGACACAGGTCAGTGAGATTTACGTAAAATTGCAAATTGAAAGTGATTTCTATCACTAACATTATAAGGTATATTATAAACTAGCTGGTGCCCGCGAACTTCGTTTCGCCAACTTAGAAGAAGATTAAATTTATGTATATTTCGGGGTTTGATTCACATTAGTGATAGTGTAATGAGTAGCAAACACCTGTGAAAGTGTACAGTGATTGAAGAATTCAATAAAAAGCATAGCCACTTGCCGGGCTGCTTTCCAAGAAGTCACAACAATCTGCAGTTTCATTACTATCGGGTGGATTATAGATAGGAAAATCTCCTATCCAACACTGTTCAATATGAAATGTACAAGAAAATAAAGAAAGAATAAGAAATGAGAAACATGTTTAGGCTGATGACCCAGATGTCAATGCCTTAATGTAATTAAAAAAAAAATGTCTACGCATGCGCAATGGATGGAGATGAAGCAAGATGGAAGCAAGAAGGACGGAAGAAATGCACATGTTTTATTCCTTTCATTTTTCGTAATATTGTTATGGTTTTTTGGATGTTTGTGTGTATTATCATTATTTATCTTAGAAAATTATAGAATTTATATTATTATTAGATTAGATAAGATATTAGATAGATTAATATTATAATTATGTTGGTACTTTTTCAAATCTCGGTTCCAGTGTAGTTTGCACATCATACTACCACGCACCCCTATGAAATTCACGTGCAAACGTATTTCAAGTTTTTGCCACCCCCCCCCCCCATTTAGGGGTTGTTTTTTTTACCCTATAACCTGGTCCATAATTTTCTCTACATAATAGTAAAAGTTTCATCAAAATCCGTCCAGCCGTTTTTGCGTGATGCTCAGCCAAATAAACAGAGAAACAGATAAACAGATAAACAGACAAAAATTCTAAAAACTATTGGAACGTGTTCTGTTATCAATTTTAAGTATCCACAATAATTTTTTTTTCGAATATCTTTTATGTACAGACTTTCCATCCTCTTCAGCTTTATTATATGTATAGATAAGCCAAAATACACAAGAAAGTAATAAGAAAAACCTTTATGTTCATACTTTTAAGATTTGGAATCCTACGAATATCTAATTATTGCTATTTCGCTCACTCACAGATCCTTTCTTCGTCTCGTCGTCGGTTCGTACTTAGGTAGCCCGACTAGTCCTTATTGCCAAGCGATACGATTAGATATCCTATATCTATAAATCTTGGATATCGAGCGAGCGAGATAACGAACCAAGTATCATATCACTACGACGCGATGCAGCAATATCGTGCTTCAAAATATATAGTTTTTAGATGCACCGATATCGGATATTGCGATATTGATCTAGTATACGTTTCAATATCTATATACGATTTGTATCACCCAGTCCTATAGACCAATGACTTTACATAACCCCACAGAAAATAGTCTAGCGGTGTTAAATCACAAGATCTTGGAGGCCAATTCAAAGGTCCAAAACGTGAAATTAGGCGGTCACCAACCGTGTGTTTCAATAAATCCGAGCTGTGTGACATATTGCGTCGTCTTGTTGGAACCACAACTCCTGGACATCATGATTGTTCAATTCAGGATTGAAAAAGTTAGTAATCATGGCACTATACCGATCACCATTGTCTGTAACGTTCTGGCCATCATCGTTTTTGAAGAAGTACGGACCAATGATTCCACCAGCCCATAAAGCGCACCAAAGAGTCAGTTTTCTGGATGTAACGGTGTTTCGACATACACTTGAGGATTAGCTTCACTCAACAAATGCGGCAGTTTTGTTTGTTGACGTAGCCAATCAACCAGAAGTACGCTTCATCACTAAAAAAAATTCGCTTATGAAAATCGGGAACAACAGCAATCTCGTTTTGGGCCCATTCAACGAATCTACACCTTGCTTGATGATCGTTTGGCTTCAACTCTTGCACGAGTTGGATTTTGTAAGCACGCAAACCAAGATCCTTCCACAAAATCTTCCATAACGTGGATGGACACAGATCCAATTCCTGTGCTCGATGGCGGATGGACTCATTCGGGTCTTCCTCAATGCTACGCTCTAAAGTAGCAATAGCTTCTTCTGGACGCACCAAAAGGCTTCTCTGGGGATGCGAGTTATCAATTAGAGTAAACTTGGTCCGAAAACGTTCCATGGTTAATCGAATTAACTGCTCTGATGGACGATTTTGTCGACTATAAAATGGACGTAGTGCGCGATACGTCATTACGCGTCATTACGCGAACATTATTTTTTATTCTTGTTTATTCATGCTGAATGTATGAGCTATCATAAAATAAAAAGATTTGTATTGAAATTGTAGACTTTAAGTGATTTCTTCTCAGTTCTTAACCCAAATTTTATATATGCCCATAAAATATCGATTATTAAATGGTATAATAAAACCGCTGTTCAAATAGATTTTTTTTATTGCAATTGTAATTGAAAACGTATAAGTCTTCCTGTTACCATTTTCGCAACATAATATTTAAACAAAAATTTCGTCTAATTTATGTTCCCATTCTTACTGTAAACTTGGTCATAGTGACAACGAAAATCGTAATTGTATTGGAAAATGAGAACACAAAAAGTTACAAGGTATTTAAAAAAAAACAAATTTGACATCATTGTTCATACGAAGTTGACAATAATAGCCGTATGGGAGCCGGCAAAAAAGAATTTATAACTAGAAAAACTGTGAAGAAACAGAAGAGATATCTTCTTGACACAGTTTTTAATCTGTCCAAAAAGTTTTTGACTGGGAACTTAAAAATTAGCTACCAAACATTTTGCCGACTCCGTTCATTTGGGTTGTGAAACCCACCGCTCAAAGCCGTGATACATGTCTTTACATAGTTCGCAGCAACATAGACATAAGGCTCAGTGCACTTCATACTGCTAAGATTTTGCCTTATAATGACCAACATTTAAGTGCTAGAACTCAAAAGGTTGACGTTAACGGAATCAGGTCGTCTGGGACAGTTGTGAGCATGGGGGTTCCACAAGGATCAATTTTAGGCCCATTTTTATTTTTGGTTTATATAAATGATCTTCCCTTTATGGTAGGTAATAATCACGATATAGTGTTGTTTGCTGATGATACATCATTAATTTTTAAGATTAATAATAATAATAATAATAATAAACTCTTTATTGCAATTATAAAGGTAGTACATACAGAATACATAATACAGAATACATTAATAGACAACAATCTAATTATGACGATGTAAACAATGCGCTCTCTAATGTTTTACAGTGGTTTAATGTTAATAATTTAGCTTTTAATGATAAGAAAACCAAGTGTATAAAATTTTCAGCACCTAATGTAAAACAAGTCAACTCAAACTTGCAAATGAACGGTAAAAAACTAGACTTAGTAGATTCTACTGTTTTTCTTGGTTTGACTGTAGACTGTAAGTTACAATGGGGAGCCCACATCTCACAACTAGCGAGTAGGCTTAGCTCTGCAGCATTCGCGGTCAAGAAAATTCGCTCTTTGACTGATGTACAGACAGCTAGGATAGTATATTTTAGTTACTTTCATAGCTTAATGTCTTACGGCATCCTACTGTGGGGAAACGCTGCTGACATTGATACGATTTTTACGCTGCAAAAAAGGGCTGTTCGTGGAATTTACAAACTTGCAAATAGAGATTCTTTGAGAGAAATATTTAAATATAGTGATATTTTAACCTTCGCGTCCCAATACATTTTTGAAAATATATTGTATACTTACAAAAATATTGATAAGTTTGTAACGTGTAATGATAATCATGTCGATAATAATTCGGTAAAAACTAGGCATGGAAATAGATTAGCTTTCCCAAAGTGTAGGTTGGCCAAAAGCAGCAAGTCGTTTATCGGTATGTCGATACTTATTTTTAATAAAATTCCGGAGTCAATTCAATCCCTGCCATTTAATAAATTTAAAGTTACAATTAAGCAAGTATTGTGTAAGAAAGCTTACTATAAAATCAAAGACTATTTAGATGATAAAACAGCATGGGATTGATATCTAGACAGGCTATTTCTACTGCTATTCAAGATTGTTTTGTACCTATTAACTTCTCTGTAAGTAGTTTGACTAGGACATGATACTCAACTTTGAGTATGTACTTTTATTGTTTTTTTTAATTTAATTTTTAAAATTATTTATTTTATTTTATTTTGTACTGTTTTCTCGTTCCTCCTCTCACTGCTTTAACTTATTGTACGGGTTTCCTATTAACTTGCTGTTTTGTGAGGTTCTTTAGTGCCTTATTTGGCCCAGGGTAGTCATGCTCGCCTCGAAAGTTACTGGGGCGGTGGCGTTGTGTCAACGGGTCGCCCAACTCCCTCTAATATGGTTGAGTAGGACGATGGCTGGAGCACATGTCATACTTGTGATCAGGTGCCGCCTTCGGGAAACGGTCTGCTCTGGTGCCGAATTGTGGTGCGGGAAGAAGTCCTTAATTAGTTCGTAGTAGCAGTTTTATTTTTTTTACTTTTATAGTGTTGAGTTGGTACGAGAAAATAATTTATATGTTCATTGATTGTACGTTATGATTGTGTAATTTTCAAAAAGAGTGCTGGGAGTTTTTTTCCGCCGGCTTTTTTCTCTCGGTCTACGGTTAGGTAAAGTCGAAGTTTGTAACATTGACGTTCATTAAGTATATGTTACATATCTATGATGAATAAAAGAATTTTGATTTTGATTTGATTTTGAACAGAAGTTGCTGGAAGATGTATGTTGCGACTGGTATAGTGTGAATTGTTTGGCGAGATTATGTCATACTTGCCGTGATGAAAACCCGAAATATGAAGAATTTGATAATAGGAATTACATAAAATATAAAAAGCCCCGAATGGTGACTAAATGTTTGAAAAACCTTTGAAGTATATCCAAGATTGCTCATAGTTCATTTGCAGAAAGATTTACACAAATTTATGAATCATCAGCTAAATATTGCTCACAAATATAAAACCATGAATGATTTGAAGTCAAACCTACAAGATGATGAAGGCCTGATCCTCGTAGATTTCAGCGAGAATTATTGCACTAAATACGCAGAAGAAATACAGGCCTTTCATTTCAGTGGATCTCGAGTACAACTTAGCCTGCATACCGTAGTAGTTTACCTACGCAATTCTTAGATTTATAGATTTATCCTTTTTTCTTAGATTTATAGATTTATCCTTTTTCTTTGGCACAGTCTCCGAGAATATAGCCCATTCACCTGCTGCCATTTAGACATCTTCGACCGATTTTCAAGACTATTCCACGTGGCATCAAACGAGTGCATTTCTTGAGTGATGGGCCAGTAACGCAGTATAGTTATAAAAACTATGTTTTATAAAATGGCTATCAAACTCTCTGAAGAAAAACCAGATATCGGAAACTTCACATGGAGCTACACCGAAAGTGGCCATGGAAAAGGTGCACCGGATGGTGTCGGAGCGACTTGCAAAAGAACAGCGGTTTTTGTTGTTAATTCTAGAGGCGACATCAATAATACTGATCAGTTTGTTAAAGTGATCTAAGAGCGATGTCCTCACATCACATGTATCGCAATCGACGGTAAAGATATCCAAGCTATGGTCAATAAGGTTGAAGAGGAAGCGGCCAATCAGAAGAGTTTCAAAGGCACAGGTCGCAGGTGTTTATTCCAGCTCCATCCTCGGTCTTCCAACTAAATGTAAAGCATTTACAATGAAAAGTCTCAGCTGCTTTTGCAACAGCGGATCTTGTGAGCATTATAGATTGGCAGTATCAACTTCGATATCAAACCTAGATGGACTGTAGAAGAAGTATTTACCAAGTCCGAACCGGAAGATCATGAATCTGCTAAGCCTGGATTGACACCTATGCCAAACATGTAAACTCAAAGATTGAATGATATAGCAGGAACGAGTGGCATTCGGAATAAATTATACAATACTGGAGATTACATTCTTGTGAAAAATTTTACAGCGGTAATTAAAGAAATTGATGAAGATGAAAATGACTTACGCGTTACTTTTCTCAAGATTTGTGACCGAAGAGTGCAGATCTTTAAAATAGACGAAAATGACATTGCAGAGGTGTCATTTGATCAAGTTGTCCAAAAGTTGGATAATTCTAACTTGATTTTTAAGGGTAAGAGAATATTTAATCAGTTTTCTACTCAAATAGAAATTAATGTTGTTAATTCGATTATAGATATAATAGCTTCTTATCTTGCAAAAATATTTAACAATTGAATTGTTAGTGGTGAGTTTCCAGTCATGATGAAGCACAGTTAAGTAATTCCTTTATTTAAATCGGGTTGTACTACAGATCCCACTAATTTCAGTCCAATATCAATTTTACCTATGTGTAGTAATGTTTTCGAAAAAAATATTCTAAATCAACTTTTGTACATTTCACAGAAAATAACTTACTTCATAATAAATAATTTGGTTTCACAAGGGGTCTTTCAACTACTGATGCAGGTGTTGAACTTTTTGTTAATATTGTTAGCGCATGGGAAAAGTCACAAGACGCCCTAAGTATTTTTTGTGATTTATCTAAGTTGTCTCTCTCTCTCTTGAGTAAGCAATATCACGCGCTGAGTTTAAATTTGATATAAACTAAAATGTCACATCTTAAGCTTGAAAAGCTAACCCAGGAGTTACAACAAGCAGTCGTTCATCTGACAAGCAAAGTGGATCGCCTGGAAAAAGTGATTATCGAGCAAAATACGACGATCAAAAGTCTTCTTGTTCAACAAACAAAGAAAGTACTCGACAACAAAACATCGGCACCTACCTCCAAAAGCTCTAATATTAGGGAAGTAAAAGAGCTAGCAATACCACGAGCGGCTAAACTTCGTGCGGTTTCGGCTCTCGCTGCCGGAGGAGGACGACAGAAAAAAGCGACAGCGAATACTGACGTCCCACCGAGACCGAACATCGTTGGCGATGACTCACCGTGCCCGAGCGCGCACGCACGCGCTGTCACTCCCTTCTCCTCGTGTCCCCCGAGCCCCGTCGAGTGCACGCCCGTCGCTTCCCCGCGCCCCGATGACGTCCAGTTGTCAACAGCGGCCGTCGCCGGACCGAGCGCCGACGTAAACAAATGGACAATAGCCGGCAAGAAAACAAGGGCCCCGCAAAATGTTTTAAGGGGTACGGCTACAGGAAAGTCGGTGTTTGAGGCGTCTGAAAGATGGAAGTATATCCATCTTTATTATGTTAAGCAAGGAACTGATGACGAAGTAATAAAAGAACATTTAAAAAATATTTGCCAAATAGACACTTACACAGTGGAGACTTTAAAGCCGAGAGGTAAGTACGCTTCCTTCAAGCTGGGAATTCTAGCCCGCGACAGCGCTAGTGTGTTGCAAGCAGCACACTGGCCAGAGGATGTGTGTATTAAGCCCTGGCGTGATGGATTTCGCAAAAAAAAAGAAGCTGAGTCAACCTAAGTCCCTGTTGGTTAAATATCAAAACGTTCGTGGACTGCGTTCTAAACTTTTACAATTTAAGCTTAGTGTTTATAATGAATCAGCTGACTTATTAGTACTGACGGAAACGTTCCTAACAAGCAGTGTTTGCGACGGTGAGATGTTTCCCCGCGGCTGGCAAGTGGTCCGCCGAGACCGTGGCGACGGCGACTCGGGCTGGGGCGGGGTGCTGCTGGCAGCCCGAGCACCCGCACAGTTGCGCCTGCTCGCAGCGGACCCACTGATACAGCGGGAAAACGTTGAAGTTTTATTTGCCACAGTGACATACAAGTACATAAAATTTTTATGCGGTGTTGTGTACATACCTCCGGCGTTTAATGACAATAGTTTTTGTGAAGTTTTTAATGTAATCGAATACTATCTAAACACGTATTCGAACATGAATGTTTTTATATTTGGTGACTTTAATTTGAATTCATGCGGTCACAGTGCAAAATTAAGTTTTGAAAATCTGTTAAGTCAGTGTCATTTAAAACAACATAACAGTGTTTTAAATAAAACTGGTGGAATTATCGATCTGGTGTTGAGCAATAAGAGTAGTAGTAGTATTGGTGTGCGTGAAGGTGAAGAGTTAGTGCCCCCGGACGGTTACCACCCCCCGCTGGAGGTGCGCGCCACCTTCCCGCGGCCCGCCCGAGCGCCGGCGCCGGCGCCTCCCACCGACTATGACGTAGTACTTGAAAGGGATTTCAGAAATACTAACTTCGGTGAGTTATATAGATCTCTAGCTCAAGTTGATTGGGATGATTTGTATGAGTGTAAGAATGTTGATGATACTGTTAATTTATTTTATCAAAAAATCAATAACTTACTCAATGAATTCGTACCTTTTAAAAAAAAACGATGTCTTGATCGTACATATGCTTATCCTTGCTGGTACACTAATGATATAATTATAGATATAAAAAATAAATATTATCACTTTAAGAAATATAAATCAAATAATAATCTATTTAATTCAGAAATGTATAAATATTACAGAGAAAAAGTCAAGTATAAAATTAAATCGGCATACAATCAATATATAAATAAGTGTCAAACTAATATAACATCCGATCCTAAATGTTTTTGGAAATATATTCAAAACAATAGAGCCTCGAGACAGATTTGTTATGAATTCCAATACAATTTGAAAACGGTTTCCGGACAAGAAGCTGTAAATTCGTTTGCGGAATATTTCAAATCCGTTTTTCTAACCGACGCTGCGACGTTGTCTGCCGAGAGCGCCGCACAAGCTGCGTGCTCTGGGGCCGACAGCGCGCGGGTCGCGGTGGACGCCGTGTCCGCGGCACAGTTCCGGCGCGCCGTGCGCCGGCTGCGCGACCACTCATCTCCCGGACCCGACTCTATACCTCCATTCTTAGTCAAGGACTGTGCTTTAGCATTTGAAAAACCTTTGATATTTATCTACAATCTAGCTCTTCGCACCGGTATTTACCCAAGACTGTGGAAGATATCAAAGGTAATACCAATTCTAAAGAGTGGAAAGTGCACGTCAGATGTCAGCAATTATAGGCCAATAGCTGTCCTTTCTGCGTTTGGAAAGATTTTCGAATCAATTCTTAATTACAACATTACGCAACAGACTCGCGTGTTTCTTAACGATTGCCAACATGGATTCCGCCAAGAGCGCTCTACGTTAACAAACCACGTCAACTTTTTAGATTACGCTCATCAGGAATTGAATCAGGGATCTCAGGTTGATGTTATCTATTTTGATTTTAAAAAAGCTTTTGATAGAGTACATAATGATGTACTTTTAGAAAAACTTTCCTTGATTGGTTTCAGTCCAAATTTACTTAGACTCTTTGCTAATTATTTTTATGAGAGAGAACAGTTCGTAAAGTTGGGCGATATCGTATCAGATAACTACCCTACAAAATCCGGGATAAGTCAAGGTAGTACACTAGGACCTACTCAGTTCCTTATAATGATTAACGACCTTCCCAAGGTCGTAAAAAGCGCAAAATGTCTTTTGTTTGCCGATGACTTAAAACTATTCATCTCAGTAAAAAATCGTACCGACTGTGAAGCTTTACAGTTGGACGTCGACGCAGTAGTAGAGTGGAACAGGCGAAACAGACTTGATTTTAACTCATTAAAATGCGAGGTGATGACTGTAAGTAGATCACGAAATCCTCTCGAATTTGACTATGAAGTTCAGGGTTCACTTCTTCAGCGCTCGAAGCAGGTCAAAGATTTAGGAATCATAATTGATTCAGAACTGACCTTTAACACCCACATAGAAAGCATATGTAAAAAAGCCAATCAGCTACTTGGATACGTAATGCGACAAACATTACTGTTTCGAGACGTAAACTGCATTATATTACTTTACAACGCATTCGTTCGTAGTCGGTTGGAATATAATGCAATAGTTTGGGATCCACATGAAGCAAAATACAGATTGTTGTTGGAAAAGGTTCAACGTAAATTTGCGCGATATCTATATAAAAAAATGTACGGCTATTATCCGCACCTATTTCCATCTTTGTTTGTATCCGGTATGGTAGGACTGGATACTTTGGAATTAAGAAGAGCAAAAGCTCTAGTGACTTTTTTGATGGATCTTCTCGGTGGCAGTAGGATCAACAATCCCGAGGCGTTGGCCCGGTGTGCGCTGGCGGTCCCGGACAGCTACGTGCGTCTGCGACGTCACGCGTTGTTCGCCCTGCCCAGAACTCGCACCGTCGCTGCACAACAAGCTCCTACATGTAGGGCCATGGCGTTAGCTAATGACCTTGTTGCTCAATACCAGGAATTCGATTTATTTTTCTGTACTCAACATTCTGTTGAAGAAGTTATAAGAAAATTCTTCAACTCTTTGTAAAATGTATCTTTGTAACTTTGTAAATTTTAGTTTTAATTGCTTTGTGCACATATTGGGAAACTGTCAGTGCACAAATGAATGATTATTAAATAAATAAATAAATTAAATAAATAAGGCATTTATAAGATACCCTTATAAGGAAATTCGACCATTACGGAATCAAAGATACTGATCTTAAACTTTTAATTTCATATTTAAGTGCTAGAACTCAAAAGGTAGAATCCACCGAAAACAAAAAATATCAGACGCTTAAAGGTGCACTCATTAAACGCCTATCTTTACTCAGGATTACAAAAAGTATCTAGCATTGAAGAGTTGGGTAACAGAAAACCGTCTCAGTTCCTTTGGCATTTAAGAGCTTTAGCTGGTACATTAATCACCGATGACTAAAAAGTTGTTGACAGAAAAGACTTTAACATGTCTCTTGATACTACACTGACCGAAAGTACTCAAAATGAATTTCTAAAAAATATAACTGAATTAACACAGCTCCCATTAGCAATAGTAACCAGTAATCCTGTTGAACCCTCTACTTCACAAAATAACAAAATATCTACTAGAAAGCGTAAAGTCTATGAAGTATATGAACAGGGGCCCGATTCTGTAATTTTTAACGTTTCGTATGGTGACGTGCGTGTGGCATGCCGGTGGTTCCTGTGAGGACAATTTGTAGGTATTCTGTAAGCCACGCGTTACGTACGTGTGGCTTGCCAGCAACTCCATAAGGTGCTTCGCTTAGATTGAGAGTTCATTCAACTATTCATTATTTCTCAATATCAATATCTCGTCAATAATTCATGAATATTAAGAAAAAAATAAATATTTTTGTAAAATTTCATTTTAAATCTGTATTGAAAGTTTTTGAAGACTAATGGATATCCTTTTTTAAGCGCTTTGATTAAACATTATTTAAAATAATGTTTCGTCTGTTCTGCCTTTAAACTTGAGCCTGACTTTGAAATGTAATAATTCGGTAGCTCGTTGCAATCCTAAGGATCGAGTCTATTGTTGAAGTTAAGCGACGTCGGCCGCAGACAGTCCTTGGATGGGTGAACGCTTGTGGTATTATATTCTGAATTGTTCCGTGCTTTAGACACGTTTATTTGTTGGTCTCAAATTATTCATTAAAAAACAATTTATAAAAAAATGGTTAGTTTCTCATCATGATTTGCCTTAAGGACTATGACTTAACCTACCTATATATTTTTCAAGCTAACGGCAAAATAACGTAGCAAGACCGTCGGTTACAAATATCCTGTGGCAAGCAATGCGCCAGTCTTTTGATCGTTGTGTGCTTTGGTGACCAAAATCCCAAACTATAGACACAATCTAATAATACAAAACCATAAGAAAACTTATCTTAAAATTGTAATATGCTATGATTACACACCATGCAAAATAAAAGGTTTTATAGGTTTGAAAAATATATATTGTATTAATTTATAGGTACAAGAATAGTATAATAAAATATCTATTTTTAATCATGTTATTTTCCTGCTTTTGCTTTGGCGTGAACGTTCAACTACATGAAGCGGGCGTCGAGCTAATGCGACGTTACACCTCCGTTGTTTCCACCAGCAGATTGCCGAGGACATTTCCGCTTACCATTGAAGCCACTGTACCAGTAGCTAACCTAGAAAATATATTAATAAAAAAACATAATTATATTAGGTACAATGAATGTTACTAAATATTTTTTATGTAGATACATACATCCAATGAAATTCCAAATTGGGAAAAGTTTCTGTTTAGAACCAACTGCAATCTAAGCACATCGTTTATTATGAACTAGTGGCCGCTCGCGACTTCGTTCGCGTATAAGTCGGTTTCCCGTGGGAATGCGAAGTTTTCCCGCGGTAAAAAGTTCCCTTAATTCTTTCATACATATATTTTTGGTTTCTAGAACCGTTTTCGCAGCGCACGCAAAGGAAGCCCTCAGAGATGAATAATTTTCCCCGTTTTTTCCACATTTTCCATTATTTCTTCGCTCCTTATAGTTACAGCGTGATGTTATATAGCCTAAAGCCTGCCTCGATAAATGGTCTATCCAACACAAAAAGATTTTTTAAATTCGAACCAGTAGTTCCTGAGATTAGCGCGTTCAAACAAACAAACAATAGTTAGGAAATAAACGGGTCAACTCTTTTTTATCCTAACGGCACAACTTATAGTTGATCCGTTAGTAACAAAACATCACAAAATAGTACCTAACAAAAAAACGAATTATAAATAATCCTTAGATATCTAACGTTTCTATAACTGGCCACTTGTGAAAAAGGTAGGTAAGTGTGGATTAATCTGAAGTATGTCATTGAATTTCTGTACATCCTGCTTTTCTTAAGGGTTTTTTAACTATATCAATACAAAATAAATAATAATAGCTTTTCTGTCTTGTGAGTGATATCCAGAACCATGAGTGAGAAAAATCAGCCATTTGATATATTTAAAAAAAACGGGGGTATAATTTATATACATGAAAATTACTAATATACTAAAGTGCGAATGTTCAAAAGTGGTGCAACTTATTTAAGGTGTACCAATTATAAACGAAAAAAGTGCAAAGCGAGCATTAGGTACGTTTACAGTGAGTACCAACCACATTACCCCTCATTACAAAGTACATATAGGGCTTAGTACTTATTTAGTATTAAGTGAGTATTAATGATGTTTCGAATTTACGTACTTACATTTGCTGTTAGAAAATAAAATCTCTAAATTGCACATAATTCGAAAATTAGTGTGGGATCGAACCCTTGACCTCCGTCTTTGGAGGCAAGCGTTTTACCGACTAGGCTATCACTGCATCACCTTCACTGTTTCGTAATCTCATGGTGGGGACCTATTATATTTCACCATTTTTTATTTGTTGGTTTGATTTCAGGATACCAATATTTTAAATAAAAAGACCCATACTTGTGTAATGGATGGCTCACAAAATCAGATTTTAATGGAAATGAATAAATTAAAGAATAAAGCAGCTGAAAGTGATTTACCGATAACTCGCCTTTATAAAGATTATGTTTGTGAAATGCTAGACAAGGGACTAAATTTTGTTGCCGAAATGCCTAAACTCTCTAAGGTAAAAAGCGGACTTTATGACACTAGACATAAAGCGATTGGAGCTACAAAAACTGTATTTAGATGTTACAGAGACGTTGAAGTGCCATAAATACATTTTGATTTTCTTCTATGCGAATATGAGGAGGAAAATAATAGAATGCTTGTTTTTTGTTCAAAGGAGTCACTATCACAACTAGCTAAAACACACGATTTTTTTATAGATGCTACATTTCAAAGTTACCCCAAACCTTTTTATCAGTTGTTAATTATCCACGGGGACTTCGGCAGCTCAGAAGACACAGTTCATACTAAACCTTTAATTTACGCCTTAGTGCCTGACAAAAAACAAAAAACATATACCGTCCTCTTCGAACTTATAAAAACAAAATTACCTGATTTAAAAATTAGCAAGTTACATTGCGACTTTGAAGTCGCTTTATGTAACGCTATAGCTGCAGCATATTCAGATGTCTCAATTAAAGGTTGTTTTTATCACTGGACCCGTAATATATGGCGTAGAGCAAAAAAAATAAACCATAAGTGCAAAGACGAGCGAAGAATTGTAGGGCTTTGTGCTATTATTCCATTGTTACCGGAAAATTCGATATTGGACGGTTGGGAGTACATTAAAACGGAGTACAAAGAAAGTGGTCTGAGAATGTCACGGTTTTTGACATATGTAAACTATTTACTTAAAAAACGAAATTACCTCAAAATTATAAGTGTGTTTGGTCAGCGGCACCGAACAAATAATGTTCTAGAATCATTTCATTCGAAATTAAATAAAGTTTTCAACAAGAACGTGACTTTTTTACGTTTGCTTAATTTCGTATCAAGAAATGAAATGTTTAGTAAATTACAAACACCCATAAAAAGGAATAGAAAATATGCGAACAGAGATGGAGTTATTCGTCATATAATGATGCAGTTTTTTAATAATAATATCATTTATTCATTTAATAATAATACATACTTGTGATAGCGGTACGGCCTAGCGTGCGTTCATTGTTTACTATTTATTTATTGTGTATTAGGTATAGTACCTAGTAATGTCATCACAAACCCAGAAGCGAAAGCACAAAACGTTGACAATTAAAGAAAAATGTGATATTTTAGATCGCTTAAATCGCAATGAAGCTATCATTAGTTTAGCAAGTGAATACGGCGTAGGCCGATCTACAATTTATGACATTAAAAAAAAACACGAGAAGATTAAGAAGTTCGTGTCGACTACTGACTGCGGGCCCAGCAAAAGACAGACACTCAGGAAAGCTGAACATCCAGAAGTGGAAGAAGCTTTGTACATGTGGTTTCTTCAGGAAAGAAATAGGCATGCACCAATTTCGGGACCCATGTTGGCCATGAAAGCCAAGTTTTTTTATAAGGAAATCACAAAAAAAGATGATTTTGTGGCCAGCAAAGTATGGCTAGAACGTTTCAAAAGTCGTCATGGCATACGTTTAATGACTATCACAGGAGAGAAACTTTGTAACGATGCCACCTGCATAGAGCCCTTTAAATTAAGATTTTTGCAAAAGGTGAACGATTTAAATCTTGACCCGTCACAGGTGTACAATGCAGACGAATCAGGGCTTTTTTGGCGTGTGATGCCTAGCCGAACTTTTGTTTCTTGTAACTAATAAACCACGGGCATTCAAAAACATTGATTTACCTGTACACTATTACGGACAAAAAAATGCATGGATGACAAAATACCTTTTCAAAAAGTGGTTTGATGAATGCTTCTTACCTGAAGTTAGAAAATGGTTAAAAGATCATAATTTTCCTCAAAAAGCGTTGTTGCTTCTTGATAACGCTCCCGGTCATCCGTCTGAAGAAGAACTGACAACTGAGGATAAATGCATCACTGCGATGTTTCTTCCGCCAAATTGCACTGCACTGATTCAACGAATAGACCAGAACATCATTCAGTTTGTTAAGCAAGACTATAAAAAAACCTTCTTCTGAGAGCCGTATCAAAAGACCAACCAATAGAAAAAACTTTAAAAGAATTTAATATGAAAGACTTGGTTTTTGCTCTTTGTCAGTCGTGGAGTGCGTTACCGTCATCAACTATTAAATCGTCTTGGAAAATGTTATGGTCAGAAATAGTCACCACTCCTAGCAACGATCCACAAATCAGTGTAACTTCGGAAGTTATAGAACAAGTTGCTACAGAAACACAGATAAGTCCGCAAGATTTGGAAACCTGGTGCCGTGGAATGGATAAAGAGGAAAATGCTTTTCATGAAATGTCTGACGAAGAGATTATAAAAGAGGTTTTTAATTATACAACAATCAGGAAGATAACGACGACGTGATTGCAACTGCTCCACAAGTTACAGCACAAGACGCAGTTAACGCTTTTGAGCTAGGTTTACAATGGGCTGAAGACAATGGTACATCCTACAACGAACTTTTACTTTTGAGAAGACTGAGGGACAAAGCTCTGCAGGGTGATTCTGTAAGTCAACTTGTATCGACTGCTATGAGAAATAACGTCAAAATGAACATTTGCGAGTCTGTATCTCCAACTAGCATCAATTATGACGTCATACGGCTCATGCACGCTAGGCCTTGGTTTGACAGTTTTTTTGTATGGAGAAATGAAAAATAGTGATTCTGTAAGCTTAGCTTGAATCAAATTCATAGCAGGAGGAACTGTCAAAAACAAAGTTCAAAGTTTTATTTTAGAAAATTAAGATTTATAGTTTATATACATTTTATTAGTTACATTTAAATACTAAATGAAATAAGTCTTGGGCAATTAATTCTGTAGGTCCGTCGGTTTGTCCGACTTTTTTTGAGGAAAATTAATTCAACTTTGGTTTTAGCTCAGCATTGTGATGTTATTGCTTAGAATTCACTGTGTTTAAAATAAATTACAGTAACACCATAAAAAGTGTTCTTTTTTCTACGTGTTATTGACATTTCTCGTGACTCGCGAACCCAAATTTTGCCCAACTAGCATCAAACCTCTCATGCAAGCGTGCTGTATACTTTATTCATCTAAAAACATAACTTATAAGTATGTCAAGTTGTTAAATGCGATTCTGTAATTCTACAACTAGCAGTTGGTGCAATCGGACTCGATCAAAAGTTTGTCCTGCACATCATATGAGTATTGACAATATTTAATTTTCCAGGCTTAACATAGACCGCGCATGCGCCAAGCATCACCGACGTCATGACAAATTGACTTTACATGACATGTTTACAAATCCATACAGATTCAATGTTATTTTAATTAAAATACAAATGATAATCTGATTTATAAACTTTTAGTGAAATTTTTCAAGATTTTTTGTGGATGTTTCATTCAAAGCAGTCGGCCTTACTGAACAAAATATTAAAGGAAGCGAGCGATTGATGATGTGAAGTGAAAACTAAAATATGAATTCATACGCGATTTAAAATGATTGTTCCCCAAAATATGCGAGCTACAAGTTTTGTGTTGTTTCCGATTTGTAGAGCTCCCGCCCTTAACCTAAACTTAAAGCCTCATTTACACGATACCATTTTCTTGCCTGTAGCGTACAATTATGTAGAAGCAATACTTGAATTGCAGCGTATAAACAACATGGTATATTCTTTCTCTACTAGGCAAGTTTTGCATTCAAGAATGTTCTCGGTTTAAACTGTACATACAATATTTTCTTGTGCAATACTTGTATTCAATAGGTTGCTCACTTGACTTTGATAGTCATTTTATCCGAAGACGTCCAACACTTGAATGAAAATATTCGTCTGAGCAAATACGGTCAATTCTTGAAGCAACGTGCCAGTAAATGGAACAGGAACGTACAAGTCGATGTTTAGACAAGACAATTCTTGAAAGCGATAATCTCCTAACCATTCTTGTATCAATGTAAACAAAACACGCTGGCAAATATTTCTTTCAAGATTTGCATTCAATGATGGCGTTCAACTTTATAAATAATATCCACGTGTAAACAGTTGCTTACAATTATTGAAATGCAAATATTGCGTTTCCACTATTGTATTCAATTATTGCTATTGAAGGTGCAAGAAAATGGTATCGTGTAAATGAGGCTTTATATCTTTAACTTAATTATTGCAAGATGTCGTTGGTTTATCAATTACTGTTACGGATGTGATCGGCCGAAGATAACAAATCAAGCATGAAGGGTTCTTTTTCCTATGAACATATTCATTTTGTACATTATAATAAATACCTACTTAGTAATAAAACGTACAGTAGTGTATCCACATTTTATTTCTGATCCGATTAAAAAAATTGTTTTAAATATGAAATATTTTCAATACAGCAACTATTTGTTTGGTTGAATGTGGTAGAATATGAAGCGCTTAAAGGCAATAGGATGTAAGCGTTTAAGCACTAAACGTTTAACATCTTGCATATAATAAAAACGTATATGCGTCCCACTACCAACTACTACACATGCCTTCTCGAACAGCGAGAGGTACTAAGAAAATCCACGACACAGGCTCGTTGAGCATAAAGTATTATTATTAAGTCATATTGGGTTTCCTTGCAATGTTTTCGCTCATAATAAGTGCATAACAAATACATATAGTAAGATACAGAATTCGACAAAATTGCCTCACTAGTTGTAACTGCAGTCTAGTGTAACTTGAACTTGGGTAGCCTTGTTACAAGCCATTAAACTATCAGGAGCTAAAGATCCCATTTCACTAATGAACTAATGCCCATATTTAAAGTCTGCTCTAACTTCTAACACAATTACCCCAAACAAAAATTTTATTACTTGAGTGCACGATCGGTTTATAGTGCTGTTTATTTATTCTTAGCAATTAAATATTAAATATAACTTAGTTTTAAATATAACATAAAAGCAAAATATTAATACTACAGTCTATTCGCGTTAAGAAAATAGTGACAACTACAGGATAAGGGTGTATTCACAGTGGAGTAAAAGTACGAAAGAAAATTAATAATTTTATAAACAGTATTTTCGGACATTCCACATGCACTTGCTGTTTCTATGACTATGCTCTCCACAGTTGCATTTAAATCACACAATTTAAAGTACTTATAAACATTGTAAATTATGTGTCTCTCTCCACTATGGATTATTGATCGACTTTTATTCTTTGGAATTGGTGAAGTATTCATTTTTTCAAAATTTATCGTTGGACAAGTCACGCAAAATCCACAACCGTTTCCTTCGAAGGTCAGACTTCAACTGGTCACTGTGAACTCGACTTTTTAATTTCTAGCATTTTAATTGGCTGGGGCGCGTTGTCAGGCCGGCTGACAACGATCACTCACTATTTTCTTAACGCGAATAGACTGTAGACAAGAAATTGCTCTAAAATAGGTATTGAAGATACATGAGTGGCTGGAAAGCTATTTAGACATTTGTTTTTAAAAATACACTTCTAGTTGTTTAAAGCGCATGCTCAGGCAAAGATGGAAAGTGGAAAAATTAAATGTTAAGTCATTTCATACAACTTAATATATGTTCATGACATTTTAAATGAGACTCATTGGACTCGTATCATTTGATATCACTCATGCTAGTTGAGATACAGAATACCATTTTTTTGGCTCACCGGTGACTTGTCAAACACAACTGCTAGTTGCTTTTTAACAACAAGTATTAATTTTTGAGTTACAAAATCACCCTGCTGATCTCGCATAAAACAACCTTAAACAAAAAAAAAATTATGAATATTTACAAGCTTCATAATTTGATAAATTAATTACAAGTTAAAACTGTAAGAATGTTAAGTTTAAATAAAAAATATCTTAGTTTAAAATTGCATTTGGATTAGTTTAAGATACTCTTGTTTTTTTTGCTGTTGTAAGAATTAAACAGAATTTCTAAGAAAATGAGTGATATTTTTGTTAAACTTTAACTTTAAGCGCCTAGGCGCCTTCCTTCCGAGGAATAAAGACCAGGTGTTAAAATGACTGTAATTGCATGAGTAGTAAGCATCCTGTCTGTGAAAAAGTGGTCATTTTGGTTAAGTAGACATTGTGTGCATTAGCGGGGCGGTAGTCATTATGAAAAAGTGGTCATTTTGGTAAAGTGGTCGTTTGTGAAACGCAGTAGTCATTTTGGTAAAGTTGACATTTTGGTAAAGTGTTCATTTTGGTAAAGTAGACTTTATGTGTCTAAGGAGTAGGTACCTAATAAAATAGGTACATTATGATTAGTTTTTGAAAATCTGAAGCCAATTGGCTGTTTAAGCGCCACATCATTGTGTTATTATATGTTTTTTATGAACCTATTAGCATACAATATATATATATTTTTTTAATTGTTTTATGTAAGTCATATAGGTACTTTAGTTGACATACTTATAAGTTATGTTTTTAGATGAATAAAGTATACAGCACGCTGCAGTTTTTCCGCGTAACTTTTATTTGCCTCATTTTTCGTTGCTGCTGCGGCCCTATTAGTCGTAACGTGATATAATATAGCCTACCTCAATAAATGGCCTATTCAACGCAGATGATTTTTCAATTCATACCAGTATTTTCTGAGATAAGCGCGTTTAAACAGACAAACAAACTCTTGAGCTTTATACTATGTAGGTATTAGTAGTATTTATTAAGTCATCCACCGCAGTATAATATATACCTACCTAAGATCATTTTTCTTTCCGTTCATGATTTGACCCGAAGAAAAACTAGTCTAACTAAGTTCATATAATATGCAAGAATGCTTATAATATTAAAGTCATACTTCAATACTAATAATATAATATCGTTAAAAAGAAAAATTTAATTTTTTTTGATGGCCTTTAACAGGCTCCGAAACTACTTGACTGATTAAAATAAACTATTTGGTAGGTGTTATTAGAATAAATTAACGATATTTCACTATTTATTAACAGCCTTTTATTCATTCTATATCTAGAACAGACAAGCTGGAAGATGACTTAGACAACAAGATATATACAAAGGTGCGTTCACAAACATCCCCTTTTCTTTATAAAATAAACATCATAATCCTTGAGATGACCAGGCAAGTGTCTAGACCGGTCACTTCGACGAACTTCTAGACTAGAGGAATCATCCAGAGGCTCAACTGATGTATCAGAAGTAGTGGGTTGTACTGGTGACTCTGTGTCTTGAAACCGAGATTCTGAATTTGGATGCAGATGACAAAACGTGTCAACACCTGAAACTGTAATATTGTTATCATGGGGTTTGTACTCAGCATTGTGTAGTAATGGTTGATCGACAGTCTTAGATACAACTTCTCCCGAGAAAGGCTTTTTGTGGCATTTGCTTCGTCTATATTCCTTATTACCAACTCCCACAATGTAGGATCTTTTATCTAATCTCATAGTAATCGTGCCAAAACTCCATTTTTTGTTTATTTCAGGATGAAGCTGAGTAACAACATTTGGTCCAATACATAAATCTGGTAAATTTCTAATTCTTTTATTGAAACCTTCCTTTATCCTTTCTTTTATCTTTTTAGGAACTTCAGATACCACTCTAGGCTTGAGATGACGTAATAAACATGGCAGGCCAGTTCTTGTTCTTCTAGAAAACCGTTTTTGTAGAGGGCTAGTGTCCATTTGTATAGGCACATTACGATGATGTAACAAACAGTACCACAAGTCTTGCTTTAATTCTTGACTCTGAACAACTAATTTCTTGGCAATCTTAACTGCTGATTCAGCTTTACCATTAGACTCTGGATGATGGGGCGAGGAAGTAACATGCTCAAAGTTCCATAGATCAGTAAATCTTTTGAAATTCTCATTTACAAAATTAGTTGCATTGACTAACGTTTGGGGGAAACGTGAAAGAGAAATGAAATAGTTAAAACGTTTTAAAAGCTTTATATTTAAAGCATAAAAGTGATTTTAATGTTATGTGCCCACAGTCCGAGCACGAAAAATATCACTCAGTCTGGAAGGATGCTGTCAATATCTCATTGTTTCTTCTTTAGAATCTATTTAAATAATATAAAACAATAGCTGCCAGTATTCCAGCCTACATAAGTTTCCTACATAGTGCTTATGCACATTACATCCCACCGCCTACGAAAAAGATTTTGATACTAATCAAAATCGGCATCACTTCCAGGCACATGTCTTCCTAGCCTACCTAAGTTAGGAAGCTCCGAAGTAAAAGTGATTCGACCCAATAGTTGTAGCTAACAACCAGTCAGGTTAAAATGTGGAGTAAACAAATGAAATAAGAAAGATAAATATTTAAACAAGTTAAACTGACCCCTTCATGCAAAAACCTAACAAAAATACATGATGAATGGGTGAATCACAGTATGCTAGTCCAAAAACTTCACAAGAACTTAAAAATAGGAATTTTGAAAATAGACGCAAAAAAAACTTAAATATTTCAATCACAATCGTAGTGGTTTAATCATCATGCATCTAGGCAGCATCCAGTAATCATGGCTGCTTAGCTGCATTATCAAATTATCTCTATAGATACATCATTGTCCAAAGTCATCATCTGAAAATTATCAATGTTACATCTCGACTCGACATAACAAATGAGAAATATTATTATCGAACAACTACTCCATCATCCACATACCTACACAAAATTCATTTAATCAAATTTACCTACTTCATCAAGATTTTAACAGTCTAAGAAAAACCCTATCTTTACTCAATATGAAGTTTCATAAATTAAATACGTATTTGATTATTAAATCTTTGGGGCAAATAGTGAAAACATTCAAATATTCCATACTTGTGATAACATCAACTGTTTGCGCCTTAGTATGCTTAAAAATATTAAATAGATTCTCTGAGCCGTAGGTTCCTTACTTCCCAATTCCCGTCTCTTTCCTATTTCCTATGTGTGAGCGAGACAGATAAAACGCAGCGACGACACGCCGACGACTGACAGCATCTGTCAAATCTCTCTCTCTTCGAATTTCGTTGTAATAGCGGCGGACGCGCCATTAATTTTTATGCTATAAAAATCACCAAAGTACGGAAACAACCCTTTACTGTGCCTTGATACGTGTGTTGTGTTCCCCGGGGAAGAAGAACTAGCTGCCAGGATCCACCAGGTCAGTCTCGCTCCATTTTTCCTCAATTTCTTCAATTTTCCAAAGTGTGCCTATACCAACGGTCTCAGAGATTCCTTCGCGCCACCATTTTGTTGGTCACTTCGGCCGGATTTATTATCGATATTCGTAGTTTATTCCTATTTAATTAACATCTATTAGGAAAAATACTTAAACAGAGTCGTTATAGGTTCATATATTTCGTAATTACTTGCGCGCACAACACATTTTGTTACTAAATAGATAGTTCGTAGTTTGCCGGTTAACTTGTGATTTCGTATCTCATCTTAGTTTAACTATTTACCTTGTTTCGTTCGCATAGTTTACTTCGTATCGCATTATTTCGTTAATACACAAAGTTAACTAGGTTACCTAACATTTAGTCGCGTTTCGGTACTTTGGATTTGGGCTATACGCAGTCGCACTATCGTCGTATAATCTTATTGTTTGTATTTCGCTAGAAGTTATAATTACTTACACATTGAAAACCTACCTAGTTCAATATTAAGTAGGTTCATACGCCAGCATAAAATTCCTTGCACGCGCGCCAACGCCTGCTAGCTATTATTTCGATCAACCCTCATTTGTTCGTTTTCGCTTGTATCTCACCAAATTTAGTCATACATTCCTTTCTTTACATAGATAGAAATTAATAATCGCATTTACTTTGTCGTTGTGGTAATAACCTACTCACTATAATAACCACCTAGATAAATCTACCTACTTACTTACCTGTGTATATTGGATTGCATGAGCGTGTCATCTTTCGTCGCATTCAATTGTGAATTTTTTATAGGTCTCGTGTTAATTGTAATTTTCGCGTAGGTACCTAACACTTTAAGTAGGTACTTACATTATAGTAGCATTCTTTACGCATTTCGTAGTAGGAGGTTACCTAACTATCGACCTACCTGGTTCACATATCTTAAGTAACTACCTACATTGGTTTAAACATATAGGTAATAACAATTTAAAATGCCACGCCCCGCTGCCGCCACCGCCACCGCCACCGCTACCGCTACCTCTGACGCAGAGGTTCAGTTGAAATTGTTGGAACCGCTTCTTTCTACATATTTTGAGCGCATAGATGGTATTTATAATTTGAGTCTAAAGGCACTAGATAGTACAAGTATTGAATCGTTTTTAACGCAAGCACAAACTATAGACGAGATTCGTAGTAGTTATCAAGATACTTTGCAAAATATTAATTTGTTGCAAATGAAGATAAATCCTGATTATAAACCTAACTTTCAATCATGGACCGCCTTTGAGGACATTTATTGCATAGTTAAACGTCGACATCAACAATTGTCTTGTAGCACCACGGATGCTAAACCTGTGGTTGCGTCTGTGTCCAAAAGTTCGTGTCCCAAGTTGCCGCCTATGACTATACCGGAGTTTGACGGAAATATTAAAAATTGGTCTTTGTTTTACACTACATTTTATAATACAGTCCATTGTAACAATAGTTTGAGTAACTCGGAAAAATTGTACTACCTAATAGGTAAACTAACTGGTAAAGCAAAATTGGTATTTTCTGGTTTGACACCCACTGGTGACAACTACGAAATTATTTTTAAATCGCTCGTATCTAAATTTGAAGATAAACGCTCGCTTGCATCGTCGTACCTCGAACATATTTTTGATTTAAAACAAATAACTTCACCCTCGGCGGACAACCTTGAACTCTTTTTGGATAATTTCGCAACTTCAGTCGACGCGCTTAAAAATCTTAAGTTCGATGACCTCGCCGACTGCATAGTTTTGTATACCGCACTTCGTAAGTTGGACCCCGAAACCGCTAGGTCGTTTGAAATGGAGCAACGTAGTACGGAGGTACCTACCTTCTCCGGTTTAGTTTCGTTTGTTCGGGATCGCATAAAGGTATTGCAACGCACACCTAATTTAAAATCGGAATATACGAAAAAGACAGATCGTCGTGTGGAGGTATTGAGTAAACCTAAGTTCACACAAGCTTACGTATCCGCCCATAGTAATTCTCGCAATTATAGCAACTTCGTATCGTCACCTAAAAATTGTACTTGTTGTAATTCGTCTTCCGCTCACAATTTGTATAATTGTTCAAAATTTATTTCTTTGACGCCGCGTGAACGTTTCGAATACATAAAATCTAATAATCATTGCATTAACTGTTTAGGTAACGGTCACAAATTAGTTAATTGTAAGTCGTCTATATCATGTAGGAGATGTGATAAGAAACATCATAGTATGTTGCATTTCGATGCGAGCGTTCCCGTGCCGCCCGGCAACCCGCCTGGCGTGCGCGCGGAGTCGCGGGCCGCGCCGCCCGCCGCCGTGTCGCTGTGCTCGCTGTCCGCGGCCCCGCGCGCGCGCCCCCTGCCCGGCGCCCGCGCTCGGCCCACCACCGTGCTGCTCGCGACGGCACGCGTTATCGTACACGACGCGCGAGGTGAACCGCGCTATGTAAGGTGTTTGTTAGACAGCGCGTCACAGAGTAACTTTATAACTACGTCATGTTTGCGTGCGCTTGGTTTAAAACAAATTCGCACCCGTTCTTTCGTTAAGGGTATTGGGGGTTCTTTAAAATGTATTGATGGTTCCGTACAATTAAAATTTTATTCACGCTTTAATAGTAAAGTTGTATTTGATATAAATACTCTCGTTGTTGATAAGGTCACGGAAAACCTACCTACTAGTTTAGTTGATAGTTCTTTACTTTCGGAATTCGCCCACCTACCGCTTGCTGATGATACGTATGGTATACCCGGTGACATTGACATGTTAATCGGAGCTTCGCTTTTCCCGCATTTATTACTAGAAAATAAAATACGTTCTCGCATAGATGGTCTTCCATGTGCACTGGAAACCACACTTGGCTTTATACTCGTTGGTACCGCTCCCGTTTTGGATTCTTGCGCTTCCACTACGTGTTGTTGTTGTGTCGAAACACATTCAAATCTCGATAGCCTCGTTAATAGATTTTTTGAGTTAGAAGAGGTTAACGTGCCTCGTGTCATAAGCAAGGATGACCACGAGTGTGAAGAAATTTATCTTCGCACTACAACCCGCGCACCTGATGGTAGGTATGTCGTTGCCCTGCCGTTTAAGGGTGATGTTAACTCCCTTGGTGATTCCTTCTCCGTAGCTAAGAAGCGCTTCGAGTGTCTCGAAAGAAAGCTCCTCGCATCGCCTACGATGAAACAAGCCTACGATGATAACATTAAGGATTTATTGCAAAAGGGTTTTCTTTCCCTCGTTCCATCAGAAATAGACATTCCTTCAGCTCGTTGTTTTTATATGCCTCATCATGGTGTTTGGAAGGAGGATAGCTTGACCACCAAGCTTCGCATAGTTACGGATGCTAGCGCTAAATCAACTTCATCTGTTTCGTTGAATGATTTGCTTTATACTGGTGAAAATCTACAAGGTGATTTATTTCCAATTTTGATAAATTTTAGATTGTTCGAAATTGCTTTTTCTGCAGATATTCGTCAAATGTTTCTGGCTATAGGCATGAGAGAGAGCGATAGAAAATTTACTCGCATTCTTTATAGGTTTTCACCGGAGGAGAAATTATCGGTTTATGAATATAATAGGGTTTGTTTTGGAGTTCGCTCTAGCCCCTTTCACGCCCTTCGCACATTAAAGCAATTGGCAGCAGATGAAGGAGACGCATTCCCGCAGGCTAAGAAGATCGTTGAAGATGGTCATATCTACATGGATGATATCGTTTGTAGCGTACCTGTAGAAGAGGTAGAAGGTATCGCAAACTCGCTTATTTCGCTTTTTAAACGTGGACAGTTTGATCTGGTCAAGTGGATGAGTAATTCTCAAGAAGTTCTTAACTCTATTCCACCGTCGCATCGCCTTTCTTCGATAAAGGATTTTGGTAATGACGATACGCATAATATTTTAGGATTATCTTGGTCGCCAGTCACGGATTCTTTTTCGCTAAAAACTTCGACAGTTTCTAATCGTTGTACTAAACGTGACATCCTGTCTTGCATCGCTAGGTTATGGGATATAATGGGTTTCATAGGTCCTGTTATTCTTTACGCTAAATTGATTATGAGAAATTTGTGGTTATTAAAATGCGATTGGGACGAACTACCCCCTGATTCTATCGTTAATCAGTGGTTGCAATATAACGAAGAGCTGAGTGAACTTCACCATATTAACGTTCCTCGTCATGTCGGCATTGTTAGGGGTAGTGTCGTTACAGTGGTTGGATTTGCTGATGCTAGCGAGCAAGCTTATGGAGCCGTCGTCTACTTGCATGTTCAGGATGGTGACAAAATTTCTGTTTCCTTACTTTGTTCCAAATCTAAGGTCGCTCCCATGAAAACTGTTTCTGTTGCTCGTTTAGAATTATGTGCGGCGCTCCTGCTTGCTAAACTCATTCGCGTTACTTTAGATACTTGTAGCACTCGCATCACTGTCGACTCTTGTTACGCATTCTCGGACTCTACTATCGCACTCTGTTGGATTAAATCATCACCTCATCGTTGGGGCACTTTCGTCGCCAACAGAGTTGCAAAACTGCAATCGCAATTATCGCCTGAAACATTTTATCACATTTCCGGTTTGGAAAACCCAGCGGATTGTTTGTCACGTGGACTCAGGCCTAGTCAAATAGTAAATCATCCTCTATGGTTTACCGGCCCCAGCTGGCTCTCGTCTTCTGTAGCTGACTGGCCTATAACTCCATTTAATCCGTCTCGCATTGATGATGTTCCGGAAGAAAAGTCAACCGTCTTGGTCACTGTTGCTCCCGTTGAAGAATCTGCTCTTTTAGTTTTAGCAAGACGCTTTTCTTCTTGGACAAAATTGTTACGCACAGTTGTTTTTATATTTCGCTTTCTTAAGGTTTTACCTCGTCGCAAATACATTTTAGCTTCTGACTTTGAATTCGCTGAGCACAAAATATTATCGCACTTACAACGCGCATATTTCGAACAGGAAATCAACAATCTTAAGTTAGGCAAAAATTGTAACACGGCTTTCCAACGCTTAAAGCCTTTTATGGATAATGACTTGATACGTGTTGGAGGTCGCCTTCAACACTCGCATCTCTCTTACGACAATAAACACCCAATTGTATTACCCCGCAAAGATCACATAGTAAATTTACTAGTTGATTACTATCACATTGCTCATTGCCATGCCGGTCCAGATCTATTGATGTCAATATTGCGACAGAGATACTGGATCCTTTCGGCTCGTAGTATTATTCGATCCCGAGTGTTTAAATGTTTACCTTGTTTTCGCTTACGCCCTCGTAATGACTTCCCGGAAATGTCGTCACATCGCGCTTGTAGAGTTACGGAGACTCTAAAGCCTTTCACTCACACTGGACTAGACTTCGCTGGTCCCTTGCAAGCTACGCCGGTCCGCAAGCGTGGCTGTCGTGCCGTTAAGGTTTACGTTTGCCTGTTCGTTTGTCTTACAACCCGCGCGGTACACATCGAGCTAGTTACTGAATTGTCTACCGATAGTTTCTTGTCTTCGTTCAATCGGTTTTTGTCCCGTAGAGGTCCAGTAGCTAAACTCTATTCCGATAACGGAACAAACTTCATTGGTGCCAAGCGAAGGTTAAACGAAACTTATCAATTACTTAAAGCACATGACTTTAAATTTAATTTTAATAACGTTTTGTCGGAAAACCGCATAGAATGGATCTTAAATCCACCCGCTGCTCCTCATTTCGGAGGAAACTGGGAGGCAAATATAAAGAGCCTCAAAACTCATTTGTATAGAGTCATTGGTGGTCAGTTACTTTCTTTCGAAGAAATGACTACAGTCCTCACACAGATAGAGGCTGTGATGAATACTCGCCCGCTTTGTCGCACACTATCGAATGATCCCAATGATTCGTTGGCACTAACACCTGCGCATTTTTTAAATTTGACACCGCTCAAATATTTTCCCGCGTCCAATGTAGTAGAGGACAATGTTAATCTTATTTCTCGATACGACTTGGTTAACAAGCTCGTCGATTCGTTTTGGTGTCGTTGGAGGAGGGAATACTTGCATACGCTGCAACTACGGCAGAAATGGAATACCTCGTGCAATCCAATACGCGTTGGAACAGTAGTAGTATTAAACACGGATAACACCCCTCCGTTACATTGGCCGCTCGGTATTGTTGAGGAAATTTATCCTGGTAAGGACGGAATAGTAAGGACAGTCAAGGTCCGCACATCTAGCGGCACTTACACAAGACCGGTCGTGCGACTCTGCCCACTTCCAAATTTCCATTAAATTTCTAATTGTTTCGTTAATTTTAATAGTATACGCACCTTTAATATAGATTTGTTCAATATAAGCTTAATTTGATACTTGATCGCTCATTGTTTATTAACGCTTTGCAATCGTTATGTTCATAATAAATTAGTATTCTGGTTTTCATTAAATTCATCTAGAATTTTCGTTTTTTTTTTTTTCGTCGCCGCGTTGCCTTTATTGTTGAAGGGAATCCTTCAAGCGGGGGAGAATGTTTGCGCCTTAGTATGCTTAAAAATATTAAATAGATTCTCTGAGCCGTAGGTTCCTTACTTCCCAATTCCCGTCTCTTTCCTATTTCCTATGTGTGAGCGAGACAGATAAAACGCAGCGACGACACGCCGACGACTGACAGCATCTGTCAAATCTCTCTCTCTTCGAATTTCGTTGTAATAGCGGCGGACGCGCCATTAATTTTTATGCTATAAAAATCACCAAAGTACGGAAACAACCCTTTACTGTGCCTTGATACGTGTGTTGTGTTCCCCGGGGAAGAAGAACTAGCTGCCAGGATCCACCAGGTCAGTCTCGCTCCATTTTTCCTCAATTTCTTCAATTTTCCAAAGTGTGCCTATACCAACGGTCTCAGAGATTCCTTCGCGCCACCATCAACAATGATACAACAAACCAATAAATAATCTCTTCACGCTCCCCCTGGAATATGTGCAAATCATCTCTAAATAAAATCAAAGATTCCCTTCCCTAAGATATTCTTATTAGGAAGTTTTAGATAGAGAATGACAGCGATTCCACACGACAAAAACTAGCTTCCCACATTCTTTTTGTTGTATCATAATTTTCTTTTGGATAACATCATCCATTTCGTAACATAATAATTATTAAAATTATTTCATATCCATCACCATTTACAAACATAAACAAACCATACTGACTGACTTGACATAAGAAAATTACATGACAGAACTGACAGTTATTTTTTTTTTTTGACCAATGTCAAAACATCCATAGACAAAGCAAAACTCATATGCCATATAAGTATTTTTTTATGGCAATCGAGCAAACATTCGTTTCTAATTTCTATCTATCAACTTAATAAAAGACCTAAGATGATACCATATGGAATTTTATTCCATGCGTTACCATTTCTTATACATAACACATACCTTATACCATTAAGATAAATGAAATATCTTATTACACCTATAAGTAAAAAGCTGAAACTATTACACAAAAAAAAATATAATACAAAAACATAAAGAAAGAGAATAGTGTACCTATCTACCTATAATACACAAGAATAATATTCTAGAAGTTGGGCAAAATATATTACAATCGTAATTTGAACGGCTTCATAGAATTATGATGATATATTAAATTACGCGCAGAAGAACCATTGACTTTTGTAATTAAGTAATTAAGTAATTATTATTACTTAAACAACGCACAACTCTATATGGGCCAAAATATAAGCGTGACAGCTTAGAACCAATCCTAGTCGTTTTCCTAGGGTTATATATGAGAACTAAATCTCCAGGTTCATAACGCACAAACTTAACCTTCCTGTCAAACAGTCTCTTCTGACGTGTTTGAACCTTACGTATGTTCTCCAAAGCTTTCGTGATACGCACATTATTCGCAGCAGAACGTAATGTAATATCGAGATCATCCGTTAACAAATTTATATTTACACCGGCATCGGACCTTATAAGAGGATCGCGCGCGAACATAACTGAAAATGGAGACAACTGAGTAGAAGACTGTTTAGATACGTTGTATGCATGATTTATGAGTGGTACATACATACACCAATGTGATTGTTGCGAATTCGCATACATAGATAAACCTTGAATTAAAGTTCGGTTATAACGTTCTACAAGACCTATAGTTTGTGGATGCCGTGTAGCGGCTACACACAATGTCGTATCAAAGAAATCGAGTGTTTCTTTGACCATATTCGAAGTGAAAATCGAACCACGGTCCGTCAATACTTGATTAACCGAACCAAACTTACAAAAAACATCAACAAGAAAATCACAGATAGACTCGGCTGTCGCCCTAGGAATCGCTTTGCAGATGGCGAACTTAGTCAAATAATCAATACAAACCAAAACATATTTATTCCCTAGTGACGATCTGGTGAATGGACCTAACACATCGATCGCAACTTTGTCAAAAATACGATTTACCGTTATTGGCTGTAACGGCGCAAGGAAATTAACTTTCTTTCTTTCTTGACAATTTTTACAACTAGCTATGTAATCATAAACTTTTTTATCGACGTTTTCGATAAAATATCGCTCACGAAATTTACCTAATGTCTTCGTAAGACCAAAGTGAGCTCCACACCAGGGATCATCATGAATCTCGGACATGACCTCTAAAAATAAACATTCTGGTAGTACAATCCTATCGATGAACTGACCACCTATTTTAATTTTATGGTATAACCGACCATTTAATAAATGAAAACCCTTATAATTCCTACTACGACAAGCATTGATTTTACTGACCATATTTACACAAAAATTATCGCGAGACTGTTTAGTATCGATATCGACAATATCGATTTTATACAACTCTAAACCATCAGACATTTGTGGTTGAGTTTTGTCTCAGGAATTGTCATCTATTAACGGATTCCTACTCATAAAATCTGCCAACACATTTTCCTTTCCTTTACAATACACAATATTAAAATCATACGACTGAATAGCGAGGGCCCACCTAGCCAATCTACCATTCATATCTCTTCTATCTCGCAACCAAACTAAAGCCCTGTGGTCTGTAACCACATCAAATTTTAAACCCCATAATAGATGCTCAAAATACTTCAATGACCAAACAAGAGCGAGACATTCTCTCTCGGTGATCGTATATCGCGTTTCGCAGTCAGATAACTTTCGGGAAGCGAAAGCTACTGGGAATAACCTATCAGTTCCCTGTAATAAACACGCGCCCAAAGCATCACCACTCGCATCCACATGCAATCTGGTGGTGATATTAGAATCATTTGAAAAATGTCTTAATAATGGAGGGTTACTGATTAATTTAAATAGAGTATCATAAGATTCCTGTTGCTCTTTAAGCCACTCAAATTTTACGCCTTTCTTTAACAAACGAGTTAAGGGCATCGCGATTGCCGCAAAATTACCAATAAATTTCCTATAATACGAAAACAACCCTATCACAGATTTCACATTTTTGGTGCAGGATGGTACCTTTAATGACTTTATCTTTTCTATATTAGCGTCATCCGGACGAATACCTTCACCCGATATTTTATGACCTAATACCGACACTTGATCATACGCAAAATTACATTTGCTGGGTTTCAGGGTCATATTGGCCTCTTTTAGTCTTTGAAGAACCTTCTTCAAAGCGGTGCAAAACTCATCATAGTCCCTACCATACACCAATATATTATAAACGTACACTATAGCGTTCCTATACTTTAAACCACCCAGAACCTTGTCCATAGTGCGTTGTAAAACAGCCCCACTAGTTTTAAGACCAAAAGGAAGAACATTAAATTCAAAAAGACCCGACGGTGTCACAAAGGCAGTTTTAAGCTTATCAGCTTCCTTAATAGGAATTTGCCAATAACCTGAATTTAAGTCCAAGTCTGCAAAGTATTTAGCTTCTGACAGATATGACAATAAATCATCTATGCGCGGTAGCGGATAAGAATCAGTTATAACCTTTTTATTTAACGATCTATAATCAATACAAAAACGCCACGAATCGTCAGGCTTTTTAACTAACACGACAGGAGACGCATAAGGAGAACGCGATTCGCGAATGATGCCATTCTGCATCATCTCGTCCACCTGTTCGCGAATTATCCGATGTTGCTCATGCGAAGCACGATACGGAGACTTATGGACGGGTGTATCATCAACAGAGTTGATTACAACCTCCGAAATCGAACACGATCCTATTTGCGTCTTATCAAACGCAAACTGCTCTTCATATTCTGATAAGATTTTAACTAATTTTCCTTTATCATTTCTGGATATTTTATCTGAAATGTCTAGTGTATTCAAACCCCTATTTTTTGAAAATATTTCTCCTACATTCTCGCCCAATGCCGTCTCATTATTTAAAAAAAACAATTTGTCTTGTTTTGACAAGTACGGCAAATGGCATTGTTCTGACAAGTATGGCAAATGGTCATTCTCATCTGCACGCAAAAATGGTATACACAAATTATCTGGAAAAATTAATAGATTTTGCCCAAAATCTATCGAAGTCCTATGAATACTGAAAAAATCGCAACCTAGAATTACATCGGTTGTAATACTTTTTACAACAGCGAACGTATGTTCGAATAAATAATTTGACAAATAAAATTTTATTTTGAGTGAAAGAATAATGTCAAGTAATTTGCCATTCGCAACACGCAATACAGGCTTTTTATTATCTACGCTACTATTTACAATATTATTATGTACAAACTTATCTATATTTTTATAGTAAAAATCTTCCGACATGACCGAAAGACTGGCACCGCTATCCAATAATGCGGACGTGGTGATACCGCACATCTTCACTTCTACATAGGGCGTTGTAGTGGAACCTTCTCTGTCGTCGGTCGCTAGTGTGGTTCCCTGTCCTAGCGCCGCCGAGCATTTGGGTGCTCATTTCGCACGTCTTGAGAAGGTGGCTGTCTATTCCTTAAATTATACCGCTGTAGTGGTTGCGAAAATGGCGGCCTGCTCGTTCCTGCTTCATTACCAGCGCTTCTTCTAGCAGAGTATGAAGCTCCCGTGGGTTGTACATGGCGCTCCGGAACATGTGGAGTTCTTGACGACCATGGTGTAGAAAAGTTATCACTGATTTGACGGGGTGGATGTGTTAACCGCACATTCTGGGCACCGTCACCCCGCGAGTAAGTATGATTGAAGGGACTAGAGTTTCCTAATATTTGTATTTTGACCGGCAACGCCAATTGTTTTGGTTGTAAATTCAAAATCTCGTCCTCTTGCAATGCTGCTTTTTTAAATGCAGTCAAGTCACTAAATACATGTGTTGCATATCGTGTTCTATTATTAAAAGTTAAAGATTTCAAAATTTGTTTTATTATCTTCTCCTCTGACGTAATTCCAGCTTTTTTAGCCAACAAGGACATTCGGTAGATGAAGTCTACTGTCTTTTCATCGTGATCTTGCCGATTTGAATAAAATTGAGCGGCGTAATCCGGATCTGAGGTGAATTCTTGTTTCAAAGCTTCTACTATATCTTCAAAAGTTGAAGTATCATCACTGATGGTGTGAAAATAATTGAGGGCAGGCCCCGATAAATAATTTGAAATTAAAATGGCCTTGGTATTGTCATTCCAGGAATTTAAAGCTGCTAATGCATTGTACTGCTTAATAAAAACATCAATATGAGAAGAAACGCCGTCAAACGTTTCCATGTTGGAATGTGTACCTATAGTGTATTTGTAGGTACTTAGCTGTAAACGATGCTTCTTGAGATCCAGTCAATATCCAATATTATTCAAATTTTTCGTAGCGTATATTAGCGTATAGTAATATTCTTGTATAAGTAGTTGCAGCTGCACTTGGCTGGACACGCTACCATGTGTCTATCCCTGAAAAGCACTGATTTTACTCGCGACAGTACCCGCGGTACTCGATACGGCGCCTCCACCAACTAACGTTTGGGGGAAACGTGAAAGAGAAATGAAATAGTTAAAACGTTTTAAAAGCTTTATATTTAAAGCATAAAAGTGATTTTAATGTTATGTGCCCACAGTCCGAGCACGAAAAATATCACTCAGTCTGGAAGGATGCTGTCAATATCTCATTGTTTCTTCTTTAGAATCTATTTAAATAATATAAAACAATAGCTGCCAGTATTCCAGCCTACATAAGTTTCATACATAGTGCTTATGCACATTACAGTCAGTAATGTATCAGTACAAACTTTTTGTGGTATTCCATGTTGAGCAAAATTTTTCTTGCATATCATAACTATTTCATTTGCTGAAAGTGTATTAAGATTATCTAAGTCAAAGTAGTCTGAATAGTGATCCACTGTAACCAGGTGCTTAATATCATTAACAGAGAAAACATCCATAGATATGTATTGAAATGGATATAATGGAATATCATGGCAGATTAAAGGTTGCACTTGTTGTGAAGAAGAGTGCTTAACACAGAAAGAGCATTTTTCTATATATCGTTTTATATCCTCTGGACATACCAGGCCAGAATATGTTTTCTCTTGCCAACCTGAGTGTGCTTGCAACACCATTATGACTTACATGAACTTTTTGAGTCATTTCTTGTCTTAGAAGTACTGGTATCAATCAGTACCTGATTGTTTCTAAAAATTAATCCATCTGATGTTGACAATTCATGCTTGTAACTGAAATAAACACTTAATGCTATAGGTTGGAGATATATTTAAGAAATCCTTTCTGTATGTAGTCTATTAACTGTTGTAAACTCTGCTCTTTTTCTGTACAATTTCTGATTTTGCCTAGAAGTTTATCAGATACCTTTAGATATTTAATGTTCGATACTTTGCTTATTAACTTGTAAACTTTACTTTCTATTATTTTATCTTCTAGATTATATGTCCTTATCGTCATTAATGGGTGCTCTAGATAGAGTATCAGCCAGTAAATTCTCTTTGCCTTGTATAAATTCCAGCTGTACATTATATTTTTGTAAAGTCAGTAACATCATTTGTAATCTCTTTGGGGCTTCAATCAAAGGCTTATTAATAATGTTAATCAGGGGTCTATGGTCCGTTTTAATAATTGTCTTGCTGTTACCTGCAACATACTGGTTATATCTCTTACAGGCAAAAACCACGGCCAACATCTCTTTCTCTATCTGTGCATTTTTTTTTTCTGTAGGAGTTAGACGTCTAGATGCAAAACATATTATCTGATTATTTTGGGATAAAGCAGCTCCCAGACCAAACTCACTGGCATCACATTCTATAACAACTTCTTTGTTTATGTCAAAATATTTTAAAACAGGTAAGTTACTGATAACATTTTTTAAATTCTGAAATTCTGTTTCTTCTTTTTCTGACCAAACAAACTCTATATCCTTTCTTGTAAGCTTTCTGAGATTAGTTGCTTTCATACTAAGGTTATTTATAAATTTACTGAGGTAGCCCACCATGCCCAAGAATCGCAACACATCTTTACTTGAAGTAGATGTAGGCATATTTCTGATAGCCTTTACTCTAGACTCATCTACTTTCAAACCATCTTTAGAGAGGATGTGGCCATAAAACTTTACAGAGGTCTGTAACAAGTTGACTTTTTCTTTGTTGAGCTTACAATTTACCTCTTGTAACCTTTTTAATAAATTTTCTAGTTTAATGTTGTGATCAATAGTTGCCTCTTCAATAGTATCACCTACTCCATGAATAAGTATGTCATCAGCTATGATTTCTATACCTTTAAGATCCTTCAAGTAACTGGTAAGCTGCTGCTGGAATATTTCTGGCAAAGAGCTCAGCCCGAAAGGCGGTCTCAGCCATCTGTAACGACCAAAAGGTGTCCAAAATCTAGTTAATTTACTACTGCTTTCTGTTAAACGACATTGCCAGAAACCTTTCTTGGCATCAACAGTACTAAACACTTTAGCCTTGCTCAATTCGGGCAGCATCAATTGAAAATTGGGTCTTTTTAATGCTTTATTCAATGGGATAGGATCTAAACATAATCTAAACTTTGGGCCTTTGCTAACTATTAAAATATTATTTACCCAATCAGTGTGTTGAGTTTCTTTCACAATGATGCCATCTTTTTCTAACTGTTCCAATTCTGTCTGCAATCTGTTTCGTAGGGCAACAGGAACACGACGGGCAGGTTGTATTTTAGGGACAACTGATGTGTCCACTTCTAGAGTTACTTCTCCTGGAAGTTCTCCATACCCATTAAAAACATCATTATATTTTTGAATAATTTCCAATGCTTTTGTACGGTCTAAAATTTCCTTAGTCTGCGGTATAAAACTTCTTTTATCTGACCCCATGTCATATTTCACAACCTCACAATATTTTATAAATCCTAAAGCTACACATGCATTTTCGGAAAGTAATGGATCATGTTGGACATCTACTATATGAAATTTAATTTTTAACTTTTTATTTTTATTCATGCACTCAAAAACCACTGAACCATTTTGAGAAATAGTTGTCATTGAACCATATCCACAAGTTCTTATAAGCTTCTTAAGTGCTAGAACGTAGTCTTCAAAAGTTTCCGCACTGAGCTGATTCCTTGAATTGAATAAATATCTGGAATAGATGACATATCAGATTTCTTTTCCTTGTCAGTGAGTCCGAATTCCATAAACTTTTTAACTGCTGCCGTACCCACTGCACTTAAAAGAATGCTGGCCTTAACCTCACTTTTCTCCGGTCCCCATTTGGTCATTCCGGCAGTAGTTTTCCCAGCCGTTGCGGAAGAATTCAAAGTTTTCAAATAAGTCTCCAGATTCTACTTCTAACGGTTGGGGCCATGGGACATGACTTCTAGCGGCGTATTGGATCCCGCCATCACTCGATTGACTTTCTGTTGCATTATTTGCATTTGTGATTGCATGGCAGCCAACAGCTTAGTTTGCTGCTCCAGAAGTATTTTATAGTCTTTGTCTGCCATTTTACCCACAAGACACCATGTTATTAGAATAAATTAACGATATTTCACTATTAATTAACAGCCTTTTATTCATTCTAAATCTAGAACAGACAAGCTGGAAGATGACATAGACAACAAGATATATACAAAGGTGCGTTCACAAACAGTAGGTATCCTTCATTATACGTGATTAACATAGAATAAAGTCAAAAACTTTGGGGATACCCATGAAAACTTGTATACCTACCTACGGTTTAAGCTGCACAAGTCCTGCACAGTAGTGCAGGCCGAGCTGTTCGGTATCCTTGAAGCATGCAAGCTTGCCGAAGAGAAAGGCTACCAAAACTCGGTCATCCTATCAGACTCTCTTTCTGCCCTTCAGGAAATTCAAAATCGAAACAGCTGCAACATTTCAGTCACTCGTATCCACAAATTAATTTACAACCACCAATCAACAGGAAGAATTCACTTTTGTTGGGTAAGGCCCATATCACCCCCCACTTCTACACCTCTCAATTTCTTACCGGGCACGGAGGTCATAGAGAATACCTCCATCGTTTTAAACTGAGCGAATATAACACCTGCCCTTGGATCAACTCGCTTCAGTTTCTAGTAACAGTAATACGCTTATAACTTTTGAACCAGACGTGATATCCTAAAACGGTCTTCACTTTTAGGATAGTTAAACCAATACGTACCTGACTGTATATAAATATATACATATATATAAAAATAATAAAAAAGTGTATATATACTTACCTGTAATACGTACCTGAATTGTGTTGTCCCAGTCGTTCCGCCCGGCTGCACCTGAAATAAAAAGAAAAAAGTGTTTTTAGTGTTAAGTAGTATTTAGTTATTTATATTTAATGTTATTGTGTAATTATTTAATTTGAAATTTTAATTTATTTTTAACTTTACAAATTTTAAATTGAAATTTTAATTTAAATTTATTATTTACTTATCTTTTAATTTTATTCTTTGACTATTTATTCAGCCCCTTTACAGCTGTATAAATAAAAAATCTCCCTGAAAATGCACAGGACTCCTCCCACCCACAGGTCGTCCGTGGACTCGTCCAAAGCTGGTAACAGCAAAGTGCGGACAAGTATCGATCGTCTCGAGTCCACGGAAGACCTGAATCAAACTCGGGTATTAAAAACTGTCACCTTGCCGAAGGCTCCACGTGCAGTCAAAAAGATTGCGACGTCCTCCCTACCGCAGTTCCCAGAGCTAGGTTCGATCGCTGAGTGCCTGAAACATCTAAAGGCACTCGCGACAGACACGAAGAACCTATTGCAGCAATCTGGGAATATAAGGAGTGACATCAAAACGGGAGTCAACGGCAACGCGGACACAATAGAATATGTGGCAAGAAGGATTGAGGATCTGCTCAAACACGAGAGCCAACCAACATCAGACTCAAGCGTGGTTGAGCAGACCCTCATCCCTAGATTCGAGGAGATGCTGGAGAAGCACGCAAAAAAGATTGACGTGCTTATCTCCACCAAAAGTTTAGGGAGATCTGACGATGGTTCCTCTGATACTCTACAACGTATTGAGACTCAGGCACTTCTCCTTGATGAGAAGTGCAAAACGTTAACTGAGGCTGTAGAGAAAATTTCATACGCAGAGGTCACAGCATCAAAAACGCCAAAACCCACTTCTAACAACAAAGCGGTCGTACACCTGCCGCAAGTGCATAGCCTAATTGTATCGTCGGAGCGCGTGGAGGACACGAGCGGAGACGTCATCAATACCATCCGCACAGCCGTCGACGCTCGGTCCTCCGGAATCCGGGTCGATTCTGTTCGCAAGGCCAAGGATCAGAAAGTTGTAATCGGTTGCAGCACCAAAGAGGAACGCTTGAGGGTGATGAGCAAAATCAAGAGCTCCAACAAGGGTCTTCTAGTTGAAGAAGCAAGAAACAAAAACCCCCTCATCATCCTCAAGCACGTCCTGTCGGCCAATACAACTCAATAATTACAACTCAAAATCAACACATCATAGGCGACTTGGACACCAAAGATCTGGCTGTCAAATACAGGAAAAAGACCCGGAACCCCCACGTGTGCCATATAGTGGTGGAAGTAACGCCCCCTATATGGCATAAAATTACCGAAGTGGGGCGCGTCCACGTGGATTTGCAGCGTGTAGTGGCGGCGGACCAAAGCCCTTTGGTTCAGTGCTCTCGGTGCCTGGCTTACGGCCACGGCCGTAAACTATGCACCGAAGCGGTGGACCTGTGCAGCCACTGTGGTGGACAACACCTGGCGGCGACTTGCGAACTGCGCGCCGCCGGAGCCCCGCCCAGCTGCCGCAACTGCACGACTGCAAAACTAGACTCCACGGACCATAACGCCTTCGACAGCGCATGCACAATCCGTCAAAAGTGGGACTCCTTGGCAAGATCGAAGGTTTCTTACTGCTAAGGGCCACACAGCAGAAATAAAAAGATTTCCATTGCATCATACCACAAACAGCATACAATTTCCAGTGCTGCACAGGGCCTCCAAACCCGCAGCACTTGATAAACAAAAGCTAAAGGTTTGCCAGGTCCAGTGCAGCAATTTTCCATCCCTGGAACACGCACACAAACACAGACTCGTAGAACTGTATATAAGCATATGCATTATAATAATACAATAGCAGTATATACAGCGATTACGAACAGTTTTAAAATAAAAGCGTAAAACATTGTGTATAAGTGTAGCAAATTGAAAAGTGAAAAGTGATGTCAAATTATCCGAAGAAATTTGGTTATCTAAAGTGTAAAATCTGTTGTTGTTCTCTTTTTGTTACAGTTGTTAAAAATAATGTTGGTAAATAACGGTGTAAAACTGTAAATTATCCGTAGAAATTTGGTTATCTAAAGTGTAAAATCTCTTGTTGTTCTCTCTTTTACAGTTGTTAAAAATAATGTTGGTAAATAACGGTGTAAAACTGTAAAACTTAATTGTGTAAAATTGCAAAACTTAAATTTAAAAATAATAAAGTAAATGAATGTAATTGTACTTGTAGAAATAAAACTTAAAAATTATCAGTAAAAATAGTAAAATCTTTGGCATTATATAAAATTATAGTAAATGTGAATGTAAAACAGACAATGTAAAATGTAGTAAAAACTGAAGCTCTTAAAGCGGTAACTCTTTTCTTAATTGTTAGTAGGAATGAAAACTAGATACAGAACATCGCTCCATCCATCCATCCATCCATACATCCTCACAAACTTTCACATTTATAATATTAGTAGGATTTCACCAATCTCATCCTAATAGGCGAGCTGCATCCTTTACGGCGACCCTATTAGCTTGAGCAGCGAATTATAGAACTATCAAAATTGCGAACATTATTATTTTTCGATATGTTAAAACGCTTGCGAATAATAAAGTCTTTTTAAATATATATATATATATATATATATATATATATATATATATATATATATATATATATATATCGGAGATCGACTATGCTTATGGTTGATATAAGAAGAGTGCGGATTGCCAGTACCAAATATGGTGCTAGACAGAGTCTATGTGACATCGAGCAAGCAGCTGTCAGAGTGAGAGAGATGGTCTTGGGCTTTGGTGAAGAGCGGTTGGAAAATGAGAGTGCTTGGTGTTTGCGTAGAAACTGTCCGTGATCCGTGCCTTCTTGTGAATTAATCGAATGACCTACAGAGTGCTATCAAGAGGTATAGATACAGTGTTGAAACAGTTCTATTGGTTTTATTTGAGTCTAACACATAACCCACGTACGCCCACACAAGTTATAGTACTAAACGGCCCCTGAAGACGGCTCTGATGGCGAAGGTATCCTGCCGTCTTCGTCATATAGATACACAGCCATCCATCAGTCATAATCAGTCACCCAGCATTGGCAGTCAACCAGCTAGCGTGGATCCTCAGCGTCTTAGTCGGAAAAGAAAAGCTAATCCAGAATCATGGAAAGGAAACAAAACCAAGACTCTGATCAATAGCGGGAATGCACACACAACTATGTCTAAATCGACAAAAATGATTACTGCCAAAAATATGGGACCTGTTTGTTCAGATAAGTGTAAATTTAAATGTCAAAACGTATTTTCATTTGTGGAACGATTAGCCATATTTAATGCCTATTGGGACACTAGTGATTTAAACGTTCAGAGGCAATTTATATACAACCATATGACAAACATTTTAGTTAGCTACATACCAATAAGCCATAAATGAGTTATCGAAGTTGAGGAGTGTTACTCATAATTTTTTAATAAAAGGGCACACTCAAAATGAAGGAGATGCTGCTCACTCTCTTATTCAACGCAACATTTCGAATGCTTTAAAATCTTCTTCCATTTATGTGCCGGATCAGTATATAACCCTTATTAAAACTGCAAAGAAGCAAGGAAGACCCTTCGTTGTTCACGAACTTACGCATGAGAGTTTTTGGATTTAAAATCTATGGCTGTCGGCAATTATACTACTCGAAAATGGACAAAAAGTCAAATAGGCTGATAGTAAAACTATTAAAGTCCATCGAGATTGTGAGAACAATTTTTTCTTCAAGACTTCTTACGAAACTGATAAACTCTTCAGTAGCCACGCTGACAAAAAGAAGGTCTGCTAATCCTATAGTGCCAAAAAAAAAACTGGTATTCTTAAACTAATTGAGAAAAATAATGTGGTGCATACGCACGCACATAGTCAATGAACCTCATTTAGGTCAAGCAAATGTAATTCTAGGAAAGATAAAAAACTGGAGAGTGGACAAACAACTCACGACATCTGACCACAACGCTATCACTTTCACCGTGTCAATGGACGCACACCTAACACCAATAGTGCGACCTACCACTCGAAAGTTTAACTCCAAAAAAGCGAACTGGCAGTTGTTTAGCGAGGTACTATGCCACTTACTAGAAGGGAAAAATCTCACAGTCGACAGGATGAACAAGGTAGTCAGTACGGAGGAAATGGAATCCATCATAGAGGCCTATGCCGAGTCAATAGAGTCTGCATGCGAACACGCGATCCCCAAGCCAAAGAAGAGGAAAGGTAAACCGACACCACCATGGTGGACCAAAGACCTCGAGGATCTTAAAAAAGACGTGCTCTGCAAAAAACGCAGAATAAAAAACGCTGCTCCTTCCAGAATTGAAGCCGTACTAGAAGACTATCAAGAGGCCCGAGAGAAGTACCTCTCAACAGCACAGAGGGCCAAAACAGAGAGTTGGAAAACCTTCTGGTCCAAACAAGAAAGAGAAAGCATGTGGGACGGAATATATAGGGTCATTAGGAAAACATCAAACAGCTCAGACATCAGACAGAAAGTCTCAATCCAGACCAATCGGCAGATCTACTCGCCGAAACCTTCTATCCTGGTGACAATATATCCACAGATAATCCGTACCACAGACGCCTCAGAGAGAGTGTGGAAAGCAGAACGACCGCACAAGAAGAACTGGCGGCCGACGACCCACCCTTCACGGAAGCGGAGGTGGAGGCGGTGCTTAAAACCCAAAACCCAAAGAAAGCACCAGGGTCGGACGGGTTCACAGCAGACATTTGTGCCAGGGCAATCCGAAGCGGAAAGGAAGTGTTCTTGGCAATCGCAAACAAGTGTTTGTCAATCCACTACTTCCCCAAGCGATGGAAAACTGCCCATGTAGTCATTCTCCGAAAACCCGGGAAAACTGACTATACCCACCCAAAATCCTACAGACCCATAGGACTTCTATCAGTACTGGGGAAAACTGTGGAAAAACTACTGGTGGGACGGCTGCAATGGCACCTGCTGCCAACTCTCAAAGACACACAGTACGGTTTCATGCCACAGCGCAGAACGGAGGACGCCCTCTACGATCTTCTCAAGCACATAAGATCTGAGCTAAGCGATAAAAAATCAGTTCTGGTAATATCGCTAGACATAGAGGGAGCCTTCGACAATGCGTGGTGGCCGGCTCTGAAACACCAACTACTGTCCAGGGGCTGTCCAAGGAACTTATATATGATGGTGGACTCATACCTCACAGACAGAAAAATTACCATCAACTACGCAGGGGCAACCAGCGAGAGAGAGACCACAAAGGGCTGTGTCCAAGGATCCATCGCAGGACCGACCTTTTGGAACCTCATCTTGGATCCCCTGCTACAGCTGCTCTCGAAAGAGGAAGTCCACTGTCAAGCCTTCGCCGACGATGGGGTACTGGTATTCTCCGGGAAGTCCATAGCCAAAATAGAGCAAACGGCCAACAGCGTATTGGAAAAAGTTTCAAAATGGGGAGTCAAAAACAAGCTGAACTTCGCAGCGCATAAGACCAACGCGATGGTTATAACCAAAAAGCTGAAGTTCGACCCCCCCGAAATCACCATGAATGAAACACCAATCACTCTTGTGGACGAGATAAAACTTCTAGGGCTCATAATAGACAGGCGCCTTAACTACATCTCGCATGTCAAAGCGGTGTGCAAAAAAGCTGCCGACATATACAAACAGCTGGCATGCGCAGCTAAGGTGACCTGGGGACTTAACGGAGAAATTATAAGAACGATCTACGTCGCAGTGACAGAACCCATCGTCACCTTCTCACCGGAGCATGCGCCTGGGCAGAAGCCACCACTAACTACGAACAGAAAGCAGTTGGAAGCGCTCCAAAGGAACTTTGCACAGAAGATCTGCAAAGCCTACAGGACCACCTCGCTAACATCCGTGACGGTCCTGTCAGGAACTCTACCACTGGACCTACGCATCCAAGAAAACGCAGCACTTCCCCCCAGACAGACAGCTCGAGCAAACTGTGAAGTTCCAGGACTTCCCACATCCGTCGGCTCAAATAACCACCGAATACGAGCTGTTCGAGAACATGGACCCCACGACCGTAGAAACCCACCAAATTACTGGACCTGAAATCTATACGGATAGCAGTAAAATGGAAGGTAAGGTAGGGGCGGCCATGACATGCTGGGAGCATGGGAAAGAAACATCTCACGATATCTTTAGTCTCGACCAATCCTGCACAGTCTTCCAATCTGAAATGTACGCCCTTCATAGAGCCATTAAGAAGGCAGAAGAAAGCAACTGGGACACAGTTAACATCCTGAGCGACTCTAGATCTTCGCTCGAACTGTTGAACAATCCCAAGCTTCTCCATCCTCTGTCCAAACTAATGAAGGAAAGCATTTCAAGAATGAGGAACGACGGCAGAAGAGTGCGGCTTTTCTGGCTAAGAGCACACGTAGGGACAGTCGGAAACGAAAGGGCTGACGAACTGGCAAAGGCAGGCGCCAACAAAGAAACCGCGCATCCGGACTACGCGGCTGTTCCGCTTTCTCACATCAGGACAAGAATCAGGAAAGAAACCATCTGCAAATGGCAGGGTCGCTATGACGCGTCCGAAACCGGCGCAAACACAAAGGTTTTCTTCCCCGACGTGCAAAAAGCCTACAGTGTAGTCAGGGAAATAAAGCCGACCCATCTCCTGACTCAAGTCCTGACGGGGCACGGTGCTTTCAGTGAATACTTACACCGATTCAATCTGAAAGATAGCCCCCAATGTGAGTGCGACCCGAGCAAGACCGAATCGGTATGGCACCTGCTTTTGGACTGCCCACGCTTCCAACTGCAGAGACTCAACCTTACACAGAGCATAGACCTGGAGTGGAACATCAAAAATATCCATCACATAATACAAAACAAGAAACATAGACCCACCCTCTTGTCATTCATGGAGAATATCGCCGCCACAGTAACGAGGCAGAACAGCACGTTAACAAACCCTGACGCAGGGACCCAAACATCAAGCACCACAACAACACAACCCATACCACAACAGCGAAACACACCACACACTCTCACCCGCAAAACACAATCACTCAACATCCACACAATAGCAAAGGAAGGACACCCCGGGATTAAGTTGAGGGGAGTCGCCTTATTCATGGACAACAACACCGAGTGCCTGGGCATAGCTTTCTGCAACACCTTCGCCAAGAACCGAGTCACCATCTCTCCTGGACTCGGAGCCTTCCTAAATGGCAGCACAAGCAAAATCACCATGCGACGCAACGCGTACGAGGAGCTCCCGACAGTAACGTTTGAAGATCAAACGTGCCGACTAGTGCGGAAGAACAACAAGACCATCGCGTTGTTCGCTGCAGGAGATGTCGGACAACTGTCGGAGTTCTAGCAAATGTGCAAAGTGCTGACCAGCCTGGCAAACCGAACCGGAGAAAATCCGAGAAAGATCAGCGTGGACGCCATGACTGTGGCCTACATAAAGGGTGAAACAAGGGACTATGGCGGCGCCCTTCTGGCCTCCAAACATCACGAATTAGTGATCTATGAGGACAGAGGGCAAAACCTGAGTTACCTCTTAGCCCAGGCCCCCAGTCAAAACACCATTCAAGTCCCGATCGACAGCCAGGACCACCCGATTGTTGACCCACACTTTAGCGGGTCACAAAGACTCCAAAATCGAGTGCAGGAAGAGCAACAGGCAGCAGCACAGGCACCTAGTACAAACCGAGGTACAACAATGTCCAGAATAATCACGGCCCTCACCGACTTTTCCCGATTTTTCAAGACAGTAAACTAGGAAGAGGTGTCTCAATGGAAGAAGCGGTTACGGTCTTCACAAAACCAACACTATCAAGAAGGCAAGCTTCAGAGCCACCGACTTGCCCCCGCACCAGAGCAGACAAGGGACAAGTGACTCTGCCAAAGTTGAGAACCGTCCACGAACCCAGGGACCACTCCATCAATGCGTTCCTAGAATTCGTAGCAGTAACGGAAGCCACGGAAAAAGTAGCTACTGAAACCTGCAAAACCATCATGCAGAATTACCGTCGCAATACACACGGGCTGCTGCGGATTCTACTGGACGAAGCTGAGGCAGCAGTGTATGATAACGACAAAGCACAAATCCTTTTTGGCAGCATGTCGGGATCATACATGGCAGCCTACAGCGAGTCTGTCGGGTTCGTGCCAAGTAGGAAACAATCGGGCTCAGCCGCAGATATAGTCACTTTTGAAACACCACCAAACGACCCAATCGTGGTAGTGGCCAAGTGCACCAGGGTGATGCTGGAAGACGACATACTGCACAATGCGAAAGCAATTGCAGGAGAGTTGTTCGAAGGTAGAAACACGGAACACTGGCAGGAACCTACCATCACACACGTACATGGGGTCCCAGGCTGCGGCAAAACAACATGGTTGTTGGATAACATAAACATCTCAGAAGACATCATCGTAGCCACGACCAAAGAGACCTCCAACGAGATAAGGGAGAAATTGGTTAACAGATTTGGCCATAAGGCAAAATCTCGTGTACGAACTTTGGCCTCACTGTTGGTCAATGGCATGCAGGGACAATCGTGTATACGCCTCATGGTGGACGAATCCCTCATGAACCACTTTGGAGCCATAGTCATGGCAGCTCAGATAGCCAAGCCCCGCGACACTATCCTCGTGGGTGATAAAAACCAACTCCCCTACATCGAGAGGAACAACCTCTTCCCACTTTTATACCTCACTCCACACAAAACGACAAGCCACGCTAGGGAAATAAATTGTTCGCACAGGATCCCAATGGACGTGCCGTATGCGCTTCGCGAGATCTATGGAGGCAAATACACGTCCAACACTGCACTCAGGTCCCTGTCACTGAAACCATTCGCAAAAGCCAAGATCCCGAGAATGAACGACACCCTGTATCTGGTACACACTCAAGCTGAAAAAGCAGACCTCACCAGTCAGGGTTTCGGCTCGGAACCGGGATCAAGGCTTCTCACCATCCACGAAGCACAGGGACTAACATACGAGACAGTCGTGATCGTGCGAACAACAACAACCAAAACAAGGATTGTGGAAAGCGTGTCGCACGCGGTCATCGCACTAACAAGACACACAAAGAGCTGCACATACTTTACCGATTGCATCCATAACGATGTAATCGCGAACTTAATACAGTGCAGCCATAGTGCGACGGATGCAGCGATCCGCGACTACAATCTCAGAATGGCAATAATGGATGGTGACGCCGAGATCGCCGACAAAATCGGAAAGACATCAAATTAATCGAAACCACCCCTTGGCAAGACTAAGGGAATAACAAAAAAAAAGAGAAATGAAAACAATACTTATATATATTTGAAATTAAAAAAAAAATAAAAAAAAAATTAACATGCACTACTTACTTATATTAATGTAACTATATTATATTTAATCTAATTATTTTAAGACCAACCTTTCTTTTGTAAGCTCTGCGCGGAGCACATAAGATGATATTAAAAATAAATAAAACTGACAAAAATAAAACACAAACAAAAAAAGGTACAGACCACAAGAGTCTGTAGACATCGCTTTTTATTTAAAAAAAAAAAAAGCAAATGTAATTTACTTTTTTAATAAATTTTTATTTAGTCTTTCTGATACATTCACCTAAACCAGTCGTTTTATTTATGAATCACACTCGAACCTGGTTACGCAATAAGAAAAGAAGTAGGTATCCCACAACTGGTGACCCCGACGTGATATGAACACGCAACCTTATGAGAAAAAAAAAAGAAGAAATCGTCGTAGCCCAAAGCGCCGCAGCTGCCGGATCAGGTCATACAAATGTCACCTTAACGGACATTGCGATGGGAGGAATGTTTCTCATCACCATCGGAATCGCAATTCTATTTTGCTATAAGAAATGTAGTAAAAAAATCTACAAACGTGTAATACGACACGTGGAGAGCAGAGTAACACAGCAATTGGGCCCAACCGTATCAGCGCACTGTGTTCAACATGGATGCCAAAACGTGTGAAGAAAGAAAAACACAAAAAACAGTGTTTACACTTTTTTACCGTAATTCTAATTATAAAAATTAGAATTACGGTAAAAAAGTGTAAACGTGTATTGATGTGTTGTGTTTTTAACCTATGTTTATTTGTTTTTATTGTTATATTGTTAAACTTTGTATGATTTATTTTTTCAAAAAAGAGGGGATCTAATGTGGTGCATACTGTTAACGGTAAAACAAAAGTAATCGGTAACTGGACATCCCTAGCATTCGATGGACATCACTGGTTGGCGTCACTGCCGTTGGGCGCGGATTTAGATTGAATCTAATGGCGGCTACATGTTGTATTTTCTACTAATTCATATTAATTAAAGAGATGTTTAATCTAAAGCCCAATAAATATTGCTAGTTTATATTTCAGAAGGGGATTGTGTAACGCGCGCTATGTTTTTCGTAAAAGTTCAAATAACAACCCAAGGTCATGGAAAAAGTTTTGTGTGTATTATGTAATACAAAAAGCAAAATAAGATATGTACTAAATTATATTTTTTGGAAAATTATCGACAATTTTTAATCGATGGACTCGTACTTAAGTCGATAAATATAGTCGATACCTAGACTAACAAAATGCAATAGGCAAAATGACTTTGATACTTATTACTTTAAAGAAGTCATTTAAACTGCATGGTTTAGGGTATGAAAGGGTAATTCTTTCATTTCATAATGATCTTCATGAACATGGTGCAGCGCGTAGCAGATCTTGATTAAAATTTTTTCTTTAAAAATAATAACTTAGGAAATGCGTACTTATTATGACAAAAAAAGATAGACTTTTACTACGGACCTTATTAGGAATTTCAAAAATGCCGTATGAGCCATGTAGGACTATTTTTTAATGTGATCGAATCATAAATACACAAGTACCACGGACAAGTAGTTTTCCGTTAACGTGTGTAAATCAGAGCAGGATGCAAACGTGCTCATGCGCGATGTGTTATTTAAAAAATATCAAACCTATTTAATCCGACTTTCTACGACTCTGTGGGCATGCGGCGTCTTGCTTTGATCTAGACACCGAATGCGGAAATCTTTCAGTTCTTTCTGATTTGTTTCGCGGTGCACTTGAGCTTACGCTTCAAAAAGACTTACTTATCACCGACCTACCTTAAGTTTTCTGTTTTAGTGTCCTTCTTTTTAGTGTTAGTGTTAAAGTTTAGTTTTCGTTTTAATATCTTAGTCCCGTCTTGTTTGTTGTTTTTTTTGTGTTTGAGTTTAAAGTACCTACCTACCTACACTATGCCTGCTAACAGTTTTAGTGCTAGCGAATACGGTAACATGCTCATGTGCTTGGGAGAGGCCGTTAGAAATGCCTCCCGTGCTCTAAGGATTTACCGAGAGAGATACCCAAACGCGCATCATCCCTCTGATTCCCGCACAATTACGGCTGCTTTCCAACGGGTCCTAGAAAACCGTCCCATCGAGCCGTTGGGTGCAGGAGGCCGTCGGGAAATTGATGCCACAGCTGAGGAGCAGATTCTCGATGTCTTTGCACGCAATCCCCGCCTTGGTACGAGAACCGCGTCGATGCTGTTGAGGGGGCAAGGGAGGCGTGTATCGCATTCGAGCATTCATAAAGTGTTAAAGAGAAATAATATGCGTGCTTTTAAGATACACAAGGTACAGGCATTGGTACCCGTGGATCGGGTTCACCGCCGCGCGTATTGTACATGGCTCCTAAGTCAACATCCAGGTTTTACGAGCGATGTGATCTGGACGGATGAGTCCACATTTACTCGTAACGGCATGTGGAATAGGCGCAAAGCACACGAGTGGTCCGTTACCAATCCTCACACCTCCCGAGAAACCGGACACCAGACTCGATGGTCTGTGAACATCTGGGCCGGTATTTTTAATAACAGTATTTTTGGCCCAGTATTTTTACCACAGCGTCTCGATGGATGCGCTAATTAGAAATAACCCTGTATATATAAATGACAAACCTCTTTATTTTATTAAATAACGTCGATTAATGATTACTCGTTTAGTTGATTCATACATACTTTATTTAACTGAATAATCAAACCATATTTTTGTTTTCTTATTTAATTTTGTATTTTTATATTTGTTACTCCTCATTCTACTTTACATTCGTTTTGTACAATGTACTTGTAAAACCCATTCTTTTGTGCTCTCAAAACTGGTGTGACTAACCCTCAGTATCAAATCGCAGAGGGTTAATTACTCCACAATTTAGTGTGATTTTTTTTAATAGGCTATTTGGCAATGTGGAAAATAAAATTTTAATTACTGTTTTCAGTATGTATTATGAGTTTAAAAATGGATATTTGGTAACGTAAGTTAAATATAATAATTATATTATTTTTAAATCTATTAATTAAAATGAATATTTCTAAACCTTTTCCACGTGACACAAAACGCTCCTGATTGGTCGGGTTTATGACGTCGTCACTGGCGCGTAAGTAAACAAACATCATTCGCCTACGTACGTACGCCTACTTGTGTTATTAGCTTTCAAAACTGTTTTGATAAGATATTCCATTGATTTCGTGTAATTTATTAGTTTATTTTACAAATTCTGTCAAGCATGGACAACGATTTTGTGAAAGCAGACAGTAGAAAGAAACCTGCCCAGAGTCGACGCAATCATGGTCGGATTATTTTTAAAAAATAATTCCGATTTCTATGCTTCGGAGCTTGAAAATGTGAAAACAGCAAAGTAAGTATAATAACACTTTATTAGAACTTTAATTGTATCATAAGAAAGTGAAATAATGATGAACTTGCACAGTGTTGATATCATGATGAACATAAACGATATTTTGTTTTTTTTTTCAGGTCTGCAAGAGAATCGTATGGAGATGATGCCATTGAATATGTGCAATTGCGTCGCAAGTCACAGTAATTGCACAATGAAGTGTAAGATTTGTCCTAAACACAAGGTGAGGAGCGGCTCTTACAACATTACAATGGTGATAGACAAAAGAAAGGGTGTAATAGTTATATGTTGGTGCTTGGACTGTGCAGCTTCAGCTGGTGGTTGCATTTCTCATGTGGACCCATCATCACACAGAGGAGCCTTCTTGTACTAAGGTGGAATGTTTTTGGAAAACCAAGGCTCTCTAAAGTAGGCACAACATTGAACTATGTGACTGTAGATCAGTTGTGCAAGCAAGCTCCAAAATGTTAAACTAACACAAGCCTCTTCACAGAGTTTTTACAGGAAGAAAAAAAGGAAAATTGCTAACTGTGAACTGTTAAAATATCAACCGGAGTTTAACACAGTGATGTCAAGACAGTTTTCTTTTTGTAATTTGATGTTATTGTAGTTGACTATGACAGTAAATATGTAAGTTATTTGTTAAGCAATGTTGTATCTTTTTGGAAAGAAAATATTTTTCCACTATTATTTCATAGTATTACATCACAGTACCTACCTAATTCATGATTGTTAAAGTTTTGAATGGTTTTATTTGATAAATTACACATATCCCCAAATATAAATAGAATGACTAACGTTTGAGGGAAACTTGAAAGAGAATTAAAGACTTTAAATGGTTTATAGTCTTATATTGAAAGCATAAAATTGATGTTAATGTTATGTGCTCACATTCCGAGCACCAAAATATGACTGAGTCTGGAAGGAAGCCGTCAAATGCCATTGTTTCCTCTTCAAATTCTATTTAAATAATATAAAATCATAGCTGCCAGTATTTAAGCAATAAGATTCCTATCTAGCGTGCTTATGCACCTTACAGAATGTGAAACTCAGTGATTGGATAGATATTGGTTTAAATCCTACTAATATTATAAATGTGAAAGTTTTTGAGTATGTATGGATGTTTGCTACTTTTTCACGTATAAACTATTGGACGGATTTGTATGAAACTTTGCAGTAATATAGGTTATACATCATAATAACACATAGGGTACTTTTTACCGCGGGAAAACATCTTATTCCCACGGTTAACCGACTTCCACGCGAACGTAGTCGCGGGCAGCCACTAGTAGGTCTATACATGTATAAAACTCCTAAAAGGTGGACTGCAGCACAACTCAATTTTATAGTTGTGCTGCAGTCCACAGTACAGGAGCATTGAATGCAATATGCAAGACTATACACTATTTTTGGATTAGTCATAATAATGTCAGTCTTGAGTCCCATTTTAAAAGTAATATATTAGTATATTTAGAAGTAATTAGTTATTATTAGGATATTCTCCAAGCATTTATTGCAATTTGTGGCGCCACCCCACCACTAAGGTATAAAAGCCGTTGCGCTGCCGCAGGCCGGGCTTTTCGTCGTTCGGAATTCAAACACAGAGGTGGTTGAAGGGTGTCGGTGCAATTTGCAGTAAGTGCTATCGTATTTACTTATCGTGTTTATTTTGTTATTTGTTATAATTATTTCAATTAATGGCTGTTTGTTAGAAAGTGATTGTTAAATTGTTAATTTGAATTGTTTTGAAAGTAAAATCGTTAGTTTAAGCAAAATCATTGTTTTTTTTTATTTAACACCACTTCTGGTTCCTAAAATCAGAAGTGGGATAGGCCTTTGCCCATACTTTGCCTTAAATCCGCGTTATAAGTTTTAACAACTACCTCCATAAATTTTTATTTTGTTTCGAGTATTTGCTTTTGAAAATACAAAATTAAACAGCCGTTAATTGTTATTGACATGCCTCGATCCTCACGTTCTCGTGATAAATCAAATGAGTCATCGCATGTCCGCCGAAAACGGGCTCGTAGCAAATCGCGCCGACACCATCATAAATCTCGTCAACACGATGGGTCTAGCTCTCGTTCTCGGTCGCGTTCTCGTAACGATTCGGTGAAACAAGCGTTAGGAACTATCATGGCCCGGTTAAATGCCATCGAAGAGAGCAATGCGAGTACCGCACAGACACCATTACCTCCTGCTAGCTCCGAAACGCCTAGTCGTTATAATGTTACGCCGCCGCGTCATGTGGATTCCACTCGAGCACTCGCGGACGCACTTTTTTCATTAAATCAGGGCAAAACGAACACCTATTACGTCTCAAACTTTGACCCGGTCATAAACAATTTCGAAACGTGGTGCGACGAAGTCGAGCGTGCGAGGTTAGCAAATCATTGGGGCGACTTAGAATGCTTGTCACGGGTCGCGCACTGTCTAAAGGGGGATGCGCGAACCTGGCTCAGTGAGTGGACAACCAATGATCGTTCGTGGACCAACTTCGTAAAAGAGTTTAAGTCACTTTGTCCTCGGAAAATCGACTACGCTCAAACGCTCTTTGAGGTTATGAACACGACTTCAGATAAGTTTTCATCTTACGCCGAATACGCACGTCGGTCGCTCTTACGTCTACGTATTATACAAGGAATTAGCGAAGAACTAATGGTTCAAATAGTTTACGGGGTATAAATGACGCACAGGTGCGAGCCGCAGCCGTTAATGCTAACTTAACTACAGATAACTTAGTTTCTTTCCTTGCTATTTACATCAAACCTACGGTTAGTAAAACGAACAATCGCCCTCCTAGTACCACTACCAACAAACGAAAGTTAGATCGCGTTGAAAACAAGTGCTTCTTTTGTCATCAGCCCGGACATTTGAATATTAATTGTCCTAAGAAACGTAGAATACCTGAAAGCCAATCGGGCATTACTTGCACTTTTTGCAAGAAAGTAGGTCACAAGGAAAGCGATTGTTTTGCGAAAGCTCGATCTGAAACACAGAATAATAACAACAAACGTAAAGTTAACTTGTGCAATGAGCTATCGGGGAGTTCAAACAGAAATGATGTGTGTACGGCTATTATTCAGGATATACCCGTAGATGTACTTATTGACAGTGGCGCTATCAATGTTTCGTTGATTTCATCTGCGGTTTTGAAATATTTCTCATGTTCACGCAAACAAACACATTGTGTACTTAAAGGTATAAGTAATAATGAAATAATTGCTCGCGAATACGTTACCCTTACCGTAGAATTCAGCAACATTGCTTTAGATATAGATTTTATTGTAGTACCCGCATCATGTATGAACACCCCCATTTTAATCGGCACCGACGTTCTGAACCGAGATGGAGTAACTTACATACGTACGAAAGATAAACAGTATTTGTCACACACCTCTCGTAACGTTAATAAAGTTTTAGCCGTGACGGTAGAACCTAGTAACATAAATACGCCTCTTTTAGGTAATGATCTCGTTTTATTAATGAATGTGATTAATGATTTTTCTTTTTATTTTATATCTGGTACCGCCACTACAACGGTCAAAACCGGTAAAATGAAAATTAATTTAACAAGTGACATTCCGGTAGCTTACCATCCATATCGTTTGTCGTACCAAGAAAAGCTCAAAGTAAGAGAAATAGTTAACGATTTATTAGAAAAGGGAATAATTCGCGAATCAACCTCTGAGTACTCTAGTCCCATTATACTCGTAAAAAAGAAAGACGGCACGGATAGAATGTGTGTCGACTTTCGAGCACTCAATCGCATAACTATTAAGGATAGATACCCCCTCCCTCTGATTGAGGATCATATTGATCGTCTTGGGTGCTCGAAGTTCTTCACTAGTCTAGATATGGCGTCGGGTTTTCATCAAATACCCATCGATGACGACTCAATACATAAGACGGGATTCGTAACACCCGAATCCCACTACGAATATCTAAAGATGCCCTTCGGTCTTTGCAATTCGCCAACTGTCTATCAACGGATCATAAATAACACTCTTCGGAGATTTATCGAGCTGGGTAAAGTACTCGTCTACATAGACGATGTGCTTATAATTAGTATGACGATCTCAGAAGGAATTGCACTGTTACGTGAGGTTCTTCAAACTCTCACAGAAGCAGGTTTCTCGATCAATCTTCGTAAGTGTACTTTTCTCACTACTGAAATTGAGTATTTAGGCCGAATTATTAGTCATGGTCAGGTTAGGCCGAGTCCCGGTAAAATAGAAGCGCTAGTTAATACTCCTACACCTGGCAATGTCAAACAAGTCCGTCAATTTCTGGGGCTAGCTGGGTACTTTAGGCGGTATATAAAAAATTATGCAACGAAAACTGCACGTATCTCACGTTTGACGAAAAAGGACGTTAAGTTTGAATGGGGATCTGAACAAGAACTGGTCCGTCAAGATATCATTAAAATATTAACCAGCGAGCCGATACTTGCAATTTTCGACCCCAGCCTACCCACCGAACTTCACACAGACGCCAGTAGCGTTGGTTATGGAGCTGTATTAATGCAGCAACATGCGAGTGGTAACAAACTAGTTGTGGCATATTTTAGTAAGGTCACTCAGGGGGCCGAAGGTCGTTACCATTCGTATGAGCTGGAGACGGTCGCGGTCGTCAGGGCGTTGCAGCACTTTCGGCATTACCTTATCGGTATTAATTTCAAAATTGTTACTGATTGTAACGCCCTCAAGGCCACCGAGCGCAAGAAAGACCTCCTCCCACGTGTCGCGCGCTGGTGGATTTATCTACAAGATTTTAATTTTACAATAGAATATCGAAAAGGTGTGATGATGGGTCACGCAGATTATTTGAGTAGGAATCCACCAGCAGCGCACGTGAACCACATAGATAGACCCCTGAACTGGGCACAAATGGCTCAGTCAGCTGACAATGAGACCCGGCACCTTATTCAAAAATTAAATGAAGGCTTACTAGACTCACGTCGCTACGTATGTCAAAATGACTTGCTTTATTACCGTTATTCCCCAGTTGGTCAAGAGTCGCGCTTGTTATGCTTTATTCCAAAGGGGCACCGTCTTAGCTTACTACGGGTTTTTCATGATGAGCATGAACACATCGGAGCAGAAAAGACATTAGACTTAATATTAAGACATTTTTGGTTTCCAGGCCTTAAGCCTTTTGTTCGTAAATACACTTCTCATTGCCTTATCTGTATCTCTAAAAAACGTGTACCTAGAGCCCCGCACCAACCTATTACGTCATGGGATAAGCCAGATGTCCCTTTCAACACGGTTCATGCAGATGCACTGGGGCCACTACCAGAGTCCAATGGCTATAAGTTCGTTCTTGTATTGGTTGACTCCTTCACGAAGTTCTGTTTGCTGTACCCTATGTATAGACAAGATACTAACGAACTTAAGCGTGTGTTGAACTCTGCAATTTCACTATTCGGCACTCCCAAACTATTATGCTGCGATCGTGGTCGGATGTTTGAAGCTGCTAGCTTTACGAGTTGGCTATCTGAGCAAGGCTGTGACATCCATTACGTGACGCCCGAGATGCACCATGCCAATGGACAAGCCGAGCGCTACATAAGAACCGTTCTCAACCTTATTCGAGTCGAAAGCTACAACAAGAACGCCTCTTGGTCTGAAGCATTATTTAAAATACAACTGGTGCTCAATATAACCAAGCAAAAGACTACTCAGGCATCAGCTTTGAATTTACTTATCGGCACCGATGCAACTACCCCGGTGATACGCGCACTAGTCCGAGATGTTGCAATTGAGGGTACCCACTCCAATCATGAAGCGATTAGAGAGATCAGTCGAAGTCGTGCTAGAGAGCTATTGAAGAAAAACCAACATAAACAAGACTCTCATGTCAATCGCCATCGCCAGCCTCCCAAAGTCTACAAGATAGATGATCAAGTTTTTGTGATAAAACAATCCCAATCAACTGGAAAACTTGACTCGGGAATGAGAGGCCCTTACCGTGTAATTAAAGTCCTACCAAGTGACCGATACGAATTAAAATTGATAAGTGGAGCACGAGGTAAAACCACCCAAGCGGCAGCCCAGTACATGGTGCCATGGAAAGGAGAGTGGTGTCCCGAGAGTTGCGCTGCATTTTTTGAGCGTAAGTATTGTTAACTTATGTTTTATTATGTTACAGTTTCCTTCAAGGTGCCACATGTATGATGGTTGGACGAGTGTATACCTGACTATGAGCATACCGAATGTGGACTTAATACATAAACTGTAATTGTGGTTTACTTGTCATCAAGAAAGAGCCACCGCTGTGTAGATGAAGGCAACACACTTACTGGATCCCGTAGACACTCTCGGAGTGTGTAATTGGACTTCGGTCCCGCAGACACTCTCGGAGTGTATAATTGGACTCCCGTCCCGCAGACACTCTCGGAGTGTATAATTGGACTCTGGTCCCGCAGACACTCATTGAGTGTATATCTGGACTTCGGTCCCGCAGACATGCTTAACATGTGGGGGGTTGTGTACGTACATAACATGTATGAGATTGACCGTGTGATCTTTGAACGCAGATGTATGAAATTACGATGACTGTTAGCAGTTCATAAATAGTTATGTCTGAATGTGTTGTACAAATGTGAAACGACTGTGTGATGTATGAAAGATTAGGCACCTTACTTATGTTATGATTTTAAAAATTATTTCAATTAACAGATTCCGATAATGAGGATGACTATGAGAACCAAGCTTCCGGCTCGTCACCAGTATGGAGAATGTTAACAAATTTTGATTATTATCTTTTCGTATTCTCTGTCAAAAATAAAAAATACTGGTGAAAGAACTATTTCGATGCGTCAATTAGTTTCCGATTTATAAGTAAAATAAGTTGCTACCGCACGACGCGGGCTGCCGGTGGCGGTGTGACGTCACACCACAACTCGCTCGGTCTGGCTCACTCAGTACGCTCGCGGTCGCGCGCACTTGTCGTCTAAATTAAACCTAAATACTTTTAAAAATGTCTAATCCAACTACTAGGAAATCATGTGTTGTGCCTAAATGTAAAAATACAACTATCAATTCGCCGGAAAAGTTGTTTTTTACAGTTCCAAAGGATACATACATACATCACCAAATCTTTTAACTTGAACATAACCAATACCATTAAACGATTTGTTAGTAAAAATACAAATAAATAAAAGTTCATATCATCTACATTTGCAATAAAAAATAAATTAAATTACTTAAATAAAATAGCAAAGGTAAAGTGCATCTGTAACGTTCAACTACCTACATCTAGATCGTATAGGTATCCTACTTCCTAGTAATATAATTAACGCGGAAGATTGTGTTTGTGTTTGTTATCTTTCACACAAAAAGTACTGAACGGATCTGGACGAAGACTGAAATAATCCATAGGCTTCTTTTAATCCTGGGAAAATGTACAGTTCCCGAGGGAAACGCGGGCGAAGCTGCTAACTAAAGCTAGTTAGAACTAAATCAATGCATGTATTTATTTAAATTTACTTAGAAGAGCGGTATCTTTGTATACATACTAGTGGCCGCCCGCGACTCCGTTCGCGTAGAAGTCGGTTTCCGTGGGAATGAGAAGTTTTCCCGCGGTAAAAAGTACCCTATGTGTCATTCTGATGTGTAACCTACTGCAAAGTTTCATCCAAATCCGTCCAGCCCCCCAAGTCAAGTGGCAAGTGATATTTGCGATAGCAAGTGAATAGAATAAATTTTTGACAAGCTTGCAATTTGACAGTTTCATACATATTTTTTCTATTCACTCGCTATCGCAAATATCACTTGCCACTTGACTTGGGGGGCAGTAGTTTTTACGTGTAAGAGTAACAAACATTCATACATCCATACTCACAAACTTTCACATTTATAATATTAGAAGGACGTACCTTCCTATAGCTACAAAACTATGATACATGATTTGTTGTCTTTAACGTAAAAAAAATAATGATAGGCAAGTACATACTTCTACTATTGGACTTGCATTCTTCCATTAGTATTTTTATTATATTGGTTATTTTGTTTTGATAAAACAGTTTAGAACATATCAAACATTTCGGCGGCAACAAAATCACTATTTCTTGATAAATAATGCGCAGCCATTAATTCATCTATTTTAGATAGATTACACGATTACCTTTTTTCGAAACCTATACCCAATTTATTAATAGAATAATATTTACTATTAACGTATAATAACGAATAATATTTATATTTACTAATACCTACGCGACCGAAAACACAAAAAAATATACATTAAATGTAAAATAAATAAAAAAATAAAATACTGTGCCACCGCTGGCGCGTTGTGGTAAGACGTCACAAGCGGTCACGTGACTGTTAGCGGGACTCGATATAATACGAAACTTTGAATGCCTATAAAATCAAAACTACTGGGTATTTTTGATTACAACAAAAACTAGTGTATTTGTATGCATACAGGCTTTACTGAGACAAAATTTCAAGCGATTTGGCATACCTAGTAACATTCTCCATTGGCCCCTTCGAATGATGAGAGCAGCCACCACATGAACGCATCTGCTAATGCAGCCGAGGACGGTGCATAATCAGGAGAGGCCGTATTAGGATATTCCCCAAGCATTTATTGCAATTTGTGGCGCCACCCCACCACTAAGGTATAAAAGCCGTTGCGCTGCCGCAGGCCGGGCTTTTCGTCGTTCGGAATTCAAACACAGAGGTGGTTGAAGGGTGTCGGTGCAATTTGCAGTAAGTGCTATCGTATTTACTTATCGTGTTTATTTTGTTATTTTTTATAATTATTTCAATTAATGGCTGTTTGTTAGAAAGTGATTGTTAAATTGTTAATTTGAATTGTTTTGAAAGTAAAATCGTTAGTTTAAGCAAAATCATTGTTTTTTTTTATTTAACACCACTTCTGGTTCCTAAAATTATATTTAATATGAGAGTTTTGAATAGTTGCAGTGGATTTAATATATTTTTTTGCCAAAATAGGGTAAAAATACCCCAATCTGGCAACACTGCAGGCATGTGACGTTACAGACTTCGCCATACTGCCAAAGTAGCGTTTTGGCGCGCTTTTCAAATATTGAATGTTTAATTTGATATTTTTCAGCAGATATGTAACAGAATAAAAAATAAAAAATTTTGCAGGGTTCCTTAAGATCTATCAAGATTTGTATACAAATATCAGTGTATTTAATTTAAAAAAAAAACTACCCTTCACACAGATTATTTTAAATCGATGCGAATCAATCTTTTATAAGCCCCGATGCAGTTAGTTATTATTTCCCGCACACTCAGCTGAATTACGATCCGTTCGAAAAAATTATAACTCGATAACTTTAATGTGTTTCCAAGAATTTAATGATAGTGACTTCATTCATTTACAAGTTTCACGATTATTTTGTTGGTTTAATAAGGTCAGATTTAAACAAATGGGAGTCTAGTATCGATTTCAAGAATAAGCAGTTAGTTACTAAAAGTTCAGTTAATAAGATACACGTGTACAATTCTCGCTTTGTTAATTACTATGAAGATATCATCCCAGCGAACAGTAGCAAGCAAAAAGTACATTTTATATATTTCGGAGAGAACACAGATTCGATGGACTTGGCCAGTTGAAGAACTACGTTATTATCTACCTTGTCTATGTTTTGAAATGTCAATGTCAGCGACTAAATGAGATATTGGTTGCGTCAAGTCTTAACTTGGGTGTAGTCGGTACGAGTGAACTACTGAATGAGTTTCGGTCATTTTCCGTTGAGTCTTGTACGAGTTATCGCACACTAAGCATTTACGCGCCTTGACCCGATGATCCGGTTTAGATAAATTACGGAAATTAGGCATTTTAAGTAAGCATTTCTCCATAATTCAGGTCAAGATTAAGTAAGCAAATTATACCTTTATAAACAGAACTACTTTAACAATAAATCAGTACGTATTAGAACAACATCTGGGTTTGTTTCTTACAATAACTCTCCCTCAACAATCTAATACTACTCACACCCTACATTTTTTTTGGTCCTTCGAGCCGGATCTGAACCAGCAACCTACGGATTGAATCAAGCAATTCGGCGAACATCAGTCAAGAGTCAAGATCAGTAGCCGTGTAATTCCCTACACATATTAACATTGGGAAAACAGTACAACAAGAAATATTCCGGCTAACATTGGTCTACAAGCAACATTACCAACTGTTAGTCGGATCAATAATCAAGCAATTCGGCGAACATCAGTCAAGAGTCAAGATCAGTAGCCGTGAATTTTCCTACAATTGTCAATATTGGGAAACAGTGCTTCAGCAGCCAAACACTACTTCACTTTGTGTTTTCTGTTGCTTTGTGTGACTGCGAATCGGTTGACTGGCTTCCCACAAGCGGGATTCCCCAGTTATATTGAGAAGGCGCATAAAGGTCATACTAAGTTAACGAAGGCATAGAGTGATATCGGCTACACTGAAGCAGACAACATAACAAGCAACAAAAACAAGATGGAAGGTCTAATTCAGCGTCAATCAGATATCGTTGAAGAAATCAAGAAGCTCGAAAGAAACTTTAACAAAGACTCTCCCATTAGGAAGACCCGTAAGTACTTGGAAGAACGCTTAGACATCCTAGACAAGTTATGGGCGGAATTTCAATTGAACAACCACAAGTTAAACATCATTGAAAGTGTCAACGAGCCATACTTCAGTGAGAATCAATTCCAACAAGCAAGAACATACTTCGACTCGGTGCGTAACAAGATAGCATCTTTTACGCCGGTCAGTGAAGCCGGTACGTCGAGGTCTCTGTCACCGTCCACGCTGACTTTGCCGGTGCCGCAGGAGTCCGCCAAGCTGACTTCCAAATTACAACCAAATCTCACTGGGCCCTCTACATCGAAAACTTCGTATGAGGAATCGGTAGCGGGACTGCTATCTCAACAACGAACCAATTTTAGAGCTTTCCAACGACAAGTGAAGAGCCTACAAGTCGACGAGATAATGGACAAGTGGGAGCTGGAAGATGAGCTACGCAACCTTCAAGCACGTTGGAATACTATCGATTTTGTACATCTGCAAATCGATAATGCACTTCAAGGTTCGGATAAACAGTATGACCACGAGTTTTACGACTACGAAATGGCCTACAAAAGCACCAAGAAGGCACTCAATCTCAAACTTGCATCGACAGTTCATCGCGTCCAGTCAACACCTCAGATAGAAATTCCAACGTTCACGGGCAAATATACTCAGTGGCCTACCTTCTGTGATTTGTATGTGGAGAGTATTCACAGAAATAATCTCCTCACTAAAACACAAAAAATGCAGCATCTGAAAGGAAAGCTGCGTGGAGAAGCCGAACGACTCATCCAGCATCTGCAAATTACAGCAGATAACTACGACACAGCATGGGAACTCCTAACACATAGATACAATAACCCCCAGCTGTTGTTTACTAAACATATCGAGATCTTCTTGAATCAACCTATCTGTCACAAGCAATCCGCATACGAAATAAGACGTCTCTAAGACACATCAATGGAGTGCATTCATGCCGTACAAAACTTGGGTATCGATTCAAGTTCCTGGGATCCGTTTCTCGTCCATATCATATCAAAGAAGTTGGATTCTGAGACCTACTGCGATTATAAGGAGGCAAGAAAACAACCACGTGAACTACCATCGCTTTCAGAGCTAATGCACTTCTTGGAAAACAAATTTAATGCTCTAGAACCGATTAACAAGAATCAAAAAGAAAGTTCAACTACATTTAACAAGCCAGTACAACACAAATCAAGCAACAATAAAATAATTCACAAATACAATCACAATTCCGGCTTTCATCGCTATGGAAGACAACCAAGCAAGGAGTTTCAAGCGACTGCAATTTGTACATCAAGCTGTCCTATTTGTAATCAAACACATTTCCTATACAATTGCAGTGAATTTCTACAATATTCTTCGGTCGACAGGCAAATGACCGTTAGGAAACTGAAATACTGTGAAAATTGTCTCTACTCGCATTATAATGAACAATGCCTATCAAAGAAAAAATGCAAGGTTTGCCAAAGGGGCCACCATACAATGCTACATGACGCATACGCAAATATGACACCGTTGCAGATACCGAACGCGAACAAGGCCGGCGAGTCAAGGCTCATACCTACTGCTCCACATAAACAACAATTCGCAGCACAGCATAATAAGCAACATTGCGTGAATCATGTGGCTTCTGCTAACGAAGAGATTCTTCTGACAACCTTATCACTTCAAGTAAAGGCGGCAGATGGCACGTACAACACCTTAAGGGCCCTTCTAGACCAAGGGTCTCAGATATCTCTTATATCCGAAAACGCAGCTCAAATGCTGGGCTTGCCCCGACAACGTTATCATGCATCAATTTCCGGCATTGGGAATGGGTCAAAAGTTGGAAGAGGAGTTGTCACGCTAGAATGTCAATCCATCTATCAAGACTTTGACTTTTCAACAGAAGCATTAATCATCAAGCACGTCATCATCAATTTACCCAACTCATCGTTCAATAGGCAATCATGGCCACATCTACAACATATACGACTGGCTGACCCGGAGTATAACATTTCAAGGCCTATCGATATGCTGCTTGACGCGAGCGTTTATTCGGAAATTATCATGAGCGGATTAATCAAGGGTCCAAACATGGCCCCCATTGCTCAACAAACCCGATTAGGATGGATACTCTCTGGCAACGTGAAAACATTCAACTGTCATGTTGTTATCAATAACTTATCGGAGATATCTCAATATTGGGAACTCGAAGATGTAGGCGAATCTAATACTGAACTTACTCAAGATGAGCAATACTGCGAGCAACTCTATCAATCAACAACCAGGCGTTTATCCAATGGCAGATATGAAGTAGCAATTCCCATGAAGCTCGGGTATGAACAAAGCTTGGGTCAATCGAAACCCAAGGCCATTGCACAATTTTACAACTTGGAGAGAAAATTGTTAAAAAATGAACAATTTGCTGAAAGCTACAAAACATTTGTTCACGAATACGAGCAACAAGGCCATATGTCTACGGTTACAAAACATAATGATTCATCGTGCTATCTTCCGCATCACGGTGTATTGAAAATGGATTCAACAACAACAAAGTTACGTACAGTTTTCAATGCATCCGCAAAAAAAACAACAACAGGATATAGTCTCAATGACTTAATGCATCGCGGTCCTAATCTTCAAAGAGACTTACAGCATCTTATATTATTATGGCGTCAACACAAATACGAGGGTGCGTTTTTAAGTTCGCGGAATGAGAGGGTTGGAGGGGGGTGATTAGGCTCATTAGGACCGTAACGCGTTCAGTGACTCATAATTAGTATAAATACGAGGTTTCATTGTTATCAGACAATTAGTCTTTGAGCTATCGTCAACCAAGCAACATAATCGGGAGTGAAAAGTCACGCCGCCGCAAAAACAACAACGCGTAGAGTGTTCACGTGCATTTTTGGACCTCTGCAGTGACGACAAGGATGGTGTATTGAGTTGAATTGTTACTGGAGACGAAACTAGGGTTCATCATTATAAACCTGAGTCGAAACAAGACTCCATGCAGTGGCATAAAAAGGGCACAGCACCCCCCAAGAAGTTTAAGGTGTCACAGTCAGCTGGGAAACTCATGGCAACGGTCTTTTGGGACTCAGAAGGAATATTGTTGATCGATTATAAAAATAAAGGTGTTTCTATAACCGGAGAATACTACGCTTCAATATTAGAGCGACTAAAAGAAGCCATTAAAGAGAAAAGACGGGGAAAATTGACGAAGGGTGTGCTGCTTTTGCACGACAATGCGCCCGTCCACAAGAGTCGCGTTGCGTTGACTGCCCTGCATAAGGTGGGTTTCGATATTTTAAACCACCCACCCTACAGCCCAGACCTAGCCCCGAGTGATTATTACCTCTTCCCAAAAATGAAAAAAGAGCTTCTGGGTAAAAAAATTACCACCGATGATGAAGTTAAGGAGGCAGTTTCAGCGTATTTTGAAGACAAAGATAAATCATTTTTTTATGAGGGTATAAATAAATTAATTGAAAGGTCTGAAAAATGTATCCGTCTTGCAGGTGAATATACTGAAAAGGAAAAATAATTTGGTTTTTTTATTTCCACCCCTTACCCTCCATTCCGCGAACATAAAAACGCTCCCTCGTATGTCATCAACGCGGACATAGAAAAGATGTTTCGTCAAATCGCTATCAGAGAGTCAGACCAACATTTACAACGAATTGTTTGGAGGAGTTCCCCTCAAGAACAATTAAAGGAGTATCAACTGACAACTGTCACTTATGGGACAAAGGCGGCACCCTTCCTTGCAATGCGTACATTAAAACAGATAGCTCAAGACGGGGCAGGAAGATTCCCATTGTCTGCGGCTGCAATTATGTCCTCTTTCTACATGGATGATTTACTGGAAGGCGGTGACTCCATCCCTCAAGTAAAACAACTCCAACAGGATATCATCAACCTATTAAAGGATGCTGGGATGAACATTCGGAAATGGTCTAGTAACTCCAGCAGACTGATCGAGGATCTCCCCACTGATCAGCAGGATAAGCCCCTTGATTTCAAGCATACAGAAAGTCGAAAGACACTCGGCATAAGCTGGAGCCCCTCATCCGACACCTTTGGTTTTAAAAACACTTTCAAGGATCAAGGAAACGATGACATCTTAACAAAGCGACAACTACTATCTAACATCTTAAAGATTTTCGATCCCCTGGGCTGGCTTTCTCCGCTTACTGTGAGGGCAAAACTTTTATTTCAACGAACATGGTCAGAAGAAACCGACAGCTGGGATACCCCCATTAGCAAGAACATTAACAACGAGTGGATACTATTAAAACATGATCTTCAAGATATAGAAAGGTTCGTGATACCCAGATACCTTGGAGATAAAAGAAAGTACCTACTTCACGGATTTTGCGATGCATCCGAGAGGGCATACGCATGTGCTATCTACGTCACAAGCTGTAATCCTAACGGCAAGTACATATCAACGCTTATGATTGCGAAAACAAAATTAGCTCCGGTGAAAAATAAATTGTCCCTACCTAAACTCGAGCTGTGTGGCGCACTTTTACTGTCACAACTCATGAAAAAAGTTTTGGACACCTTATCAAAAGACATTCAAATCTATGCGTGGACAGATTCAGTGGTGGTACTAGGTTGGCTTCATGGAGACATTAATAGATGGAAGCAATTTGTAGCCAATCGAGTTCGTGCGATACTTAGTGTTATACCCAGAACATCATGGCAACATGTTCGATCTGAAGATAACTCAGCAGACTGTGCAACAAGAGGTCTGTCAACTCAGCAATTATCCAGTCATGCATTATGGTGGCGAGGCCCACAGTGGCTGTCTTCTTTCGAACCTAGCAACCTAAAGGATATAATTTACCACCCTCCAGAATTAGAAACCAAAAGGATACATGTAAACGCGGCCGTTTGTCGAAAAAACGATTTCATTCTTCAATTACTACATGAATGCAGTTCGATACGGCGCATAATAACAACAATCAGCTGGCTGTCGCGTTACGTACAGTGGCTACGACATAAAGTAACACCTCAACAGAAATTTCTTACGTCAACAGAAAAAAAACATGCGCACAATCTAATTATAGAAACTGTACAATCAATTGAATTAGAAGAAGATATTCAACAATTAAAGTCAACCGGAAAGTTAAGAAAATCCTGCAAATTGTTGAATCTTAATCCATTTATTGATAACGAAGATGGATTACTCAAGGTCGGAGGCAGATTAAATAATTCAATGCTTAGTCAATCGGCGAAACATCCGATTATTTTAACAAGCCATGGAAGGCTGACTGAGCTCATTATACAGCATGCTCACGCTGTTACCTTGCATGGCGGACCCAAATTAACACTGTCATTAATACGCGAAAGGTATTGGATTATCAGTGGGATCCGTACTGTGAAAAGAGAACTACGCAAATGTGTGAAATGTCGCCGTCACAAACATGCACAAAGGACACAGTTGATGGCAGATCTACCTCAGCCTCGTGTTAGTCCTTCGCGACCATTTACTCATACTGGAGTAGACTTCACCGGGCACTTTGACATCAGAGCAAACAAAGGCCGCGGCGTAAAAACACACAAAGGATACGTAGCTGTGTTTGTTTGCCTATCGACTAAGGCTATTCACCTGGAACTAGTTTCGGACCTAAGCACACAAGGCTTCCTGGCAGCATTTCGACGGTTCTGCGCCAGAAGATCGGTACCCAAACACATGTACAGTGATCAAGGTAGCAACTTCATTGGAGCAGACAAGGTCTTGAAAAGGGAATACAAATATATTCTCGACACAATTAACCGAGATGATACACAAAGGCAGATCTGTGACTATGAAGTTCAATGGCATTTCAATGCTCCGGCATTTCCTTCAGCAGGCGGCCTATGGGAGGCTGCCGTGAAAAGTTTCAAACATCATCTGCGTCGAGTAATTGGAGCTCAAAATCTCACGTACGAAGAGTTCATCACTTTACTTTACCAGATTGAGGCCTGCTTAAACTCACGTCCCTTACTGACCTTGAGTGAAGGACTAGACGATGAGTACCTTACTCCAGGACATTTCCTGGTGGGAGGACCACTACTATCCAGACCTCAAACAGACCCAGACCACATGAGCCTGACGTCTCGATGGCAGTTGATTCAAGCCATCAACAAACAATTTTGGAAGAAGTGGTCATCGGACTATTTACAAAATTTACAAGTACGCTCTAAATGGCGAACTGCTTCCAAAAATATTGAAGTCAACGACATCGTCTTAATCAAAGACGATAACTCGGCACCAGGCAAGTGGCTGATGGGTAGAATCACTGAAGTACACCCCGGTCAGGATGGATTAGTACGAGTGGTGTCACTAAAAACAAAACATGGCGTATTGAAGAGGCCGATATTAAAACTGTCACCTTTACTACCGAAAGAGGAACAGATTGAACCTTCAACAAATGACGTACCACCGCGGATAAGTAATGACGTCAAAACAAGATTAAACGGAGACAAGCAACCGGCCAGACGTTCTTCTACCAATCCGTTACATCTTACGTTTTCTACATTTTACGTAATGGCTATGATGCTGTTTTTTCTAGTTGTCTCTCCGGTTCAGTGCACATTCAACATAACGCAACTTGAGAGCAATCAGAATATCTATTTTGATAAAATGTACGACACAAGTATAATTCGTGACGAATGGAAACTAATCGTATATAACAACATGAGAACATACTGGGCGGCAATAGGTTACGTACACAACTATGTCGATCATTTGGAACATTACTTGCACGAAGCGAGAGTTCCAATTCAATACAGAAGCATCATATTGCAGCTACAACATGAATTATCTGAAATGTATCATTATAACAGAATATTGAAGAACAAGGTTAGACGAAAAAGAGGACTAGTCGACGGAGTCGGATATGTGGCGAACTCATTATTTGGCATTCTAGATGAGCGTTTTGCTAAACAATATGAAAAAGATATAGAAAAAATCTGGGCAAACGAAAACCACGTACAGGTGTTATTAAAAAGGCAAACAAGTGTAATTGAAGCACAATACAACATCCTTCAGAGGAACGAAGCAATCATGAATAAGCAGTTTCATCTCATCCAAAAATACTTACAAAATATTACCATGAATCTCAACCGTATGGAAAAGATTACAAACGACGAGCTACACATATTATCATCTGCCTTCTCAGCTTTTATTTTAATTTCCAACTTACGAAAATTGCAAGACAATGTGATAAACACGGTAACTGACCTCACACAAGGACATTTGGATTCACATTTGTTACCACCTGAACAATTGGAAGAACAATTAAATATAATATACAGCCATATACCAAACGACCTGACTTTGCCTGTCGACCGAAGCGATTTTAAAGAACTATACAAGTTAATGAAGATACACAGCCACATCGGTTCTACATATCTAATAATTGAGATCAAAATTCCTCTTGTGGGCAAGGACAACTTTGAATTGGACAGAGTTATAAGCCTACCTCAGAAAACTTACTTTCTGAAATTTGGAACACCGTATATCGCATTTAATCTACAGAAGGATCTGCTCCTCAAACTGAACGAAAACGACATTCAACATTGTGTTCATATTCGAACAGACAAGTTATTATGCGCTACAGACAAACCTATTTTTGAGTTACGCATCACAGAAGCAATTTGTAACTTGAGCATTTACAACCAAACAATGTGTAGTGCAATCTCAGCACCGTGTCGCGTGCAATGGACTAAGTTACATAACAATAACAAATGGCTTTATTCATGCTGTGGAGAATGCACGGTGCGCATATTTTGCCCTAACTCTGCAGTTGTAATTGAAACTCTGAGGGGCAATGGCATTATTGAGATAGGTCAAGGTTGCATTATCAAGGGTGACTCATTCTCAATATTAAGCCATAATAACTATATTAGTCACACCAAGGTGCAAAAGGATATACCAACAATAGCCGAGGCGTCTATCCTTAATTCAATATTGAACTATTCCGACCCATCGGAGCGCTTCACCTTCACCACCGAAGACCATGAAGATGAAATGCGCCGTATAAAGTCAGCCATTTCATCACTCAAAGAACAAGAAGAGGCACCACTCAGCATCCATGATATTCATCAGTATTCGGTATTATATTCAATACTTGGATTGATGATTGCTGCAGGGGTGGTTTATATAATTATTCGAAGGAGAAGGACAGCCGCAAACCTGACAACAGGAGATACCCCTACGGATTCTATCCCGATGGAAGCGAGCAGCAGTGAGGAGGAGGTAGCAGCTCTCCCCAGGACAAGAACGAGATCTGTACGATTGAACATTCCTATTACAAGTGTTGTGCAGTGATCAAATATTTTAAGATTAATGTTTAAGGTTGTGATGTTTTATGTTTACTTTACATTTAACTTTAGTTAAGATTCTGCACCTACTTGTGTACCTTTATATTTTTGGTTGTTTATTACCCTTTTTGGGGCCCGCAGGATGTACGAGTTATCGCACACTAAGCATTTACGCGCCTTGACCCGATGATCCGGTTTAGATAAATTACGGAAATTAGGCATTTTAAGTAAGCATTTCTCCATAATTCAGGTCAAGATTAAGTAAGCAAATTATACCTTTATAAACAGAACTACTTTAACAATAAATCAGTAAGTATTAGAACAACATCTGGGTTTGTTTCTTACAATAACTCTCCCTCAACAATCTAATACTACTCACACCCTACAAGTCTATATAGCCCATCTATCTTGTTGGACGGATCATTGTTATTTGGTTCGTGGGGCAGTGCAGACGTGTAGTGAATAAATCATTGATGGCCACACGCCAATCGTGATAATTATTGTAAAGTTGCTTAACGTTGTGATTAATACACGCCCATACATCAAGTTCCACGTTTTATTTCGAAGTTCCCGCCATGATCGAACCCAGTGATAACGAATTCCCCGTCATATATATTTAGTAGCAAGTTAGTAAAGTTACCTGTTAATTATCAAAGCAATGTAATAATTCCCGAGCAATATATTCAATTGTCAGTCCAGTGCAATGCGCGCTTGGTAACAGACGTGTATTGCAAACTGCGCTCGAATAGAATTTTTTATATGCGTACTGCGCGCGGCCTCGCCGCCGCTGCCGATAACGTTAAGCTATGAGTTCCGAAAAGCTGCCTCCCGTCACGTTCGATCATGTCGACGTCACCAGGCTCCTCAAGGACATCAAGTCTTTGAAAGCTGCAGTTTAAGTTGGAGATTTCCGAATCTACAATAAGTGAACTTCGTACCGAATTATCATCGCTAAAACGAGGTAATACGGTAAGTAGGTCACCGGAAATCGCCAACGTAAACAACGTCGCGGCGCACAAAATGCCTCCCATCAGCACGACGGGTCGCAAGAACAAAATCTTATACTAATATACGACAAAATTAGTTTTATTATTTATATGTGTTTGGTATTATATAAACTATACAAAAATGTTTAATTTTTTTTCGTAACACCTATACTTTAGTGTATACCCAAACGAACATCATCTTATTTGAATTTCACTTCAATGAACAATACTGTATGAATACGTACAGCTTGTTCCTCCCAGTTCGCAACTCGCGCGGAGCACTCTATCGTCAGACGCGGGTTTGTTCTCGGGGCAGAGTCGTTTTGACAGATAGCGACTATTTCTCAAAGAGTTCCGATTGATGGCAATCAAAAGTTAGGATTTATTGTTCATTGCATATTATACAATAACGGCCTTATCAACGAACCGAAGAATTTTGGATTAAGCACTTAATCCGGAAAAAAAGTTATCTTCGTTTTACCCCAAGTAAGAAAACAGACGAGGAAAACTTAAATTTAGATGAGTAATTGATATTTTATTCACATTTAATAATAACATAATGGTAAAAAGTTTTTTTTTCTTAATAGCTTATTTACTTAAAACGTACCAAGAACTGTAAATTACTGTCGTTTGTGATTATTTGATGTTTTTCTAAGAAAATCTTAAAAAAACATAAATCACATTTTTTATTATTAAGTTATTTTAACTATGAATCTGTGGGGTTGCGTAGGTTGTGCACTGTACAGCGGGTAGCGCCAGTAGAGCGCTGACCGCCTTTTGTAATGGTATATTACTTAAATAAATAACATAAAATGTGACACGTTTATTATATTATACCAGTACCCCCAAAGTGGTGACCCCGACGACATAATGATAACGTGATTTATGTCGAAACTTCAACTAATAATATTAGACCTTATATTCCAGATAATTTTAGAAAAAGTATATTTGATAACTTTCACAATTTAGCGCATCCAGGCACTAGAGCATCACGTGTTTTAATTTGTAAAATTAAAAAAAGTAAGTGACAGCGATAGTTTTAGTTAAGTTTAGAGAGTGTTTTCAGAATCGGGGCCACTAACTACTCTAATTTAGTGAATTGTGGATACTTATCCAATCAAATGGATCAAAATTATATAGGTATATTTTTTGTTACAAAATGGGTTGGGGACAAAGCAAAGAGAGTGTAGTTATCAATCAGTCGCTGGCGAATCAAGAGAAAGTGGAATCTAAACTCAATATGTTTGGTATTACCTTAATGGTGATGGTTATACTGATAGCAGGCATAGTGATGTGCGGCATAGGCAGGAGATGTAAGAAAGGTGTAAAAGTATGGTTGCGGGAGCAGGTGACAAATCTACAACATTGTCCCGCACCGACTGTGAAGATCGAGAAACCACAACCCCCGAATGTCGTGTATACCTAAGTAATTAAGCGTGTAAAATGTTTAGTGTACTTAAACATTTTTTTTTTCTAGTTGTAATGTGTACTTTGTGTTTTTATACTTATATATATTTTTATGCTTATATTTTTTTACATGTATACAATTTGATTTATACAGAATTAATTAAAAGTAACCTACTTTATTATTGTCTTTGCGATAAGAACCTTGTAGGTTTGTGTCAACTAACTGGTATGTAATGTTATACCATTTAACAGGTCTGCATTTTTGTAACTTCTGATTGGAGATATTGTTTTAGTTTATAGCAGTGTTAATTTTAATACTTACCTAAAGTTTTCAAAACTTTGTAATAATTTTAAGAACGGAGTATTGTATGTGTCAATTTTTTTTAGAAAGGGGTGCATGTGGGGTTGCGTAGGTTGTGCACTGTAATGGTCTATTACTTAAATAAATAATATAAAATGTGACACCTTATTATATTATACCAGTACCCCCAAAAATCCTAACTAAGATACTAAATATTTTATTTAAAAAAAAAAATCACATATTTCTCTTTTCTCCTAAAATGCATTCAAAATTTACTATCGCTTACGCCGATACGACATTGTTCTATGGAAAAAATATTGAAAAAATTAAACGTATTAAATTTAAGTTGTTGTTCCTTAGCATTAATTTTATTATACGATTTTGTTCTACTATTAACTTAATAAATATAAAACTTTATTTAACAAAAGTCATATAGTTAATGTCCTTATAAGTATGATAACTTTGTTTGTTAAATATTTCATTATTAATATTTATTTGTTCATGACAGAACCCGAAAATTCTTATTACGCTGCCTTGAACTCCCTACTGTCGCTATAGGCCTAAAATATTAGATAAAATGTGTGATGATAGTATCAAAATATCAAAGCAGCAAACACGAGTAACATATAACATACTCCTACTCTTTGCCTGTTCCATTACTTCAACTCTCAAATTATGATGCTACTAGTGGCCGCCCGCGACTCCGTTCGTGTGGAAGTTGGTTTTCCGTGGGAATGAGACTTTTCCCGAGGTAAAAAGTACCCTATGAGTTATTCTGATGTATAACCTATATTACTGTAAAGTTTCATCCAAATACGTCCATTGGTTTTGACGTAAAAGAGTAACAAACATCCATCCATACATCCATACTTACAAACTTTCACGTTTATAATATTAGTAGGGTTAAACCTTTTTTATATTGAGGTACCCTCCAGTTTATGATAACTCACCAGCAATTTACTTGGAAGAATTTAAAGGAATTCTAGTTTCCACTCCATCATCTTCTCATATGGTCTTAGCTACGCCTATGCCTTCTCCACTAAATGTACACAAAAAATGTTTTATGATCTTTGTCCCATTCATTGTTCCGGTCTAGATCATAAACTCCTGGGTAATAACAATAACTCGAAACAAAAAAATATAGGAAACGTTAAATGTACGCGACGAATTGAAATAATGATTAGTTAATGTGAATTGTAAACTAAAATTGTATAACGCGGCAACATTTAAACGTACGGACAAAATTAAATTCGGATGTCAAAGTTGCAGCTCCTGCCGGAACTGACCAAAGAGTGTCGGCATGCCAGCGTCGCAAACCTGTTCGTTTTCTTAATTAGACAAATTATCTCCTTTTACGCCTGCGCCGTAGTTCACAAATTCATAATGACGGCCATTTCGCCAATCAGCTCACGATAGAGATAACTTCCGGTTTGCGCCGCCGACGCCGCCACCATCGCCATTACATTACGTTAAGAGTATAGTAATCAGAATGTCACGTCTTTGCTTGTACCGAATTCCTATGTTAATTATACTCACTCATTAAGTGAATCTTCTCTAAAACTCTTGTTAAATTATTACTATAACTTACGTTGTGTGAATAAACGGTGATAAATGTTAACTAAACACGGATTTTACTAGTTTCACCGAAGAACCTCCCCTATAATTGTAAATTTTGATGAAAAAAGTCTTTAGGGAACAGTTAGGCGGTTAGAGCAATACCTATCAAGTTGGAATAATAATAATTAAAAGTGAAAAATAGAAAAAATAAGGGCTCTCTTTACGGTATTGCTCTAGCCCGGTGTAGGTCCCCGAAATAAGGTAGTAAAACACACTTCAGTTCACTTCGCATCGTCTGACTTAAGAAAAACAACAACGGCGTTTTCATTTCAACCGAACCACCGCCCACCGGCTCATCTGGTTTCCACAGAAGGAATCCCAAAGGAAGAACAAAGGCTAGAATGTTTGACGAGGTTTTGGAAGCTTGGGAGTCGAGAAGAGCACTGGAATAATATTGCAAAATATGTTGTTATATCTTGATGGCAGTCTTAGTATAAGTCGTATGTTTACATTACAAATCTTTCATACAAATTTTTACGTAACAAAAGCAATATAGAGACATCGTTAACAACCATTTTAACTTTAAAAGTTTTAAAAATTTTATTGATGCTAAAAGCGATAATGACAACTCATCCTACATTAAAAACAATAAGTTTTCGGTTTTTAGAATCTGTACATTCTTTTCTTCCAAATGATACGGACTTTTCTAAAATTGAAACTGCACTTAAATATCAACAACGTATTTACACAGTAGATGAATATATAAAAAATTTTGAAACATCAAAAAAATCTAAACCATTGGAAGTGTATAAAATGAAGAAGTTAGATTTTAAAAGCAATCATAAAATTGAAAAAATATAATTAACAGGAAAAATAATAATGATAACAGCAATGTGAGCTGGCTATAAACAAAAAAGATACTAATTAAGAAACAAACGTATACTCCATCTACATGCGAACATCACTGGAAGAACATTTTACGTTCCGTCTCGCGGTACTTTTCAATTTAAGTGTATGCCGTTTGGGTTAACCAACGCACCAGCCACTCAGCAAAGACTCGTTGATAAACTATTTTACGGCCCAGAATTTGAACATCTAGTCTTTGTATATGTTGATGATATAATCATTATCTCTCCTACGTTTGAAAAACATATGGAACTCCTTAGGCGTGTCTTGGATAAACTCAAATACGCCAATCTCACAAATTTTAAAAAGAGAAAATTTTTAGGAATCAACTTAATTATCTGGGTTATGTTATTGATGAGAAAGGTCTTCATGCTGACCCATCTAAAATAGAGGCTATTATAAACTATAGAACACCTACCTGCCGTAAAGAAGTAAGGAGATTCCCAGGTACAGCTTCCTGGTATCGAAGGTTCATCCTAAACAACTAAAGCAGTGCCTCATGTCTCCCCCTGTTCTTTCCTACCCCGATTATACTAAGCCATTTGCGGTTCACACCGATGCAAGTGACTTCGGCATTGGTGCGGTCCTGACACAAACTTTGGATGGTACAGAAAGGGTTATTGCTTACATGAAAAAAATAATCTTAAATTGTTTTTTCAAAATGACATAAGATAAATACCTACATTAAAAATACATTTTCATTTTGTATATTGTTTTCAATATTTCTAAAGTTTAACAATATTCTTGATAACATGTAATTCTATATATCCTGTAATAACATCGATGTGTTGTTTTGTTTATAAAATATGATAACGCTGCAACTACAACATCTGGTTACTTACATTGTTATTGTTAGATTAAGTTACTTGTTCTTTAAGTTATCAATTGTAGTGTGGATGATGCATAATATTTTTATGTTTTCACTTAGTTTTAAGATTCTTTTTCTTAAAATTTTGTACCTACTACCCAATTTTGTTAATGGGGGAGTAATGTAGGAACATCAGTTTAGTAGTTAGTGCGCATCCACACGCCGTTAGCGACGCACGCTATCAATAAACGGCTATATGCAATTCGTCGTATTATTTACGAACAATCCCATAGACGTTAAAGGTGTATATAAGCTGAGGTTTCATACACAGACTTATATATGGAATATTATGGCACAGAAGGCTGGCTCATTTGAACAGTCAAGACATGAATAAGATGAGAAATATGGTGTATAGATTGTCATACGAGAACAATTTTGAAATATCCAAATCTCAATGATCAACTTGTTGTGAAGAAAAACAAGAAAGATTACCCTTTTCTCATGTGGGTGAAAGAAGCACAGAGACTCTTCACAGAATTCATACTGATCTTTGTGGACCCATGGAAACTAGTTCATTGAATGGTGCACGATATTTTATACTGTTTATTGATGATTTCAGTAAGATGACTTTTATATATTTTCTTAGAAAGAAAAATGAAGCATTCTATTATTTCAAAAATTTCAAAGCATTAGTGGAGAACCAACTGAATAAGAAAATTAAAATACTAAGATCTGACAATGGACTTGAGTTCACCAACGAGGAATTTGAGAATTATCTAAAACAGGAGGGTATAATTCATCAAAGATCGAATAGTTATACACCTGAGCAGTATAGTTTATGTGAACGAGCGAACTGTACTGTGGTTGAAAAGGCCAGATGCCTACTGTATGATGCAAAGCTGGATCAACGTTTTCAACGTCAACGTTAACGAAAGGCCATAAGCCGCAAGATGGTCCTCACCTTCGAGTAAAGCAAGGGGTTACAAAGACCAATAACTCAAACTAAAATAAAACACTCCAGGTCCCAGGCGCCATACCACAAAATCCGTTAGTAATTATTAAAAAGGAAATCCGAGACAAACTGCTAATGTGCTAATTTCACTGCACTCATTTCATGATAGTGTCCACCCACTGGTGATGGTGCTCTCTCTTCTTGAACTGAATTTGTCACCTGCTGTCCACGTTCGTTATATCATTGATTTTAGCGACTATTGATCGGAACAGGAAATTGAATGGGCACTTGCATCACCGGAAATTGCTGTTTCATTATGAGATTAGAAGGTGGTCGGACCGCACACTGCATTAAAATTGCCATTGAATGTACTGGTGATTGAAACTCCAATTCGCAATATTCAGAGAAATTCTGCTGACAAAAGTTCTGCGATTAACGTCAATCATTTTATGGGATGAGTGTACAATAACGAATAAAAAAACACTACAAGCATTTAATCGAACAATGCAAGATATACGTGGTAATTAACGACTTTTTGGTGGTGCTTCGATATTCTGTCAGGGGATCAGCTCCTGCTAATAAAATAAACGCCTGTTTGAAACAATATTCATTTTTTTTAAACAAAAATTGACACTTAACATTAATATGCGTATTCACCTACAAAATAATTTAGGTCTCCATATAATAATAATAATAGTTTCCAAAACAATTGTTAAAAATTGGTGATGGCAAATTACAAATCAGGCGGCTTTCTTCTTCCAAAGAACAAAGGGTCGGAAAGCTATTAAGTGTAGCGGACTCAGGGGGGTAGAAAACCAACAGCTTTCCTGCGCCATTTCTGATCCCTAGCTGGCACTGCCGTTTGCGACTAAGGCATAATCCGAGAGTTATGGCTTCGTCGGGGCAGCCCCCACAGTGTCTTGCGAATACGTCCCCGTCGTCTGCCCTAGATCCTCTCTACCTGGTGCGCGGTAACGCAGTGGCCAGTAGTGTAGGTGACCAAATTTCCAAGACCTTACTGTGTAGGAAGAGATTCAAATTCTAAATATGAATTTGGCTAAGAGCGCGGATTCCGCTACCCCCGGGAGTCCCCCAAAACAACCTGCAGGAGTGCAGGAGCGTGCGCTGGAGACGCCGCCGGTCGCCCGACCGTCCTCGTCCGTCCTGTTCGTCAGACCGAGCGACATGTCGGATGGGTGTTTGTCTGACGCATCGGTGGCTAGCGATGCGTCGGAAAAATGGACGCGCACGCGACTTAAGACGTCGACCGTGAAGGCCGTCAAGGCCAAGCGCAGCCGTAGTGTCCGCGGCAGAGGCTGTACCCCGCGGGATGCTCCGCGGTCGGAGCCCGCGTCGGAGACGGATCAAGAAGAGAAGGCGGTGGCGGTGAGCGCCAAACGCGCCGAGGTGGCGCGCGCGAGTTACCTGGCGGCCAGGAACACTCCTGCTGCCCGGAAGGACATGGGGAGGCTGGCGTGCCTCCTCAAAAAGCAGGCGGGGGGGGGAGGTGGACACCAATTTGATGCCAGCCTGGTGGTGGCCAGTGGGCGGGTGATGTAGGGATACACCTGCCCGCATTGCACGGACCACCACCGTCAACGGGTGGGAACGACCGGGCGCTTCGGGTCGCTCCCACAGGCCCCCCTTCACCGCGGGGGGTCCAAATGGGCCCGTCGTGTAGTAGACGGGCCATCGCTGGTGGAGTTGTGGCGTAGGGCGGACGGCCGGTCCCACGACTCCACTACAAAGGCGAAGACGGAGCGCAGCGGGGTTTTAGTGGGTAGTCCCCTGGGCGACATGTCAGTTGCCTCGCACACGCCCCCCGCCACGGTACGGTGCGTAAAAGCATATTCCCGCGAGAACGAAAAAAAAAGAGTTATGGCTTCGTCGTCTTCCACCAGAAGTGCAGAGGATCCTAATCAAACGTTGCCTAATGGACCTGTCAACGAAGGTCGATGCCCTAACAACGAACGTACAACGTCAAAACACACGAAGGTCGCACTCACGTTCGAAACCTGGTTCCCGCACATCTTCAGGGTCAGGTCAATTGTGCTGGTACCACAAAAAGTACGGCCCAAAAGCAAACAAGTGCGTCCCTCCATAATGTTGGAAGCCTCAGCAGGGAAATGCCCTAAGCAGCCAATAGTGGCGGTATCTGACTGCTTTCAACATCCGAGCCGTCACTTAATTGTATCTGATTCCGTGTCTAAGGTAAAATTTCTTATAGAAACGGGATCAGATATTTGCTTTTACCCTCGAAAACTATTAGAAGACTTTAATACTTTGGTATTCGACGTTTGGGCTGCCTTTTGCAGCGCTATTAAAACTTACGGCACATTACCTTTATGCTTAAACCTTGGGCTACATCTGGATTTTAGGTGTAATTTTATATTGGTTTATGTTGCCATTCCCATAACTGGTTCGGTCTGGCACAGTACCATCTTTTTCCTGATGGCACCAATAATATGTTCACCTCGGCTATTATAGCAATAAAAACCCAGCCAAGTATAGCGGCTATTATTGCCGTAAGTTGCTGGAAGATTTTCCGAATATCACACGTCCTCCCGGGCTACATCGGGAGATCAAACATAGCACGGTGCACCGTCTCGCCACTCAAAAGTTGCAGGCAGCCAGAAAGGAGTTCCAAGAACTGCTTACCTCCGGCACTGAGAGAACAGACTTTGGTCATCGCCACTACACATGACAAGAAAAGGCAAGAACGGCTAGCGCCCCTGTGGCGATTTCCGTGCTTTAAATCCCCGGACTATTACGGACCGATATCCAGTTCGTCATATTGGGGACTTCAGTCAAGTGGTACGTGGATTCGACTTTTGTTTTCTGTACGTATTCGATTTTTTCTCGTTCGATAGGAACATTTTGTACACCTTCGTTTTTTCTGTTCTACTTAATTTTTTTGGTTTTTCAACATACAGTACAGAAAGTTATTGTTTGAAACCCCCTGTACACTCTGCATTTGTTTTTGGTTAAACCTATTCATTGCCACCAACACAAATGGTGTGTTGATTGAAATGACTACATCATGCCACCAACGCGTTATATGCGTTGAGTAACTATTCAAGATTTTTTGGATTATCTTTAAAAAATGGTGGGATTTTTTTTTTACTTGCCCACATTCATACCTTAAAATATTTTTAACATGGAAACACTGATAGTTTTAGGCTCACGATGTAAGTCTAGTTTTGACACCGAAAAAAGGGCTGGTGCTGACTTTCTCTATTTTGATTTGGGAAGTTCTTGAGTTTTATTGAGAGTTAGTTACGTATTTGTTCATTGGGAGATGAAGGTAAGTAATAAAGTTTATCAATATTGACACTTATTTTATCGTAAAAATATTTTAAAAAATATCAGTATGTCGGGGAGTTCGTTATCACTGGGTTCGATTATGGCGGAAACTTCGAAATAAAACGTGGAACTTGATGTATGGGCGTGTATTAATCACAACGTTAAGCAACTTTACAATAATCATCAAGAATAGTCAGGATGTAAATGGATATAGGAAGCGCGGTGAATTCGGCGTGTGGCCATCACTGATTTATTCACTCTACGTCTGCACTGCCCCGCGAACCAAATAACAATCATCCGTCCAACAAGATGGGCTATTCAGACTCAACGGAAAATGACCGAAACTCATTCAGTCGTTCACTCATAAAGCCTCGCACCGACTACACCCAAGTTAAAACAACTTGACGCAACCAATATCTCATTTAGTCGCTGACATTGACATTGACATTTCAAAACATAGGCAAGGTAGATAGTAAAGTAGTTCTTCAACTGGCCAAGTCCATCGAATCTGTGTTCTCTCCGACAAGTAATAATCTTTGTTGGATAGTATTGCAGGAGGAAATATTCAAAAAAAAATATTTGCGTACTATTTTAAATTTGTTGTAACTTGTGGTTTACTTATGTGACGAAAACTTATTACAATTCTGATCCAGTCTTACTTATTTTTAATTTTATCATTAAATATACCCGAGAAATAAAATATTTAAGTAGTTGTTTTCAAGATGGTTATTGTTAACATTTAATAAATAGTTAATTCGTATTTTAAAAGTTATTTAACCTTTTAACCGCCAAGGTTGGATTAATTCGACAAACATTTTCGAGCCTATGTCGCCAAAGTCGGATATTTACGACCAAATTTAACTACTCGGTGAGTCTGCCTTTTTGGGGTGACAACACTATTCTATAAAAAAAATGTTCATATACTTGGTAAATAGTTTATGAAGTAATCATTTAAAATTAATAACACTTTACTTTTCTAATTTTAAAACCTAAAAATAATGTCCGAAGTAAATTACCCATGTAAGTTATTTATTATTATTTTACTAACAGTCTTACCTTAGACTGACTGCCAAGATCCTTTTTTTATATCTCTAATATTTTGCTTTTATGTAAATTGTTTGTAGTACCTACTGACTAAAATCCGAATATACTTGTTATCTTATTGGTTTGAAACGTTACTTCGATGACAAGTATATGCCATTTTGCCATTATAAAACATAAAGTTTACTTATATTAAGTTAGTAGGTATACCTACCTTCGTGTTCAGCGGAGTGATTCTATAACTTTTTAGTGACATTAACTGCTATAAAAAAACGTAAAAATTCCTTTATTTGTATGGAAATATACATATAGGTATTGAAAAACATCAAGTTTACTTACAATATTAAGTTAGTAGGTATATATACCGGGTGTCCAGGAAACAATGGATAAGCTCTGAAGGGCTAATAGTAGAACTAAAGGCAAGCCTAAAAAATAATTGATAAAAAGTATAACCCTTACACTGCTAGAAATATGGCGCTTTAAAAAAAAACTTCATATTTTTTTGACTGTGTTCATATTTTTACTCGTAACGAGGTCAAATCACTTAATAACATCATTATTTCTGTGCTAAAATAATTAATATTAACCGCATCAGTGAATAACTATCAAATAAAATAGAAATATTTTTACAATAAAAAGTTTTACGTTATTTTTTGAGAAAAATACTTTAGTTAGCTATTTTATTTGATAGTTATTCACTGATGCGGTTAATGTTAATTATTTTAGCACAGAAATAATGATGTTATTAAGTGATTTGACCTCGTTACGAGTAAAAATATGAACACAGTCAAAAAAATATGAAGTTTTTTTTTAAAGCGCCATATTTCTAGCAGTGTAAGGGTTATACTTTTTATCAATTATTTTTTAGGCTTGCCTATAGTTCTACTATTAGCCCTTCAGAGCTTAACCATTGTTTCCTGGACACCCTGTATACCTACCTACCTTCGTGTTCAGCGAAGTAATTCTATAACTTTAAAGTGACTTAAACTGCTATCAAAAAACGTCATTTGTAATTATTTTTAAAATTTTATATATTTAACATAATATGCGTTAACGTATGCATATATGTTGAGTGGCCACTCACACATTTATTATAGTATCTATGTTTTTGATGTAATAGTTTATAGTCCGTGTCACTGTCTGACTTCTCATTGATTGTTAGCTTGTGTAATTATGTGATCTGTAGAAGGAAATAAAAAAAAGGCGTACATTTCATAAAGTAAAGGGTGTAAACAGTTGTCCTGGTGATCTCTCGCATCATATTAATGAATGAAGAATTCGTAAATTAATGAAATTGAAGGAAAATGGCGTCGTCGACAAGAGAATTTATGAGATATAATTTTGTTCCATTCAAAACTGTATTGAGAGAAAGTAACTGCGTAAAGGCGATTGAGGATGGTTAAAATTTTGAAATCGGTCGCCTGATTTAGGGGTAGTGGGGGGTGGGGGGGAGGGTTCTGAACCCCCCCTGACCATTTTCAGCTGCCGGAAAAAAAAGGGGCGCCAAAAAAAAAAACATTTTTTTTTTTAACATTTATTTTACTTTATAAACATGTTTTATAGCTTTTATTAATTCAATGAATGGATCTTTCTTATATTTTGCGATATTTCGCCGCCACAAATATTCAAAAATAATATCTGCAAAATTTTCTGTGTGATTAAAATTGTCTTTCTTGAAAAATCTTTTAACCGCCCCCCACTGTGACTCAATTCGTTGATTATGAGTCCCATCTTCAGCAATAAATGGGTTTTCACAATCTGAGTGGTTGACTTTTTTATGTACATAGCCATGTTCCGACAAGCAATCGTACGCTCTCCAAAAATCGGTATGTATGGTGGTGCCAACTTCCACATTCTTTAATATAAGCGGCACGAAAACCTCAGCTGATCTTATATTGTCTGGGCACACCTCCAACCTCAGATCTTCTAATCCATCTTCAATCATACCGAGGACCCAGTAGCCCTCAATATGGCGACCTGTAACCAATTTATATGTATTAAAACTCGCTTCAATCATGAGTCAACGGAGTCCCGCTCCGCGGGACTCCTTTTTCTGGCAGTTTAAAAACAGGAACCTAACTAACCTAACCCATTGATGTCGGATTGTGTCTTAATCGGAATGGGTGTTAATTACCTAAGAATTATGTAAACACACTTAATAAATACAATATGATTACCTCGATTGTATTTCCTTTTTCCAAATTTGGATTCATCAATCTGGACTATTTTTCCGGGGCCACCAATCTTTCCAACTGCTTCATTTTTCTCTATTTGGTATATCACAATAGTTTCCCGGCAATAATTGTACCAGTCACATATGGTGACCCGGCTTAGGCACCTTTCAAAAATTTCCTTGTAGGGGTCTTCATTTATGGTTTCGTTATAGCTCCATTTCTTTGAATATGCATATAATAAATAAAACACATGCACCGAATCAATTTAGATGTTTTCAAAAAATGATCCATTGTTCCGTGGTATTTTACATTTTGTTTTACAATTTCCTTTGGTGCAAAACCAAGAACCAAATGACCTGTTGGTCGATTTGGCTAATCTCATGGGAGTGCGATGTGTTCTGCACAATTTGTGAGTCTCCACCAAACCATTTTCTACGGCAAATGCCACACACTGCTCATTGGTGCCCAATTTTTTTATAATTCGAGCCAAATTCCACATCAAAAGATTTCGAATGGAAAACGGCCCGTCGTCCTCGAAAACATCTTCATATACTGCCGATGCTGTACCAAGCCCTGAACTCTTAGACGGTCCCGGTTCCGGGTGTCCACTTCCACTATTTCCAGACGCCATTTCAAGCTCCGATAATGTTATATCGGTGTCCAAAAGTGAGAGAGCCAAGGTCGTACAGTAAAGCAATCCAATCAGAGTCCAAAAACGTAGCCAAGTCGTAGAAAAATCACAAAACAATAAGGAAGAACACATTCACATATACTTGAAAGCAACGGAATGACGCGAGCTACATACAAATCTGACAATTAGAGCTGTCAATATCATTCATCCAAGATGCATTTACGTTCCGATTCACGTTAATCACCTAAAAAGCATGGAAGTTACGTTCCGATTTACGCAATTGTACAAATATTTAGGAATTTTCAAAAAAAAATTAAAAATATTTAGACACAACTCCGGCAGCCAAAATTACTTGTAGGGGGTTTAGACCCGTCCCCTCCACCCCCCCAACCCCTCACAACCCCCAAATCAGGCGACCGATTTCAAAACCCAACCCTTGAGGATGTTAATTATTCGACAAAGGATGCATCGGATGAAACCCGATTATTGGAGGCAAAAGCGCAGGCGATTATTGTTTCTGCTGTGGCAGACAGTCATCTTGAATATGTAAAAAAAGACACGACATATGGAATGTTTAAGAACTTAGAGGAGAATTTTAAAGAATAAGGTATTAGAAGCAAATTATTTCTGAGAAGACAATTGTGTGAAATTAAGTATTATGAAAAGGAACCATTAAAAGATTACTTTGCGAAGATTCAAGATATAGGAAATATCGGCGGAGGAAAAGGTTAATAACATGTTATTGTCAATGCCAAAGTCATATGAACAAATTGTTACCGCATTAGAAGCTATGGGAGATTTAAAAGTTAGTACTATACAAGACCGTCTGTTAGCCGAAGAAGAGAAAAAGAAGAACTTTCAAGGTAATAATGTACACACTACATCAAATGCTTTTTATGGAGAAATAAAATGCTTTTAGTTGTTTTGTTTGTGGGAAATCAGGTCATAAAAGATATCAGTGTAAGGAAAATATTACAAACCAAAGAAGGGATCATTTAGTACAACAGAGAAACTTTGGACAGCAAAGAAGTTATGGACAACAAAGAAATTATGGACAAGAAGATTTTTATAGATATTTTATTCTATTTTAATTTATTAGTTTTATTAAAATTTCATGTTTAATTTTATTTTTTATATGGGTTTCTTGCCTGCAATAAAGAATTTATTTTTATTAATATTATTATAGACAACATGGATTCGGACAGCGTCAAAATACGGGACAAGGAAGCCGAAAAAACGGAAAACCATCGTTCACCCAGCAGTCCCCGACATCCGAGCCTAGACCCCATCTACTTCAAGGTACAGACCTACTCAAGGCCGTAAAGGCCAAGCGGGGCCGCAGCGTACGCGGCAGAGGTCGCACTCCGCGAGGTGCTCCGAGGGTGGAGCCCCCGTCCGAGAGTGACAAAGAGGTGGCGCCAAGCGAAGTGTCACGCGCGAGGTACCTGGCGGCAAGGAATACTCCTGCCGCCAAGAAGGACATGGGGAAGCTGGCGTGCCTCCTCAAAAAACAGGCGGAGGAGGAGGTGGAAGCCATATTGGTGACCGCCAACTCCTCCAAGCTGACAAAGCCGGCTCAGGCGGCCCTCAGGGCCTCGGCGGCATCTCTTAGCGAGATTGTCGCGGAGGCAATGAGTCGGGTGGCCTCGGAGGAGACGAAGCGATTGGAGGCTATGGTGGAGAACCAGAGCCTCGAAATCGCGGCGCTCCGAAAGGAGCTGGAAGGACTCCGCCGTAAGGGGTCGGTAGCTCCTGCTGCCAGCACCGGAGGTCCCTTGTCCCCTGAAATGGTCGAGGTCATAAGAGGGGTCATGCAGGAGGAACGTGCCTTCGTGCGCTCCTGCATTGCCGGCTTCGAGGACCGCCTCTTACCGGCGAAGGTGGTCCGGCCGCCATTGGCGGCGAGCAAGGGTCGCCCGGGGGTAGTGGCCCCGGCGGCGGGCCCGGCGCCGGTTTCAATCCCGGCGTCGGCGTCCAAGAAGAAGGCGGCCAAAAAGGCGGCGGCTCCGGCCGCACCGGCTCCTGTCCCGGCGGCCCCGGTCGCGGGCCCGTCCGGCATCCAGTCGGCGGCGGTAGTGTCCTCTCAGGAGGACACAATGCTGCCCTCGGCCACAGAGGCCAACGAGGGGTGGGCCATAGTGGCCCGAAAAAAGAAGAAGGCGCCTCAGCCTACTTCCTCCGCAACGCAGAGGGGGCCTGCCAAAAAGGCGGCCCCTACTCCGGCTCCCAAAAAGAGCCGGAAAAAGAAGAAGAGTGCCGCCTCCAAAACGGCAGCGGTGGTGGTCACCCTCTCACCGGAGGCAGTCTCGAAGGGCGAGACCTACGAGTCGGCATTCATCAAAGCCCGACAGACGGTCCGCCCTTCAGAGATGGGAATTGAGAGGGTGACGTGCCGACGGACCCAAACGGGGGCTCGAATTTTCGAGTTCCCGGGGGCCGACCGGCACCAGAAGGCCGACGCCGATGTGGCCAAGGTGGCGCGGCCTGTCAAGACCTCGTCCCTGATAGTGTCGGAGTTGGACGACTCCGTCACTAAGGGCGAGGTAGCCGCTGCCGTGGCGGCGGCCGGGGGATGCGATCTGGAGGTCGTAAAGGCTGGGGAAATCCGGCAGGGCAGCGGGGGCATGGGCCGCATTCGGCTTCAGTGCCCCGCCGTCGCCGCTGAGGCCGTCCTTAAAAAGGTACGGTTACTCATCGGGTTCAGTTCGGCGGTGGTCCGGGCGCTGGAGGAGCAGCCAATGTGCTGCTACCGGTGCCTCGCGCTCGGACACGCCCGGCCGTATTGTCCTTCACCGGTGGACAGGTCGGCTCTGTGCTTCCGGTGTGGCCAGGCCGGCCATCGGCAGGCCACCTGCACCGGGAGTCCCCACTGCGCTGTATGCGCAGCAAGTGGGAGGCCGACGGGCCACGTAATAAGCTAAGTGCAGCCCTCCCGTCAGGAGGGGAAAGGAGCAGGCCACCACGCGGCCCGCCCTTTCAGGTGCCCAGGTTCCCCCGGTCGCCGTTGATGGTGCGATGTCCGAATAATGCCCAGTTTCGGACATCGCACAATAATGCAGGTTAACCTCAACCACTGTCAGGCGGCACAGGACCTAATGGTCCAAGTGCTAGCCGAGTGGTCGGGGGACCTTGCCGTGGTCGCCGAGCCATTTTCGTTCACGTTCTAAAAAAAATTGTTTGCTACTATTGCTTGCTATATATTAATAAAAAAGTTCCTTGCTATTAATTAGTATACTTATGGTGAATCATTAAACAGCATCTGCTTTGGTTTTACAAATGAGTTAAATATATTCTAACCATCCCGTTTTTCCAAATGCAGTTCACATACAACTCTCGTGACGGCCGGACTTATTTTTCTATTTCTTTTTATTTAATCTTATTCCAATTTCTGTCTCGTTCGATTCTATATTTTCTATTCCCAAAGTGTTTTATATTATATATTTCTAATTTTCCTAATAAACTATGTTTTAGTGCAAATAAAATTGTTTTTTAAAAACTATCTCCTGAACCGCCCCGTAACAGAACGTTATGCAGAGCAAAATATAATAATAAATATTTCTACGTTATTCATTATATTCATTTAAAAATGTCTTAAACATGGACTGGTATTAAAGAAAATTCATCGAGTAATAACGTTACTACAAAGTCCTTACTTAAAGCAGTATATCGATCTTAATACGAATTTGAGGTAACAAGCTCAGTCTACATTCGAACAAGACTTTTTAAGTTACTGAATAACAGCATTTTTGGAAAAACTTTAGAAAACAATGAAAAAAGGGTCAATGAGGATCTAGTTAATGAATGGAGTGATAAGGATAATAAAACGAAAAGAAAATTAAGCGCAAATAAGTTGATTGCACGGTCTAGTTTTAATAGTGCTTCAGTTTTCACAGAAAATTTAGTTGCGATACAATCTAAAAAAAACTACCGGAAAGAGTAGTTTTAGATAAGCCAATTTACATTGGATTCACGGTACTAGAATTATCTGAAAGTCACATGTACGATTTTCATTATTCTGTATTTAAACCATCTTTTCGAAATCGGCTTCGTATGTTTATACACAGATAGTTTTGTTTACCAAATCACAACAAAACACTCTTATGAAGATTTAAAACAATTATTTGTCGCAGGGAACACAGATTCGATGGACTTGGCCAGTTGAAGAACTACGTTACTATCTACCTTGTCTATGTTTTGTAATGTCAATGTCAATGACAAAATGTGATATTGGTTACGTCAAGTTCTTTAACTTGGGTGTAGTCGGTGCGAGGCTTTATGAGTGAACGACTGAATGAGATTCTTTCATTTACGTTGTTTAGTTAGCCCATCTTGTTGGACGTACATCATTCTGGCTTGGTCCGTGGGGCAGTGTAGACGTATAGTGAATTAATCAGTGACAGCTACACGCCGAATTCACCGCGCTTCCTATATCCATTTACATCCTGACTAATCGTGGTGATTATTGTAAAGTTGCTTATTACATCCTGACTAAACGTGATGATTATTGTAAAGTTGCTTATCGTTGTGATTAATACACGCCCAACATCAAGTTCCACGTTTTATTTCAAAGTTCCCGCCATGATCGAACCCAGAGATAACGAATTCCCTGTCATATTCATTAAATATTTCGATACCAGTTATTTCCCGGAGATTAATTTGTATAACTTACCACTTTTAAACAAAAAAGTTCCTGGTCTTTTTAAGGACGAAATGGGTGGAAATAATAATAACTGAATTTGTTGGATTGCGGTCAAAACTTTATGGTCTTAAAACTATGAATAATTCTATTAAAAGAGAAAAGGGTACTAAAACGTGCGTTGTCCGTGATATAACAATATCTGATTATAAAAATAGCTTATAAAACAGAGAAACAGTGCGAAAGACAAATGTTTTATTCAAATCTATAAAACACGAAATATTTACTCGTAGTGTCAATAAAGTTGCTCTCGCTTGTAACGATGATAAGCGGTTAATTTCGGCAGATAAAGTGTCTACAAAAGCTTGGGGTCACGTGTCTATACTTAACATTTAAATTTCTCTTTTGTAAGTTAACATCCTTAATCCAGCCTGCCTACCAATCGTAACATTTTTATATTTGTAGGTAAGTACTGTTTTTTTTATTTGTTTAGTTATGTAATTGTATAAACCTAGATCAGATGCTTAGATTATATAAGTTTAGTTGTATGTATGTGTTTATGTTCTTTACTAAACTTTTTTTCATACACCAAGATATAATAATTTGTATTTAATTTTATACAGGGTGTCCCAAAACTCGACGTCAACCCGAAACCGGGTGACAAGGCAAGTCATGCTGGTTATCAGAAAAATGTTTAAAAAAATCTAAGTCACGTGTTCTCAAAATTATTGGCATTTTAAAAAAACACGCAAAATTTCACACCCTGTGACAGTGTTTTTGCTGCTGTTGCCACAAATGTTCACTTTTGGAAACTTTTTTTTTTGATATGTAAGTAACCCTGAATAATGCTTCTCTAAACTGTTATCAACATTTCAAATCTAGCTCCTCGAGATTGCATAAAAATAGGACTTATTTCCAAGAAAAAAATTAAAAATTAAAAATGGCCTAGTTTTAACTGTCTGCATTGAAAAAAAATTGTACTACGCGAGTTTGGCAAGTTGTGACAAAAGTTGGCGCATTTAGTAAGGATTCCAAAATGGTATGACACTTGGCAAATTGTAGCTGCTATCATGAACAAAAAAACATATTTCCATGAAAACCCATTTTTAACTTTTTTTCTTACTTGGTTAAAATTGCAAAGCTTATCGTTGGTTACATTGGAGCCGCTTCCAATTTACACACTGATTAAATTTAACTGAATTGTACATTGTACTGATGTACTCGTCTATCTTTATTGAATGAACAGATTGTTCACTTTTAATTTATTTTTTTTAGTGTGTGCATTGGAATAAGCATTTATTGTTAAAGGTTTCAATTTTAAATAAAACAAAATTTTAATACCAATGTTTATTAATAAAATTTACAATAATTCTTAAAATGTTATAATAAGTGTTCGAAATGCCTTCCTTCGGCGGCAATACAAGCGCGACATCTTTTTAAAAAAGATCGAGCTATCTTTCTAGCGTATCGTCCATTATTTACAAATTGAGCTGCTTCAGCTATTCTCTGCCGTAATTCATGTTCACTCCCAATGGGCTTCTCGTAAACTTTTTCTTTAACAGCTCCCCAGTAAAAAAAGTCTAAAGGATTCAAGTCCGGTGAACGGGCCGGCCACGAGATTGGTCCAGCCCGCCCGATCCATCTCCCAGGAAGCTCTTCATCGAGGTACTCTCTTACGGGGCGAGCAAAGTGCGCTGGGCACCCATCTTGTTGGAACCACATTTCTCTGTAAATGCTTAGCGGCACGTCTTCTAATAAATTTGGAAGATGGTTTTGAAGAAAGTCTAAGTAAACCTCGCCAGTTAATGCATCAGGCAACTCAAAAGGACCAATTATTTTGCCATTCAAAATTCCGGTCCACATGTTAACTTTGAATCGGTACTGGGACCGATCCTGTCTCGTTAAATGAGGGTTTTCAACACGCCATTCATGCAGGTTGTGCATGTTCACGTAGCCGTCCTTTTTAAAAGTTGATTCGTCCGACCATAAAATTTTTGTTAGAAAAAGTGGGTCATCTCTGTACCTCTCCAATATCGTCCGGCAAAAATTCACCCTATTTTGGTAGTCACCGGGTAATAATGTCTGTACTCGCTGTACGTGGTATGGGTGTAGGTCATTTCTTTTTAAAATACGGTGGGCTGAACTTTTGGGCACTCCGGTGTTCGTTTCAATAGCTCTTACTGAAGTACTTGGGTCTTCTTCGACAGCCTGTAGAACTTCTTCTTCCATAGGGTTGGTGGGTCTGCCTCCACCATGCGTTTGATTTGGGAGGCGGCCTTCTGAGAAGAGCAACCGATGCACATTCGTAAACACCCGATAATCGGGGTAACGAGCAGCGTTTGGGTACCTTTCGCGGTAAAGTCTGGCAGCAGCACTGGCATTACACCTGCACTCACCATAAATAAGGTGCATATTAGCGTATTCGCGAGTGGTATACGAAGACATCTCGGCACTTGTCACACACTCACACAATAGTCCAGAGGAAAGCAAAGGTCGTCGTTAAGAGAAAACAAACAGTCCGAATCTAAATCGCAAGCAATCACAAGTCCATAAACATAGCCAAAAGTAAACAGTACGAAATCAACACAAACGAATACGAAAACAAGCGCAGTAAACGAAGGAACGTAACGTACTGACTGGTTTGTAATGTGTATCTATAATAGCGAATACCTGGCGTCACTCTCTGTCTCTCTCGCACTTGGTAAAATGACTCTCTCCATCTCAGTCACTTTAGCGTCCATACCTGTCTCGCTCGCACTTGAGAAGGTGACTCTCTCCGTCTCACTCAATCACTTTAGCACAAATACTATCTCGCTTACACTTCCTAGAAAGACTCCTTTGTCACTACTTACAATTTACGACTCTTTGGAAAACCTTGGGCCCATTAGAATATTTTTTAACCAGGTAAGAAAAAATTGTTGAACACTGGATTTTTACGAATTTTTTTTTTGTTCATGATAGCAACTACAATTTACCACGTGTCATACCATTTTGGGATCCTTACTAAATGCGCCAACTTTTGACACAACTTGCCAAACTCGCGTAATACAATTTTTTTTCAATGCAGACAGTTAAAACTAGGCCATTTTTAATTTTTAATTTTTTTCTTGGAAATAAGTCCTATTTTTATGCAATCTCGAGGAGCTAGATTTGAAATGTTGATAACAGTTTAGAGAAGCATTATTCAGGGTTACATATCAAAAAAAAAAGTTTCCAAAAGTGAACATTTGTGGCAACAGCAGCAAAAACACTGTCACAGGGTGTGAAATTTTGCGTGTTTTTTTAAAATGCCAATAATTTTGAGAACACGTGACTTAGATTTTTTTAAACATTTTTCTGATAACCAGCATGACTTGCCTTGTCACCCGGTTTCGGGTTGACGTCGAGTTTTGGGACACCCTGTATAACTATGTAGGTAAAGAGGGTAGTTTGACCCATAAAACAACAATACGCTCTGTATTTTAATTTTTGTTCTGCCTATTTTTTTCAAATATTTTACTTCACGGAGTTCAAAATATCAAAGAAGAGTGTGTATTTTATCCTGAACATTGTTATTTCGAGACTTCGCCGGCAAATACCGCTGTTTTGAAAAAAAACTGTTGACCGAAGCCTGAACCTGTCTACTGAGAATTGTCGAAAAGAAAATATGGCCAAAACGAAGAGCGCCCAAGTGGAAGTGTTTGTGTGTTGTGTATTGTCATAGGCACTAAACAGCTAATTTTATCAACCTGTCCTTATGATATCGATTTTACGCCATCTATCGATCACTGCGTAAACCACAACCCACTTAACCTATCAGCGGAACTAGGAAATAGATCGACGGTTTTAAAGATCTCAGCTATTTTTTAAGATGATTGCAATGAATGCAGAGAGATGGCGCAGCTGACTTATGACTGTATGCCTATTTTGTTTTCAGTAACGTGATAACCAAACTCAACTGAAGAAATATTACAATTATAATAATTAATGCAAAATATTAACTAATGCAATTTTGACATTTTTAATATTAATTGTATTTTTCCACTCCACGGAATGAGAGCATTTGCTATGGATATAGCATAGAGCCACTGTCATTATAAATCTAGACATTAAGAATGCTTTTAACTCATTGGAAAGAGATGTAATGCTCAGTGAGGCAAGAGAGCAGGTTCCTGCCCCGTATCCCTTCCTGCTCCAAACCTACAATTCCGACTCCCACCTTTTCTACGGAACGTCAAATATTCCGTCCCGAGTGGGTGCACAGCAGGGTGACCCGCTTGGTCCGCTAATATTCAGCTTTTCAATACACAAAGCTGTCTCAGGCGTCATATCCCCACTCAACATCTGGTACCTGGACGATGGCACTATCGGCGGAAGTGCCGAGGTCGTCCGCGGAGACTTGGAAGTTCTTATCCCACGTCTAAAAGAATTCGGACTCGAAATCAACAGTGGCTGCTACTTTCTCTCTTCTCGGCTCGCCGATTTTCGTGTAAGTAATTGCCAATGCTCTTCTGGCTAAGGACATTCTCTTAAAGATGGTCCAAGAGAGGATGAAGTCACTGGCTCAACATGTTGCCTTGTCACTTCTGAAGATGTGTTTCGCGACTCCTAAGCTGGCATACTTCCTAAGGTCGACACCAACTTTTCACTGTCCTGAACACCTCACCAATATTGACAGCACCCTAAAAGAAATTCTCGAAGAAGTCTTAAACGTCTCTCTTGGTGAAGTGCAATGGACGCAGGCTACCCTTCCAATCCGTTTCGGAGGCCTGGGCGTTCGCCGCGCGAGTAACGTATACCTCCCTGCCTTTATAGCTTCTGCCCACGGTGTTTCCGAGCTAGTCGACAAAAACCTAGGCTGTAGAACAGACATCCCGTTTGCCTCTAATGCATTTGACGCCTGGTCTTCCTTCAGCAACGGCATCTTGGCAACTAAGATCAAATTGCCAAAGATCCTGGGACAACATCGGTTGCAAATTAGTACTCGATCGTCTTGTTTCCAAAGCTCCGGAATTGGATTGCGCAAGGTTGCTTGCAGGGTCGCAGCCAGAATCTGGGGCGTGGTTGCAGGCTCTTCCTTCACCACAAATGGGGACACTCTTCGACGCGGACTCTCTGCGTGTGGCTGTGGCTCTCTGCCTGGGCTGTGACGTTTGTGAAAAACATGTATGCATCTGCGGTTCCATGGTGGCGGCTAACGGTCATCATGCCTTGAGCTGCAGCCGCTCTGCGGGAAGATTTTCCAGGCACCACACCGTTTACGACATTTTTCGTAGGGCTCTAATCTCTGCCAACATCCCGTGCACCCAGGCTTAGCCGATCTACCTACATTACACCTAGATAATAAGTTTCCTATAGATATATTTTATTAAATTTTTAATAAACAATAATCGAAATCAAAACTGTTTTACTTATTACTACATCCGCATTTATCAACCTATAAAAATATAAAATCATCTAAAATAGGTACTAACCTAAATATTGTAACACGTGTGAAATATGTTGTTATTCGTTCACACGATGGTTTTGCTAACTCATTAAATATCAAGTTCACTTATTAACTTGCACAGCATAAAAATTTACCTACTTGTAATATGCTGAATATAATATTCGCTTCATTTATAGCAAAATCAAGTTATTACAAGTTAGATCGTCATCGTGTCATCATCGCGTGCTACAATTCAATTAATTAATTGTAAGTTCCTATTATTGATATGATTTATTTAGATTATAAGTATTTTATAAATGTGACTTTTCTATAACTTTTAAGTTTTGTTACAGAACCTACCATGAACAAACTTCTATTTGAAGAGAATGTGGATGGCGGCTTAGTTATTTCGGACGATGTGCCTGATTTTGTATCATCACAGTACGCTCAGGATCCGCTGGAAGGATTCAGCGAGCGGTATCCTGAGCTAGGTACCAAAATCAGGCACAAAGAAAAAAACAAGAAAAACAATGTCAAGCAAGCTTCAAAAATTAATAAGAACCAGCAGGATTCCTACATAATAACGAGGAACCAAAGAAAAGGTGGAAGGCTAATTCAAATTAAAGTGTTCGACCTGACTAGTGAAAAAGAGGATGACATTTTGTTAGTGCCCAATACGTAGTAAGAGACATTGTGGATGACGTTATGGACGAAACGGAAAATGTGGTAAAAAAAAATCAAAAAAACTTTGTGGTGTAGAATTAGAAAATGTGTTATAGTTTCTAAAATAAATTTCTTAATTTAATTGTATTTATTTTTAAAATAAAATAATGTTAGTTTAAGTTAGTTATTTTTTTATTTATTATTTTAGATTGTACAACTAGCTACTCTAAGTATTAAAAATTTTTTTTTTTTTTTGTTGGAGTAACATATTCTTTTATTTATTCCATAAAATTTTAATCAAAAAGGGAAAATTGATACATAGAATTATCGATAAACCATTTCTTTAAACATATAACATTATTTAATGCACATTGTTTCAAATGGTTTACACAATTAATTTTTTTATATTTTTCACGTAGTTTAGCAATATTAGGACAACCTTTTTCAGTTTAAACAAAGTTCTTGAATCCATTTAATTTTTTCGGAGCCTTTGGCTGTAACGGTTCGTTCCATAATACATATTTGCATTTTTAGTTTGTTCATGTTAATTTTAATCAAATTTTGATACTTCTAACGCCATCTAGCTAATCTCAACTAAAACTTTACTTGTTATTTCATTATTGTTGCTGGTGTTGTCATTTAAGAATTAGTATGCCAAAAATAATTCAGTTTACTCGTTTAATTTAAAGGAAGAGAATAGATAAACAATAATAGGTTTTAAAAAGTAGTAGAAAGTATAATTGGCATTTTATCTTAATTATTTCACTTCATTATTATGGTTCCTGTAGCATTTTTTTTAATGGCAATTTACGGTATGTGTCAAGGACGGAGGTGGAGCAGCCATTTCGCGAGGTTCTTTTTTTGGTGCTCGAGGTTATCTTTTTGCACCGCAGCTATTGCGCGGATGCCATTTTTTTGTACATATCATTTTTTTAATAAAAACTTGTGAAGTCCCCTATACAGGCTAGTTTTGTAGACCTTGTTTACTCTACGAGCTGGCCGATGTGTGATTTTCTGGTAAGTACTGGATTGAGTTGGCCGCGACGTATGCTACGAGCCTCGTGCCATGCCACTTAAACCATTGTCGCGTTTCCTCTATTTCATGACGTAATTTCTTGGGCTGGACACTATTGAAATATTAAAGGCGCTGTGCTTTTCCTTTGGATGCTGCGTATTTTTCATTTAATTCAAGCCTCTGCTTGGTTTTTCTTTGGGTAAGCATGCACGTTACTATAACCTAATAATTTTCTTTTGGTTGCAATCTCTTGAGCCTGGGCTCATGAAATTAGTTTTTGCTGATAAATGTCACTTTTGAATTATTTATCAGAAAGCAGATAAATTAATTATAAGTGAAAATGTTGACTTTGTGCGCACCAACTATTCTTATGCATCTTCTATAATATTTTGCTTGGTGTATCCTTTCAGGCAAGACGCCCTACTTACATCGGACTGCTTGTGTTAGACTCTTATGCTGGAGTTTTGCTTATACTGGAAAAAATAATCTCGGAGTCTATGCAGAGTGTAGTGAACTCCCTTTATGCTAGTTAGTAGACTGTTCAAGGTAATCTGTATCTTTTACTATCAACCGGCTCTGATAGCTCAAGCTTTTTTACTTTATAGTTTTATAATTAACGTGTGGCTTCGGTAGCCCAAACTTTTTTTTTGTTGTCAATTGTTTAAAATTGACTTTCAGGCCACTTGGCTTGAAGTGCCCTTTTTGTATTAGTTTATTTCTTAACAATCTCGCGGTTCATCCACTGTGACATCTTTTACTTGCAACTTGAAATTAAAAACCATTGTTGATAAAGAAAAACTATTGCTGAGTCCTAGAATTAAATAACCCTAATTAAGTCTAGATATACACCTGCGACGGTCATATAATCGATGTATTTGGCCCATATGCAGCTACCAAGTCGGACGCTACCGTTATGAATGAATTATTGGAAGAAGAAGACGGTGCTTTTAATTGGTATTTCCATGTATTTATTCTTGATCGTGGATTTCGTAATGCGATAGACAATTTACAAGGACGGGACGGGAGCGGGACTTCAAAATATTTAAGCAGGATTATTTTAATCGTTCCCTGCCTCATATGATGAAGGACTTTAAAATAAGTGCAGCATTATTAAATGCATTTTTTTTTCGGGTTGGCATCCCTAGCTGTCATAACATAAATTGTAACCTCTCCCAAAATTAATTAAAAACATTTGTATATTAGTGATGTTGGATTCTTGCATGTTGAGGGTAGTATTTCTACCCTGCACAAATCTTCTGTAACTACCCTCGGCTGAAGTCGGTGTTGAGACGCCGTCGAGAGCGTCTCTGAGTAGAGTAAAAGACTTTGAACACGTTGGTCGTTTGTGCATGAGCTCTTGTAGTGCCGTCCTATCACGCATTTACTGACGTTCAGTGAAGTGTTGGAGTATTACAACGTTTGTAATACTGTGCTGCAGCAGTGTTTGTGCCAACAGACGCCCTTGGACAATAACCTAAAACCTTGGTGCTCCACTTACGGAGGCTGGTGGTGGAAGCTTGAGGTTTGTGCAACTTTGAATATTATCTTTGACAGGCAAGAGTTCGTAATTCAGCCGCTCATTGAAATCATTGTAAATTCCTTGAATTAAATACCTAAAGGTCCTTCGAATCAGCGCATACTTTGACCAGCCCTAGCGTTGAAAATTCCGAAAGAAACAAATTGTTTTTTTCGGCGAAAGAAACGTTTTTTCGTTTTTTACCGTTTTATTCGTTTGTTACACTGAAATATATCTGATAAAAATTTTATGAAAAAAACGGGTTTTATTGAAATTTTCGTCGTTTGTTTCGAAAAATTGAAAAAAACGTTTGAAAAAAACAAGTTTTTAAGCTATTGCATAGCTTTTAGGGGATAACTCCTAAACGGAGCGTCGGAGGTCAATTCTGACACCATTTTTGACCACCTCTAAGACTCCCCGTACCAACCCAGGACCAACACCATGGACAACTCTTCGATAAAGAACGTTCTAGCTTTTCGCTACCTACCTACCTACAACTTAGAAAAATACTTACCATAATTCATATTAATTCTTTTAAATAACGTCATATCTAAATACCTTCTAAACTTAACCTACCTAAATAAATATCTAGCAGAACCCTACTTATTTACAATAACTTTAAACTTAACTTTTAGTTACAACTTTATCGCTTAAAATGACTACCCCCAGTCAAAAAGAAGTCAAGACGGGTAAGTCTGATAGTGAACTTTTACTTAAAATCAGCTCTCATAACGCGATCAGGGAAAGAATATTTTCTCAGATTCAACAATTATACGACACTACATTAAAAATTAGATCTGATCCTGAATCTGTAGATATAGATATGTTTTTACTCCGTGCCTCTGAGATAACAACCTTACGCGAGAAATATGAAAAAGTAACCTTGAACATATTTGAATTAGAGGTTCAATTAAACCCTAAAATACAGTTTTGCCATAAGGAAATAGAAAGTTTCGATGATTTATATTTCGAAATCAAAACTTGTATCAAAAAGGTCGGTTCACAGAGTGAAAATAACTGTTCTTCTAACTCCCGCAGAAATGATATAGATTGTCGTCCTAGGTTGCCTAAACTTGAGCTTATCTGTTTGGACGGAAATATAGAAAACTTTACTACCTTTTATGAGACCTTTTGTTCTTTAGTGCACAATCAAAAGAGCATGTCGAATATTGACAAGTTTCACTATTTATTATCGTGTACGTAGGGTTCTGCGCAAAATATAATAAAAAGTGTACCTATTACGTCCTCTAATTATGATGTAGTATGGAAAGCATTACTTGATAAGTACCAGGATCAACGAATGTTGGCCGGTAAATACCTCGATAAAATGTTGACCTTTACACCTATCTTAAAAGAATCACCTGTAAGCCTAAATCAATTCATTGAAGTGTTTGAGAATTCTTATAAAGCCATTTGTTCACTTAACATTGCTAACTTACATAGTTACGTTATCTGCCATATCGCGTTAAAGTCACTCGATCAAAATACTCGTAAGTTATTTGAACAAAGTATTGATCAAAAAACTATTCCATCTTATGAAAATCTTATTGAGTTTGTACAAAATCATATTAAAGTTTTAGAACATTCACAATCATATCCATCCGAGTTTACTTCGAGCATCAGTGGCACACAACGTAACAAACCAACTTCGAATTATAACCTTAACAAAAACTTAACTGCACGTAAAAACTATTCGCAAATTGCAACCAATAAATCAACCTTGAATAATTTTGCATGTCTTCACTGTGGGGAAAATCATATGATTTTTCGTTGTAGTAAGTTTCGTAAACTTTCACCAAAACAACGAATTAGCCGTGCTAATGCCCTTAAGATTTGCCATAATTGTTTGAAGTTAAATCATTCAGCTGTCGAGTGCCGCAGCGAGTTTAGGTGTTTCACATGCGGAGAGGCGCACCATGCGCTGCTGCACGTGGACTACTGCGCAGCGTCCGCCGACGCCGGCCGGGGCTCGCTCCCTGCGCCCGCGCACACCACCCCGCCGCATCCTATTGTTCACTCGTCGCAAAACAATAACTGCCATGCGTCTTCGATGCATAATAAAAACTATGCAGATATACTAGGCACAGCTATAGTTAATGTTGTAGATGTTTTTGGTAATGAACAGCCGTGTCGTGTTTTGATCGACTCGGGCGCACAGTCTAAATTTATAACAATAAGTTGCTTAGAGCGTTTAGGTTTACAACGTTTTAAATGCCCTTATAATATTTATGGCTTATCGGGTGAAAATGTAAAAACGTACGGTATGACGTCATGTACGGTTAAGCCCCGGAATAGTTGTAATCCGGTGTTTACAATTGATGCCGTAATACTTGCAAAAATTACTTCAGATTTACCTACATTTGATATTCCCAACAATGTAGTTAAAGAATATAAAAACTTAGTTTTAGCGGATCCTTTGTTTTACAGACGTTCTGTAATTGATATTATTTTATCGGGAGACGTTTTCCCACACATCTATGATGGAAATCGAATCGTATTCGGTCCATCACTTCCTTGTGCATTAAGTAGCATATTTGGCTACGTAATAACTGGGAAGTTAGAAGTAACGTGTGCTTCAAATAATAATTGTTTGTCGATGACGTCAAACTTAGTGTCGTACGCTAAGGATGATGACGTCATTGATACGTGTCTTCGGCGATTCTGGGAGATTGAGGCCTCACCGTGTGAGGTACCAGCCGATCCTCTAGAGCAACAAGCCGAGGAGTTGTACTCGTCGCGAACATACCGCGACGCCAGCGGCAGGTACGTGTGCCCACTGCTGCTGCGCGAGCGCCGCGCGCCGCTGGGAGCCTCCCGCGCCGCCGCCGAGCGCCGCCTGCTGCAGCTGGAGCGCCGCCTGGCCCGGGACGCCGCGCTGCGCGACCAGTACGTCGCCTTCATGCGCGAGTACCAGCACCTCGGTCACATGGAGCCGTACTCCGGCGCCGAGCCCAGCCGGTACCTCATACCGCATCATGCAGTGGTCCGCACCACCAGCACCACTACGCCGGTGCGTGTCGTTTTCGATGGTTCAGCGAATACTTCGAACGGCGTTTCATTAAATGATAACCTCTTGTGTGGTAAAAAATTACAGCAGGATCTTTTAAAAATCATAATTAACTTTAGACTTTACGATATTTGTTTTACAGCTGACATTACAAAAATGTACAGATGCGTTTTAATCGATCCAGCGGAACGTAAATACCAACAGATTTTATGGAGGGAATCGCCGAGTGAACCGATTCAAGTTTTTGAATTAAAAACGAACACCTACGGCTTGCGTAGTGCACCGTTCATAGCTGTGCGTACGTTACGCCAGCTGGCGCACGACGAGGCGGAGCGACACCCGCGGGGAGCGCGGCTGCTGCAGGATGGCTTCTACGTCGATGACTTGTTGGGATCTACGCCCACGTTAGAAGATGCTTGCACGTTGCAAGATGACGTCATCGATATACTTAAACGAGGTGGATTCGCGCTGAGAAAGTGGGCGAGCAACTCGCCTGAGCTGCTAGCTAGGGTCGGTGCGGAGCAGTGTACACCTATCAACTTTGATGAAGACGCGTCGTCTTCCATAAAAATCCTTGGGCTGAAATGGGACCCAAAGGATGATTGTTTTTCATTTGAGTATAATTTTAAAGATAACACATTTACAAAACGTTCGGTTTTAAAATTGTTAGCGAGCATCTTTGATCCTGTAGGTTTTCTAGCACCGTGTGTTTTCTTGGCTAAATGCCTCTTACAGGATATTTGGAAAATTAGTAAGGGCTGGGATGAACCCATGCCGTCTCACCTTCGCGAGAGGTGGGAATCATTTATTACATCTTTGTCACTTTTGTCCAACCTTCGTATCGAGCGTCACTTGCTCATTAAAGACTTTACTGACGTTCAGATAGTCGCCTTTTGTGACGCTTCGACGCGTGGTTATGCTGCTTGTCTTTATGTCCGCAGTGTTGACAAAAATAACCTAGTTAAAACTAGATTACTTGTTTGTAAAACAAAAGTAGCCCCGATTAAACCGCTCTCCATTCCAAGACTTGAGTTAATGGCATGTGTTTTATTATCAAAATTAATTTTATTTTTAAAACAAAACCTTACAGAGTTAAATTACAAGGTTGTAGCTTTAACTGATTCCAGTGTTGCACTAGCGTGGTTGCAAACGCCACCATATAAATTAAAAACGTTTGTCAGTAATCGCGTGGTGCAAGTTGTAGAAGTAGTGCCGCCGAACTGTTGGTATCACGTGGGCAGCGGCGACAACATGGCAGATGTGTGCTCGCGCGGCGCGGCGCCCGGCGCGCTGCTCGCTGACCGGCAGCGCTGGCTCCACGGCCCGCAGTGGCTCACCCGCGACAAACAACAGTGGCCGATTAGCACATTTTACGTTAGAGACGAAACAGATGTTTTAGAACTTAAGTCGAACACTGAGAGTTTTAATTTAGTTACAAATAGCGAACCAAATGATAATGAAATATTTTTAAAATTTTCTTCTTTTAATAAATTGCAGCGTGTCACTGCGTGGTGTTTGCGTTTTATAAATAATTTACGTAAAAATAAATCTGATAGGAATTTTAAAATTTTGACGACGATTGAATTAAATATTGCACATGACCTTATAATTAAATTAACTCAAAATCAATTTTACTTTAACGAAATTTCATCGTTGAAAAATAATAAAACTTTTATACCTACTTTGAAAAAACTATCACCGTTCTTGGATGGAGCAGGGTTCCTCAGGGTGGGGGGTAGAATCTCTCAATCGAGTCTACCCTATAATCAAAAACATCCTTTACTTTTACCTAAACGTAGTCACGTAACAACATTAATTATTGAAAACTTACATCGTACATACTTACACGTGGGACCTCGTACGTTACAAGGCATCCTTAGCCAGAAGTACTGGATCGTATCCGCTCGTAGTGTGATCCGATCGGTGCTGTCACGCTGCGTCGTGTGCTTTAAATGTAATCCACGCCTGGCTCAGCCGAGCATGGGTACGTTACCTAAGCCTCGGTTAGAACCAAACAAGGTTTTTCATCACGTTGGTGTTGACCTAGGTGGACCTTTCTATGTAAAGGAGCACAAAAGACGCAACGCAAAGGTATACAAAGTATATCTTTGTCTGTTCGTTTGCTTTTCTACAAAAGTAGTACATCTAGAGGTCCTTACTGATCTGTCGTCAGACTGTTTCCTGGCTTGCCTGGATAGGTTCGTCGCGCGTCGTGGCTTGTGCTCAAGTTTGTACTCAGATTGTGGTACAAACTTTGTAGCAGCAAACAAGCACTTAAAAGACGTTGTAAAATTCTTAAAAACCAAAACGTCTTACAAGCTTTGTCTGATGGTTGTTCACTTCGCAACATTACGTGGAAGTTTAACCCTCCGAGTGCCCCCAACATGGGTGGTCTCTGGGAGGCCGGAATTAAGTCGGCGAAGTACCATCTATTACGTGCCGTGGGTGACAAGTCCTTAACGTTTGAGGAGTTGTCTACCGTTTTTTGCAAGGTAGAAGCCGTGATGAATTCACGACCACTTTGTCCACTTTCTGATAACCCCAACGAATTTGCGGTTTTAACAGCTGGTCGGTGACCTTGTTTTAATAAAGTCAGAGTTGACACGCCCATTGCAGTGGCCACTGGGTAGAATCTTAGAAACTTTTCCTGGACCTGACCGCGACGTTCGTGTAGTCAGTGTCAAAACTGCCGGTGGTTGTTTTAAGCGACCGGTCAATAAATTATGCCCATTACCATTTTCTCATTAAATACTTTGCATCTAACATTCGTAATGCTAGATATTAGATATTTTAGTTAGTGTTAAGTTTACATTCTATTACTTTGATATAAAAACTTTGATGAGTCTTTGAACTCAAATACCTTATTAATACTTTGAATTTCATATTTATCTTTGATTTTCCTTTATGTGGAAATCATTACAATGATTTCGGTGGGGGGTATGTTGGATTCTTGCATGTTGAGGGTAGTATTTCTACCCTGCACAAATCTTCTGTAACTACCCTCGGCTGAAGTCGGTGTTGAGACGCCGTCGAGAGCGTCTCTGAGTAGAGTAAAAGACTTTGAACACGTTGGTCGTTTGTGCATGAGCTCTTGTAGTGCCGTCCTATCACGCATTTACTGACGTTCAGTGAAGTGTTGGAGTATTACAACGTTTGTAATACTGTGCTGCAGCAGTGTTTGTGCCAACAGACGCCCTTGGACAATAACCTAAAACCTTGGTGCTCCACTTACGGAGGCTGGTGGTGGAAGCTTGAGGTTTGTGCAACTTTGAATATTATCTTTGACAGGCAAGAGTTCGTAATTCAGCCGCTCATTGAAATCATTGTAAATTCCTTGAATTAAATACCTAAAGGTCCTTCGAATCAGCGCATACTTTGACCAGCCCGAACAAGTGAATTAAAGTGTAAATATCCACCTCAAATTAACATTTTAGTTATAAAAAACACATTTCTAGTGCCGTACCTTGTGTTTATAGGTGATTTTAAGTGTTTTCAGACCATACACATTTTTAAGTGACAGGTAACTTTATTTGCGTAAATGTTGTATTTCTTTCGTTTTAAATCACTCGATACACAATTTTATTCGTAATTTGTATCTTAAAGTAGGTTCTTTGGTAACTTTGTCAAGCAAAAGTAACGTTTAAAGTTCCCAAAAACCGTTCACATTGCTACCCACATAGCATCTTTTTGTTTGAAAAGTAGTTAAAACTACATAAATTCACTATGAACACGCACAGTTCCTGCGTTGCATGAACTAAGCAAGTACAAAGAGCAATGTAAACAGTTATTGACAGAAAGAGACGATAATGAGTTAGAAACTTTGCAAGTAATTAACAGAAATTCCAATTTAAAATCTGAATTAAATACCCTGAACACTCAATACTTGGAGACTAGAGATGAAAGGGATCGTTTGAAGAGACAAACTCAAGACTTTGACCGCTGTTATGAAGAATATGACAGTAATTTAAACATCATAACTTTACTCCGTTCCCAACTCTCAAGTGCTCAAGCACGAGTGAATCAGCTTGAACTAGATGCAACACAAATTAAATCAGTTGAAACACAAAACCTTTTTCACAACTTAGTCAAAAATTCTAGTCAATTGAGTTTGGTAACAAGTGATTCACAAACAATAACTATTGATTTGACCAACGATAAATCAATGTCAGTATTATCACAAGGCAGAGTAGTATTAATAACAGTCATAATAAGCTGAAAAAGTATGTCAGGTTACAGAGATTTATAAGAAAAACTCTATTTATTAAAAAGGATAGTATTATAAAGAAGCATATAGGTTTAAGTAAAAATTATAAATCCGTTATTCAGAAGTGTAAATTGTTTAGCCAGGAGGTGGATATCATTAGGGAAAATTATGAATGTGACATAAATACCTTAAACATTAAATTAAGTGAGTTACATCTATCTTTGAACAAAATGACACAGCGGTACAATAGTGCACAAAAGGAAATAGATCAACATGTTATAGCATTAGATGAACTTTTATTGCTTTCTAAATATAATGAAGAGCGTTTTGAATCACTAACTAACTAGACTCAGAGATATCATGTGAATTAAACTCCCAAGGCCAGGAATCAAGTGTTAAAGCAGTGTATAATAGCTTACATATAAGTCAAAGACCCATCAAAATGTATTGTGATGATATTGGTAAAAATATATCCTCTAAACTGTATAATAACTCTTGGAAAATGTTAAATTATTGCATGCCTGGAGGCTCAGTTAGAGATATAATAGATAAGGTACTAAATAGCAGTCACCATCCTGATACCACTGTAATTTTATTTTTTGGGAGGAGAGGAAATGTTAACCTCAAAGAATTTTCTAACTATTTAATTAAATTACAAAGCCTCAATGTGTATAAAATAATTATGTTTACATTTCCTTATATTAGGGATGCCACTCAGGAAAATGCTATTAGATATAAGCTTAACATGTGTCTACATAACTATGTAGGCTCAAATAATATAAATTTAAGTAGTACCTCGAGTATGTTACTCAAAATAATAGATATTAATTGTATAATTAAGTTTCATTTTATATTGACTAGAAATAGGTTTATTTTATCAAATAATTTATTAAGACAGGTAGCGAATATGCTATTACATTATTTATTTAATAAATCAGCTAATTGTTTAGCTTTTGATATTGCTGCTTCTATTGAGCAGTCAAATAAATTGACATATTACAGTGATACTTGCAGTACCACTATTTTAACAGGTACAGATATTGTACCTAATTGTTTAAATTAATTAATCAGACAACAGAGGTTTCAGCTTCTAGCACAATTTTAAAAAGTATTTTGTCAAACAAAACTAAAATATTAATTGTTTAAACTTAGTTCATCAAAATATACGAGGTATTACAGAGAAAGTTTTAGAAATTGAATTGTTTTTGAAATGAGAGCAAATAGATATTTTATGTATCACAGAGCATTTTTTAAGAGATTTTCAAATTGCAAGCATGTTTAATTTAGATCAGTATCAACTTGCTAGTTCGTTTTGTAGAAAATCAGCAATTCATGACTTACAGGACGCTCTAACACTTTTACAAAAACGTAATTTATCTCATTTACTTTTCTGTGATGATCCGCTAGCTCTCTCGAACTTCCTTATAGAGACACTTTCTGACTGTATCAAACAAAGTACGACACTATCATGTGTAGCAGTAAAATAATTATACAGCCATGGATAACCCCGGGAGTTCTACGCAGCATTAAAAATAGGAACAAAATGCAAAAAAGAATCCGTAGCGACCCCCACAATGAGATTCTTAAAATTACCTACCGACGATACAGAAATTATGTAATAATCTAGTAAAAAAGTTGAAAAGTAAATATTACAGAGACAACATAACAAAGTCACTAAATAACAACAAACAGCTATGGAAGAGTATAAAAGATTATACTTACACAAATAAACGACACAATTCAAATACTGAATTACTAAATCTTAAACCTACGCCTTTGGAATCCACTAACTTTATTAACGATTATTTCTCCAATATAGGCAAACAGCTAGCAAATAAAATTCAAACATCATTAAACTCAAATAATCTGCCATCAATAAATAAAAATCTGACGGCACATTCCTTCGTTCTATTGTATACCGACACTAATGAAGTTAGAAACATTATATTAAATATGAAAGCAGGTAGCTCCCCGGGATGGGATAATATACCCAGCGAATTTTTAAAAATTGCAGTTGAGGAAGTGGCTCCAATCATTGCTCATATGATCAATATATACTTCGACCAAGGTATATTCCCCACGCCGTTTAAGCAGTCTTTAGTTACACCTATTCACAAGGGTGGCGATAGAGAGGACATAAATAATTATAGGCCTATATCGGTCCTAAGTGCCATATCCAAAATTTTTGAGAAAATAGTTAATAATAGACTTGTTATCTATTTAAATAAATTTAAGATACTTGCATCCTCACAGTTTGGATTCAGACAAGGAAAATCGACAGAAGATGCAATTATAGAGCTAAGCTCTTTTGTAACAGAAAAACTAGACCAACGCAAAAAGTGCCTGTCGGTTTTCCTTGATCTGAAGAAAGCTTTTGACACCGTCTCTGTGCCAATACTGATCCACAAGCTAGAGAATATTGGCATAAGAGGTAACCCCCTTGCTCTCCTCAAGGACTACCTCTCTGAGAGAAAGCAAAAGGTGAAATTACTCGAGCATGTTAGCGAGGAGGCCACGATGACATATGGCGTTCCGCAAGGAAGCGTATTAGGACCTACCTTATTCCTAATATATATCTATGGCCTCTGTAGTATGAACATACCAAATGCCAAAATACTGTCGTATGCCGATGATACCGTCGTCGTTTTTGCCGAAAAGTCATGGGAAGCAGTCAAAAACGCCACTGAAAAGGGTTTAAAATGTATTGCACTGTGGTTAAAACAAAATCTTCTATCACTGAATACCTCAAAAACGAACTACGAGTATATATGCTATAGTTTATACAACAATTCTCAACCACAACGGAGTTTTGACATAAAAATACATGAGTGTACTACTGGGGATGCTTATTGTGATTGCCCTAATATAACAAAGGTTACAGAAACCAAATATCTTTTTTTTTTTTTTTTTGTTCTCGCGGTGAAATGCATTTACGCACCGTACCCCCTACCTGGGTGGCGGGGGGCGTGTGTGGGACTCCCACCTGAGCAACTGACACGTCGCCCAGGGGACTACCCACTAAAACACCGCGGCGCTCCGTCTTCGCCTTGGTGGTGAAGCCGTGGGGCCCGGACCGGCGGCCCTACGCCACGACTTCACCGGCGATGGGCCCGTCTACTGCACGACGGGCCCATTTTGACCCCCCCGCGGTGAAGGGGGGCCTGTGGGAACAACCGGGAGCGCCCGATTGTTCCCACCCGTCGACGGTGGTGGACCGTGCAATGCGGGCAGGTGGATTCCCACGTCCCCCGCCCACTGGCCACCACCAGGCTGGACTTGGGCGCGATCGCGCCTCGTCCGGCCCCTTCGACGTCTGCGGTGCGGGGGCGCGAGAGGATCGTTCTCACGCACCCGCTCCGCAGCCTCCTTCTGCGACATGACGTCCTCGCAGAAAGAGGCCACCGCGACCCAGACCGCCTCGGAGCCCAGCATGGCGTACACCAAGCCGGGCAGCGAGAGGTCCGGGCCAGCGGACGCCTGGAGGCGACGACGTGGCACATCCCAGGCCGGACATTCGGCCAGGGTGTGCCACGCTGTGTCGTCCGGCGCGCCACAGTGGTGGCACGCCGTGGATTCCTCCCTTTGAATCCGGCACAGGAAATGTCCAAAGCTGCCATGCCCGGACAAGACCTGCGCCAGACGGCAGGTAAGGAACCCATGCCTCCTGTCGATCCATCCCTCAATGACTGGACCGACGGCGTCCAGGGTCCACCGCCCGTCGTCCGCGTTGGCCATCTCCGCCGTCCACCGGCGGAACATGACCTCGCGGGCCCTTCGCCAGACGGCGACCCTCTCTTCCGGTGCTGCGGGCTCCCCCTGAGCCCGCTTGTCCGCCGTCCAGTGGTAGACGGCGGCCAGCACCTCGGCCTCAAAGTACCATGGCGGAGTGCCCGCCATGGCACATGCCGCCCCGTGACTAACCGTGCCGTAAGCCCGCGCCATTCGCTGTGCGATGGCGCGTTGGGGCTTACGGAGCAGGGCACGGTTAGTCGCCACCAGATCGTGCGCCCACACGGGCGCACCGTAAAGGGCCATGCTGCGTAGCACGCCGGCATAAAGGCGCCGGCATGCCACAGCAGGCCCCCCGATGTTTGGGAGGAGCCAACTAAGGCTCCTCGCCGACTTTAGGAGGCGTTCGCGGAGCAGGCGGAAGTGCTCCGCGAACTTCCACCGGCATGAAATGGTGAGGCCCAGATATTTTATCTGGGCCTGCACCTCCACCCTCCTGCCGGCCACCACGACGTGGGCGTCCGGCGGTGGCTCCCCTCGAGGCCCATGGAAGTATATGGCCTCGGTTTTGGGGAGCGCCACTTCCAGCCCCAGCCGCCCGATACGTCGGGCGACCAGGGTTCCCCCCACCGACGCCCGGTCGGCCGCCTCCCCGAAGTTTCGCCCCCGCGCCGTGACGAGGGTGTCGTCCGCATAGCAGACGACACCAACGCCATCGGGGAGGGCGCCCCGGAGGAGCCAGTCGTAGCCTATGTTCCACAGGAGTGGTCCTAGGACCGACCCCTGCGGAACGCCCGACTCCACCGGCCGCCGCCTCATGCGGCCGTCCCTGCCGACGAACAGTACCTCCCGGCCTTGGAGGTAGTCCGTCAGCAGGACCCTCAGGTATGGAGGCACTCCGTGATACCGGAGCGCCTCCAATATTGTGGCGTGGGGGATGGAGTTGAAGGCGTTCTTTATGTCGAATGACACCGCCATCACCCCTCCCCCCGCCCTCGCCCCCTCCTGGGTGATGCGCTTCACCTCCAGAAGCGCATCCACCGTGGACCGGCCCGTCCGAAACCCGTACTGGGCCTCGGACAAGTCAGGGCCGGTCCCCAGAAACCAAATATCTTGGCATCATCGTAGATCAAAGACTTTCATGGTATCCTCATGTAAATCATATGATAGGAAGAACTAGAAAATTAAGCTGGATTTTTAAGTCCTTGAGACACATCCTACCGAAATGTGGTCCATCGGTAATTCCTATTTCCAGCACAGGAACCACTGAAAGTAAAAAAATAGAAAAAAACTGGCGAAAATATTTTAAATCGGGTATACGTTTTCTTGGCTCAGTCAATATTAACATACTGTATTCCCATTTGGGGTGGTGCTGCTAAGACTCAGTTTCATAACCTAGAAATATCGCAAAGAACCCTTATTAAGGTAATGTATTTTAAAAAGAAACTTTTCTCTACTGACTTACTATATCGGATCAGTGGACTGATGTCTGTCAGAAAACTATATATCATCCAGACTGTTCTCAAAACTCACAAATCCCTACCTTTTAATCCCTCTTATTTAGATAAACGGCGAAATGATATCGTAGCTCCACTGGCTTCCATCAAAACAACCTTCGCCAGTCGGCAATTTAAGTGGCTCTCAGCCTATCTGTATAACAAAATAAATAAAGTATCTTACTTATACGACAAGAATTATTTTGAGTGCAAAACGAACCTAACAAATTGGATTAAGTTGAAATCGTATGAAGAATCGTATGAAGTTGAAATCGTATGACTTATGATTTATTTATTAATTTGTTATTACAAGTAATATTTGTATATGTTACGGCTAATACCCGAAGTGCGGCTACACCTAGTTTTAGCCGGTTAGAACATCAATAGGTTAGGTTAGTTAGGTTACTTTTTTGATACCACCCAGAAAAAGGAGTGCCGCGTAGCGGGACTCCGTCGATTCATGGTTGAAGCCAGTTTTTATATACATAGGATTATCTTATTATTTACAGTTTTCCATATAAACAACACTTCTAACCGGCTAAAACTAGGTGTAGCCGCACTTCGGGTATTAGCCGTAACATATAGATTCACATACACTCACCCGCACACACCTACGCCAACACACACGCAAACAAATACACCAACGTACATACACACACACACTTACACATACACACATACACACACACACACAAACACCAAATTTTCTAATTTGCCACGCTAAATTCTAAAGCAGTAACAGTTGCACATTCCAAAAAAACGGAGACGTTTAATTATCCGAAGCGACAGTGAGAGTGAGTCTGATTCGATTAGAAATTACGTGTCAAGCAATATTACCGCCTCAGACCGTATGTCAAAGAAATGGTCACGCCCTAGGCGTCAACAACCGTCTATTATACCTTTTACGGAAACTTCAGGTATGAATAAAGAAATGTCTACTATATTAAAAGACGCAGAACCGGGAGCTTTTTATAGTCTTTTAGTGCCTGATGAAATTTTCGATATGATTGCAGAACAGACTAACTTATTTGCCTTACAATCTTGCGAATCCAGAAATTTAAAACCTTCATCAAGATCTCATGCTTGGAAACCAACGAACAAACATGAAATTAAACGTTTCTTTGGACTTATTTTATATATGGGTCTTGTAAGACTCCCAAAGCTAAGTTATTACTGGAGCAAAGATAAAATATTAGAACAAACATTCCCATCTACCATCATGAGCCGAAATAGATTCGAAATTATTCTACAGTATTTACATTTCAGTAATAACGAAACAGCAAATAAATCTGATCGAATCTTTAAGATAAGGCCGATTATAGACATGGTCAATATTACATTCCAAAAATATTATTCACCAAAAGACGACATTTGTGTAGACGAAAGTCAGGTGCCATTCAGAGGACGTATTGTCTTTAGACAATACAACAAAAGTAAACGCCATAAATATGGTTTAAAGCTTTTTAAACTGTGCACTATCCCGGGGTACACCTGCAAATTTTCATTGTATAGCGGTAAAAATATCGACACAGTGAACACCACGCCTACTAAAGTGGTAATGTCTCTTTGTAGCCAAATATTGAACAAAGGGCACACTTTGGCGACAGATAATTGGTACACAAGCTTAGAGTTGGCTTATAATTTACTGGAACATCAAACACACTTGATTGGGACTATCAGGAAAAACCGAAAAGGTTTACCTAATAGTGTAGTAGAAGCCAAACTTCAAAAAGGAGACTTCATGGCTATGGAAAACGAGGACGGTATTACAATTTTTAAATGGAAAGATAAGCGGGATGTGATGATGCTGTCTACTAAACATTCTGATAGAATGTCAACAATCACTAAAAAGGGCAAACAGGTAACTAAACCGAAAATGATTTTGGATTATAATAAGTCAAAGGGATCTGTCGATATGAGCGACCAAATGTCGTCGTATTCGTCTCCCTTGCGCAAAACTGTAAAATGGTACAGGAAACTTGGCATTGAGATTTTGTTGAATACGTGAGAACCACATTTCTGTTTAACTTGTTTTGATAATTTCATCGATACGTGTAGTTGTTATTTTTAGTTAATTGATTTAAGTTTTCTGATTGCATTTTTGTTTTAGTGGTTATTTTCGTAGCATTCCCTGATATTTTGTATATCTGTAAAATTTTTTTTTTTAAAGAAGTTTTTATGTTTGTTTTATATTTGTTTCATTACGTGCATTATAATAATTTTAAGTTCAAATGTGATTAAAAACATACATGATGAAATTAAGTTGTTTTCTTACTTTTACTACATATCCTGAGGAGTTTGGCCATATTTCATAAAATTTTCTAAGTAGCTGTGTCCCCTTGAAAAGGATTATTCTGGAGCGCCACGCCGGCCACACGCATACACAAAATAAGCGATACGCGTGACCGGCGGCCCAAAAATACATTTAGAATATGCCTTTCGCTTGAGGTCACCGGTGACCCCCATGGCGTTTAACTTGTTAACAGACACAAGTGGAACCATACTAGCATAGACAAACCAGGTTGCCTACGTACAATCTGAACCAGCAGCAAATTTGAGGATTCTTCATCTTCTTCAAGCAGCATTTCCTTGGAGGTTTCACTGCCTTCAAACAGCAAACATTGAAGACTACTAAGTAGTACCCAGCAAGCAGCAAACCTTGGAGGCTACTTACCTTCAGCCAGCAGCAAATCTTCTCGTGTTCATCGAGGGGCAACATTTATTTGGGACACGTTCTCTTCTCGTCAGAGGGGAGGGAGCTCGTCGCGTAAGCAGCAGTAGCAGCAGTTTCAAGTATGAGCTTTCCAATTTTCTAAGCGTGATGGAGTTAGATAACCTTGTTGAGAACCAAAAAACTACTTATGTCGCTATCAATCGCTTATTTATCAATTTGAAAAAAGATAGTTCAGAGAGAAAGTCGTCTCCTGATTACTTTAAAAGAAAATTAGTAACACTCGAGAATTTGTGGACTGAAGTGCAAAACAATCATAATACAACTGTGTCAGTACGAGGAGATAAAAGAATATCCTTACATTCTCAACTCAGAATATGAGATAGCAAATCGGTTATATCAGGTCTCTAAAACTCATATCGTAGTGGACGTCTTCAACCTGCATCGAGAATTTGTCCCTTCGTCCACGTTCATAACCAAGATTTCATAACTGGTTATGAAAAAAGACTTTTTTCACTGTTTCATAACCAGTTATCAAACAATACTTTATTATCCATTTTCACAACCAGAACCTCCTATTCATGTATGGTCTCCTGGTACTTTTTCGGAATAATGAGTTCAAACATTCAATCGGGACTGTCGAACATGTTGTATAATAATAGGAACTGTATGGTGCTAGTTTGCTGGCTAGTTTTCACTGTCATAGATAAGTGATAGATAATGCGTTTCAAGTGTCAAATGTTTATTGTTGTGGAAAGTCATACTGAAGAAGTAATTTTATTGTCCTCTTTTTGTAAATAACGATGGAGTTTATTCCTACTAAACGAGGAGGGACAAAATTAATTTTTGAAGACCGGGAATACCATCTCCGAAAAACATATGTTGAGGGTAATACATTTTGGCATTGCAATCATACCAAGCAATGTAAGGGAAATTTAACACTAAGTCTCGAAAAAATCTTGATAAAAGGTAATCCCCACATCTCAGACTGTGAACCAAATGCTGCTAAATATATCATATCTCGTAAGATGGTTCAGTTGAAGAAAAAAATTTGCGAGAATTACGATCCTATTCAAAAACAATTTGAAGCAGCAATATGCGAACTAAAGGATGATGGTTTGGATATGATTGCGGAGCTGCAGACATATGAAAATATCAAAAGTGGCTTGTACAATGCACGAAATAATGTATTGAAAGTTCCCAAACTTCAACATAAACTGCCCAAGGACGTGATAGTGCCCGAGAAGTTCGAGAAATACCTAATAGGTGACTATAATGATAAGATCAGAATTCTCATTTTTTGTTCACCGGACACTGGAAGTATTTTACAAGACTTTGAAGTTTATTTACTCGATGGTACTTTCAAAGCATGCCCGCTACCTTTCAAACAAATCTATAGTATCCACGGTTACAATGCTGACACAAAAAAAGTGATTCCGTTGTTTTTTGCCTTTCTTCAGGGAAAAACAGCTAAAACTTATCAAACATTGTTTGATATAATTAAAACAAGATTTCCAAACTGGACTCCATCTAAGATATTGTTGGATTATGAAAAATCCGCTATGAATGCTGTTCGGAGAATATTTCCAGATACGACAATAAAGGGCTGTTTTTATCATTTTTGTAGCAGTCTCTTTAAAAAATCCAAAAAGTTAGGAATAAAATCAAGAGTTCAGAGGAGGCATGTTGCACGATGTGCTGGCCTGGCACGTTTACCCTTACAATATATTACTGCGGGCTATAACTACATAATGAAAAAATCTCCGAAAAATGAGGAAGTAGCAAAGTTTAATGATTATTTTAATCGATTTTGGTTAAAGGATGTGCAATTTATTAAAACGTGGTGTTGTCAAGGAGAAGAAATAAGAAATACTAATCATGTAGAAGGGTGGCATTCTAGACTAAACCGTTTTGTTGGGCAGAAAAGGCCATCCATAGCAAAAATATTGGACATTTTAGAAAAGGAATTTAAAATGAGAAACACAAAAACTAAACGAAAAAATTATAACTACGCCGAAATCGACAAAGAAATTAATCAAACAATAGAAGAATTAATGGCAAAAAAAATAAATGTCGGTCATTGTTTAGAAATAATTGCACCATTTATGATTTAAGTTGACAAACATTGCTCAGAAGGAGCAGCCTTTTTTTTGTTTATGTCGAAGTACATTTATTTTTAACTATTTATCAAAATGATAAATTAAAATAAATATTTTAATTTTTTTGCATGTTTTGATTTTTTTTTTTTTTTTTTTTTATGTAATATAGGTAGCAAACGAGCATGCGGGTCACCTGATGGTAAGTGATCACCGCCGTCCATGACTACCCTCAACACTGTAGGTGTTGGGGGTGTGTTGCTGACCTTTAAGAAAATATATAAATAAAATTGGGCACCGGATACCGCACTCACCGAACGAAACGCAGGAGCATCGTTCCTACTTCACGTCGGTTTCCTGTGCGACGGTGGTATTTCACCGGTCGAGTCAGCCCAGCAATCGCTGCAGACAGAGCCTACAGCTAGACTCTACCACTCAAGAAAACTCGTTTAAACTCATTATTACTTGAAACGCATTATCTATCACTTATCTATGACAGTGAAAACTAGCCAGCAAACTAGCACCATACAGTTCCTATTATTATACAACATGTTCGACAGTCCCGATTGAATGTTTGAACTCATTATTTCGAAAAAGTACCAGGAGACCATACATGAATAGGAGGTTCTGGTTGTGAAAATGGATAATAAAGTATTGTTTGATAACTGGTTATGAAACAGTGAAAAAAAGTCTTTTTTCATAACCAGTTATGAAATCTTGGTTATGAACGTGGACGAAGGGGAATTTGTTCACCGCAGACCCAAAGCCTTATTGTTCCCGAGAAAAGAAAATTCATGAAACCAGCTCCTCTAAAAGCAACACAGCAAGAGCAAGCACCGATTGATTAGCCTCGTTCGTCTTCTACAAAACAAGCCGGCAACAAGCTGAAGCTTATGGAACTGATCAAGAAGCAAACTGTCAATTTTAAAGCATTTACACGAACTGTGAAAAACATCGATATAGAAAATATCAATGAAAAATGGGAGTTCGAATATTCTCTGAAAATACTGCAATCTCGGTGGTCAAATATTGATGCGCTACACTGGGAGATAAAAGGGACTATGGAAGAACAAGACGACGTCTATCAGGAACTTTTTTCTAGACATGAAAGCACAATTAATAATATGATTAAGGCCCTAAACTGTAAGTTGTGGTCAACAGCACACCGACAGCAAACAACTCCGCAAATGGATATCCCAGTTTTCAGTTAAATCTACCAGCAGTGGGTCTCATTTAAAGATCTTTTTACTGAGACGATACATTCTAACCCATCACTATCAGGCGCCCAAAAGATGCAGTATCTAAAAAGCAAAGTCAAAAGGGAACCAGAAACGTTGATCCGTCATCTGCCTATTAGCACCGACAACTACATTATATGTTGGGACATCTTAAACAATCTCTACAACAACAAAAAGGCAATCTTTTCCACATATATAAATTTATTAATGGGTCTGCCTACAATGCAACAGCAATCTTATAATTTAGTAAACAAAATGCATGACACAGTATTTCTACTTCCAAAACCGTCAAAGAAGTGAGAGCATTTTTGGAATTAATAGTTTATTACAGAAAGTTAGTTATTATATTAAGTAAAATAGTAACCACTCACGGAAGCTTCAAAAAATAATGCTTTATAACTAATTTACAATATTTTGAATTTTGTACTTATTTCCTTAAAATATTCACAATTTTCCATCTAAGATCATCGCGATCAAATAAGGGCAATAAAAGAAATATTAATTTAGATAATTTAAACGAGTTAAGTAATTCTTTAATAATGACAAATACGGAAGTTCAGAGTTTATGTAATGCAATTTATATGGCGCTTAGACCAGTACCTGAGTTTGATGGAAATCCGCATGTACTAGTAAGATTTCTCGGAATTTGTGACCAACTTGTGTCGACTTATATTAAACCAATCAACGAATACGACCTTTATAACGCCTTTAATAAATGGCATTCTTAACAAAATTACTGGCCCCGCGGCTAAAACCTTAGCTTCAAATGGTTTTCTTAATTATAAATTTTTTATGCACCATCATTACCTATGTCGAACTTCACGAAGATGTGCCTGCCGCCATTGAAGCGAAAAGACAACTTTATAAAAAGTTTGAAAATGAAGAATCAAACTCATCTCTCACACAGGAATTTGGCGTGGGCCATTCGACAATCTCCATGACTTTTAAAAACAAGAACCGCATTAAGCAATCGTTCTATTCAATTAAAATTGTTTTGAAACCGAAGAGGCTTAGAAAATCGCGTCAAGAAAATGTTGATGAAGCATTAATTCAGTGGTTTAAAATCATGAGAAACAAAAGAATTCCTATCAGTGGCCCTATTCTACAGGAGAAGGCAAATGTTTTTGCCGCGCGTTTTGGTATTCTTGACTTTAATTGTTCTGCATGCTGGATCAGACGTTTTAAAGGTCGACATAACATTGTGGCGGGAATTTTTTTCGGGAATCTTCGTCTGTTGATCAAAATTTAACAACAAACTGGTTGACATCTGTGTGGCCGAATCCACGAAGATAATTCTTTGATGATGAGATATTTAATGCTGATGAGACAGGACTTTTGTACGATCTACGATGCGTACAGTTAATATTTTATTGACTCAGTTTTTGGCAATGAGTCCAATGTTCAGGGACAGCCATTAATTAATTTTCATTTAACATTAAGTTCTACAATAAATTCAGTTACTTAACGGTACTCGTTGGATTTGGTTATTTACATACCTACACAACAATATAGGAAAATTATCCACCCTCCTTACATTCTAACCCGTACATGTTTTGGTCCTTCGAGCAGTTAAAAGGATCTCCCGAGTGCTTCGATATAGCGTTTTTTATCGTTTGGCGTTTCGTTCTGTGAGTTACCAGTGACTATCGAATTAACATTAACATTTAACATTTGCGAATATAATTCGCTTAACATTTCCATCTACACCTGTTCTTTTCACTGAAAACAAACCTCCTGGTCCATCCAAGCTGGCACAGATCATACCGGGCACTCACCTGGTCACCTGTAGCTCCACCAAGACAGGCTGGCCAGGTGACCTAGTTACTTTCTTTACAACCAACAAATTTTAGAGCCTTACAACGTTAAATTAGAAACATTAAAGTTGACGATATTAAAGTAAAATAGGAGTTAGAAGATAAGCTGTGTAACTTGAATAAAAGATGGAATGCCATCGACTCGTTACATCTACAAATCATACATACATCTTACAAGGACTCAGAGTACGAAGATGAGTAAAGTTATTATGAAGACTCTTATGAGAGTATGAAAACTACTCTCAACCAGAAGCTGGCCTCAACAGAACATCTCCAGCAATCGACAACACAGCTGGAAGTACCTGTGTTTACCGGTAGTTACACATAGGCCTACATTTTACAACCTATTTGTTGTTAGTATTCATAATAACAGTTTACTTACTAAGTGCCAGAAAATGCAGCATTTAATAGACAAACTTAGAGGAAAAGCGGAGAGGTTGATTCAACATTTACATATTTCCGCAGATAACTATGATACGGCCTGGGAGTTATAAAATCATCGATACAACAATCCACAAGTCGATCGATACAAAATTTAGATGTCAAAAGGTACTTCGACGTGGGTTCCTGTTTTAGTCCACCTGATTTTGATTTGATTGACAATAAGGTGGCCCGCAAATCGCCACGAGCTAAGTTTATGTTCAACAGCAAACAACATAAACAAGGAGCATAGAGTAAATCATCTTCCGACGAATGATGAAGAAATTTTATTAACAACTTTGAAAATCAAAGTAAAAGTCGCAGACGGAACTTACATAACATTTAGAGCATTTCGGTAGCCGGCATAGACATGCACATAAACAAGCTAGAGGAATAGTCTCCATAGATTGCTTATCAATACACAACAATCATAACTTTCTAACACAGGCTTTGATCGTTTCGCGGGTAATAAACCAATTACCTAACACTTTATTTGGACAACAACAATGGCCACATCTGCATAACATAACATTAGCGGATCCAGATTACAACATTTTAAAATCAATCCACATCCTTTTAAGCGCTTAGATATATTCCGAAATTATTTATTATAATTATGAATGGACTGGTAAAAGGCCCGTGACATGCACCCATAGCTCAGCAACAAAGAAGGGGTGGATCATCTGGTTCCATAAAAACATTTTATTGTAATGTCGTCATCAACAATCTGGATGAAATCTCGAAGTATTGGGAAATCGAGGATATTTCTGACTTATCAAGAACTGTATCGGAGGAAGACCACTACTGCGAAAACTTGTACCAATTAACAACACGTAGATTAGAAAACGGGATGTATGAAGCCCCGCCCTACCTTTAAAGCCAAATTTTGAAAAGCATCTTGGTCCATCAAAAAATAAGGCCGTCGGCCAGTTTATGCAACTAGAAAGAAAGATGGGTTCAAACGTTGAAATTGGAAGGAGTTTCAAACAATTTGTAAGCGAATATCAATAATTAGGTCACATGCGGCCAGCTGATATCAGTTCTAAGCCAACCTTTTTCCTGCCCTCATCATGGCGTGCTAAAAAACGTTTCCTCTACTACCCTCAGGGTTGTTTTTAATGCGTCGGCGAAAACCTCAACTAACCAAAGCTTAAATGATTTAATGGAACAAGGCCCAAATTTACAAAAGGATCTCATTATAAAGTGTAGGCAACACAGATACGTCATAACAGCTGATATCCAAAAAATGTTTCGCAACTTTAACATCCGTCCATCCGATCAACCCTTACAGACGATAGGGTGGAGAGATTCGCCATTCGAACCGCTCAAAGAGTATCACCTAACCACAGTAACTTACGGAACCAAAGCTGCGCCCTACTTAGCAACAAGAACATTGAAACAACTCGCGATCGATGATGGAAAACAATACTCGATGGCAGCGTTACAACTAAAAGATTCATTCTACATGGATGACCTGATGTGAGGAGATCGAAAAAACACGCAGACTATGCAACAGCTGACATCAATCCTAAAAGGTGCCGGTATGAATCTCAGAAAGTGGTCCAGTAACGAGCCTGAGTTAGTGAAACATCTACCTAAAGAACAACTCAACGACACTTTAGAATTCAAATGCACCGAGTCAAGAAAAACATTCGGTCTAAAATGAATACCTACAACCGATACATTTACGTTAGAGAGTAATCTACCATTACAAGACAGTTACTATCCAACATAGCAAAGATTTACGATCCGCTGGGTTGGTTGTCACCTGTCACATTATTACGTACATTATAATATCAATATATTTTTTTATTATTTATTTAATTTTTTGTTCCATTATATAAAATGAGGTGCAAAGTTTCTGATGTTGATGTAACTTTGTGTTTTGACTCAAAACCTATGTTTTTTATTTTGTTTTTTTATAGGTCTGATTCAGTGTACACTAGTAGTGTGGAGGAGGTAGAGGCGGCACACGCAGCACAACAAGAAAGCAGCTGCCTCGGTGAGTTCTGCCGTCGCTTCTGTCACAAAGACCAAAAAGCGAAGGATCAACCCGGTGGCTGACGTCCGAGCGTTGACGCCATCCTCTTCAAGGTAATTACATTCTATTTTTCTTTTAGTTTATTTTTGTCATACGTTTGTGTACTAAAAAATCAGAATATTAAAAAAAAACAATAAGCGATAAATAGTGTGGTAACATGTTATTTTCCTGTGATGAATATAAAATAGCTCAATTGGAGCAAGTTTGTAAGTTTTATCGTCTGTAGATTTATTAGTATCTTTATTATTTTATAATAAGAGACATAATTTATGATTATGGGTGTAATTGGTAATTTCTGGAATTACTGAACCGATTTATTTATTTAAAATATTATATACGATATGTTTAAAATGAAGAAATATAAAGCGGCGTTATAAAAGAGTGACTAGGCTTTTTTTTAACAAAAACCTTTTTTTACTTATTAATAACGTTTATCAGTAAACTCCGATTTCATAATTTTCCTATTTATTTATTTTTACCAGGAAAAACTAAAAAAAATATAAAATCGATATGTAGATATGATATTCCATCGCATGATTGAAAACAAAAACTTTTTAAATGTTAAAGCAGCAATCAATCGTTTTGGATGCTGAAGTGCTTATTTACTTATAATACGCTCATTAAGTTCGTATTTAATCTTTTGCAGATCAAAGAAAGCCACCAAAAAAGCATCGTCCTTATTTAGCATCATTAGTAAGGACGAACAGAGTGCTAATAAAAAGGAAACGAAGGGCAACTTGGCGAGCAACTTCACATCCCGCTTGTCCTCGGGGCAGTGCCGTCGCAGCGCCCCCACCTGTGGAGACTTTTACATCGAGGTAAAAGTGTACTACACGGAGTACGCGCGGAACACACCTCCGGATACTCGCTACAGGAGCACCATGGCGAGCGAGAAGCTGCAGTGCAGCGAGACTTCACCGCAGTGGGAAGCGCTGCAGGACTTCCTCGGCAAGGCGCACCGGCTCTACGAAGACGTGGAATCGGTCTACTACTCGAACAACATTAATTTTAAATAATTAATTTTAAGGTTAATAATAAATTTAATTCGGTTAGTATTTTTCAATTATTATTAATATATCCTAGTAAGCAGGTACGCAGGAAGACTTCGTAATTTTTTTCCTTTTTTGTTTTGATTCATCTAATCACCATGCCTTTCTGTTCGGTTTGTAACAAATCAGTAGGATCAACATCTTGGATAGGTCATTTACGCAGCCGTGTGCACAAACAAAATAATTTGTGTGAGTCTCGTATTGCTACGTACCGAATCGCTGCAAATGAGCTTAGCCTACTTAGCATAGATTATTTTTTTTATTCCTTAGGCATAAAAGTGAAATCTCTTATAGATGACGCTTTGAAAACATACTTGTTTAAAAGTAAATTTTGAGCTATATTCTATTTTTTTATTATTTAAAAATGATACGCAGGATGTAAAATCTTTTATAACAAAAAAAAATATTGTTTACCAAAGCTATGATTTTAACACTTTATTTTTAAACGTATTGAATAGTTTAAAAAAGAAAGTGGAAGAGTTTCAGGACAGAGACAGTGGTTGGGCATTTTTAAGTAATTCACATTTAGAGGTAAATGTAAATAAATACCAGCCAATTGGTGGGTCCTCATATTTAACTTTACCTAGATGCATACAAAATAGAAAAGCATGTTTGAATATTCATAACAAAGATCAGTTTTGTTTCTTATGGTGTGTTACAGCAGCTCTTTTTCCAGCTCGTACCCATTCCGAACGGGTCTCTTCATATCCTGATTTCCAAGATGTTTTAAATATTGAAGGTATGTATTTTCCTGTGACGTTCGAAGATATCAATGTTTTTGAGAAAAATAATACTAATTTGAGTTTTATAATCCCACTATATAAGTCAGAAATTAACACCAATAAAAAAACTGTACATCTGTTGTTAATAGATAATGGCATTACTACACATTATTGTCTGATAAAAAACTTGTCGCGGCTTTTACGAAATCAAATTACAGCTCACCACGGTAAGATTTATTTTTGCGATACCTATTTAGTATTTTTTTCTACATGTATTGAACTTTAAAATCATTTATGTAGCGGTATCGTTACTGTTTTACCTGATAAGGGTTCAGCAAACAAAGCTAACACTCCAGTTTCAGAAACGTCAAGTACAAAAACACTTAAACGTCATGTTCCCGCTGCGTTTGCGTACAATATAGTATGCTCTGTTGACGCTAACAAAAACCGTTACGAGTACGTTGCATATCGCGGGTCTGATTGCGTTAACAAGTTTATCGAATATATTTACCGCGATATTCGAGAAAGGAGATTGCGACAAATTGGTCCTTATGACCAATACACAAGTAATAATTTTTTTGTGATAGAGCATAACATATACCTAAACAAAAAAATAATAAAAAAAAAATAACCAACCGGGTTGTACAATCGCGTGGAAAAGTTATTTTTTATATAATTTGGACATTTTCTTCAAATATTTTATTCGTTTTGAATGAATTTAATTTTCAGCTTTACTATTATTGCTAAATATAGGCGTAAAGGGCAAAAATGCGATCTGATTTTAATGAATATTCAATAAAAATATAAAAATAACATTAAAAAGAAACAAAAATATATTCATTACAGTTAATCATGTTTTCTATAATGCATACGTGACGCACAGCAAACAACACGCCTAATCGTGAACATCAGAGTTTTTGAAAAGGACATAAATATATGACTAGTTCCTATGTGAAAAAGGGAGGGCAGTATCCTATTGTGTTAATGAATAATAGAGAAGTGTACAAACGAGACGTAGAATACTGCTGCAAATACGCCAGAAAGAGAGGGCAAGATGTTATCTCCGATAAGAGCATGTCCCGTGCCGTACGAACAAAGAGCCGGGGTCCGGCGTCGGCGCTGTCTATTCATTCGGTCGGTAGTACACTTACTGCCTATGATTCGCTCGTGTTATATGTGTTTATTTTTAACTTGGCCTTTGCGTGATTTTGGACTCCGACGATTATCCCTAATACGAACTGACCTTGGCTATTATTTTGGACTTCGATTGTGCTTGTGAATGATGAACGAACAACGTGCGTGTGTGTTATGTTCCCGTTCTACATATAGGCGTAGGCAAAATCATGTTTTGTCAGCAAGCCTTTTGCAGACGCATCCTGCGCATGTGTCTTACATACGAGAAAATGCTGTGAGACAGGTGAGTTTAATTTTTGTTATTTAATTAGTTGTAATAAAAAACTTTGTGACGTAGACGTTACTCAAGTTAGGTAGGTTGTCTACTTGACGAATCAAATATCAAGCAACCGATTGTCTAATCGTGGTTTAAAACGAAAAGATGTTTATTATTATTCTCGTATTTTTATTTTTTTACAATTCTCCACTCATTACAAAATCTCAGGCCCTTGAATATCGTTAAAATATAAAGAGTTTATACTAAATCAGTTTTATTATAGTTAATATTTTAACTGATTTAGTATTTATGTATATTTCGATTCTCGGCAAAACGGCGGAACCGAGTTGATGAATTGAAGAGATATATTGAACCTTGGCAATTGACATAGGCTATTTTTAACTACGGGAAAATATCTCATTTCCATGGAAAAATCATTTCTAGCGTGGACGAAGCCGTGTTTTGGAAAACTAGTAGGTAGATCTGTAAATAACGGTCTTATTTTATTTTCAGGTCGAATTGGATAGCACACAAGCGGTCTGTCATCGATGTTGGCAACGGGTTAACCACATTGTGTTACATCCAGAAGAACAGGAGAACGTACAAGGAGTGGACGTTGAAGACCACAACGTACAAGAAGTTGACTTGGAAGTTCCCCGTAATGAACCGCAACAAGACAATAGACGGGATGCACACGATAACGAACTTTTTGTACTTTCATATAAAAGAGCGCCAAATACGTCAAGTCACTGTATATTTAATTTTTGTGGTAGTGACAGCCGTTGTCGTATACCTAGAACTATCAAAGTGTCTATGATGACTGAACACCAATTGTATATTCCTCAACATGCGCGAGTATGTTCGGAACATTTGCATAGCAATATGTGGGATGAATTAGTAGATTACTGCACTATTTCAAATTATTTTACGGCAGAACATTTTAGCGATGTATGTCATCTATTGACGTAAGCAGTTTTGCATGGCTGTCAATATGATTTTGAGACAATGGTCGGGCTTGACGACTATTGGACTGGACTCAACAGTGAAGAGTTTAACACCGTGTTATTAGAAACACCAACTCTTCGTGAACATAGAGACGCAAGAACCATACTTGGCATATATCTTGCTAAATTGAGAACTGGTGAGAGTAACGAAAGGCTTTCAAACCTGTTTAAAATGTCACGCCGAACATTAGAGAGGAAACTGGCAGTTGCTTGGCAATGTTTATTGCAAGATTTCGTACCTCTCCATTTAGGGGTAGACCACATTACCAGAAACGATGCGCTTCAAAGAAATCTATCCATACCTAAATCGCTTTTTGGAGATGAGAGAAATACAAAACTAATATTGGTTTGTGATGGAACGTATATATATATACAAAAAAGTACCAATTTTCTCTTTCAGCGCCAGAGCTACAGTTTGCACAAGTTTGACAACTTGCTCAAACCATTTTTAATAACTACGAGTGATGGTTATATAATTGATGTGTTAGGCCCTTATGCTGCCACAACAAGCGATGCTACCATATTAAATATGATTTTAAATGATGAAGAACACCCATTACATATGTTTCTTATGCCTAACGATGTATTTATTCTAGATAGAGGATTCCGTGACTCCCTTGAGAATCTCGAACCCTTTGGGTACGAAGGTCATATACCTCCTACAAAGGAACGAAATGCCCCACAGTTGACAACTGAACAAGCCAACAAGTCTCGGCAAATAACAATATGTCGTTGGGTTATCGAAGTGGTCAACGGACGCTTTAAGCGTGATTACAAACTTCTACGCCAAGAGTACTTTAATAGAGCTTTACCACACATGTTCGGAGACTTTAAAGTCTGTGCAGCACTTATAAATAAATTCCATCCAGCTGTTATGGACAATGAACGAACCCCTGGTATAATAACTGTGATACAACAAAAGATTCACACACCAAACTTGCTGCGAACTTATGTAGAACAAAAGAATCTGAACAGACAAAGAGTTCCATTTGTCAGATTAGAAGATAGCGAGGTTGAAGATTTTCCACGTCTGACGGAAGAAGAAATAATACTCTTTTCATTTCAAAAAAAAAAAAAACAAAAAAAAAAAAAAAAAAAAAAAAAGTGAACTTGTTTACATCTTGCTTCATCGTATTTCAAAGTTTAAAAATAGTCAAAAGCTTAAAAAGTGATTGTTATCATTGTTATATTGTGGATTGTTGTCGAAGTGATCTGGATCACGTATGTATTTTTGAATGCAAAGTGATTTCTTCAAGTTTTTCAAATATTAAGAAAGTAAACATTCGAACTACCCTACGATAAAACAACCTGAACTTTTTCAAGAGCAAAGTTACCAAATCCAGATTTTGCTTCGGAAGTATAAACTTAGAACAACTAGAATCATGAATTGCAAGGCATGTAATAAATCTATAAATCAGAAGAATACTAATGTTATGAAGTGTTCTACTTGTGAAAATCCCTATCATATAGAATGCCTTAACCTGAATAAGGAACAGTTTTTCCAGTTAAAGCCGGCTTTCTTAAGCTCGTGGAAGTGTCCGAACTGTGTAAATATTACTGTTCGTAAACCATCGAACCAAAATACACCTGTACGGAAAACTCAACTCCCTATACATAATGACGACTCTATGAATATGTCATACGAAAGCCTAGACCAAACTTTTGCTTCAACATCCCGTATTGTCAATAGTAGCGCTGTATTGGAACCAACTAAGACGGGCAATTCATTCACTCTTGACGACATTCGAGCTGTATTCAGTGCTGAAAACGAAAAACTGCGACGGGAACTTAATACAGATTATAAAAATTTATTAAAATTGGAGTTGGCACCCATTCGTAGAGACATTGAAGACTTAAAAAGCTCTGTTAATTTTATCAACGATCAACACGAAGTACTGAAGAAGCGAATCTCTAATACGGAAGGGGATATAAAGAAGATCCAAAGTCGTTGCACAGAGTTATCTTCTATGGAGCAATCACTCCAGAAAGTCAAAACCGACAATCACGCACATGAACAATGGGCTAGAAGGTCAAATATCGAAATTTCAGGATTTCCGGAATCTAAAAATGAAAACTTACTTCAGATACTAACTGAAATATCTAAACTCGCCAATCATCAAATAGATATAAATTGCGATATAGATTTTATAACAAGAGTCGCACACATGAATAGTTCTTCGAAAACTCCAAGACCTATTTTGGTTAAGTTCATTGCTCGTTATAAAAAAGACAACTTTTTAACAAGTTTACGGAAACTTAACTTGAAGGCCAACCAGCTTGGATTTTCAGGTGACAAGGGTGATACTAGGATATACTTTAACGATCACCTCACTGTACAAAATAAGGGTCTGCTGCAGCAAGCCAAAAAAATGGCTAAAGAGAAAAACTATAAATTTGTTTGGGTACGTAATTGTAATATTATGGTTCGTCGTAATGATAACAGCGAAGTTATAAAAATAGTATCTGAAAATGATTTAAAAAAATTGAAGTAGTAGGTACTATTTGCAGTCTGTGCAGGTTTTCTTTGTTGTTTCTTGGTTTTATGTCAATTTTAATATATGTTATTTCTGTTTCTTGTAATTTAAATGTATTGTGTCAAAGTTCGGAAAGCTCTACCGTTTGGGAATCAATTTTATATTTTATTCGATATTGCATAGTAAAGAGGCATAAAATTGTGATTTGTAATCTTTATTTACTGAGTATTTTGATGGATCTCTATGTTCTGATATTTATTCATTTATTTAAGTTTTTTATAATTATTTTATTTTACTTATATTTTTATGTTTTTTATATTTTGAGAACAATTGTTTTAAATGAACTTAAATTAGGTAATTGCAATAAAGTATTTGATAGGATGTTAAGTATTCTGCCCTTCATCAATGACTAATTATATAAAGGTTTATTACCAAAATACACGTGGACTTCGAACCAAAACTGATCAGTTTTATAAAAGTTGCAGTAGTGCTGAATATGATGTTATTATTATTACCGAAACGTGGCTTATGCAGGGGATTTTTAATAGCGAATTATTGGATTCGAATACTTATAATATTTACAGAAGTGATAGGGATTATGCCGCCAGGGGTGACGGGATGGGGGGCGGGGTATTGATTGCGGTCCGCCATGGATTTACTGTTGAATCTAGTAGTCCCATAACATTTGTTGGCGCATCAGCTGAAGCCATTGTAGTATCTATCCGTCTCAAAAATGTAGCTCACTCGAATTGTATCCGTATTTTCTGTGGATACTTACCGGATGGACCCAGCCATAAGGACGCCTTAAACGAATTTTATGATAATATAAGTTCGATGATGTTGAATTTTCCTGACGATGTTTCCTTGGTAGCGGGTGATTTCAACATTAGGAGTGCGTTATGGGAAAACACTCCAAATGATAAATTTGTTAATTTGTTTCACAGTACCACTGAAATTATCTCAGACTTATCATCGTTTATGTCATTTAACAGTCTCCATCAATTTAATAATATCAAAAACTCGAATGGAAGACTGTTGGATTTAATATTTTGTAATATAGATTGTACAGTACAGGAATGCAAGTTTCCCGTAGTTCCACTTGATAGTCATCATCCTGCTCTCGAGATAGTTGTTCCAGTACGTTTTGCGAAAATGCTGGCCAGTCCGGCTCGTAGGGTAACGATGTTCAGTACCGCTGACTATGATCTTCTAAACAAAATTTTGTTGGAGATTGATTGGAAGTCCCATTTAGACATTGATAGTGTAGAAAAAGCAGTTGAAACTTTTTACAATATTTTGAGTCAAGTAATAAGTGAAAACATTCCATCAAAATTTAAACAGAATACTCAAAAATATCCCATATGGTTCTCCAAATCCTTAATCAAAATAATAAAAGAAAAATTAAAGTTTCATAAAAAATGGAAGAGGTACAAAAACTTATGTGATTATAATTCATTTTGTTTATTACGAAGTCGTCAAAAGAGGGTTGAAAAAGAATGCTATGAGTCTTTTCTCACAAACGCTGAAGAAAACATTAAAAAATCAAGTAAATTTTTTTGGTCATTTATAAACTCCAAGCGCAATTCTAACACTATTCCGGATTTCATGTTCTTGGACACTATGAAGGCTGATAACGGAAACGATATAAGTAATTTATTTAATCACTATTTTCAGTCAGTGTTTAAAGCCGATTCCCAAACTTCCACAGCACATACTATGTGCTCCAGTGATACTGAAAATTTATCAATTTCTTTATTAAACATACCTCTTGATCTCGTTGAAAAATCTTTAAGGGATTTGGATGTCACAAAAGGTGCTGGACCGGATGGCTTACCACCCATTTTCTTTTTAACAAATGTATGCAATGCGGTGTTATGCCAGACATCTGGAAAATGTCACATGTTGTACCAATTTTTAAGTCAGGTAATATTCACAACATTTCCGATTACAGACCAGTCTCCAAATTGTCCGTTATTCCTAAATTATTTGAAAAAATCGTATATGATTTACTGTTTCCATTGCTGCGACCTAAATTAATTCCACAACAACACGGGTTCGTAAATAAACGAGGTACGGAATCAAATCTCTGCGAATTCATTGATAAAGTCACTGCTTATATGAACGACGGAGCTCAGGTGGATGTTGTATACACCGATTACTCCAAGTGCTTCGATAAAATATCTCACAACATCTTAATCCAGAAGGTTCAATCAATGGGTATCCATGGAGTATTACTTAGATGGATAGAGTCCTATCTTCGTAATAGAAGCCAAGCAGTGACAGTAAGAGGCTTCTGCTCTACATTTGTTCCTGTTAAATCGGGTGTACCACAGGGATCGCACCTCGGCCCCCTCTTATTCAATATTTTTATTAACGACATCCAAGAGGTATTCCAGAAGTCTTCATTTCTACTTTACGCAGATGACAACAAAATTTTTAAACCAATTTACAAAGAATCTGACTGCTTGGAACTTCAGGAGGACTTGGATAGATTAAATTATTATTGCAAAATTAATCATTTAGAGCTTAACATTAAAAAGTGTAGCGTTATAACATTTACCCGAAAAAAGAAAGTATTTACATTTAATTATAGCATAAACGGAATAGGCATTACTCGTGTGTCGGAAGTGCGGGATCTAGGCATACAGTTAGACTCAAAACTTTTGTTCTCGCAACATATAGAACAAATTACTAAAAGGGCTTACAGGATGTTAGGTTTTGTACTTCGAACTTGCAAAGAATTTAAAAATATAAATACTTACATTAGGTTATATAACTCACTCATAAGGCCGATTTTAGAATACGCAACGATTGTTTGGTGTCCACAATATAATATATATATTAATAAAATTGAAAGAATACAGAATAAATTTATCAAATGTTTGAATTATAGATTTCAAAATATCGAAATACCAGTTTTTGCCTCATTGCAATCACGCAGAATAAAAAATGATCAATTATATCTCTACAAAGTGTTGAACAATATGGTTGATTCCCAATACTTATTGGCAGAGATTTTTCTGAACTGCCGTAGACTTAATTCTAGAAGAAAAACTTTATTTTATGTACCTTTAAGTAAGACAAATTATTCATGTAATCTTTTTCTCAAAAGATCAACTGAATTTTATAATAATAATTTAGTTGATCTTGATCACTTCAACTTAAAGTATTATGAGTTTAAGAAACAGCTTGTCTCCATTTTAACAGCTTAAATCACGTATTGTTTAATTTCGCTTTACTTTGTTATTTGTAAGGAGTTCAGTTATGGAATTCCTCTTCTTATTTTTTGTTTGCTTTGCTTCTTATTTTTTGTTTAAACTCACTCACTTAATTATGTTTAATTAATTGGTGGAAACTTCACTAGTTTAAAAGTTACTAATTAAGACTACAATAAGAATTATTTATAACTGTTTGTTTCCCAAATAAATAAAAATAAAAAATAAAAAAAATTGGGAACTTACCATATTAAACTGGCAAGATCGTACTGCAGCGAGCACATACAAAATGGGGTTTATTCTATTGAGCTGTACAGACAAGAACGATTGGATGATTTATCGGAATTTAATATCTTACAAAGAAATGTATTTCTGATAAGAATCCGCATACAATCGAGACATGTGAGGGCACGACAGTATCATGCCTACATATTAATTGATAGAGACCAAACAGGTAACCAGTCAATTGTACAATATTACTGCACGTGTCTTACAGGCAGTCGCACGTTGGGGAGCTGTGCGCACGTATTATCTGTGATTTGGTACATGAGTTTAGCACGTCACGAAGGATTTAATCCTCCAGCACTTTTTTTGAATAATGTGATTGTTGATGTAGACCATTAAAAAATAAAATTCTTATTACCTTGATACCTGTCACATTTTTATTTATTGCCTCTGTACATTTAATGAATTAATTAGTATTATGTATATAACTGTTAACGACCTTTTTCTGAAGTAGAAACTCTTATAAAATATAAATCTCAAGTAGAACATTATTTTCATTATTACAGTTTGATTAACTTTTGTCAATGACTGTACAAATACCCGGTTGATTATGAAAAAATCTTTTTTGTTTTTTTACATAATATCATAAGACCTATCAAAAGACACAAATCTCATGTGTATTGATAGGTAGGACCACCTTCCATACATATTTGCCCATTGTCCTTTATGCAATACTGAGTGAAAATTCAGCACACGTTGTCATATTTGTCATCTGATCATGTTTTCAGACAAAGTTCGCGATCATTGCCATATAACAGGTAGTTAACGTAGTGTTGCACATAGATATTGTAATTTACAATACAAACAACCCAAATTTGTACCTATTTTTTCCATAATTTAGCTAGCTATGATTGATTCATAAGACAATTAGGTGAACTTCCAAGAAACATTAAGATCATTCAGAAAACTAAAGAAAACTATAACTCGTTTTCAAAATTTATTCCTAATAGTAATAAGGAATTCTTACAAGATCGTTTTGTAGATTCGCTTAAATTTCTTGGTGCCAGTTTGGATAAATTAGTCAACTCAATAAAAAAAGAAGAGTTTCATCATTTACGTGCTCATTTACCGGTTGAAAGGCAATTTAATTTACCTACACACAAAGGAGTTCACCTTAGGAGTACATTAATTGGAAACGTTACGAAGAGGAAACTCTTCGAGGAAAATACATGTTTTACAGCTCTCTTACAAACGAGCATATAACTGATCGAGATTATCAGCATGCGCAATCAGTATGGATTCATATCAATATTAGAAATTTGGGTCAATATACTGATCTTCATTTAAAAACGGACGTTCTCTTACTGACAGATATTTTCGAAAACTTTTGAAAAACTTGTAAACTGCATTATAAATAAGATTCAGCTTTTTATATTACAGCACCAAGTTTATCGTTTGATGCTTTGCTTTTTAAAACAGGAGTTGGGATCTTTCCACAGTACGTATGATCCAATCCGGTATTAGGGGTGTGCATGTGTTCGCACAGGCACGCTAAAGCCAATAACAAGTATTTATCTGAATATGAAGAGCATAATCCCGACAGCTTTATTGTATACATAGATTGCAATAACTTATATGGATATAGCATGTCTCAATCTTAACCATTATCAAATTTTAGATTTTTAAATCAAACAGAAATTGAAAAACTTGACATCCATAACATTCCGAATGACGCAGAATATGGTTACATTCTTGAAGTTGCTTGCACTATCCGAAAAACTTGCATGACCAACATAACGATTTGCCTTTTTGCCCAGAAAAATGCATTCCACGCACCCGTGTCTATGTTTTTTAATACATTCCAGACGAACAAGCACGACGGGCGGTTCTGAGGCATTAAAAATATCTTTGGAATTCGAAGAAGATGATCAGCAAAATGACGCAGGACCTTCTCAAAACAAAAACCTGAAACAAACGACGTGGCTTCCGAGGCTCATGATTTATTCTGGTCTTGTTTCGAAGAATCTGCTGATAACGACGCGTCAACCAGCAGACCTCAGTCAAAAAATTCTGCAGCTTCTGAATTGGATCATTACTTAAGCACGGCTTGGGCTGCCAGAAATACCGATCCGTACAAATGGTGGGGATCTAACAGAGGACATTATCCCATACTAAGTAAAGTGTCGGCAAAGTATCTCTCCACACCAGCAAGCTTTATATATTTTTTGTGTAAATTACTTAAAGTTATTTGCGTTTGCAAAAAGTGATATGCCGCGTAGATACCGGTTCCGATCTAACTCAACTCGCGATAGCAGTGTAGAATCTTGAAGTTCTAGGAGCCCTTAACAACGGCGATCTCGAGCAAAACGTTATGATCACCGTCGAGGTTCAGAATCTAGTTCGCGATCTCGATCTCGCTCTAGAGTAAACTTGCGCACCAAGGGTAGGACTCGGACCCCATCGCGAGGTCCGCCTGAATGTTCGGATTCCGGTGACAGTCTCAACCAAACGTTCTCGAAGATAAAAACTTTTCTACGACTACCCCCAATTATGACGCACGCAAGGACGCGTTACAAACACCTGATATGTCAAATACGAATGGTGAACAGAGTTTAGAAGACGTTTTGAGTATGGCATCGCACCCTCAAAATTATTAGGTGTTAAATTTTGACTCCGCGTTACATGACGTTGAGGCTTGGTTCGAAGAAGTAGACCGCGCAAAATTGCTGAACCACTGGGACGATAGCACTCCCTATCGCGAGTAGCCAGTTTTTTGACGGGTGATGCGAAGACTTGGTTTAACGAATGGTCAACGAATGATAGGTCTTGGACGAATTTTAAAACCGAATTTTACTCTCTGTGTCCAAGAAGGTTAGACTATGCAAGTATATTGTTTGAAACAATGCACAACGTCAGATAAATACCAAAATTATGCGGAGTCTGCAAGGCGTTCGCTGTTGCGGTTGCGAATAGTAAAAGGACTTAGTGAAAAGTTAATGGTAAAAATAATTATTCGGGGAAAATGCGCACCTTACTACAGCGGATTTAGCTCCATTTTTGTCAGTGCATTCTAAACCATCTCCAAACATATTATATAGAAATAAAAATTGGCAAAGTTTTTCAAGGCATGATAATAATAAAAGCGTCCGACATTCGATATAAGCAAATAAACATGTTTTAGATGTAATCAACGGGGTCACAAATCTTTCGGTTGTCCACAAAAAGATCCATCGTTTAAAGGCCTACGCAGACCTGGACGGAATGGCAAGGGATTTTAATTTTTACTAATGGACATTCAACCGTACTGTTACAGAAATACGACATAAATTGCTATGCTTTAAAATGATGCCGTGGCATTGAAAGGGATTTAATCGAAAAGACACGCCACAGGCTCCCGTGGCGGGATGCCGCGGCATACTGCGGTAGGCAACGGCATGACACGGACTCCGGCGCTCGTCACAGGCTCCCGTGGCGGGATGCCGCGGCATACTGCGGTAGGCAACGGCATGACACGGACTCCAGCGCTCGTAGTAATATACTGCGGGGTGCGGCGGTGGGGGTAGAGAAGCGGGGAATGCACACCATTGACCATCCATTTGCGCCCGCGTCTTTGACGACTGTGTACCTACGTGTTTTTTTCGGAGACCAGTTTTTTACGTTTTTTATTCCAACATGGAGGAAAAATTAATAACATTAGTTCAAGCCTATGATTATTTATATAATATGTCATCAAAACATTATATGAACACTCAAATGAAGAACAATGCGTGGAGAATAATTGGGACAGAAATGAATAAAACAGGTAAATATTTTTGCAATATAATTATATTTTAATACTTCACACGGTATTAATGTCTATTTACAATATCGTTTTGCCATGGAATCGAGCCCTCATCAGAGTTAAAGTAATCTTTAAACATCTCCCGTACTGTCGTACCATCTAATGCATTGTTCATATTATTATCGTTTTCTAAATTAATGCTTACACTTGCTATACTTTGACTTTCTGTGCTTGTACCACCTATGATGAAATTGTGTAAGCAAGTACATGCTAAAATGATATTATCAATATATTTTGGTTGAACCTGAATTCCTTTTTGACATAATTCGAAACGTTCTTGAAGTATACCAAATGCATTTTCGACGATACGCCTGGCTCTACTCAAACGATAATTGTATATTTTCATTGCTTCATCTGTCAATCGGTCGCTACTAAATGGTCTCATAATGTTTGTGGTTAACGGAAAAGCCTCGTCTGCTATAAAAACATAGGGCAACTCAAGATCTGTCCTCGGTAAACGTTTTTTTGGGGGAATATCGAGGGCATTAGAAGTCAATTTTTTTCCAAATATTGAGTTTTGCATTATACCTCCATCACTATTTCGTCCATATGATCCTACATCTGCAATCACAAATTTATAATTTGCATCCACAACCGCTAGTAGCACGATACTAAAAAACTTTTTATAGTTCATGTAGAGACTTCCACTATTGCGAGGTGCCCTTATCCTAAAATGTTTACCATCTATTGCACCGATGCAGTTCGGGAAATTCCATTTTTCATCAAATTCCATCGCGATTCGCGTCCATTTTTCCCTTGTTGGTTTTGGCATAACACTAGGCCTTAGGACATTCCAAATGACTTGGCAAGTTTCATGTACTATAGAGCGCACTGTACTAAACCCCATACGATAGCTGTAACCTAGAGACTTGAAGCTACTTCCCGTGATCAAAAATCTGAAAGATAATATAAAGAGGGGTAAGTGAGGCAGAGTGAAAGACAGGGTACAGTTAAACAAAGTCAATTAAATAATACGATATATTTATTTATATATAATTATGAATTCCTCACGATATTTTCCTTCACCGTAAAGCCAGTGGTAATTTTTACTTAGAAAAAAAATTAGCTCAATATAATCCCATAAACATAGCTGGTGCTAACCTAGTCACCTAGTCACTATCTAAGGCCTTTTCCCATTACCTACTTATTCTGATTCTATACCATTTTACCTGCTTATGTTTTGTTTTAGGTGAAGAATGTCAGAAAATATGGAGTAATATACGTAATAATTTTAGGAAAGCTCTGAATAACAGAAAAACAAAGAGTGGTGACCCGTACACAAAGCGACGCCCTATCAAGTTTGAAAAAGAGCTGGAGTTTTTGAAAAAATTCATTCAGCACAGAAAACAAACCTCGAATTTGGACTCCTCTTCAGAGGATACGCAGACTTCTTTTGCAGAATCCGCTGTCGTTGATAGCGATGAACGTTCAGTTTCGCGAATGACCAATGATTCACACCATTCCTCAATAATACCAGAACCTACAACAACTGCTGAAATACTAAATAAATATATTGAATCGAAAAAGGAGGTGGACGCCATTGATTCGTTCTTTCAAACAATGGCTGCCACAGTAAAAAAGCTACCAAAAAGAGAGCAGGTCCGAATAAAGAGACAAATATTTAATATGGTAATTACGCCGAATTAAACTACATAGAGGGAACTCCAGCTCCAACATCTGAAGATGTCTCTACCAATTTGCAACATCAACGACCATGCCGTACCGCTTTTACTTCAAGATCTGGCTGTGGAACCGCGGCAGGCTTGGGCTATGAAGCTGTATCAGGATCTGGCTATGAAACCACCTCAAGATCTGGCTATGAAACCACCTCAAGATCTGGCTATGAAGCAGCTTCGGGGTCTGACTTTGGAACCGCCTCAGGCTCCGGTTATGAAGCAGCTTCGGGGTCTGGCTTTGGAACTGCCTCAGGCTCTGGTTATGAAGCAGCTTCGGGGTCTGGCTTTGGAACCACCTCAGGTTCTGGCTATGAACCTGCTTCACGGTCTGGTTATGAAACCGCCTCGGGCCCTGGCTATGAAGCTGCTTCAGGGTCTGGCTACAAAACTGCAGTTTCTGAATACGAAACTAATCTAAACTAGTAGGTACTCTAAATTAAGTAAAAAGAAATAAAGATCCAGGAATTATCAGTGAGAAGATTTATCAGTGCAAAAACATAAAAATCGTTATTATGTGTCTACAATTCATGATTGTATTTGGCAAAAAAAAATGTTTTTTTAATTAAATAAAAGAAGAAAATATTAAACTTATACAATCATTTAACTGCCCACCTCAAACACAAGGATAATCTTTGATCGGCTTCAATGGGGTTGCGAAAATTGGTCCTCTGTTTTTCGATATATGGTCGACATATATTCAACAGTGCTTGAAATTTCTCATAATCCATTCTATGATAGTCATAAAATTTTTGCACGTCGTATTTTAAGTCATTAAATAAATTATTGAATTCACCCTTTGATTCCCTTTCTTTCCATAAATTATCAACCCAAAATCTTCTTCTATTCCTATTATTAGCCTGTGCACTTTCTTCTTCATCTGCAATAATCGATATCAACACTAAATCCCAATCTACCATTGTAAAACTGAGGCACACCAACACTCAATCAAACGCAACTGAAGACTGCAGGCAGCAGGAGTCGCTGAGGCGTGCTTTGTCATGCCGCGGCACCCCGGGGCATGCCGGGGCATGCCGTGGCAAAGTGCTGGAATGCCGCGGCACGCCGTGGCATGCCGTGGTAAAATGCTGGTATGCCGCGGTATCTAAGCAGCCGGTGTGCGCTGACTCACGGCAAAATCCCTTGCCATGACGTCCCGGTCTGCGTAGGCCCTAAGGGTAACGCTAAGTCTAGTACATTTTGTAAGGAAAATAGGCCACACGGAAGACAAGTGCCTTGCTAAAAGTCGCGTTGATTCTCGTAAGGTAAACCTTTGCTAGCCACGTGAATCTAACGGAAGTAATGGAGTCACCTACGCCGTGATACAGGGCATAGCCATAGATGTTCTCATTGATAGTGGAGATTGATCATTGAATTCATCAGACTTAAAAAAAAACATGCCTTATCAAACCTACTTACCAAAATCTATGCCGGTTTGTGAACGGCAACAGATGGTCAACGTCATTTTTCAATTCATTTTCGGGATCTGTGAAATTCGGCAGTTTGTTGCTCTCGATTTTGTATTGATCTTGTTGTATTAAGAATTAAAAAGAAGCTACAAACATGTCTTTAAGTGAAAGTGATAGTGAATTGGAGGTCTTGATGGACTTGGATAATAGCGACCATGAAGATTCACATCAAAGAATTTACAATAGAATAGACTACGTGCAGTGCCTCAGTGATTCTGAATTCACTTTTAGATTCAGACTGAACAAGTCTGCCGTAGAATTGCTGTTATCAGAAATAATGCCATTTGTTAAAGTAACCACAAAGCGGTACGTATCTTCCCACTTGCTAATGAAAAAAAGGGAATTACTGTTTTGTTAATCATTATTATTATTACTATTCGTAGAAATCGTGGAATACCAACCCCTACATCAACTTCTCTTGACGCTCCGGTTTTATGCATTGGGCACAATGCTTATATCTGTAGCCGATTTCATTGGAGTGTCCAAATCTTCAGCCAGCAGAATAGTTCAAAACAGTTCGCTAGCTATAGCTACCCTTTACAATATGTTGTAATTCACCCTGCACATAATGGTGCAGAGAATTTTTATAGATTAGCAGGATTTCCTCGAGTTTTAGGTTCTATAGACTGTACACATATTCGGATTCAATCGCCAAGTAGGTTAAAGCTCATAATTTACTAGATTTTATTTGTGATGAAAACATGCAATAGACAAAAAAAATGTTCCAGATCACTTGATAAGTGAAGAATTCAGGATTCGGAAAGGGTACTTTTCCTTAAATGTCCAAGCTGTGTGTGATGCAGATCCGCGACTGATGAATGTTATAGCCCGATGGCCTGGTTCTGCACATGATGCCACTATATTCAATAATTCTTACTTACCAGTTAATAAGAAACAAAGTTATTTAACTGCTAATAAGTTTCATATTTTTAATTTATTTACTATTATTATTTCTTGTATGCAGCTCAATGTGATGGTGGTGCTTTTGGCAATCGCTGGTTGCTCGGGGACAGTGCCTACCCAAATAAATCATATTTGCTCACACCACTTTTGAAAGTAATTAATGGAAACCAATAAAGATATAACGATGCACAAATTAAAACAAGAAATACAATTGAACGGTGTGTGATAAATTGTCAATTAATCATGTATATATATGTATAATAAATAACTTCATACTTATGTATTCATCATTATTTGTTTCCTAGGTGTATGGAAGCGTCAATTTCCAGTGGTTTCTTTATCAATGCGGTTATCTTTGGAAAATATTCAAAACGTTATTATAGCTACAGCAGTTCTCCACAATATTTGTAGAAACTACAATATCCAAGACGTTTCTCCAGAGGTTGAATTGCAAGATACTACTTTGTTCAACACTACTGGTCTGCAATCAACAGCTGGGCAAGACATTAGTCAAAGAGATCAGCTAACGAATATTTTACACCAACATGAATTTCTAAATAATATATAATTTTATTAATCCATACATTTTATTTCTATCATGTCACCTTAAGGGACGTTTATAAATTACGTGAGATGTTTAAGGGGGGAGAGGGTAGAGTCATGTTTTAAAGGAGCCAAAGATGCTGGATATGAGTTATTAAATGCTATACCTGAATTTAATAATTTTAAGCGCACTTTATACAACGCCAGAAGTCGTGCACTAAACGTGCCGAAGACTTATTTCTCGAGAAGAGAAGATATAATTATACCGGAAAAATATTGCCAACACTTCTTGCTGTTTGTCGATACCAGCAATCCACAGAATCGTATTATCGCCTTCTCTACAATGACAGCCCGAGCCATCTTACCTCGCCTCAAGACATTTTTCGCTGACGGCACTTTTAAAAGTTGTTATAGATTGTTCTATCAATTATATTGTATTCATGGGGATATAGATATCACAGAGGAATTCACTAATACAGTCCCTCAAATTTATGTTCTCATGCCCAATAAAGAACAGCTCACATATGAACGTTTATTCAACGCGCTTAAAAATTACTTGCCTGGGTGGTTACCAAAAAATTTTGTAGTTGATTTTGAAATTGCTGCTATCAATTCACTTAAGATCGTTTTTCCAAATTCTAACATACGTGGATGTAATTTTCATTTTAAACAGGCACTTCACAGAAAAGCCCATACTTTGGGCCTGCTAAATATTGACGAAAAAAAACATGTTAACCTATGTGCCGCTTTAGCTCACATCAGACCGTGCGATATAGATGATGGTTGGCGAGGTATCATGGAGGAGGCGCCAACTAATGAAGCAGTGACCGCTTTTAATGATTACTTTGTGAAGCAATGGCTTGAAAATAAATATTTACAAATTGTTTGGAACTGTTACGGCTTCCGTCATCGTACAATCAATGGCGCTGAAGCATAGCATAAACGCTTAAACAGTAGAATGCCCAAAAATAAACTAGATTTACTGCAGTTTTTAGACGTCGTCAGAAATGAATCTGAGCATTGTGATTTACGCATAAAAAAACTGAACTTTGGTGTACAAACTACAATGCGAAAACGGCGGTCACTGGCGTTTGACAAATAACTAAGTGACATCATATTTAATTACGATAAGTTTAGTATTTTAGAATTAATAAAAAATGACGTTTTTGTCACATACGAACAACATGTAACGTACATGTGTAAGTATGTCTTTTTTAATATTTCTTAATAAAGCTTATTTTGTGAACTGTACATCATTTTCAAAATCCTATGCACAAATGACGAAACAACACCAAATTTTAATATTTTATTTGTCAATGACCAAACAACATTCAATGTATGGAAGTTGAAAACAGTGACGAAACTACACTATGACGAAACTCCACTATCTCATAAAAATGAGGATTGTGACGGAATTTCTAACTGTCAAAGAGTTATGGCGATGTAATTATTTTAGACCGTGACTTTCGGGACTTTGTAACTAACTTGCAAGCACAATTTAACAGTGAATCAAGGCATGTGAACGAAATACCTAACAACAGAACAGGCTAACAAATCACGCCTTGTGACTATTATTCGCTTGGTTGTCAAAGTAATCAATGGCCAGTTTAAATGTGATATCCGGTTATTAAGAAACAAGTACATAACCTGTTCTTTGTTCAATATATTTAATTATTTTAGTCGCTGCAACTATGACCAATGCTATCATGACGTCATAGAAGACAACATTAATGCTAAATCTGTTTTTGAAATAATCCGAGAAAGAAGAGATATTATGCCCAATGTTATAAATGAACTTGTTGACAGATACAATTACAACAGACGACGTACTATAGAAGCTACCCAAAGTGAAGAACACATTCCACAACACATAAACTTCATTACTTTTAGCTTAACATTTACATTGCAATTAGATTTAAGTTGCCTTTGCCTGTAAGTAAAGCTTTCACAGAACAAGGTTTTTCTAGTTCAACCACATTTGAGAAGAATAGGTAAGTAGGTCAGACTGCCTACTTGAGGAATACTGTTAATCAACTTGAGCCAGCAAGTCACAGGCACACAAGTAATGATATAAAGATTTTTCGAATACGTCTAGATCAGTCATACCACTGGCGATTCTTCCAAAGCTAGCTTCGTGTCAATCTTTTCGATTTATCTGCACTTAGTGAAGTTAGCGTTTTAAATGAATCGCGATCGATGATTTCCATACTAAGTTCAACAAATCTTCCAAATTTTAACCAAGACTTTCACCACCAAGGAGAAAAAATCGTGTTCTCAAATTAATAACATATCGACTTAAGAATTAATGGGCGCTTTAATGGGTAAAACTTTTAATTTACCGATTAAATCTAGGTAGCAGGTATACATTTACAAGATTAATTGAAGGAAATGATACAGTTTTAAAGATTACCAATGAAATTAGCAAAACCACTAAACAAAAACCAGAGTCACGTGTGCAGAATGTGGTGTGCTATTACAAGTAGAATATCTCGATTCATATTCCAAAAGATTCAAGGATTATGTTTTTCCATTTTGCAAGTTTCAATTGAAATTCAATTGGAAGCGATGGGCAGAATCCAGGAGGATGCTTTACAATACATTTGTATAGTTTCAAGACTCATTATATTACATTATATATGCCTTCTATCTGTCAATTTTATGTGACAGCTTTTGTCACTGACAGAGACAAAGCACTTTTTTTGTTAATATAGGTTTAAAGTGGGATTAAGAATATGGGAGTTACTCTATTGGATAACTACAGTTCACACATAGCGAAAAAATAAAATCGTGTAGAATTCTGACAATTATTTTGGTTTTCCTATCACAAAGCTAACACCAGACGCAGTCTCGTGGTCGCAGTGTATTTGGACCTTTCAAAAAAGCCAAAGCACAGCACTGCTGTAAGCACATAATTTGTAACGATCGTCAATCGTGTTATTTTGACATTTGCTTCGTTAATTTATATGAGAGCATTAACTATGACATCTGTCAAAATAACGATATTAACAGTCGTTAAGGTACATGCTTCGACAACTGTTTTTCAATATCACTTGGAGTTTGTTTGTTCAGAGCTATAACCCATTACCACGTAAGTATACTCTAATGCCGACATTTAGTTTAGGGCCGTGATTGATAAAGTTTGAAGAAATTGCTACCCCACTACCAGACCAGCTTCTGTCAGAAAAGGATCGGGTAGATGCTTTCAATTCATTTTATTTTATGGTTTGCAAAAAAAGAATATTACAAAGTCATCACCTTTAGCACCTCAAAAGATAAATATGTAACCAATCTATTATAGAAATAAACAATCGCAATGGAACCACATATAGCCTGACAAACACCATACTTTCACTTTATTTTTACCTATTAGACGAAGGAAAGAGAATCGTGTATTTGACAAGCCAATTCGACGAATTGTCAATTAATTTTTCTTAACATTTTTAAGCGTATTTTTTAAAAAGGTACAGCCCGCCAATTCAAGTGGCGGGTGAACTTTGTATAAACGAATTAATAGAATATAATAATTTTAATTCTATTCACTCGCTTACGCAGGACAGAAAAAACGGATCAAATAATTAAAAAAATAAACTGAAACGAAAATTACAAAAAACAAAATCGACGTGGAATTGACTAAAAAATAACTATTACTCTTCGGCAAAGACAAGGTTGTAAATTTTGGTAGAAATTTTGACAGTATTTCCACACATTTTTTACAAACTTTTCCACAAAGATATATATGCAATTCGTTAGTCAAGTAGAAATCTGAATAACATTGTTTAAGGTCAATTACCGCTTTTAAAGAAGAACTGCAATATTGCGTTTATCAATCCTGGACTGAAAATGACACAAAAACTCATACATCTCAGCGTTTCAAAATACGCGTTTTCCTCTATATAATTGCTTCTGATTAGTTAAGACTTCTCGATTACTGAATGAAGCGCAATTCAAAACACAACCTTGAAAAAACCAATGCAAGACAAGTTTCGACAATCTAGCTGGGAGCATTAAGCTGTAACAACCAAATGGTAAACAAATAAAAAATAAATTAATGAAAAAGCATTTTTTTTAAATGCAAAAATCTATAGGTATTGACAGTTTTCATTTTGACATCTGTCTAATTGGTGACTCTACACGCAATTCTTGCACTTACTACGAACAAGTCGAGTGGTGTAGGCTACAAAACTAACAACCGACCCTGCATGACCAAGTAATAACGCACGAAAACATTAAGAAAAAAACAGCAACAGAACAACTAAGATTAGAAGAGATAAGACATAAATCAAATAACGTTTAGTACTCGTACAGTCATGATTAGTAATACTATATGATATCGAAGGTACACTCTGCAACATGAAATATAATAAAAAAACTAGTAAATTATCTAGAATATGACCATGACTTTTATAATTAAATATAGTTAATTCCTATTATCAATGGTCATATGACCAGATAAGTTACAATATATTTCAGCTCATTTCTGTATATTTTATTGATTGAATAAATTATAGTGACATAAAGACCCCAATTGAGAGCATTTTTCCACAGCTCGTGTGACATAGTTTTCCATGTAGTGAACAACACATGCAGTAGTTTTTTTAGTGTATAATATAACTATAGTTTACAATATCATTGAAAAACAAGGATTAAAATTACAGCTTTAAGCGTACATGTAACATATTTATAATAACATGTGCATAGATAAATGACTAGGCAAGTTTCATTTTAATACAATTGTAATAATTCGAAAAACGATGAGAAATTACTTTAAATACTACTTTATTTTAAAACATGTGTAAATTGTATAAAGTTTGTGTGTCAAAATTGATAGAGAAACCACGATGCATTTTTTGATTAAGCTGAGAAATCTGTTTTTATATCTTATAATAATTTTAATTTATGGATATATTGTTTACACAAGATGTTGTTTGTTTAAAATATTTGGATTTAGAGTTAAATATGATTTTACATTTAGAACAGTAACTCTGGCAATTGGAGATTAATAAGTAATTAGTACAGTTAATAAAAAATATCACATAAAACATTATTTCAAACAAAACTCAAAATGAAATTAAATTAATAAGTATCAATCTTAAGGCTAAGTTCAAAATATCACAAAAAAAGATTCACACTCATTTTATATAACCATCAGTTATTTATATCATAAGAATTAAACTATTGTTTAGCATGTAAAAAGTCATTTTTAAACAATTATAACAGCTTCTAGCTCTTCATAGAGATCTGAAAATTTCTTTATGGCAAGCGCGGCCATTTTTTTTTGGACTAGAACATACCGAAAACTGGTTAGTTTGTGCTTATTATATTTAATATTTGGTAAGACACTGGATAATAGTTCAGTAAAATGATATTTTACCATAACCATTAATATCCTGTTCATAATAACTTCTACCTCATAGGATTTCAAAATAATAATTTATAATTATAAGTTTCATTCACAAAAGTAAATATAATAACGCCCTTATTCATCAACACATTTAAAATTTATAGAAATGACGATTTTCAAATAACCCCATGAACGCATTCATTTAAAAATACTATATCATGTTTTTAATTATTTATGGCATAAATAAAAAAAATAAAAAGTAATTGCATAAATTTTATGCAATTACTTTTTATTTTTTCAATCTAGATTTCAATTGCGTTCGTGAATATCTTAAGAAATTAACTAATCAAAAAATGGTCTTAAACATTATTTTTTTCAGTGACAAAGCTTAGCTTTGGACTAAAATGTCCAAATAGCAAATGACTGTGTGTTATAACTAAAAAAAAATTAATGTTGATAAATCTCTGGTCTCTAAACGGCACTTTTCATTTCTTGCTTCACACAAGTCTTGAAAGCTTCCCAGCCTTCGTTTTTCGCATACGACTGAAAAAAGAAATCACAAGTTAGACAAAATATATAACACCATACAGAAAATATTTTTTTAAATTAAATTTAAAACTTATATTTAAGTTCTATAAAATAAATTAATAAGACATCATTCAACAAACAAATCGCACCAAAATCGGTTTTACTTTACTTACAAAATTATGATATTGTACTATTAATGCAGCTTAATTAGTTTTTTACCATTAAAACTTCCTTGGCTCATTTTCGTTTATTTTTAATAAAAAAAAAAGAAATAATTAGGCTTAATGTGACGTCATGTCACGGTGTAGACATTAGGTACCGACCTGCATTTCGCAACTTTATGGAAGCAAAGCAAATGCAAGACAAAATGCTAACTATGCTTGTCACGGTAAATTACACGTATGGTTGGATTTCTTCAAATGTGTAATTTAATTATGCAGCATTTTGGTATCTACCATCGAACATTTGTCGCGTGTCTAGTTTGTGGTTTTAATTGTTATAAATTACCTAAACCAAGTTTTGATTTTTGCATCCTCAGTCTATGTAATCAGTTATGATTGATACATACATACTTTAACTATAAAACAAAAGTAATCGGTAACTGGACATCCCTAGCATTCGATGGACATCACTGGTCGGCGTCATTGCCGGTTGGCGCGGATTTGGATTGAATCTAATGGCGGCTACATGTTGTATTTTCTTCTAGTTCAAATTATATTAAAGAGATGTTTAATCTAGAGTCCAATAAATATTGTTCCTTTAGTGACCCGCCCACGCTTCGTAATGGTGTAATTTTGGCCGACTTGTTCACAAAACATTGAACTTTGGCTAACTTAAAGAAACTTATTTCGAATGTTCTTTATTACAAGTTTAAAAGAAAAAAAATACCTTTAAGATGGCGAAAACCGCATTAAAATCTGTTACGTAGTTTAGGAGATAGCGGATAAACATACAAAAATACAGAATTAGCGGCTTGGATTTATACTATGTAAAGAAGATACAAACGGTGAGGGAAAAAAATCGTGAGGAAACCCACATGATTGGATGATAATCCATCAAGTGGTCCACCAACCCGCACCGAGCCAGCGTAGTGGATTACGGCTCAAACCCTCTCGCTATCCGAGAAGGAGGCCTGTGCTCAACTAAGGGACATATACGGGGTTATTTGTAATTAGCGCATCACCATTTGCAGGCGGCTTCCTTACATCAATCCCAAAAAACATTTGTTCTACGCCTTTTTGCAAAACTTGATAATTAACACAAAAACAAAAAACAAAAACAAATTTGCGCGCTCTGTTATTTATAACTCTGTATTTTGTAAGAAGTTCCTAAACCGGTCGCCCCCCCCCCGTCGCCCGCGCGTCTGCCGCGCCAGGAGCACGCCAGTTGCGTGCGCGTAGAGAATTGTACCGTTTAGATGCACCTAACAAATTTGTATGGAAAAACTTTTTTTTTAATATTAATTTTAATTATTCGTTGGTTAAATGTTGTTGGGATTGATATAGAAAAGCTGCCTACAAGAGGTGATGCGCTAATTACAAATAACCCTGTATAATCTACTTATTTAAAAAAAAAATATTATTTAAAGCTACACACCTTGAACCCGCGATGCAGCCGATCCTTCATGATGGCGATGAACTCCTTGTAGCTCAGCAGCCCGTCGCCGTCCGCGTCGAAGATGGCGAACACCGTGGACACCAGGTGCGAAGACTGCGAGATGCCCGTGCAGATCTTCACCGCGCGGTGGAACTCGTCTATAGAGATTTATCTAATTAATAATCATGAAGTGCGTGGTAGCCTAGTGGCAACAGGAACGGTCTACTATACCGAAGGTTCCGGGTTCGATCCCCACTTGGGTATACCACTAATTTGGTATTTTTCAAATTATGGACATGTTTATAACGCACTAACGGTGAGGGAAAAACATCGTGAGGAAACCCACATGGATAATCCATCATGTGATCCACCAACCCGCACCGAGCCAGCGTGATGGATTACGGCTCAAACCCTCCCGCTACCCGAGAAGGAGGCCTATGGGACATACAGCGTGTCCCAAAAGGTTACGTAGCTGGGAAGGGGGGTGGTAGGGATGGTCACAAGGGTCACCAGAAAAATAATATAAAAATTCCCCTCTGGATATTTCAATAAAAAAAATCAATTTTTTAAAAATCTAAAAAATTTACACCTTGTTACCCTATTTTGCGTACTGTACCTACAGATATTGCTGTATTTGAAAAAAAAAACCTGTTATGTAATCGTCAATAACCCTTTATCAAATTGAAATAAAAAAAACTATACATATCTAACCAAGTTTTAAAGAAAATTAAGTTCTTGTCCAGTCAAGGACTTAGTAATTACGACTTCACTCAACTTCCTCCAAGCATACTGAAAAAAAAACGTACTACGCGTCTCCGGCGAGTAAGTTAAAAAAATAGGTAATTTTATTGCAATTCCAAAATGGTATAACACTTATTTGAAAAATTCATACTAGGACATTTAAAAATACTTTTCGGGAACAATACTCCTGCAAAAATAAAATATCGAAAAACAATAGTCTCAAATTCGTACGCAAATACATTTTTAAATGTCTGTTCTGTTGCTTTGATGTTACTGCCCGGTATAATTCTCAAGATTGGAGTACAGATATACCTCAAACATTCGAATAAGGCTGGATTAAGTTTTTCCATATTCCAGGGAAAATAATCTTTACTGCATTTACTCAAGTAAACGAAAGATGTAGGTAAAGGATCAAGCTTTACCTTGTCTGGTCTGTACAAAAGCAAAGGTTGATAGATTTGATTAGGTTATCTAACTGGTCTCTTACCTAAAAGTGGCTTATTAACTAATACTTTCAGCTCATCCCTAAAATAGTTTTGGTAATATTCATCATAATTTCAGTATAGGCCATAGACATCTATTACCCTGTAGGTACAGTCTAAGACTAGGTTAACAAATAAAAATAAATCCTGTTTCCATACAAAAAAAGTTCGGTTAGTTAGTTTCAAAACGGCCACAGCTTACTCGACATTACAGTTGCGATTTTAAATGAAACTCGAAAGAAAACAAAATTATAATTTATTATTTTAATAAAATGCTCGAAATGTCTACCACCAACATAAAAACATGCCCTGCGTCGTTTTAAAAATGAGCATCATAAATTAACTCAAGTCAACTAAGTCCTTGATGGGTTTTTCATAAACTTTTTTATTTTTTATTAAACGAGCAAACGAGCATGCGAGGCACCTGATGGTAAGTGATCACCGCCGCCCATAACTACCCGCAACACTGTGGGTGTTGGGGGTGTGTTGCTAACCTTTAAGGTGGGAATACACTCTCGACTTAAGAGCCCCATGCTGTAGGTAGCCAGGAATACCGCTGCAGGAAGTTCATTCCACATCTGCGTTGTGCGCGGCAAAAAAATCCGCGTGACACGCACGGTGGTACGCACAAATGATGCGCAGATCAAGCTCCATATTTTTACAACTTACGCGTTGATCTAGCCTAGACGGTACTTGAATGTTTGAAGTATGTTTGTACTCCAATCTTGAGAATTATACCGGGCAGTAACATCAAAGCAACAGAACAGACATTTAAAAATGTATTTGCGTACGAATTTGAGACTATTGTTTTTTGATATTTTTATTTTTGCAGGAGTATTGTTCCCGAAAAATATTTTTAAATGTCCTAGTATGAATTTTTCAAATAAGTGTTATACCATTTTGGAACTGCAATAAAATTACCTATTTTTTTAAGTTACTCGCCGGAGTTGCGTAGTACGTTTTTTTTTCAGTACGCTTGGAGGAAGTTGAGTGAAATCGTAATTACTAAGTCCTTGTCTGGACAAGAACTTAATTTTCTTTAAAACTTGGTAAGATATGTATACTTAGTTTTTTTTATTTCAATTTGATAAAGGGTTATTGACGATTACATAACAGGTTTTTTTTTTCAAATACAGCAATATCTGTAGGTACAGTAAGCAAAATAGGGTAACAAGGTGTAAAATCTTTAGTTTTTGAAAAAATGTATTTTTTTTATTGAAATATCCAGAGGGGATTTTTTTTATTATTTTTCTGGTGACCCTTGTGACCACCCCTACCACCCCCCTTCCCAGCTACGTAACCTTTTGGGACACCCTGTATATAGGCTATTTATTCATTTTTATAATCATAGTGTTGTATCTCCTTAGATTTACGCGATTATTGCTTCTTGAAATTAAACTCATTTTAACGGGTTTTAACGGGTTTTTACGCGTTTTATTATATAATTTTAGATTTTCCGACGTTTCGGCATTTTTACAAATGCCGTGGTCACGGGTAGACTGAGATGTTTGTCTTCATAGAGTATAGTAAAAAACGAATTTATTGAAACGCATAAAAACCCGTTAAAATGAGTTTAATTTCAAATCATAGTGCTGTTAAACCAGATACAGGAAGAAAACTTTGGAAAATGTTGATGGATATATCATGTAATTTTGACAATAATTATAGTCCTTATAAACTAGATGAAGGATGATGGAGATTCTGAGAACACTCTCCCAACTGTACACTTCACAAAGTACCTAAAGTTTGTGTTTGTTACTTTTTTACAAGCGTGATGTGCGCGATGCGATGCGTTATTTTACTCAACGTGGACCACCTCTTTATACTTTATATTAGATTAAGTCCTTTAAATATTGGCTCCGCTAAATGTAAATTTGAACGAAATTAATATTGTGAAATAAAAATAGAAGCCAAAATTTAAAAAAAGTTAATTACCTTTAGATATAGGATGATCGGCCAGCGTATACATTCTCATAGCGATAGTAAAGTCTTCCAAATTATTCAGAAACTGACAGAAAGTCTTGAATTCTTCGAAAGTGATGCCAATCTCATCTTTAGTTCTATCGAGTAGTCTGTCTAGATACATATCATATTCGTCTGTGTCTAAATATGTGTAGCGGAGGAGTATTTTAGCGAAATCCACTTCGGATATGGTTTCGTGGCCTGGAAATAAGAAATTGTTGAAAGTAAGTTGATAATTTGTAGATCAATGTAATTAAAATAAAGTGTTTTAATAGCTTGTTTGGATCTTTCAATGTGATAATCACTTGGACTTACATTTATGTTAACCTTCAGGCAGGATAAAAAGTTTTTTTAGCCATTTTTTATTGAAATAGTTTTTCTTCTGTTGCAGCCTAACCACTTAATAACTTAATTTGTATGTCATAAGCTCCTTCATAGATTTTAATAGATAAGATACAAACAAATCTAGTGCTCAAATAAATTAAGATTATTTTTCCTCCTGTACGGTTTTCGTTGCTTCATTTTATCAAAAATTAGATAATTTTCAATTAATTCGTTTTTATTTTTAATGTTGTATAAAAAGTGCGTTGATGCGTCTTACTAACAATCATACACTGAAAGTATATTACCTTTAAACTCAGAGTAAATTTACCTTTAGAGAATTCGTGGAACTCCAACTGTAGCACTTCTGTCTGCAAATTCTCCATAAACTGTTTGAATCCGTCAAACCGTAGCTCGTTCGTGCCTTTCTTACCAAAGAAATGCACCTAAAATAATATAAATTTGTTATATAAACTTTACTTGATATAATAATGTTGGACAACAGGTGAAAATAAACGAGAAAAGATAATTACCTACACAGAATTTATTTATGTCAAATTTGTCCAAATCCATGACTTATTAACTTGCGTTACATATTTTAACCTTATTTTAGGATATTTAAAGTCACTATAATATCGCATGAAATTCTAATACAAATTGCTTTGCTTTTAAATTAAGTTGTAAGTTATGTAAAAAAAACTCAAAATATCACACGGCTTTAATTTATTTTACTTTAATAAACGTACTTTTTAACACTTGTATTCTAATCAAAAATCCAATTAAACTAACTAAACTGAAGCGTTATGACCAAATGCCACGTATAAAAAGGTCTCCCATACGATTGACGAGCGCAATACAAAAAGGTATCAAATTATGCCGCGACAGACATTCTTTACACGTGTGAAATAAATGTTTAAGGTCAACATTGTAGTTATGATGATTTCAGCAAAACGAATAAATGTTGCAGTCGCATTAAATATACGAAGTTGAAGTACATTAAATATAAAAAGGTGTATTTGAATACACCTAGAGTTAAATGAGGAAAGTTTATTTTGATACGATGTAAAGTTAAGACTTATTTTTAAACTTCACTTATTACAGGAAGTCTTAGGTGACAAAAAATTACCTTCTACCTACGTGACAAAAATAAATAATGCACTTTTTTACATTAACATAACTCTAAATATACAGAAAACAGGCATATCCAATGTTGTTTCTCTTTGGAAAAGTAACCAACTGACAGCCTATATTTTAACGTTAACAATCGAATTAAAATCATACTAATATTATAAACGTGAAAGTTTGTGAGTATGGATGTATGGATATACAGGACGGATTTTGATGTAACTTTACAGTAATATAGGTTATACATCAGAATAACATATAGGGTACTTTTTACCGCGGGAAAACTTCTCATTCCCACAGGAAACCGACTTCCATGCGAACGGAGTCGCGGGCGGCCACTGGTAATACATAATCAATTTTAATATACGAGTGTGTGAATCATGAAAAACATGTGTTACCTACCTGTAGGAAAGTATCCACATTGTGCCTTCTTTGAAGTCCTTGCTCATCATTAACGTAGTTTTCCTGAGGGTTTCCATTCTTGGGGTCCTTTTCATCTTCCTCGTTCATGCCCCTTTTCCCTTTCCAGGCGTAGCTAAAGATCTTTTCCATCTGCAAGGTGTGATAAATTACGTCTGATATTGTAGACTATAAAATACAGCGGTATGAGTGTGTGTGTGTTAGTGTATATGTGTTTGCATGTGTGTGTGAATGTGTGTATGTGAGTGTTTGTTGGTGTTTGTAAAGGTTAAATTACTAGAATCGTGTTTATGTGTGTGTGTGTGTGTGTGTATTTTTTAAACTTAAATTTGCATTTAAGAGCATTGCTCATTCGATTAAAAATATTATGTAGTTTTAAGATGGTAGAAATTTAAGAGAAAATTAGGCCAGGAAATCAACAAATGAAAGAGTAGTTTTAATTTTAATGATTATGGTTTTTGTAATAAACGTTTATTTATTTTATTTTAAGGCTAAAGCAATATTTTCGTTAGTAGCAGCTTGACTGGCAGGTATTATGTTAACATATTAGTGTACGAGCTTAGTTATTGTAAAATAAACCTTATATGGCATACAGGTATGATCTATAAGGTTATTTAACCCAATTAAATATGCAAGAATAACTAGTGAATGAATGTTAGCAAAATGAACGATTTTTTATATACAATATAGCCCAGAAATAACAATAGTTATTGAAACAATCACGTTAGTATTTCAGCAAAAATGGACGGACTAATGCGCGATAGAGCCAATCACACAATACTTTTTTCTAACAATAATTTTTAGCACAAATTTAGCATGGACAGTTTTTTTTTAGAATGAAAACGCCAATGAAACATATTTCCCACGAATAACTTACAGTCGACGGGGGTTTTGTCAATTTTGCCTCTTCCTTCTGTTTTAAGTAGGATCCCAATGCCGTCGGGTCTAATGCTATCAACTATAATACCAAAATAAAATACTTAAATATGAAAGGAAAATAAAAAATATAAAAAAATTATACACTCGAAAATCAAACATAATTCGATAAAAAAAACTATATTATGAAGCTGTTAGTTAATAATAGAAAAAACTATTTTTTTAACATTAGGTACTTATCTATTTTTCATTGTTTATGCTGTACTTTGAATATAAAACAAATATTATATCCTAAAAAAATAAAAGCTATAGTTAATATTCTGCTGTATAAACACATTTCTTTCTCTGCTATACTGCTTTCCCCATTTAGCTTAGCCAAGTAATTACGGCGTTTTTGTTAAAGCCTTTTTGAACACAAAACTCACAGCTTGTTGACTTTTAGCATCCAAATCTTTACGATCCTTGAGAGAGCCACCCAGCAGACGTTGAATCTACATTTTTTTATAATTTAAAACAAAAAAATATATAAAACAAAAATTATTGCTTGGTGCCTTGTTGCATGAAGGGGTTATTAGTATTTAAAGTTGTAGACTGCTTTAAATGTGTATTTATTAGTTTCATTCGTGGGAAGGAAGAATGTATTTTACGAAAATACGTGCGGTGCTATCAAATGCAGTTATCGATGTTGGCTTACTGTTTTGTCTTGTGTATTCTTAATATACTTAAAACAATATTGTGTAATGTTTTTAGGACGACCTATTAGAAATTCGGATCTATCTTAAGGGAAGCAAAATTTTTAAAAAGTAGTTTTTCATAATATAAATATGTTTATTGGCATTTTTTATGAAAAACGGTTGTTTCTGAAAAGTTCACTAGAGAAATCATCTGAAAAGATATTTTAAATTGGACTTACGACTAGAAATTCGTTTTTATCCACTCTTTGGTTGCCGTCGGTGTCGAACATGTTGAAAGCTATCTGGAAACCGGAGGCCGGCTCTGAAATCAGAAGAAAATGTATTTAATACCAGCTTTTCGAATGAGCCTGAATAAAATTTGCCTATGTCACTTCCTGATAACGTAGCTTTTTACTGTTTTTTTTTTCAAATCGGCTAAGTAGTTCCATAAAGTTCATATTCCCAAACTATACCTCTTTATAGAATTATCATAGATAAGTCGAAAAGCAAGATGGTTGCTAACTTGATGGAATAGAACCTCCGTTTCTATTACTTATTAATCCTTGCAGATTTGTCCTTATGTTGTAAGCAATTTAGAAATGCCATCGACGATAGAAACTTTAGGTTTTTTGGTGTTCGTTACTATTATTTTACCTAAGGAAATAACTATAATGTATTTATGTGTTTAACCTTGTTTTAGGTAACTTACTTGTGAGAATAGACAGCAGGAACAAGTACTCCGTATAGGAAACGATTCCTGAAAAATAAGGATAACAACATTGTTATATACTTTCTTCTTCAAATACCTTAAAACCAAGTCTGTTTAAGTAGCATTAAATCGAATAATGCACTGATTTGCACCATCAAAAAGTAAAAATTTAGAAGTAAAAATAATATAGAGAGCAATTTTTTCGTTGTTAACAAATTTTGGTCACCTTTGTAATGGTAACATGTTTTGACTTGTAGACTTTGATAAATATTTAATTATTAAATTTGACACTGACCCTTATCCCTCATGTTTCTGAACATTTGCGGCGAGCCCTTTTTCAAGGACGGCGTGTGGTCACGGAGGTGCTCGATCTCTTTCGTTGTTAGCACCCTGCGCTTCAGGCGAGCTAGAATAGGTTAAAGAAAAGTTTTTAGTATTTAAGTAACATTTAGGGATATAGTTAAGTTGGTAGTATGAATAAATGATGGCACCTGCATTTCGATTTAAAGTTTTAGATGAGGAATATATAATGTTAATAACACATACTCCGGGCTGTTTATCAAGCTACTGCAAATGTATAACTAATCTTATAATGTCTGTATGTGCTGGGCACGCCATAATATGAAACCCGTAAAAATTTACCGTCAGCAGTACTAATTACGAGAATTTGATATAGATAAATGGTTAAATATTTTTAAATAATATAATCTTGGAATTATGAAGTGTACAAAATGTTTGCTGTTGCTAAACTCAAATTGGAGACTATGCAAAAATGACATTTATTGTTCAATTAAAAATAAACAATATGAAAGTATATTTTCAATTTATAATTTCTGCTTTAGAAGCAGAAAAAAACGAACAAAACAGCCAGACAGCAAATATTATTAAGTAATCATCATTACATAGTATAAATCCAAGTCGCTAATTGTGTCTGTTTGTATGTTTGTCCGCTAACTCCTTCTAAACTACACAAAGGATTTTAACGCGGTTTTTGCCATCTTTTAGGGAATTTATTCATTTAAATTTGTATATAAAGAACAATCAAAAAAAGGTTTTTTTAAGTCAGCTCAAACCATCGTGAAGAAGCCGGCCGAAATTACACCATTGCGAAGCGTGGGCGCTAGTAACTTATAAAAAGAGTCTCCATTTCGTTACTTCCTATTCTACTTTTAAAATGATGAGCCTGTTTGTATTTTTCATCTTCTTCTTCTTCTTTCTTCCCCATCATCTCCTAACAATCTAAAACCACTCACGCCTCGGCTCCTGCTCCACCACCGACTCGAGGAAGTCCTGCGGCGTCATGTACAGCTGGCCGCCGTACTCGACGCTGGCGAACTTGATGAACCAGTTTGATTTGGCCAGTTCATCCGGCTGGGGCCTCTTTGCATTTTTCAATCTTCCCCATCATCTCTTGGGTCGACGACATTTAGGACACAAAAAACTCGGACACCTTGGAAAAAAATAAGTTAAAATTGAAAATCCATACATAGGCCAAGGCGTCCGAGTTTTTTGTGTCCGAAATGACGTCGACCCCATCTGTTTATAATCTAAAACCACTCACGCCTCGGCTCCTGCTCCACCACCGACTCGAGGAAGTCCTGCGGCGTCATGTACAGCTGGCCGCCGTACTCGACGCTGGCGAACTTGATGAACCTCCGCTCTCTGGAGGTGAGCTTCACCGATTTGGCCAGCTCATCCGGCTGGGGCCTCTTTGCATTTTTCAATCCTCCCCATCATCTCTTGGGTCGACGACATTTAGGACACAAAAAACTCGGACACCTTGGTAAAAAATAATATTAAAATTGAAAATCCATACATAGGCCAAGGCGTCCGAGTTTTTTGTGTCCAAAATGTCGTCGACCCCATCTCTTTATAATCTAAAACAACTCACGCCTAGGCTCCTGCTCCACCACCGACTCGAGGAAGTCCTGCGGCGTCATGTACAGCTGGCCGCCGTACTCGACGCTGGCGAACTTGATGAACCTCCGCTCTCTGGAGGTGAGCTTCACGGACTTGGCCAGTTCATCCGGCTGGGGAAGAAGAAACAGCAGTTAGTAAGGTACTAGTGGCCGCTTGCGACACCGTTCGCGTGGAAGTCGGTTTCCCGTGGGAATGAGAAGTTTTCCCGCGGTAAAAAGTACCCTATGTGTTATTCTGATGTATAACCTATATTACTGCAAAGTTTCATCCAAATCCGTCCCATAGTTTTTACGTGAAAGAGTAACAAACATCCATACATCTAAACATCCTCATATACTCACTTCACATTTATAATATTAGTAGGATTATCATTAGGATTTTGCAGTCGCCTGCAGCACGGGAACTAAGTCTTCCCAAGGAAACGCCAAAAGACCCGCTTTATCATTTTCTTAATTTTATGTTCACCAGCTATCCTCTTAAGCCATAGTATTTATTCTAAGCATTTAAATGATAAAAAACAGGTATTTTAATATAAAAAAACAGCTTGACAAACTGTAGTTTTTCCTGAGCAAATAGAAATCGGGACAAATTTGTATAGGATTTTGCAAAACATGAGCGGGCATATGATTTGACTTCACAAAGCGGAAGCAGAAGACGAAAAATATTCGAGACGGAAGAGGTTACTTTTAGTTTTAAAACGGAAACTTTTCGCGACATTTAATCTTTCCCAAAATTAAGTTGTATAGACGTAAATAACCCTTGGGTTGGAGCTAAATGTCCAGACACCGTTTAGTATGGTTTGTTATTTCAGGGAGAAATAGAAACACGGAACCACTTGTCTTAATATCGAGTTTCTTGCAACAAATGGAGAAAAGTTATGTTTTTAAAACTCAATGGTGCATTGTAGTTCAGTAGAACGTAGCACTAACTGCGTACAGGACTTTGAACCTAAATGAAATTGTAGTAAGCTAAACTCTCAACACTAGACTGTTTTAATGATCTTATTAACAAAAAAATTGTAACAACAAACATTTCTTATTACCTTTAGTTTATTCACTTTTTTTAACAATCGCCAATAGGTGCTCAAAAGCCGATGAATCGTTATTAGATTCATTTGAAACGAATGTTAATGGTCTTATGTTTTAATAACACTAAGATGGCATAGTTTAAGGCTGTATATTCGTTACTTTTCTCACCTCAAACTTAGCCGGTTTTTTGTCGTGGTTCTACTAACTGTAAGGTTTTATAAGTTTTTTTTCCAACAGATTTATTTCCATCCCGGGTGATTTAATGCAACCGACTTTTTCTACGTTTAGGTAAATTTCATTGTAGTCGCACCCCTTGCAACATTTAATAGCCATTTTGTCACAAATTTAGTCATAAATAACGCCGGCAAATGCCACCCTTAAAAGAAAATATAAATCTTTTAAAACAAATAAATGTCTTTTCACAGTATAAAGAGAAAGAAGGGGTTCAATGTGTTTTGTATTGTGTAATTTATATTGATAGATTACTAGATGTGTCAGGCATGAAGGATATGTTCTTAGAATATTAAGTTTAGTTAAGGCTTCTTTTCTGAAAGAACAGATCACATTATTTTACTGTCTATGTGATGATGCAAAGTTAACTATATAAGTAACCATAGCATTTTTGTCTTTATCCGTATGCTTGACAATGTTGGCGCCTATTATACGATTGATGGTGCTGTTTAACGTTATGACATATCGCTTTATGCAAACGGTAGGTAATAGAAGGTCGACCGAACGTGCAATTACAAAACTTGAAACGGTAATTAATATAGAAACAAACGAATTTACAAAAGTCAAAACACGATATTAACTATTAGAGTTCTAAGACTTGAATTTTGCGCTGTCGTTACCTATACATATTATAATTATTTCAAATTCAATTAAAAACCCTAATTTGTTAAATAAACACAAATATTGTAAAGTACATAAACTGTCAACCAAACTTACGAACACAAACAGAAAAAAACCGGTCCCAACCTGATATAGTTAGTTCATCATCAAACATAATTAATCACAACATTATGAAGGTTCACTTTAACAGCGACAGTTATCTTTAACGCAAGTCGTCTAACACCGACCAAGCGACGTCAAATAACTTAGTATTAACCAACTGTTAGACAGATAGTATCAGTGGGAGCGTTATTAAATCAAATTCTATACGCTAGACTTCGCTTATTTCACCTCTTGTATTAGGGATTTCACTACTGGTATTAATACCTAAGTGAGTTTCAAATAATATTTAAGATTCGTTATTTTTTGTATTGTCTGAATGCGCAATGCTTGATTTGACAATAGTTTACTCGTAGAAATTTTATGCTACTTCTAAGCAATGATTAAATACAAAATTAAACTATTTTTCTGAACTACGATCGCAGAATATCAAGCTTAGTGCAGTGCAGTTAGCCAAGACAGTTTCTTCATTTTGTATGTTAATTCTAAAGATACAAGGTAGTAACAATAACTCAAACAGAAGTAAACCGGTAGCATACCTCTATACGATGATAATTACTTATCTTAGTTAGCTTGGGAAGTAAGATTAAGATTACAGTAGAGTTACGAAATCGATTATTATACTTGATTTTCGGAAGTTACGCGGTTTTATTTTTTTATGGTAAATAAGATCTGAGTCAAGTTTGAGAATATCGAACATAACTGTGATAAAAATAATACGCAGTAAGTTGCGCAAGTTCGATATAATACATACATAATACCTATTAGTTTTAATAAATTAATACGACTAATCGTATTAATCAGAATATAACAACGCATAGGTATAGAACGTTAACAAACCAATATAATAAACTCAACACATAATCGATTGTCCTCAAATTTCTGGAACCAATTAAACCCCACTGTAGGTATTACGTAAGCCCACATCGTCGCGGCCTGCGCAGACGCCGCCACTGTCAAAGATGCGCACGAGTTGTAAATCACTCGAACCGACCGCCGACCACCCCATTAACTACCTAGTGTGACACACGCCTAATACGAAACAAATACGAACGATTGTGTTAGGTAAACGTCGGGCACAGATTTATAAGGTTAGGTTGGATGGGGATGGATTTAGAATAAACTAGTTGGAAGCGCGGCAAATTATTATTTTCCAAGAAAGAAATCCTTGTTTTGCTGATATGAATTAAAAATACCAAACTGTTCCACAGTTCCTGACACTCTTTCGTACCCCGTTAAGTTGGTAATTTTTTTTATCTGATAAAAAGCATTCGAGAAAATTATAAGCTCTTCTTAAATTCATTTTGGTTAGGTGTGAATAAGTAGGTAGTCAATGTACCTACACAAAATATATACATATACCGACCGAATTGAGAACCTCCTCCTTTTTTTGAAGTCGGTTAGTAAAACACAAATTCTAACTTGTCGGTTTATGGAAGTAAGTTCACGGTTACTATTCTTGCAAATACAGACCATGATTCAAACAAAAAAACAACAAAACACTCAAAAGTCTACGCGCCATCCAATCTCGTTTGTGCAAAGATCCTAATTCGTGCTAAGAATGAGCACTAAGTTACACACTGCAATTCCTAGGTTTTAGTCATGCCCTTTATGCTATGGACTGCTTTATTGGACACTGTGATTTGAGTTATAACACTATAAATGTTCCTCTGTAGCGGTAAAGTACGGAAATGAAACATTAAGAGATTATAATAAGGCAAATTATTTAGTGTAAAATAAAAAAATAAAGGTTGGAAAAGTTTGTTACAAATTAGTTCAAATTACCAAAAATTGTGAAAAAATATACTACGGTAAACTTATTATAAGTAATCTTATTGGAAAAATAATAGTCGCATAGAAAACTAGGTATCTTTCGTAATTAATATTAATTTCGATTGTACATCTTTGCCAGGAAGATTTTAGGCGACCAAAACTTCGAATATCCATCATTTATCATACGCAACAAGGCGGGCTCAAACCCCTATTAATTTACAACACCACCACAACAAACTACCCATGCCCCTCTGTAACTCCAAATATATATTTTCGCAACCCCACCATTAGTACATCCACACCATACTCCTGAGCATAACTCTCCAGGGATCACCAACATTTCACCGCTAATGGCTGCTTAAGTAGCTGTCAATTGTTTCATTGGTATCTATAAACACTGCCACTAAATACACCCCTGTCAGGAGTTAACTTACTTTGTCTTATTTCTGGTGCAATGATGAACTTGGATTTTGCTAAATAATAATAATTGTAATATAATTAATCTCTAGGTTAAGCGCAAGTACTTGTGTTATAGGTAACACCCAATGGAATGGACTAGGGAAAAACCTAGACCCAAAAGTCAAATTCGAAAAGACATTTACTAATTTGACGCGTTTTGGAATTCGAAGCCTAGACCCATTGCATAGCAGCCCCCCAATTCAAGTGGCAATAGATATTTGCGTTAGCGAGTGAATAGAATAAAAAATGTATAAGACTGACATTTTTGTCAAGCTCGCAATTTGACAGTTTCATACATTTTAATTCTATTCACTCGCTAACGCAAATTTCTATCGCAACTTGACTTGAGGGTCAGTCCAGTACCTATACCTACATTACGCTACGCCCCAGGGATAATCAAATTAAAAAATGTTAAAATAATGTCGATAAAAGTTTGCAAAACATAACAAGACTTTCAAATCCAAGGTGTTAGTAGATATTCACACTTTCAAATACAATTTAACGCTTAAGGTGCCGGTAAGGATTACAGTTACAGATTATGATTAGCTTGTTAGGTAAATGATGTATGTTACAACTATAACTTGGCATAGTAGGACATGATAAATAGTTCTGTTTAGCTTTAACATGGTCTACATGCAATTACCTACAAAACTGCGTGTATAAATTAGAACACTTATGAGCACTTAGTTTTAGCAGATAAATCATGTATATGGTGTAATTTGACGAGATATGATGGTAAATAAAAGTAATTTTGAACTGCAGAAATTATGTTTAGTTTGAAACCGAATTTAATTTAATAATCTGTACTTTCTCACTTATATTATAGGTGAGAAAATGTATGTCTGTGTGTCTATATATTCTACTTACACGTCGAAACTGTTGTACCGATTTTAATGAATTGGCATAAACATAGTTTGTGATAAAAATAGTCTACTTTCACAGCGGGAATAAGTCTCATTCGGGAAACAAGGGAAAATCACTTATCACTGACGAAGTCGCTAGTACCTTCTAGTGTACAATGAATGAAATCAAAGGCTTTTACACTCGTATATTCGACAATAAGCTTGACGCTGTCTTTGAAGCTATGTAATTTACCCACCCCCTTCCAACAACAATGACGTCACAACTAACCTCCAATAAGAATGTGTGTAAGTAACGCATCACTATTTTCACCCCATTTGGCTGCGACTCTCGTTACTGTCAGTCGCACGCGCAGCTTTATTGAACCGAACACAAATGTGGTTACTAACAGTTGGGGCAGCGGTTCTCAAATGTTTTTTGGAGATGAGGCCTTTTGGAAAATTAAATAAAAAGCATTTGATAGCTGATGATGGCTCTTCAATATCTATTACAGAAACAAGATTTTTATCAGATGTTTATAAATACCATACTTACATATTAACTTTAATTCTTAATTTAATTCTCTTAACAGAACTTAATAATAGATTATCTTGTGCCAGGACAGTAGTATTTTTTTTCTCATTTTGGTTCCCCTTTGAGTAATTTATAAGTATTTATTACAAATATTTGTTTCTTAGAGTTCTACCACATGGGAGCGCTCGCTAGAGATCCGTCAAGCAAACTTTGAGTATAGCTGGATTAGGGCAAGCCGCCATTACGGATGGCGTAAAAACAAAATGGCTTACATTGGTACCTACATGTGGTATGTAGATATGTAATAATGATAAGCTAAAGGTCAGGGTAAAATAGGCTTTGAATTGCTATAACTAAAGCTAACATTTGTTAGTTGTCAGCGAATAAACACCAGAAATATACAGTTACTTAGGTTAGAAACGATAACTTAGTGTGATATTAAGTAGGTATTAAATGTCTAGCAACCCGCATCCCGCATGTAAAACTGGAACACGTATGGAATGTAGATACGATAAGTCTACATTAAGGTAGGAAATCCATACCGAAACACCTACATTAATAAAAAATTGTGTTCTCACTTCATAAGAAGTGGATCGTTCATTCGTCATTGGTTTAGTTCTTTTTATTCCATTTTAGTACCAAGTCAACGACAAGACAACCTACACATTGAGTTCATTTAAGTTACTAGTTAAAATTATCGAATTTCCTTTCGCTACCTCCTATAACTTGCAATGCATGGTAACTGTCGCTTCTGCTAACACCCAAGGTCCCATCAACCAGTAAATGCTTTCGGAAACTTGTTCATTTGCCTCATATTTGTATTGCTTGTTATTAATTACTACACGAACAAAGTTTTGAAGATTTAAAAGATTTGCTGCTTGAGCAACTTGCGTTTATTTAAATATATAGGTGACTTTTGTTTTAGTATTATATTGAAACAAAGGTTACTTGTGTGTTTACTACAGACACGATTTTGAAATTACTTTGATTTATGTTTGTACTTGGGTAGCACAAATGACAAATGTGGCAAAATATCGCACAATGTTTTAACATTTACAGGTGGCGAAAAACCTACTCGTAAAAAAAAGGAAAATGTTTAAATTTACTTTCCGAAAACTAAGTTTCTGCAACGACTTTTCTATCGATTACACACTATCAAGTTTTTCTACATGATAATACAATAACAGACATTAGCATTTTTTTCACACACGTCATGAAAAACAAACATGAAACTTACATCACAATTCACACAGTTGGCATGCAAAGTTCCCGAGTCAACATATTGGTAATCCTTTTACGAATGATTAGCACTTTGTCTAGACAAGATGCACAAGCTTATAAACTGAGACAATGAGCGCCTTTGAGTCTTACGGGGCCGATTAGTAAACTGACGTTTATTTTTTAATTTAAGGATTTGAGGTAAACTTAACTTTTTTTTAAAGCAATTATAAATAATCAAATTAAAATTATGTAGATGTTCTTCATAATAGGTCACTTACTTCGAACTTATACCGTTTAAACGCGTTTAAATGTTGCACACCTAATAAAAACATTTTAAAGACTACACTAGTATTACATGAAAATGAAACTATTTTAAGACTAAGGAAAAGCATAAGTCGATTTTAGTATTGGTCGATGAATTCGGAATCCCTGCAGTTCTATAAATCGCATTAAGTTAAATATAGCTACTAACGAGTTCCTAAATTACTGTTTCCGAGCTTTGAATTCTCCACAAAGTTCTAAGAAAGTGAAATTTCAATTCAATACAACACAAACATTTCCTTATTGCTCTTCTCATTTTATTTCCAACTAATTTGCAGCTTCGCGGTTGAAATGCGAAATCAAAATAACTAAATCATTCAACTTCACTTCGGTACACAAATTTATTATGATAGCTTTAATCCGCGTGCCACAAAAGCTTAATTATAGATTAACATGAAATCTCTCCAACTACAGAGGAGCAAAATCAAAGAATAAGACTGGAGATAGGTAATAACTATGTTGACAGTGTTTATTATAGATTCAGTTAAATAAGAAGTAAAAGCGTGAAATCATATATGAGTTGACGTGCAATTAATTTGCAACTAACAAGCCGAAAGCTGTAAAACTTGATTAATGAGCTTGCGTTGGGTTTTTTGTAATGACCAGAGTAAATAGATTTTAGATATGGCTTTCTTGGTGTATTGATAAGGTAGGAACATACTGTTTAGATATTTTGGAAAAGCTTACACGACGAATATGTTTTTAAAATCATTAAACGAGTTATTTTTCCTCTGAAATCTTGTGTTTTTGTAAGCATCTCTTCGCGGAATTTAATCATGAATAGGTTATCAACTAAATAAAAACCCAATGTTTACGTTAAAACAACCATAAAAAGCGTGACACATTCAGAAAAAAATGTAACCTCGTATTTCGAGTTCAGGGTCAATTCATATAAAATTGTTTAGTCTAATAGTAAATGTTTAGTTTAAACTAGTTAAATTGTTTTTTTTTACATCTTAGTTTAAATTATGCTCAGACGCAGAACTCCAAAACGTCTCTAGAGTCGCTTCAGTGATTTACAATGTTTAAAGTCGTTAATTTCATACTGTTTGTGATAAATAAATCAATGTACCCACTTTGTTACAGCGATTTCAAATTTGACAGACAGTTCAGACAGTAGGCAGGATTTACATGTTATTTAAACTCATTGAATAAACTATAGTTAATTTATTATGATAATTTGTCTGAAACAGTGCTAAAACGTGAATATTGTTATTTATGTATCGTTTATCAAAAACTTCGAATTTTGTTTGTAAACGTCCAATCAATGTTAAAAGTTCATCAGAATATAAAACTTTCTATAGCCCAGATAGATTAGTAAAAATATTTAATAAAATCATCAAATTCCATTACATATTTAACTCTATAGCACCATAACTGTTAATTCAATAAACGCTTTACCAAAAACAAAACGGGTTCCTACCAGTTCTAGGTTTACTATTTGGTCAATTATGACACCTTGGTATTTGGTTGGTAATTACTGTTGGTGTGTTATGTCGTAACGTAAACGAGTGATGCCTCCCGCTAGTAAGAACGAGAAGTAGATCTAGTAATTGTTCAATGAATTGCTTTAAGTACTTACAGTGTAGCAGATTAATGTAACACATAGTTTTATGAAGAAAATATACAAACTAAGTATTTAAACGTGCATGATAATATAATTATAATTCCTGTTCTACTGAGGCACATAAAATAAATTTGACATGTGTGAAACGCATTACAATTCTGTTTTTTTTTATAAATCTAGTTACAATTGATAACCAAATTTTATTGCTATCCAGACTACTTCATCAACGTGGTATGCGTTAATCACTTTATGAAAACTGATCGACTGATCTGGAAAATACCTCTTATATTCTTTATACCGACATATTTTTACCCCGCCTGGGTTATTTTTCAAGGATGAAATGATATATGCGCATGAGTTATAACCCATAAGTACCCGGATGGCGCGGGCAAGTCAATCAAAATTCCTCCTTACACACCGGCTGATAGCTTTATTAATAAGCAATAAATTGTAACGACACCACATTAAAATGTACGTGCCCGGGGTCCGATAATGGAATCACTGTTCAATAAGTTATTGCTCTTACGAGATCTGTATTACATAACTTAGACGGGGTATGGTCGAAAATTAGACGTTTGGAACGAAAACTAAGTACCTAGATGGTGAGAAATTGCACAGAATATGTAGTTATAAACACTAATTACACACCAATTTCTTCGAGAGCAGAATCGATTGAGTCATTATCGATTAAGCTCGTGCAGATAAGATTTATGCGGACAAGGAAACTATTTTTCCTTCTCTCTTAATCTTTTGCAGACTAGAACAACTAAGTGTTAAAGGTGGGTTATATTGAAATCAACTTCGTTATAACTTTGTATATTTTGTTTTCCGTAAAAATATACACATCGCTACTCCACAGGTTATCTGGTAGAATTGGTTCTTCATTTCAATAATAAGATTATACAGTAAATTACCATTTTTGTGTTCATTTTAGCATTTTTTTGTATATTCTGTGTGCAATGTGTTTTGTGCTCATCAATCTTACGATCACAGAACATTTTAACTCTCAAAGTTTTTGACACACAGTCCCCGTTAAGTTCATAGCGCCACTCCGACACCGCACGACACCCCAGTCTTCTTGCAACACCACTTCCGCCTGCGACCGGTCAGCAGGTGTTCCACTGGCACTATCAACAGCATCTCACGAAGAATGCCCGTTGAGATAAACAAGATGGATACGTTGATAATAGTCATCGGGTGCGTTATCTCGCGATGCTCAAATTAGCTCCGGTTAATTAGGATGTAATGATGTTTGGACACGAAGCCGTGTCGGGTTCACGTGAGAATTGGACAATAATTTTGTTTGATGAATTAATGCCCGGTAGGTAGATCTTTAGGGTTTTTAGGTTTAAGAACACAAAAATAGTTTAAGGAAGTTACAAATTAGCGAAAGAAGTGTTTAAAAGCTAGGTAGAATCATGTCACGCGGGCTATATAAATTAAACTAAGATTTGGGTAGTTTTATGTAACGATTTACTTAATATTTAATATCGTTGTTTTGTATCTAATGAATGCCTGGATATGGACAGTCCAATCCTGAATATTTTATTGCCAAATTGACTGAACGGGTGTAATAGAAATATACCTTTCAAGACAGGAAAGATAAACTATTGCAACTCTAAACTTACCAGCTAGACATCATAAAACAAAAAGACCTCACACGCAACACAATAATAGTTACAATTCTAACACCTTGATACAAGAAAAGGTAACATTCAAGACTGGCTTGATGATAAACTGCCCAAGATGTCTTCCTAGTAGGCTGGCACCCTCACTCTGAGTCACAGATGCATGTGGGTTCGACCAAAATTCAAAGGTTAGACTGTTAGGTTAGAGTTAGGTTTCAGCTGAAGCGTTTAGACGATAATATTTGTTCTCAATACTAAGTTATGAATGTTATGTTATATAGAGTAAGTTAGATAGAGATTTCTCCGAAATTGACATTATTTAGTAACTTAACAATAAGGTGAATTGACAAATATCGTGAACAAATTAGGTAGAAAGTGATTGAAAATCCGACAATCGATTAGTCAAAAAACAGTCGTGAAAACATCGAAAAACGACAAAAAGTCGTCAAAACTTGTTGCGGCATTCAAATCAGTTTCCCATAACGATAATTTTAATCGACTCCGCTCCGCTATGTCCTAGGTAAAGCCACACGCGATCGCCCACAGGACAATACAACGAAGCTCTATTCTGGTTCCCAAAGGCCTATTCTCGGTGAGCGGACAATTTATTGTCACCACTAAGATTGTGCCATGTTACTCCCGAATGTTGCTCATGTAACTGTCAGTTCGGACTGTGTACATATGCTGTTCCGTTATTTGTGGACGCAATTGGATGCTATCTTCGTTTTGAAGCACGTGGTTATGTTGATTAGGCTGTTTGATGTTATGTACGATTTTTAATGGCATGCTTTATTCACTGTGTTTTTTGTTTTTGAATATTAACGACATTTATATCTATAGTTAAAGACGAATAGCGATCGCTTAATAAACATAGTGAATTATGGAAATTGGTTTTATTATATTTGACCACACACAACAGTTTATGATTCCCTAATGCCTGGCAAATGATAAAAAATGCAAATTGGATTCTTAAGCATCGTCAATTAAGGCTTGTTGTCGGTTATCGCGGTCTATGTCGGTGGTGCTGCGTACGCGCATGCAACACACCCACTCGGCCGGTGATGCTATCTGAGGAGTTACGAGCTCAACACGGTGTCCTACGCGGAATGGGGTATGTGCGCAAACGCAGATATATAGAATAGGTTTACGTCCGCAGTTTTGTTCAAGAGGTTTCCCGATGGAATGAGGTATTTTTTGTATGATAAAGAGAATCTTACATGGCTATACATACTTATAAATCTATCAACTCTCTTTGAACACTATGATTTTACATAACGCAAAAATATATACTTAACTTTTTATATATATTTTAAAGAACTAGTAACCTAAGTATGCCTTAAGCATTCAATTTGCTTTGTATATGTTTATTTTTTTATCCTATAGTTTTACTTGAGACATTTTTAGTTAAAAAGCTAATAAAATTGTTTTTTATTCAATAAAATTAAGTTACCGAAGATATTGTCATTTCCAGCACTTTATATCAATGTTTAAAACCTCGGTCTATTAGATTTCCGATTCGACATTTTAGTATCACTTTTATTTGCAAAACATCTATTTGGCGAGTGTTTTAAACATATCAGGATTAAAATGTTAGTTTCTTTCGCGTGAAATATTTTATGTCCTATAACAACACGAGCGTATAGTGAGACAATTTTAATAGTCAATCGTTTACAATGCTGTTTTACAATAAACTAGAAGGTAAAGTTCGTTGGACAGTTGTATCTTTAAGTTTCTTATAATATAGATATTTTTTTAGTTTAAAAGTAAAGCAATATGATTCATACTTTCATAACGATTTTTTTAAACGTAATCAAAGCAAGTCATTGCAATATGACACCATTATTCCCACGCCTTGAATAACGTTTGTACATCAAGTTATTTATACAACGGTAAACCGAAAACCCTAATAATTCAGATAAAGCAACATCCTGGACGACCTTAATCCATATCCTAAAGGGTCTAACAGGCGGAACTTGCCGCAATTTACTGTGAAACTCTAGATAAAAGCTGAGGTTATCACTTGAACTTAAGTGTGAGGTAAAGTACTGGGTACTAGAAACTATACACCTACCTTTAATAATAATAGCCGATTCTCGTGAATTTACACCTGGTAAGTAGACGAACGCGATTTAATTATCGTCTAGCGCCATCTATTGCGCTTTTGGGAGACTAAATACAGGCGGCTTGATTGAACGTCAGCATTTTAGGGGTTTACTTGAATAACCGACTATTCCTCTATTTTACTTACAGATTTTTTGATTAAAGACAAAACTGTCGCTTTGTGTGCGAATTACATTTAAACAATAAAACATTAATTTATACACCATAACTATTAAGATAGTACAATGTGGGTGTTGTAGGTTAATGGTTGGTGTTTCGTTATGATTTCGATGACAGTTATAATAGGTGTACATTTCTGAGATAAGACACGCCGCCGGCGCAGGTAACATGCTATCAAAGCGAAAGATGTAATGTGAATGAGATGTATAAAGAATGCATACTATTTAATTAATATGTTTGTTACTTCCTCACAATGATACGTAGATAGTTCTTTGTTCTTCAAGTCTCGGTTTTTGTAATTTGCATTTATTAATTAATACTCACAAAAATTTAATGAATCACATATAAAGTCAAAAGCTAACAACTATTTATTCTTTATAAACGAATATCTATAGCTACTTCACATGTTAAGCTATAGGCTTTGGCTTTTATTTGAACTTATTGAATTTCCACGCAAGTGCAGTGACGGGCGACAGACTAGTTAATAAATAAAGGAATTAATTTTATCTAAACACGTTAAATTCCCACGTAGTAATCTCTCGAATGAGTGACCAATTAAGACCAGATAAATCACTTAACAGCAAAACACATTTTCTTTTCGATAATCTCTTACTTTCACACGCAAAACTAGACCGGGGCCTGGTATAAATCCTTTACTGTTTATTATCGCTGCGAAATTGCTTGAAAGTCGTTATTATGTCGATAACTGCAAACTTGCCGGTGTTTAATTAAGTCATATTTATCTGAAAACGTCTTCATCGATTGATAAATAATTATAGGTTATCAAATATAGAGATGTGCCGTCATTAAATCGAAATACAAGTACTAGTCTTAATATCACCGTAGCGATTTGTACCAACGAAATGTTGTAGTTATACGATAAAGTTTTATAATACTTTTGGAGTTGTTACGCAAGCTCTTTTTCATTATTTCAACCAGTGTCCAGCCATATTTATCGACGCTTAACACGAACAATCTAAAATATCAAGCATGTTATTTTTTTTAGAATAATTTTGATGCTTGAACATTAATGGACTTATAAACGGAATGGACATAAAAAATACACGTCATTTCAAATCACATACAAAAAGAATCACGTGTGAAAGCCGGCGGCGATTCTTATCGATACTTTCGCACAAATTATCGACACGAAAAACCAATGCCGACCACAATTAACTTTTGGTAATGATTAATTCGCTTCTGTGACAACGCCGACTGCCATATGAAGCTAAATGGTCTCAGTGAGTTAATCGATTAAACTCGTTAGACATTCGTCAAATTGCGCTTCTGAATTCGAGTATGTAAAAATTACAAATATAAGTAGGAACGACATGTATGCATTTGTTTGCATTAAAAAATTGGCTTCAATTTTCAATTCAACTACACCAAATGAGTAATAAAAAGTTCACCAAGCATATAAAACTAACATAACAGTAGATAATAGACACCTTAGTTTATACGACTACCAAAAATCTGTTTACGCATCGATATAAATCATTTTTACCCTACAAATTATGTAACGCCTATTTATTAGCGCCCATAGGACATAACGCCCCCGCAATAACGACCATCGATTATCGACAAAACAATTTAACGTTACCACATCTCTATTAAGGGACGGATATTGGTATAATCTTAAAACTAAATATTTTATCAATTTCTTCTTTCGTAACTTATCATGTAAGGAAATCATAGGTTAGATTTAATATGATGTAACTATAGCTACTAGCTAGTGTTTAGGTAAGTAACCTATTAACACATTTTAGAGTAGGAATCTATTTATAGTATGTTTTGTCTTAACAAGGCTTATTTTTAAGATTTACACTTACATTCTTTAAAAATACGAATATTTTAAATCGCTTTACATTTATTTTGACAACGTGCAATATTTTTTCGTATTTTGGTAATTTAACTTACTTTATAACAAAGTCATAGGCAAACAAGCACAAAATACCTTTTATTATATTTAATACAATATCCAACGATTAATCATAACTATCTGACACCATTTGGTGTCAAAGTGGTCCAAACTATCTAATATAAGTGTCCCAAAGCAGCATGGGGTAGTATTGAAATGTGTCCGTCCTAATATTATGATCAGGGGTAATTCGTTTAGACAAGCCGATTCAATGGCTAAATAAAGAGGTTTTTTACATTAAAATTCCTATGACGACAGTAATTGTATTTGAAACAATAATTTATAATGTTTGACTTGAAATTATTAAAATATATGCGAGTAGTTTTTAAAACACAGTTTGTAACCATTGTTATCTTTTTAAACATAGAAACTGGCTGTTCCACGCGGTTTCACTCGCGTTAATCAGAGAAAAAGCTAGTTCTTTGTATTTTTGCTTAACTTGCATCGTTTACGCATACTAATACTATACTTACTCCAATGGATAACTAATTTAAAATACGAGTTTAGTAGTACTAATTATACTAGCTGAAGTCTCAAACCTTAACGAACCGTTTTACCTACTAATAATAAGTTTTAATGATTCGCCACAAAAAAGCGTGCCAAGATTTCTAGCATTCCTACAAATAACTGAATCTTATTCGTTCCAGGAAAACAGTAACTGTAACAAATGAAGTTTCTATACGAACTGAGCACATCAACATCGATTATCTAAAACAAAGGTAACTTATATCCTTTTTGGCGCGGGGAGATATAAGAATCGCAATGTGTGTAATTTTTTACGGCTCGCAGTTAGCCGTACACAAAAATAAGATCAGTCTACATCGCATTTGATTGAAATTAATTGACATAATATATATTAAAAATCTAACTTTTGACAGGTAAGACGCTCCCGGATTCGCTCTCAATTGGTTATTGACTGCTAGATATCTTCAGACTCGCCTTACTATAACTGATTTCAACAAATCAGGAACCGAACCCATTAATCCTTACCGATGCTAACTCATACATAAGAGGCACCCAGTAAATTGAGTACCTAGATCATCTTAATCTACAGTACAAATAAGTCTATTAATCGCTGTTAATTGGACTTCCACGCGAACCTCTGATTAAGGCTTTGGACGACCATTTAAATCATAGCAGAGTGACATATTGCGGCCGAGTGGGTAGAAATTGTAACCGGACCACACAAATGTACTGTCTGGGTGGTTATGTGAAGCTTGCCACTATATACTTGGGATATGCTGGTTGTATATTATTGGTAGGTAAATTTATATAAGATTTACTTTGTATAAATGACATGAAAAAGTTAATTAAAGTTAAAAACTTTTAAGCAGACAAGACTTGCCATGACTTTCTTAGGAAAGCTCGATACATTTTGTGTTAGTTAGTTTTTTTGGCTCTTGTTCATTACATACCGTAGATTGCTTTTCGCGGATCACTTTCTTCACTTTAATCACGATTTTCATTTGGAAACGCATTATCTTCAACTAGCATGGAAGAGTAACATAAAAGTGAAATACACTGCATTTTTTCTGAAGTGTCTTAGGGAATGTCGCGACAAAGGTAAATGCCAATCAAGGAACGTGCAATAGCGCCTTGTATATCATGCCTGTATAGTGTAGACGCTTACCAAGAACGGCGTATTTTGGCAATTTTACTGTTCGTTATTAGGGATTTCTATGTCCATTAAACCATAACGAAATAACTAAAATTAACTTCCCGTAACAAAAAAGCTACTGCAACCAACGTATATTCCTTAGTATCCTCTACAGTGGAAAAACTTAGGAATCTGACGTGTTAATTTAGTCAGCAACGATTAATATCAGAATCGCACTGTACCTTTTATTAAGGGTAATAAAAGTCAGAAAGGTATGACTACCGAACTTGATTGCAGGGCACAAACTGTAAAAGTTTAATGGATGTCGAATGTCATGTCAATTGAATGGTAAAATATAGGTATTTTAATACTTCAACTTCAAATAATGCGGAACCGAAAGGTACTTCTCGGATTATATGTAAATTACCAAAAACCTATTTAAAATCAGTTGTTTTCAACACTGTTTCGTTAGTTTATATTAAATTGATGATTAACACCGAAACGACTCGGAAAATACCCTGATTTATTTATGCAAGGTAGTTAAAATGATATAAAACCAATCGATTTTGATTGAATTTCAAGCGTCATTTAATTCAGGTCTACAGCCAATAACAAATGACAAGTTGTTTGTTCCAAATCGTTGAGAGCGCGGTCGTTTGTAAAACAGCTATAAACCTAATTTCTTTAACCTTGGTGGACTTGGGAATCGATGGCGAATTCGTTTACGAATCCTTGGTACGTGATTTATACATTTGTTTTTGGTGTTAGGCATATAAACTTATGGTTCGTTATAGCCAAGTAGCTATGGAAACTGGTTACCATACCGAAGGTTCCGGGTTCGATCCCCACTGAGGGGTACCACTAATTTGGTGTTTTCCAAGCTATGTACATATTTATCACGAACTTACATCGTGAGGAAACCTTCATGTTAAGATGATCATCCACCACCTACCCGCACTGAGCTAGTTTGTGACGTACAAAGGCTGTTATTTCTTATATCCTACTAATACTATAAACGTGAAAGCTTGAGAGTATGTATGGATGGATGTATGGAATAATGGATGGATGTTTGTTACTCTTTCACGTAAAACTACTGGACGGATTTGGATGAAACTTAATATAGGTTATACATCAGAATAACACATAGGGTACTTTTTACCGCGGGAAAGCATCTCATTCCCACGGGAAACCGACTTCCACGCGGACGGAGTCACGGGCGGCCACTAGTACACTTATAAAACATAATCAATCAAAAGTCAACAATTACGTGTACCAATAGAACAGGGTATGTGGGATAAAATAAAGTTAACTGCTCGTTAATTTGAGCTTCCTTAAAGAAAAAATACTCCATATATTAGAAGATAAAGAACTGTAACGTATGTAGTAGTTGAAAATAACGATAAGTTTCAACCCAAATAATTAAAACTTAGCATCGTAAATACACAAACTTACATTCATAAATCATAACACATCCCCAAAATAAAAATAACAAATATGTAAACAAATGCAAATCCACGACTCCCAATAAATATTCAATTGCTCGCGGCATTAAAATAACGATTTCGGCACCTTCTTAAAAGTCAAATTAAAACGCGATTTATTTTCTAAATACTGTCTTGAATTTAAATTAACGTTCGCTAATTTGGCTTTTTATTTATTCACTCATCTCCAACGCAGTAGCTTTTTTATAGTGATTTAGGACAAAGCGATTAAAATTATAATACACCCACATTTAAAAATGGTTGATTGTAAGTACAATAACTTTTTGCTCATTAAAGGGAAACCGTATTGTTTTAATAAGAAAAGTAAGTACTTAATGATTGATCATCCCATTAAGTCATGTACTTTTATGTCATTGACATTATTTTTAACTAATTACATAGTAAAAAACTTATATTATTATATTTCTCTAAATAAAACCTGCTTACCATTCATTACCTTTGTGATGTCTTAGTGTTAGTGAAGTAGCTTCTTTAAAAAGTTATATACCTGTAAAAGAAAATTAAATTTAATATTTGTTTAATACAAGATTTCTGTTACAAATATTGAAATAAAAATTACATATGAAACAATTAAAAAAATACTGCAAAACTTAAATAATAAAACGCAATCAGCAAAAAACCCAACCTAATTTATTTTATCAAAAATATGTGTGTCTAGAAAAAAATGCCGATAAATCCCAAATAATCTAATCTAAACTAGAACTAGAACCTGTTAACTAAAGTAGCAATTACCGACAAAAAAATTGATTGAAAAGCTCCGTCGAACTTTTAAGAAGCTTTTCGGATAATTGATTGATTAGCATAAGTTGTAACAACCGTCATAAAAAGCCTAATTTAAAACGTCAATATTTGCATATCGTAAAAAGCTAGCGAAGCAATCTGCGACTATAATTATGTTCCTAATAAAACAATTAATTAAATTAGCGTCTAGTTAAATTGGATTGATCAAAAACATCATGATGCAATAGTAAATTGCAAATTAGTCGTTTAGTTACTCATTGGGCTGCTTTCTTGTAAAATTTATTGATATTTTAATGTTAAAGCAATTTATTGAATTATAAATCAGTAACAGGTAAATGCAGACAGATTTATTTATACAGAGGTAGGGAAAGCATATAGAAGTTGCATTCAGAGGCTGTGTTTCTTTTTGGCCTTACAGTTTTAGAGAGACATATTTACCAACAAAACAAGAGAAAACCAGTAACGTTAGTTACAATTCTGATAGACTGAAAGAACCTGAACATAAATCCAATTATCAGGATGGAATGTTCTAGAATGTCAGTCTTGTAGAAGACAGCCACGAGAGTGATTTACTTGTTTTTGTGAAAGGGATAACTGTATGTGGCGTAATGTTCGAAAACTATAAGATACATTATTGTGTTGCAAATGATTTACACGGTATTAAAATAGGTTGGTTTGTGGTATTAACACTTGGCTTATGAAAGTTAATATACATTGATTTTGTTGCAATGTCAAGTCCATTGGAGTATGATAGACCCTTACGAATAGTATATATGTGAAAATGTGTACATCTGTTTTTCTGTATATTCCCCTATCAATTATTTTTATTCTATTTACATAAGTTTTAGAGTAGACATAGTTCAACAGTCTCGGGTGAAATTAGGCTACTTTTTTCCCCAAGGAAAAAACACCTTTTTACCTCGGGAATACGTCTCATTCCCACTTATAGCGCAGACGAAGTCGCGGGTACCTACTACTATGCTTAAAGGGTATTAGCATTGAAAGCAAACCTTTCATTATTTACTTTTAGTATTGAAACGACTTGTTTATAGCAAACATCAAATTAATTCAATATTAAAATCGAAAGTTAACCTATCATATTACAAATCAACTTAAATAATGCGAACGCGTTTAAGACTCACCGCTCATGAAATTTTAATGGGTGTATATTCAACAGATGTAGAGAAAATTACAAATTATGATAATTAAGATTACCATAAGACATATTGAGTCTTGTAAGTGCATAATATCATTTGTTTAAATGACAAACTACATTTGCCACACACACGAAAGAAAAAGCTACGACTTTATACTCCACTTATAATTCAAACTGAAATAATGGTATTTTTTAAAACAAGTAATAGAAAAAGCGCTACGACGCGGCGCTACTCTACCCAACTTGCCTACGAAACATAAATACCGTATATTTTGCGCATTTAAATGACACGTTTGAATTTGTGTCACGTGGGCATACCTACTCGTTCCGGAATCAAGGAGGTGATATATAAAACCTTTTAAGGGGATTTGTAAAATGGTAAACATTAGTACGACTGCCAGCAAAAGTCAATTAAGTATAATACAAAAAATCTATAAACTAATCTCAGGCACCAGCCTCTTTCACAATGGGATCAATAATATAATTAACATAGGTACCTATACCTAGTTTCAAGCGTAACCTGTATTCAAAAGATTCTTCAAAGATTTGGAGCTGTGTTTCACGCTATCCATAAAACAGCATGCTAATACGCGATCTATATTTTAACGGCCCCATGCCTTAGGACGCGCACGACAGTTTTTTGTTATTCTGTTCCAGTTTCGTGGCAGACCCGTTTCGACATCCTATGTTGTTGTTGAATGTAGATAAACTGTTAAAATATTGAAAATAAGCGTATACTACTTCGGAAGAATTAACTACAGAAGAAAATTGACCTTATTTGTATCCCACTTCTGATTTTTGACATTTACTAAAGATTTGATAGTTTTGAAGAATTATTTTGAAGGTGAAGACCTCTACGAAATTGTAAGACTGAGAACGGAGCAATTCCAAGTTGAAGGATCGTTCATAACTGAATAATTGAGTTAAATTGTTTCGTCTTCCTTTGTTGGTGCCGCGTTGCAAATTGTTATCAAAGATACAGAGGGGGCAGCTCAATTTGGTAACGATACCGTAGATATCTTGTAAATGGATTTGTCTTTTGGTTAACAGTGATTTTGGTAGTAGGGGCGGTGTTCAACGCGTCCAAAAAACTATACCTATCGAGTTTTTTGTAGTATGTACGTATTATATAATTATGTTATCTTTATACATCAATAACTGTTCTGGTTACTTTACTTTTCAGAGCAGCAAGAAGTCAACTGGATTTTGACTACATATGATTTTGATATTTTTTTTCAAGAGCGAAAATAAAGTTTGTTTCTAACTAAGCTCTAGAGTCAACAATAGTTTTAAACATCCATGGTAGCTGTCATTTTCGAAATACAACCAATCTATTAAATCTTGACATTACACCAAAACGGCCTTTTGTGTTACACACTCAACTGTCATAAACATACCCCTATAATGAGGAAGAAATAAAGGCGTCGGCAGACGAGTTTATCAAAAGATACGTGCAACAAGGCAAAAAATTACCAGGACCAAACAACATGACGCCGTGCGATCCTGTACCAATAACAGAATCGAGTGATCGATCAAGCTTCTGTCATAATAATTGCCGTTTTAAAATGAGAACGCAGCGATTTGCAACAGTTGGTTTCGTTCTCCGATTGGTACAACCATGTGGTAAATAAAACCCGAGGAATCTGTCAGTTAATACAAACAGATGTTTTAACAAGGTATTTGGTTATAAAACATAACATCCAAAATCAGTATTAGGGACTCAAACATGCGCAAGAGTCGATTCTGCCAAATTTGGCGCGAAGCTCGCTTGTAGCTGTCAACATCCATGTTGGATTGAACGGTTTTCTTTTATGTGAATTTATGTTGAATATAAATGGCACTTAAACCTGTTACGGACAGGTATCAAAATGAGAAGTGGCGAAGCAGTTCAAAAAACAATATATTATAACAAGCTTACAAATTGCTACGAGGGTTTTAACAGATTTATACATCTCTCAATCAAGATAGCAAAAGCAATTAATAACTTATGACTATGGATTTAAAACTTATGCGAACAAGTCACTAAGTAAAAAAAATACAAAGACTTAAGTGACTCAACCATGGCGAGTCTAATATACATTATATTTTACAAACGACACTCTTTTTTACTAGTATTGATTCATTAAATTTATTATTATGGAACACAATAGAAAAACTCATACTAGTGACGTGACGAAATTTCGTTTAGTTCTATGTCGTTGGCGACATGATTTGTGACAACATTAAACAATGCCATACTTGCCATAGGCATTATATTTTGAACTGAAGAAAAAAATGGTATGTAAATGACACGCAAGACTTGACTTTATTTTATTTTTATGAAGTATTTTTACGAAAATAAGAATATAAGATATCAATCTATAGAAATACCAGGAACGAAATGAACTGTTATTGCAAACAATGAAATAAATATTAACCGACTCCTTGCCACCATCATTTTTCGAGCCTTTCCTCCGTGGCCCCATACAAAATTCAATGACGCGCTAGTCGCGTCACGGGCCCTCCTAAATGATGACGCACCTAACGCGTCATGGGCCACTGGTGATGTTATTACGCTATTTTAGGCAATTTCAACTAAAATAATACAAAGTGAGACCTGTTATTGTTTGTTTTGTTTCATTAATTAGTTTAGTGTATTTAAAAGTGTCGATCTACATGTTTTATACGAGATGGAAGGTATGTTATAGATTTCCACCATTGGTTGTCAACCTGTGGGAAGTATTTTATCGCAAATCAAAAATCTTCCGATTTTACATCTAAACTATTTATTGGTGACCAAAACATAGTGATTATTTTTATAGATTTGCTAAGTTCGAATCCTGGCTTTAATAATAACACTTTTCAATAATTAGTAGGATAAACAGTTACCTGTAGGTAGGCACCCTATGGTTGACAACCACTGGCAAATTTAATTTCCAAAAAAAAAATAGTGGCCCTTGATATTGGTGTTCCTAATGAGTTAATTTTTATATAAAATGAGATATTTTATTGATTAAATCAAATAAAAATTTGAATTGTAACTATTTTCTAATGACGCATCTCTCGCGTCATGGGCCTCCCTGAAGGTTTCTTCATGACGCGCTAGGCGCGTCACGGGACAGGAGTCGGTTAAACCTACTGATATTTATTTCATTCTAGTCTAAACCAACCATAGATTGTCTTTTAAAGAGGTAAATTGTGAAGTTATTGTCCTATTTAAATATGACTCAGTTTTTCGCATAAGGTTTTTGCCCCACAAGAAGAGTCCTCGCATATGACAGATGGGAACGTGACCCACCCTCTCTCGCATAGTTTACAACACACGACTGCGCAAACGCAGGCCACAATAACTACAATATACTTCAGCTATATCATATGCCACAAGGCATACTTTAAAAAATCTGCAATAAAAAATATACAATGATTTATGTAAGGTTAACTAGACGCGTGGAAATAATGGCACGTTATTGGAAATAATACAGTCAACCTCTGTAATGGAAACATTATAACCGTGAATAAAGAGCCTTGGATAGAAAATGTGCGTAAATTATAATGTAATAGAACCTTCATTCATGTTATAAAGAAAACATTCATAAACGCCTGTGGAGGATCTATTTTTAGAATTATAAAACAACATAGGAGCAATGTTTTAAAAGAAATCTTGAGGTAGGAGTATTAGATTTGAATGTCAATACAATAATTTATAACAAGCTACACGTAGCCAGAACGATGATAACATTATACTCTGCTGTCCCCGAAACACATTATTGTACAGCTTGCAAGTGATTTATTTAAAATTTATCTTCCCCATCACCCAATACATCATTTGTTGGTCCATATTCCTTATTGTATCCATTCTTTTTAGCCTTTTTCTGTGGCACCTGGGAATTTTCTGTAGTCCATTTTGATGACCCTCGTAAAACTATTCTCATTCTCACCGCGCTTGTTATACCACTGAATCTTTTGGGATTGTGTTTGTTAACAGCGTCATTGTTGACTTCTTTAACGATGTTGGGTTTGAAATCGGCTCATTAAATTCGTGTTCTAAAATAAAACCATCGGTTCATTACCACGCAAATCTAGTTATGTGACCGGCTATCATCGACATCGGTTTGAGATTCCTAAGACGACCAATCATATCGTATCTCCGATCTTGATTGAGATTTATTGGACATATCGACCGTGTCGGCTCGCTCTATATAAATCAGCCTTCTACGGCTTCAACCGCTTCACATTTTGCCTTTTCTGCAGTTCTTGACACAATGGCATAAAGATCAGATTTTAATCGATCCAGAAATTTAAAGGGTGACTAAGCGATGGAATAGATATTTCCGGCTAATAAAACAAGTCAAATGATTTGTTTTGACTATTCATTATAGCTTCTTGTCGTCGCCTCGTTCATTGTTTTGGAAAGACACATATAAAATGTTTGTATTGAAAAGCTCAATAATACTTTGAACTATTAAAAGGTATGTGTTTTAAATCTTCTACTTAACATCTCATAAGTAGTAAATTTTTACCTCTTATCTTGTTCACGTCAACTAAAGCTCTATTTCTACAGGCAGAAGGTTAAAATTATTGTAAATTTTTAGGCTAGTTTAAGGGGTGGGTCATAGATGTTATTGAATAACAAGATGTTTATCAGTTAACAATGCGTGTGTTCCCAGTCGCAAGCGCAGGCTAGTAACAAACAATCGATTGTATGAACTGATCTAATAACACTACAATTCTTTAAGGACGATGAAATTTTATCATGTTGTTTATCTTAGTCGAAATAATACACTAAATATTTGGGTATACCGGTTGACATTGCATCAAAACCTTTACTGGACTTGCATGACTTAAAAAGTGAATTTTTAATGTTAAAATTGTTTTTTTTTTATTATGTAAGTCTTTTGAACCGAATTACATGAATGACTAACTCAAACTGCACGTAGAAATATAGGTGTTATTTAACTAATATTTGCAATACCTATACGATATAAGCATGACTCTGCACGAGTAATTATCATTTTCAATCAAAATGCATCTAAATCCTTTTCACACATGGCTGAATTTCCCTCTTTCCAGTTATTATCAGATGCGGGTGAGTAGTTAAGCGACTTATGAAGTCAACGTGTTTTCGGTTGATTGAAAAATTCCAGAAGATTAAGTATAGGTAGGGCCGTGTAGTTTGTATGTGACATTTCCAAAGGGGCTGATTCTTGGGAGATTTATGGTGTAACCAAACGAATTTGTATTTTTGGTAAGAACGTATTATTTTAATTATACACTTGCGTTGTGCTAGTACCGATGGCGCGTAGAAAAAATGTATTTAAAAAATCTGTAATTAATGTGATTTTAAGCTCATAAACACACTCCAACAGCAAAAACCCTTGTTACCTTAAAAAACAACTGTTTTTTAAGATGTTAAGTACTTATAAACTTTTCGTAATAATTATTTAAAAGTTGGTATACAAATTGCAAATCGATGGGCAAGCGAATAAAAACACTTAAATACGGATATGTCGACTTAAGCTTAAGAAAAGAAACTCTTTTCAGCCTCTCACTACTTATTTGTACTAATAACATATACACCCACATCAAAGACCATGCCTCGGATAATTACATGTTATTCAGGCGATTAACTTTATTTATTCTTAAGTGATTAGCCGCATTACTAACAAGCCCTTAGTTAAATAGAGGGTTGGTTGTAAGTAGCTAATATGTAGGGTCATTGTATCTTAAGATTTTCTCACAAATCAATTGAGAGATAAATAGATGTGATTTTGCGTTTCAAGGCAGAAATATTTCTGATAATTATTTTTAAATAAAAAGAATACCATCCTTAGGTAATTAAAAAAGCCTTAGTATAATTTTCTTAAACACTTTAAACAGAATTTACAATAAAAAATCTAAATAAATAGCCAGCGAACTAAAAAACTATTGTCATATTCGGTGCGCTCTCCCATAAAATTTATTAAGTCATAATTTACACGAACAAACAGACAAAGGAAATCGACAACAAATTATCTCATTTACAGCCCAATCGTAAACTAAACTAAAGTTATTATCCAAAAAAATGTGATACAGTGACTAATAAAAGGTTAGTGGATCAATGGACCACACAGGTGGTCTTTTCTAAGAAACACCCTTTACTTAATGTGTGTTATGGGCCGATATGAGACATTATTTGGGGGTTGTAGGTATTTAAGGGTTAAGTCCATGAATGGTTAGGACAGATTTACTCTTAATCGTGACCCTGATGGTATCGCGGTCCATTCAGCAGTTTAGTTATGAGCGCGTTGGGATAGTACCATTGGTTCGGGTTAAAATATTCGAGTCTATGGTAAACTGTGCGCTTATTTCTTATTCGGTAATGTTCTTATTTCAGTGTTTTGTATGATGTCGTGAATAAGGCGAGAAGTCTATGAATAACATGGTATAAATTAAAGCTATGATAGTTTTTCTGAAAAAATGCTAAAATAGAAATTTTTCATACTTTTTGTAACAAAGACGTCAGAAGCCCAAGTAGGTATTAGTAACTCATCAAGAAATCGTTTAGCATTAACCAAAAAATCTAGGAATTTAAACCTTGGTTGGCATGAATCACGCTAACGCAACATAAATCATTGCGTACACGTACAAGTAACAAAAAAGATAAACAATGAACTCATTTCTATAGAACTCAATCCCAATTCCTTTATACAAACCACAAGAAAACTTTAACATATATACGTAAAACTAACTAAGTGATTCATAGTCTTTTTAAAAAAATATATATTCGAGTTTCATTCGAGACATTGGTAGTAGGGGAAAAGGGTGGTAAACTAATGCTCCCTATTGGATTGTGTTACAAGAACCAAAGAGAAAAAAGTAGTCCAAACATACACTAGGGACCTGACAGTCTTGTATCTTACAAATTGTTTTATGTCCGACAAAGCCGAAGTAAAAAGCTCTGAGATGTTTACGATTAAACAAGGATTTGCGACATGTTCAGGGAGAGTGAGTCTTCAAATGTCGCGATTTAAAGAAAAAAAACTTTTGAATTTAATTGAACGAGATAAGTAATACAGCTACATTCATCGACACTTTGTGCCTTAACTTTGGCAAGTAAGATGAAAGCAAATTCTGGCAACTTAGAGTTTCGGGTTTACTTTTTCTTTAAGATTTCCGACTATGAAAAACCTTAGCACGTAGGTAGGCTTTGTTTAGATCTTTATAATCGAGGAAAACTGGCAATAACCACCTGGGCTTACCCCCAATGTTACATAAAACGTGCTCGCTCTACATAAACCATCAGAACACCACAATCAAACACATTTGAAATACTAAACGATGATTAAGTGCTTGTCAATGGAATGGTTACCACAAATTGTCCTAGACACATACTAGGGCATCATGACACCATCGTCTCGGTGTGACTAAATGAAGATAGGCGGATGTATGACGTCAGAGTGGGGTAATGGCAGTGGCGAACGTGACTGTTATCAGATGCATCGGTTTTGATCTCGCAATATTGTTGATAATTTCATCATTAAAAGGACAAAAGAAAAGTGGGATATGTTTATAGATTTTCTTAAAGCTTTCCTAATTTCTTCAATATCAGTCAATCGTCAGTGCTATTTATTTATTTGTCTCGTTTGAATTTCTTTAAAAGTCGCTACATAAATAAACTTTTAAAACCTTAGTTCAGAACGCTGTTTGACACCTTCTTATTAGTAGGTTACTAACAGTGTAACAAGTGATTAAAATAAAAATAAAAAACAATCCTTAAGGATTGAAATCAAAACTCTCTAGGTTTTATCGCGCACCTCAATACAACTACAACATGAGTACCTACCTTATTTCACAAACAAGTTAAATTCAAATCTTTATCACTTACACTTTTCAGTTACACTACTTAAATTTAGACCGGAATACCATAAACACATCGATAAATTACCAAGTTATTTTGTATCATTGCTCTCATTAAATCGCCTCAGTTATTCGCAGTTGGTGGTAATAATAACATGGGATATATAGCAATTACTGTGTCATAAAAGCTGCTTAAAACAGCGGGTAGGCTCAAAAGACAAAAGCAAACGAAAGGTACGTTGTTATTATGTCTCAAAGTAGTGATGGACTGTTAAAACATCGATAAGAATCGATACTTAAAACCTTAAGCTGTAGTTACTGCAGCTTTCGGTTACGTTTTCAAAACTTTGAAAATCCTTACAATAAGGAAACTAGCCGACAGTTTTGAATCTGTATTTATCCAATAAAACGACTAATGTGTGAGTGTCGTTGTTGAAGTAAAGTTATACCAATACTTAACAACCGACAAGTTTTATCGATTCTCTAACAACATCACTAGATCGTATAATGATAGAATTAGCGATTTGCGCCTCCAAGGCGCCTCGCAAAACGACCAAATTGTCGAGCGCATCGATCGCGATTATATCTTGGTATTTCTTTATGTATTGAAGGCGCAGACGCATAAGCAGCTTTCTGTCGTCGAATCCCGTCAAGATATATTGTTTTGTAATAATACAAGGTGTTGTTGGCGACTTTGCTCGAGTAATCCGGTGGTAGTGGGCTTATAGTCGTACATACAACAACGTCGTAGTCTAGTATTTGTTAATAGTTAAAAATTACAATCGCATTGAGAACTTTCTCCTTTTTTGAAGACAAAAATAAGTTAAGTTAAGGCAAATAAGGAAAGATATATATTTTCAAAAATTTGAATAACCTAGAATATTTTTATCCAAAATTGAAATACTTCGATTTTTTTCGTTTATTATCAATGCACAGATTCCAAACAGTTTTCATGTTTATTGTATATTCATGAATCCTCTGTAGAAAGAAGGATTTATGCATCACTGATGCAAAACCAATGAGATATGATCAGAATCCCAGATATACTGTTTCAGAAAATAGAACATAACACCATTTTAAGCTTAGGATAACGTCAAAGGCGACACGAAAATGCTAAGAAAGCAAAAAACGCATTTTTATAAATTTATAGAAACACAAGCCCACGCTTCGCAACGGTGTAATTTTGCGCGACTTGTTCACGATGCTTTGAATTTTTGATAACTTTAATTAACTATTTCTGAGAATTCTTTATTTACAAATTTAAATGAAAGCATATCCTAAAAGATGGCGAAAACCTCATTAAAATCCGTTGCGCGGTTTAGGTGGAGTTAGCGGACAAAGATACAAACAGACACAATTATCGACTTGGATTTATACTATGTTATGATGAGATAATGATGTCTTATAATCTGAGAAAAAAGCAAACTAAATATTTCCATAGCATGCTATCGCGGTTTAACCCTTACTTAACGATCACAAGTGGGTTACTAAAGTAGGTATGTGTTCTTAAATTTTTTACCAAATTTCGTTATTCTTTTAACATTAAGTAAACACTCTCACTTATAAATAAGTGCTACTGAATTTTACTTAATTTTTTAGATTAATATCAAGAGATAATATTTTAATTATATTCCTTTAACCATACATCTGGACAAACTTTGAAATTAGAGAAACACACGCTGTTTACAGGGTGCGTTATACGACCGGTAGAAAATGAGGAATACGAAAAAACGCTATGTATGGACTAAATACAGGTTGATTTACCTATTAATTCTTACAAACGCTAATTGTTTCATATCGTTTTCTATTTAGGATCAACATATCCTTTACACTTAAATTTAAGGTATTAACCGAAACCTTCTATTATGTTCACTTAACAAAACCCTATTTATGACATAGTTCCTTCCTACTAATAATATAATCCTACTAAAATTATAAACGTGAAAGATTGTGAGTAGTATGGATGTATGGATGGATGGTAACATGTTACTCTTTCACGTAAAAACTACTGGACAGATTTTGATGAAACTTTACAGTAATGTAGGTTACACACCGGAATAACACATAGGGTACTTTTTACCGCGGGAAACCGACTTCTACACGAACGGATTCGCGGGTACCCAATAAACTTACTTATGACTAGGCAACACATAAATACAACCACTAAACGATCCATACAATACAATCTATTATATTTCATAGATCCTCGTTTTGTCTGCTATAACTTAATGCCTTTAACTATAGCGCTAAATCGCAATTAAGTACTGCTATTTAAATCGTAACTTTAAATACATTTCAGCGATTTCGTTATTAATACCGCAGAAACATGACATTGAAATAGATAACGTCTCTTGGAGTATATTTACCGTATAATTACAGGTGACAGGCAACGGTAAGACTCTGCTGTAACAGGTCCGTTTATGGTTTTCTTAAGGTATAATGCTCTAATATAACCTACCAATATAAATGTGTTTATAAACAAAAAATAACTACCTATAGTCTAATAAAGAGTTTCAAAAATTCTGCCTTATTTATGAAAAAACTAGGCCGCGACTCCGTTCGCGTTGGAATGAGAAGTTTTCCCGCGGTAAAAAGTACCCTATGTCCTTTCCCAAGTTCAGTTCTATCTTCATACCCAATTTCATCAAAATCGTGTCAGTGGTTAAGGAGTGTACATAAGCGTAACAGACAGACAGAGTTACTTACGCATTTATAATATTATTAGTAGGGATCTTCGATTCTTTTGTTTTTTTCTTAGCAACTAAATACTATATCACAGCTTTCGTACTCAACTGTGCTTTTAATTGTCCGTAGCCTTGTAAGTATGTATGTATGTGTAAACTGACTAACTGTTAGGAATGTCTTCTAGTAAAAGCACCTTCTTTATTAAAAACTAGTGGCCGCCCGCGACTCCGTTCGCGTTGAAGTCGGTTTTCCGTGGGAATAAGATGTTTTCCCGCGGTAAAAAGTACCCTATGTGTTATTCTGATGTATAACCTATATTACTGTAAAGTTTCATCAAAATCCGTCCAGTAGTTTTTACGTGAAAGAGTAACAAACATCCATATACTCACAAACTTTCACATTTATAATATTAGTAGGATAAACTTATTTATTATTGTTCTTTAGATTAAACTTTTAGTAAGTACTGTGCTAATGCCTATAATTTCTATAATTACAGTCACTATTCATGCGCAAGCAAACCATGCAGCAGTAATCACCACCAGAAATTAAAATACTCATCCCTAATAGTGGACACAGTACTTACTAAAAGTTTCATCTAAATGGTTTTCAGCATTTAGATGAAACTTGTCATGTCAGAGGCTACATAATATAAAGGATAATTGAAGTTTCAAGCTAAATTAAGCTACAGTTAGGAAGTCTATAAAAATTATGCTCTTCTAATGGACTCTTCTATACATTAGTGAATAGTGGTTCGCTTGATACAAATTTTGCCAAATACTTGTTAGAAAATTTAAGAATAGATAACAAATTAAGTTGCACAAAAAATAACAACTCAATGATGATATAAATTTTAAATGGAGAATGTTAACAAATTTTGATTATTATCTCTTCGTATTCTCTGTCAAAAATAAAAAATACTGGTGAAAGAATTATTTCGATGCGTCAATTAGTTTCCGATTTATAAGTAAAATAAGTTGCTACCGCACGACGCGGGCTTCCGGTGGCGGTGTGACGTCACACCACAACTCGCTCGGTCTGGCTCACTCAGTACGATCGCGGTCGCGCGCACTTGTCGTCTAAATTAAACCTAAATACTTTTAAAAATGTCTAATCCAACTACTGGGAATTCATGTGTTGTGCCTAAATGTAAAAATACAACTATCAATTCGCCGGAAAAGTTGTTTTTTACAGTTCCAAAGGATACATACATACATCACCAAATCTTTTAACTTGAACATAACCAATACCATTAAACAATTTGTTAGTAAAAATACAAATAAATAAAAGAGGTTTAGTTCATATCATCTACATTTGCAATAAAAAATAAATTAAATTACTTAAATAAAATAGTAAAGGTAAAGTGCATCTGTAACGTTCAACTACCTACATCTAGATCGTATAGGTATCCTACTTCCTAGTAATATAATAAACGCAGATGATTGTGTTTGTGTTTGTTATCTTTCACACAAAAAGTACTGAACCGATCTGGACGAAGACTGAAATAATCCATAGGCTTCTTTTAATCCTGGGAAAATGTACAATTCCCGAGGGAAACGCGGGCGAAGCTGCTAACTAAAGCTAGTTAGTACTAAATCAATGCATGTATTTATTTAAATTTACTTAGAAGAGCGGTATCTTTGTATACATACTAGTGGCCGCCCGCGACTCCGTTCACGTAGAAGTCGGTTTCCGTGGGAATGAGAAGTTTTCCCGCGGTTAAAAGTACCCTATGTGTCATTCTGATGTGTAACCTACTGCAAAGTTTCATCCAAATCCGTCCAGCCCCCCAAGTCAAGTGGCAAGTGATATTTGCGATAGCAAGTGAATAGAATAAATTTTTGACATGCTTGCAATTTGACAGTTTTATACATATTTTTTCTATTCACTCGCTATCGCAAATATCACTTGCCACTTGACTGGGGGGGCAGTAGTTTTTACGTGTAAGAGTAACAAACATTCATACATCCATACTCACAAACTTTCACATTTATAATATTAGAAGGACGTACCTACCTATAGCTACAAAACTATGATACATGATTTGTTGTCTTTAACGTAAAAAAATAATGATAGGTAGGTAGGTACATACTTCTACTATTGGACTTGCATTCTTCCATTAGTATTTTTATTATATTGGTTATTTTGTTTTGATAAAACAGTTTAGAACATATCAAACATTTCGGCGGCAACAAAATCACTATTTCTTGATAAATAATGCGCAGCCATTAATTCATCTATTTTAGATAGATTACACGATTACCTTTTTTCGAAACCTATACCCAATTTATTAATAGAATAATATTTATTATTAACGTATAATAACGAATAATATTTATATTTACTAATACGCGACCGAAAACACAAAAAAAATATACATTAAATGTTAAATAAATAAAAAAATAAAATAAAATACTGTGCCAGCTATATGCGCCACCGCTGGCGCGTTGTGGTAAGACGTCACAAGCGGTCACGTGACTGTTAGCGGGACTCGATATTTTTCGAAACTTTGAATGCCTATAAAATCTAAACTACTGGGTATTTTTGATTACAACAAAAACTAGTGTATTTGTATGCATACAGGCTTTACTGAGACAAAATTTCAAGCGATTTGGCATACCTAGTAACATTCTCCATTAAGAAATATGTCCCACACATATACATTAGAACTTCTGTGGTACAGCAATATATATACCGGACTGTAAAGCGGATGGATCTGGGTTTGATCCCTGGGGCAGGCCAATTTCATTCAAATGTTTTTTTCACATTAGCTAGTGTCTGGGTGTAACTAGGTAACCCCTAGTCCATTGAGTGGTACAGGGCTTACTGTGCCACTGTGTGTTAGTCTGGAGATTTATTTTATATACCTACAATAAAAAACTTGTCAATGAATAAAGTTTCGAAGTAACAACAGTATAAAGTAAAGATTACCAAAGTTTTTACTGGAAGTCTGGTTTTATTTCTAAAAGTGCCTGCTTACTTTTTATAACCAACATGTATTTCAGTACCCGCATTATTCATTGTATCATCAGGTTCTAGAACACCAGAATTTATTGATTTGCACTAAGTTCTAGTTCAGAAATACAAGTAAATATAAACTATTATCAACGGGTAACCTGAGTAGGTATCATTGCAGGTTGTTTTTTTTGCTTTTTTTCTAGGAGTAGGTAATAATTTGAACTTTATCAGATAGTTAAGTTTTATACGTAGTTGTAAGTCCTCTCTAACAACTAAAAATAGGTAGGTAGGTGAGATAGAACTTGCTCATATTCACTGACAAACAAACAAATCAATCTAAAAATAATCAAGCTGAGACATTTATATTTGACGGCTAGTTCCAATTTAGGAGATCTTCACTTGCTAACGAACTAAATAACTATGCAATATGCATGTTTCAGCGTATTTATTATATTTAAAGAGTTTTAACATGGAATACCTTAGCTTTAAGCGCGTACACCGCAGGACCCCATTTGTTGGATTTAGCAGCATAGTACAATACAGCACCGCCCACAGCACATGCACACGTTGAGAAAACACATTTGTACACATTGTTATTTCTTGTAGAATGGTAATTGCGGGTAAATAAAGATGGTTTCGGTGTATTTTGCAATATTTTACACGATGAACGGCACAACGTCGCCATGTTGGTATTTTGACAAATGAAAGTGACACTGACAATGCAAAAAATGTTTGCAAATAAAGTTGGTGAAAAATTGCATGAATTTAAATATTACTAAGAATTCTTTGAACAAAAATTTAAAACTTATTTTTATTAAAATCCATTCTACATATTCCAATCTCAATTCGTTTAGGAAGTAGTTAATGTGAAAACGGAAAAACCAATAGAATACCTATGTAATGTATTGTTTATCTCAATGTTCCATACCATTCGCTGCACTCAATCGGAAATCGCTGCCTTCAAGGAAACGAGATACCTGCATTTGCTTAAATCAAGCTGTTAGCTTAACTGTTCCCCCTAGTCTTAGCGCATTCACTATCGTGCCATAGAGTTGGTGGTGATTTATTAATGCTAGTGAACATCTCTTGTCTCAGTAGATACTTAACAAATTTCATACAAGTCTGTCCAGCTTTTCATAGTTCCTACATAAGTTGGATAATGTATTAAGAAAAACAAATATATAAAATAGCCTTTACTTTCAAAATCTTTTCATCACAATTGTCATACTTATACATAAATTAATCCTGTTCTTGACTTAAACTCTCCGATACTACACTTTGGTTTATTTCATCCTGTATCTGTACTTCTTCTGAATGTGCAGGAATTAATACACTTTCTGTGAGAGAATTAGCTCCATGCTCAGGATCTTGAACGGTAAATAACAACATTCTTTTGACTGAATCTGCTTGATCATACATACCATATTCAGCTTGCCATAATATGGTGGTAATGATTTGTTGAATGTTGCCTCTAGTTTTGTCAGTTTTAAACTTCCTTATTTTATTTGCTATGTATTCACCAAATACTGAGAACTCATCTTTCACAGGCTCTTCAACTATGTTATCAAAGTCATCATATCTCGCTGGTGTACGAACGTAATATGATGATGACCGATGGTTTGGTGAAGGTGATACCACCTCCCGTTTGATTTTTTTCACTTTAAGTTTTCTCCGTTTATTTGGAGTTTCTAACTTAGTAACAAGGGAGTCATCAAGCCACTCTTCATCAGAGTCTTGAGCATGCATTTGTCTCACCATATTTAATGTTGCTTCATCATCTTCATTAAATTCATCAGAATTGTCTAGAACATCAACCTGAAACAAAAGTTAATTAATTTAAGTAAATCAAATAATTGATATAGGTAACACATGTCCTAATATAAAAGATCTTTATATTTTAATTATCTATAAAGGATGTTTAGTTTAAAATCGATAATGTATCAATTTTTCTTCCCTAGCAATCGAATGCGAATTCATAGAACGAATGACAGCATCGATTATTTATTTAGTTCGATCGATTCATTTAGTGATAACACGGGATAACCTTATCATAACAATAATATCTACCCTTTGGATTTCTATAACAGGATAATTTTCTTGCCCTTCAGCGTCGTCAAGATTTGTGTTATTAACAGATATAGAATAACGTACATTTTTCTCTTTTTTAAAGCCTCTTTTGCGCGTCGAACCAGTGAGAGCTTGATTAGATGCATCGTCTACACGGAAAGCATCATCAAAATTTCCATTTTGCCCCATTTCCCATTGTATAGGATGTTTCTTCATCAAGTGCACTCGTAAATTTGTGGTATTTCCGAAGTATTTGTACTGTGCATTACACAATTTGCATATAACTCCAACACACCGATCGGTTTCATCGCCAAGCCGATCAAAAAACTTCCACACCATTGACGAACACTTCTTCATAATTACAATTCGATCATTTACTTTATTGACAACAAAAAAAACTTCTCTAACCGAAACGATTATGGTTTATCGAATTGATTCACAAAATAACGTGATGAGACGCGACGCGATCAACAAAATGGCGATCGAGCAAGCAAAGCGAGCGAAAACATCGAGCCGAGAATGAATGACGCACCTCCAGGCGCAACTCAAAGGTTACTCGATTTCTGTGTTTTGTCTCGCTCTCACACGATCTGTTGATATCTTTCTATCACACTCACATATCAACATGACGTTTGGTAATAGTGCCAACATTTAAAACTATTATCCTTTTTTTATATGATAAGGCAAAGGTATGCATGTTATCGTTAATTGATTAAATTGATACTATTAAATAAAATCAAACTACAACTTTATATTTGTGAGAAGGTATTACAATTGTGTTCTACAATTAACAACAATCAAACATTTCCTAAATGTGAATGTATTTATTTCTTATTATTCTTGTGTTATTAGAGGTTGGTATACGTAAGTACGTAATTATGTCGTACCAAATTTTTATTAATAGGTTTGTAGGTATTTATAAAATTATGGAAATTACCTACCTACTCTACCCGCCTACCATCCTGAAAATGTTAGGCATTTTAAATAGTACCTACTTACTATTTTGTGTATGTTCTTGTGATGCAGTCATTATATTATGACTAGGTAGGTATGTCCTTATATGTTATCTATACCTACGCTTTTAAGCAAATAACATTATCAACCGCCAATTGATTTTGTTCAAGACTTGAAAACTCAGGTTAAATTTTTATTGGTAAATCTCGCTTTTTTTTTAATGTATGACATGTAGTGCATATATATTTTTAAAATAATGGTAACCTTCTCAAACTCAGCCTAAAATTCTCAATCCAGGAACTGGCGGAATTCAAATATGCAGGTTTTAAAAAAAAAATGGAACAAAATTTGCATGGCTCGTTTTAGCTGACACATTAGCGTAATATTTTCTAATTTTTTAGAAGAAAATATAGGTAAACTTAAAACATATACAGTGGATAATCAAGTGATGGTTTCTTTTTTTAAACTCTTGTTCAGGAAATAAAACAGGCTGTTTATAGAATCATCATTTTTATTATTTCATCGGTATAAGAGACTGTAAAAAGTTTATTGTCTAAATGTTCGTTAAAATTATTTGGTAGAATCAAAACTACTACAAGATTTTAAATTACCCAAACATCTTAGTTTATTACTAATGACATGATGCTAAATTTTATTTTCTCGACTAATTTAAATGCACTGGGCCTTGATGCTATTTTTCTTGTATTTAATTAATCTAATAATTGAGTATAATACTGTTTGACTCTTGTTTTTTAGCTTAGGTAGTATTGTCTGATGACTGTATTTATCGTAGGCAATAGGCACCTACAAGAAGAATAAAATACATAAAATTGATCTAAGGGCAGTACTGAAAAAATAGTATTTTATACAAATAATATGTAGGTACCTATCTTATTCAAATGATCGATTTATTAATGGCACTAGTTTCTGTATTGATATTAACTCTCAGATATTCAGATTCTTTTGGGGCAAATAATGTGCACCATAAAGTCTGTTTAAACTGTCTTGTTTTAGATAAAACTTACTGTGATTTAATTGAAAATAGCTACCTATTATAATAATTGCTTATCTATAATTTTTATACTGCAACTTTTATCATTTCAAAATACTGATTCTAAACTAATTAGTAACCGATACATACAACATAACGTTTCATATAGCCTAGTAACAATTAGACTCAATAAATTATAGTGATGTTCGAAAGCGACTAAAATCGGTAATTGGCTTATATTAATATTAGACCAAATCTAATTTTCGAAAAATTACTTACACAAACACGTTTAAAGGGTTTAGAAAAGAATTACAAATTTATAAAATATTTTTTGTCGCTTTCAATATCATAAATTATTTACATACTCATTCCTTTAACATAAAGTAGGTAGGTAGGTACCTTCATAAAGCTTGTTACAATAAATTATTCACAATATCTGTTATAAGTATCTATTTGTATATTTTGTTGCGAGGGATATTAAATTAAGAATGTCTGTTTAATAATTCACTCAGTCACTTAATAACATTCATAAACTGTACAAAGACACATAAAAAATATCTACACTAAGCTTAATGCAAATATTAGAGTTATTTGACTTGTTTCTGCAGTGTTATTTTGGCAAAGAAAAATGAAAAAATATTTCATTCAAATAGAGTTGAAACATGATTTTCTGTTTAAAACTCGGTGAAGATACGATAAATATACCCACTATTGTCACTGGACTTAAAAATAATACAAAAAGATCAGCTCACTAAAAGTACAAGCGTATGAAATCCTACTATCTACATCCTGCTGAATCTAGAGGGGACCATAAAGTTACAAACATCAACTAAAACATTAACAAAATACGACTTTTTCTATGGAAAATAAATAATTTACGAATTAGATACATGTTCTATGCTACTTACGAGATAAGTCAAAGGTCATTTTTTTATTATATCACTAAATGAGTTCTTGGAGTCAAGACAAGTGGTCTTGTAATAACATTGGGTATTTTAGCCATAATATCGAAAATCCAGTTAATACTACTTTATTCTACTCGGCGGGGTCGGCCATTTGTAACAATGGCGTGGAAATCTTATTGGTTCCGGAACACTTAATTTTTGGTGCTAATAATACAAGGCCTCTTGTCTCACAATAATCGATTAATATAAATAAACGAATGCTACAAAAACATACTTAATTTTGATGATTGTGAAAAGAATACATGTGTCCAAGCACCTAACTATAAGGACACCGCCGTCCGCTGCACTTTGCCTACACATACAAACCCTAGACTGAAGCCAATCATTACTAATTACTCAGTCCAATTTTTCAGTCAATTCCTTATTTAATTACTTTCATACATTCCTAAGTACATGTCCGCTTGTCGATTATTGTCAGTGCTTTTATATCAAATTTAAAATATTACAATATTATTATTATGCATTATAAGACTTGTCACTAACTTGGTAAATATGCTTAATGGTTCTATGGCTTTATTTCTAATAAGGACATCCAAAAGTATGGGTTGCCGTTATAACATTAGTTTTTATCTACAATCATAGACATTGTTTAATATTAATACTGCAAATTTCAAAATTATCTACTGATGGTTTTAGAAGATATTACGAAATATAAGGTTAAGAAGGAAACAACACTGACATAAATCGATAACTATCCTCTAACACAGTTCCAACACTTACTAAAACAATAATCTCATCTCTCGTACGTTTAATAAATACTTTCAAATTATTATGTCACTAGAGAAAAAGACTTTTAATAATTAAATTAGTTTCACACCAAGTAAAGACAATTGGAATTGTACCGATAAACTTACGATTTAAAGCGATATTTAGGAATATAAAATTGAGATAGGTAATTTCAGTAGCTTTGGTAGAATAATATCATCGTTAACATCTTATAGTATACCACCATTTTTTGTCGTTAAAACACGACTACCTTGACCAGATGAGTATTAAATAGAAATTAATGCTACAAAGTTAAATAAACATGTCTAACAAAAACAAAGTTGCTACTGTTAGGATGCAAGACAGGATTTGGACTCTGAGGAGACATTTTCAAAATTTAAAAATGCATCTAAGAGAGCAATAACAATTACTAAGACGAGTTCACATACGATCTCAAGTCGAGATCGCATCTAATAGGAATGATACAGAGATTCGTGCACGTGTAAGTGTGGAACCGTGCTAGTGTGCTAGCGCAACGGCTGCCCCGACCGCGACCAGAGAGCGACTCACGCGTGAGCGACCGCCTCCTGCGCGGTCGCCGACCGAAAAAACTCTACATCCGTCGTGGTTGACATCGTCGACATCGTCGAATCATCCCATGTGACCTCCGTAGTCGTCGTCGTCCCGTTTTCGTGTTTTCTTCGCGTTTTCGGATGTCGTTTCTTTTTTGGATCGTTCGCTTTCTTATGCTTTCTTTTCTGTCTCAAATTTTGCTTCTGTAATCGCCTTTGACAGTTTCTATGGAACGGTGGAGCTCGTTTTAGTTTGCCTCGGTGTCGGCGAGGTGGGCAGACTGTTTGTTTAGGTCCATCCCATCTTCTAGTAAGGGTAAGAGCATATCCCGACAAGTTCCCTAGAGGCCGACTAACAGGGATCTGCGTTCTTCGCGATTTACCCCGGTTATCTAATGCTAAATAGGTTTTCTTTCCCGCTCGTATTCGCGAGTATGTGTTGTAGTTGTTCTCCTCTATATGTTCCTCGAACACGCAATCGTCCGAGAGATCCTTCTGAAACAAAGAGATATAGCTATAGTTAAAATTGACATTTAATTTTAAAAAAATATGCTGCAGACCACGTTAAGAATGTGTAACAATTACAGTACTTCGTTTTAAATTGTGTGTCTTAATTATAATGGGAGAGTGCAATCTTGTAAAGGTAGGTATACCTTTAAATAAAGCGAACAAGCTTTCAACATCGCTGTCTCTAGTATATAATTTTCTAGTTTTTAATTACGAGCATGGTTTTCTAACTAGACATTGTCACGATCGTTTCATACTTCACTTCGGGGCCACCCTTTGAGCATAACTACATAGCCCAAAGACATTAAACGACTACATTGGTACTATAGCTGCGGCGTATAAGAGCAGGCAAAATAAATTGGCTATTTTATTCATAAATAATTATGTATAAGTGAATCGCTGGGGGCCACGCTAATGCTCTCTAAATCGTATCAGAATGTAAGCATTAGCTAGTATTAAATTGAAACTATGACAATATCTTATATTAGTTGAGTTACTTAAAATTATTGCCTAGACAGTTTATGAAGTAAGCAATTTGTCCCATCGGAAGTTATTTGGGCTAACCAGCTAAGATGTATTGAGCATGAATATTCATAGTTTTATAGTTTTACTAGTTCAATGTATGAATAAATCTACGAAATTTACATGAGCTCCAACGGTATGCAATTAATTGCTTAAGTATTTATTGATTGAAAAGTTTGCGTTGAATTAGGCAATATAAATAAATAAATCACCAGACGAACACACCAATTGTGTGGCCCAATGATAAAAACATTTTGTTATAGGCACCACACAATGGACTAGGGGAGAATCAAGTTACACCCAGACACAGAATATCGAAAAACCATTTTAACGAAATTGACCCGACCCGGGGATCGAACCCGGGACTAACCGCTTAGCAGTCCGGTATAAGTATGCACCACAGAGGTCGTCGCAATATTTTCATAAAATTAATAAAATAAAACTACAGGAAAAATTTAATAAATATTGTTCTAAACTAAAGAAAACTTATTAAAACAAACTGTAATAAACTAATCATTTCAAAAAATATATACATTCATCTGGCGTTACCTAATACTATTTGTTTTTAGTGAGCGGTTTATTTAATCGTTTAGAGATTTGTCTTAAACACAATAGGCTTTTAAACAAAAGTTAAGTGGGTGTGGTGGTATCACAAAAGACATTAAATTAATAGTGCAGTGGTTGAGAGCAGGTGGAGTTTTGACACGTTATTGACGATTAAGTTGCACCAACATGGACCAGTCAAACAATACTAAAACAGCCTCTTATCTATGGATATAGGACCCTAATAACACTTTTTTGTAATCAAACAGGATCAAGGGGTGTGAAGAATGAAACTGTAGGGGTAACAAATTTTCTAATACCGATGTCGATAGGAATTACGACAGTACTAATTTTGTTTTTATTAAAAATAAACCTTCACAAAAATACATATCTAATGGTCTAAACGAGTAATTGTTAATGTTAGAAACAGACATGTTGAGCGACTTTGTTTTGTACTATTTAGAAATTAATAACTAAAGAAATAACCTGTATTCTTTATAAATCTGTCGCAAGATTAATTTACCTTTATTTTATAACATTATAGTATATCTTGATCATAAGAAATTTTCTACAGTGAAAGTAACATAACTAAAAGTTTCCATTATTTATAATACAAAAATACATAGCGTCGTCTTAAATCAAAGCGTGGCTTTCTTTCGATATCACCACATTGCAATTTATAGGTCGTGACAACCTCCTAGGTCAGCTTATATCAGATTTATCGATATTATTTATCAATATCTTATCGATAACGAGACAGCCCTAGTGATGCGAGAGGTTATCTTTAACGATCTTTATGGAGGCTAAACAATTGATACAGAATATTTTAGAACGAATTCGATTTCTTGTAAAGGATTTAATATGGCTGAATTAAATTTTAGAGCCTATTAAGAACATCCTTGCGGGATAGCACTTAATTTTGAATACGATAGGATATTATCATCAATTTTCTAGATAGTTTTTGCTTCTAAGTATAAATAGTTACATTATGAGCCAAGGTGCAGTGGATTTGAATATACCTATGAAATAAATGAGCACCTAATTTTACTCACTTGTTTCACTAATACGAGTATATAAACACCCTATTTCAGCTAATTTAACTATATGTTATTTCTATAGTGACTAGACTCCCTTTGAAGTGGAATTTACGCTCCTTCTTATTTATTCAGTAATAAATATGTCAATTATAGCCGACTAGTAGCGACTGATTTACGGTACAAAACGGTAAATACAATTAGTAGGGAAAAGTATCTGTTGCTTAGATAATTATAGTTACCCCATAGTAACCTAAATTAGTTAAAAAGTTATTTGTGAGTAGGAACTTTTTGTTTATTTTTTGTAATGTTGGTACAGTTTTGCTGCACAAACTTTTTTCTTGATTGATCTTCGATAAAATGTATAAGAATCAACCTCCATTCTCAGTAACAGAATATTAAAAAAAAACCTTAAAAAATCGACTTGCAACAAGAAATGTTCATGGAAAACTAAACATCCAATTTGGGATGCCCTAAAGGAATTTTGAGAATTTCTTAAAGTGATCTAGGCTGTCGTCTATGAATTTAGCGACAATTTATGCGCTCGCGGTGTTTTTGTTCACAGTTTTAGAAACTTTAATGACATAATTTAAATAACGCCGAATTCCATGCGGATTCGATTTCTTGCTGGTATCGATAACAATCGATTAGATTGATAAGTAGGAGCATTCGTATCCTTTGCTCACATCAGAATTCCCGCCTAGATAATTGATAATGTTATAAGTTTTATCTACAAAAATTGCATGATCCGCCGCCTATTTATTAACATTACGAAATCGAGTATACCTATTTAAGTGGTTAGATTAATAATAGTAGTTAGAAAATAGTTTGATCTAAATTAGAGGTTTGTCTAGTTGGTAGGTGCATTTTTTACTAGCTGCCTCGTTGGGTAGTCTAAAACGATTTAAAAATATTTCGTTACTATGTTTTTTTAGGAATAATGAGCAGTAAGGTAGTTACCTAGATGTCTAACAATTTATTAATTAAGCTAGACCATTTTAAAAGTATAGATATAAAGTACCTAGTAAGTATATGTAGGTAAATTAAACAGATTTTAATTGGAAATGGTTACAAACATTTTAATTGGAATTGGAGTGATAGGTAATTGAAAATAGGTATGTGGTAGGTCTCTAAACCTTGATCAAACTCAATTCATGTCTCTGGTCAAAAACAATAAAAAAACGAAGATATCATCTATCTGGATATGAAAAATACTAAAGGAAATCTACAGACCACATAGTGTATGGTAATTTTCAGCAAATTTACAAGATGTTAACACAAAATTCCGCGAAAAAAAAAGTAACAATTCAATACCTAATTGTATTCTTACTTTTCTACAGAATAAGTAATTAGTATAATTTTTCACCATAGTTACCTATTCAAAATGGACTAGATTGTATAAGGCAGAACTACTTAAATTGATCACCATTAAAAACTAGCAAAGAGCGTTCAATTATTTTTAGAGGCGAACAATAAAAAATCGATATCATTATTAATCATTATTAAATTTATATCGATTCATAATCTCTTAATCTAGAAAAAGGGGTTTTATGAGCGGTCCTTTTCTTAAGTAAGGAATTCCATACGACGACGAAAAGTGATAAAATATGTGATTCTCGATATTTGGAGAAAAGAATAGGATTACATATGGATTACATGGTAAGTGACCGGAATAGCCCAATTTGAGTCTGATAGTTTATTTTTATATTTCTGATGTGAGAGAAAATAAGTTGAGTTTAATTTACTTCCTTCATCTTAGTATGTAAGTATTTTAACTTGTAATAGAGTTAGTACAACAGGTACCTAAATTATTTCAAATAGGTCTAGGTCACTTTGAGTAAAAGTGGAACACCTACTTACACACCTGCACAATAAGGAGGCGTAAGGTTATATCTAGGGTTTGAAATAGGAGAAAATCATAGACAAAAAACTAATGCCATAAATAAAAAGGCAGTTCAAAAGCGGATTCCATTGATCCGAAGTAAAAACTCCCATTATTAATATGATGTCATATTAAAACATAAAGTGGGGTAAACAATCGTAAATAAAATCGATGTCGAAAACATACAATGAGGATGTTAATTTTCATATCTATAAATTACGCTCGTTTGGGACGCTTTACACTTTTTTGTGCTAAGATTTTTTTGTGTTGGCAACTCACCCGTGGTGGTAGAAGGTTTTTTTTAAAAGTATTTAGGTAATATTATAACAGCCTATATTTCAGTCTCACTAGATATGTAGTGCACAGACCTTTACGGTTGGCGGGAGACATTGAGCCGTAAGCCACCATGCTGGCTCGTTTTAATTGTTTTAAAATCTAAAGCCAGTGTCACATTAGCCGGCAAAAAAAAACCACTTCGAAACATATCTATTCCATTGCCCCACACTTCCTATGACAAATTGTAGCTAGCCGCGTTGGTAATGAATCGGGAATCTGATTAATGATGGCAGAGTGTGTTTATCTGCGCGTCCTAAGTGAAGCGCCGCCAGTGGAGACCCACCCTTGCAGCCCGACCGATTTAAAATGTATTTCTAAGATTGAGTTTAAAGTTTTAATACGAATGAATATCTTTAGCTTGAAATGAAAATTTCAAAAGTTTTCTGTAGTCTGAAGAAGTTTGGATGTTTCTCGAAATCACGCCAAAAAGGCTGTTTATTTTGAGTGAACTTTTCTAAAAAGATAGATTATGACCCAAACTGATAAATCTTAATTAAATAACGCCTAATTATTAAAGGGAACCACGTGTATTTCAAATCGGAAATCTAAAGTTGACGCTTGCGAAGCTGCGGGCGAAATACCTCGTAGTAATCTCATAAATCTCCGGACAACCACATCGACGGTAAAACTTGTGGCACTAGATTAAGCATAAGCTTTTGAAACCAGACAAACTAACAAAATTGGTTAGAGAAATTGTACCCAGAACTTTTTGGTTCAACAATCATATATACCTAAATATTTCTGCTACGGAGGTCGTTAAAACCAAATTAATAATGCAAAAGTTTATAGGTATTTATGTTTGTTACGCTTTTACGCAAAAGTACAACACGGATTTGGATGAAACTTGGTATATGAATAGACTATATGCTTGAATAACACATGGCGTAGTTTTTACCGATAGAAAATACCTCATTCCCATGGGAAAGGGCAATAAACTACGGGTGAAATCGCAAGGCGGAAAGCTAGTAAATATTAAACTAAGCAAGGCGCAAGTGAGATCGAGAAAGCCCTTTTAAACCCGAAGGGTTCACCAACTATTAGCGGGTGTTATGTTCGATTTTTAAATTACGCTCCATTACTCAAATCGTAACGGATGTTCGAAAATGGAACAAAAGTAAAGAATGTCATTTGTCTGCTTCAGCACTAGCACTTAGGGAGGGTATATAGTAATTGGCCACCGACCGAGTGTAAAAAAAATTTGGTTAAACATGTTTTGATTCTAATGCTTATGTGTTACAACAAAATTATTTTTTATTGTGCTTTAAAACAAATAGCAATAAGGTGCACACACAATCTTATGGTAGGTAATAGGTATTACTAACTGACCCGATGGTAGGTAACTTAAAATTGTTTTTCTGTATTCGCTATTTACCTCAGATACAATAGATACTAACTTCAGAACTGACTGCAAAACAAAACCTGCACCTTTTAATCCGTGTAACCAAATCTCATTCCCCACAACCAGATTTACCCCCTAATTAATAACAGCAATACAACAAAAACAAATAGTTTTAAGTCGCCCCCTCAAAAAAACAAAGTCTTCTTTCACGCCACTTAACACCCCGCGGCGCCTACACAATGAGACGTGTACAAATGAAGCGGCGAACGTGTTAATTCATTTTGTGACGCCATGTGACGTTTGAGTGTTGTGACGTCATCTGACAGCGTGGGGTAATTGAGCGGGAAAAGTCATATTTGGAACGGTTGATGTTTGGTAAGGGTGCATTTTCAATAACTGTAAATAGTGCTGTATCAATGGTTGTCACTTTTCGCAAATTTGGAAGCATTTTTTTTTTAATTTTTGTTTTTATTTTTGTGTCATTTTAGCTGAATATGAGTGAAAAGTAAAGATACGGGTAGTTCACAAGATTGATGGAAAGAATAACATAACGTAAATGCTCCTATTAACGACCTACTAAAATTTGTACTCTATTAACGATCTATTTTTTCAATCAGTCATATTAGACTTAATATAGATTCTATAAAAAAATTAACTTAAAAATTAGATAGGTAGATTAGTTAGTCAACAAACAGAGTAAATTTGTCTTGTCTAAATAGTCAGTTTTATAGTGACGCGTCTCCAGCCTCGTAAGCACACCGAAATATTACTTAAGGTAAACAACAAACTTAAAGTTGATTTATCTGCTTGCTATCACATAACAACGATAAAACATATATTCGTTTTCGAAGTTACATTGAATTTAATCATTTTTATTGGTTTTTATGGCATAAAATCATATCTTAATTAAGGGCGGTAATAGGATCCAAATTTCATAACTTGACTCTATTAACGATCCATGGCGTTATTAGAAGTTTGTAATTTTCATATGTGATTCTATTACCGACTCACAGCTGAAAAGAAACAACAAGAACCATTTTTATAGAAACATGTAACCAGAGGTATACTGCTTGCATAGGCGCAAGCAGTAGGTATACCTCTGCTCAACTAAAAGCTTAGCTTATAGCTGTAAATGAAGGAAGCAGGATATACCAAGCTTGAAGACCTATGGCATACCGAGAAAAACTACCGTGACAAGACAAATAATAAATACACAAATGAACATTGTGGAAAACAATATTGTTCAACGAAGGACGAAGAAAAAATACTTTTGGACTGGATTTTCTATGTCGGAAAGTCAGGTATTCTTGTAACAAAAGACCAACTGTTAGAAACAGTTGCAAAATTGGTGGAAAACTTGGAGCGCTCTTATCCTTTCAATGATGGTGTTCCAGCTGTTTCTTAAGGCTATGTCTAGGCATCCTAACATTCCAAGGCGAATTGAATTAGCCTACAAGCCGATTTTTAATTGCTATGAGACGGGATTCTTTTTATGTGCCAAAGAAAAATAGGTTTTTGTCCGTAAGGGCAGCAAGGAATTATATTATGTACGACTAGTGGCCGCCCGCGACTTCGTTGGCGTGGAAGTCGGTTTCCTGTGGGAATGAGAAGTTTTCCCGCGGTAAAAAGTACCCTTTGTGTTATTCTAATGTATAACCTATATTACTGTTAAGTTTCATCTCGTCCAGTAGTTGTAACGTGAAAAAGTATCCTCACATACTCACATACATCCACACATCCATACATAATCACAAACTTTCACGTTTATAATATTAGGAGGATTGCAATATTAAGATGTTGATTTCAAAACAGTAATAATGTCTTAATATACTTTTAACTGCATTTTTTTATTTTTCGTTTAGATGAAGGGGCAATTTTTAGGGGTCGGTAATAGAATCAGAAAAAACGGTAATAGAATCAAACTACATCTTTAGGTCGGTAATAGAATCAATTGCTCTTTCGGATTAAACAATTATTTAATAATTACTGTGTAATAAAATACAAAATTGAAGTATGGAATCCAACAGAATACTTTACAAAGATTGATACTAAATTAAAATACCTTAACTAACCTATCAGTATCTATCTATTTACTCAAAGTTATTTCTAAGACAGCTTAAAGGGGCGGTAATAGGAGCATTTACGTTATTTAAGTGTGTTAAAAAAAGGTTGTTTAAAAATGTTTCTTTGGCAATCAACTTTATTCCCATATTTTTTCCCCACGTCTGATTCTAACTTCTTTATCTAATTACTTAATTTTAAATATGACGCAACGACTGAACATTCCCACTCCCACAGTGTTAATGAATGATGGTAATAATTTCCACAATAAGATCCATAGATCCAGAGCGAGATCTATCGATCAATTGAGTGATCGATCCTATCCTGTTTAACAAAGTTGTGCTATTGCGCAGGGTGAAAGTTATTGTTAACCGCTCTATTGTTGGGATTGACTTATGGTTATATAAATGTGCTATTAAAAATGATTGACTGGAAATAGCGCTTTTTGAGGTTAAATGTTTTACAGTTGTTTTTTTATCGAAGCGAATGGATTTAATTATATTTATTTGATATGTCATTTATTTAATGAATAACTGTGTGGTATTAGGAGTGTTGTTACAGGTAGCTTTTGATCGTTAAATCATACCATATGTATATTAATAAATACAAGTTATTATGTAAAAACACTTTTGAAAATAATGTCTAATGTCAAACGGTTTTACATTTGGCTAAGAAATTGCTGATTAATTTCAGCCAGTACCTACTTTTTTTTTTTTAAATTTTTATGTTGGAAAAAATCAATATATAGAGTTACGTACATTTGCGTACTGGAACCCGCAGGCGTCCATGCAGAGGTAGAGGCACGTGGACACCCCCTGGATCGTCAGGAGGCCGACCTTGTACGTCGCACGCTGAAGTATCGCTGCAACAAAACAAACTTATGTCAACTTCAATGTCAAAGCCTTAAAATAAAAAAAAATATTTATTTCATCATTAAGTAACTTGTGATGATACATAGTGTATGACTATACGTCAATACACAATCCGAGTTTTAACATAAACTTAACTACTTTAGCATTTTGCGATTTTTTTATTAGAAGGTATATTATCAGTAAGTTTTTATAAATTTACAACGAGTTTCGGAATGTCTTGAGATATCTTGGCACTGAATGTTTTACGACAGCTAAAGTTACCAGGAATATACGATTAGACACAACAAAGGGTTATCCAAATTTCGTGTCGAGTAAAAATATATTGGTGTCTGAAGAAAGGTCATCCCTAACTTAAAAAGCTACGAGGTGCCTCATTTACTGCCTTAATAACAAACTACTAAGATATGAAAGATAATCATCAAATATTGTACCTAATACTAAATGCAACTTTGTTAGTCTTATTTCAAGTAATATCAACCTAATTTGCCTATTAGGTGGTACCAGATTGACTTATTGTTGCACCAATCAATCAGCTCATAATTGCCAATCTGTCGAGAATTATTGCTTGATATCATTTATTGGCGCAGGAAATGAGTTAATTGTGTTCATTTATTATAACTAAATTAAGTTATCGACAAACGTGTTTATCTGTCGCGATCGACACGATGTGGCGGTTGAGGGGTTAAGATATGAATCTCATCATATACAGCGTGTTTCTATGCTTAATCTTTACTTAAATTAGAGAGAGGTATTTAAGAGTGAAGGTGTTTCTAGGTAAGCTCCACTAAAGAACTGAAAGTTACGAACAGACTTAAACGAACTTTATTGTGAAAACACAAACTAGTAAATTATAGACGTTATTATGTTCTGTAAAAAAATACATTTTTATTGCTAGCTGACCTCATATCCTACTTACATTATAAACGTGAAACTTTGTGAGTATGTATGGATGTATGGATGTTTGTTACTCTTTCACGTAAAAATTACTGGACGGATTTGAATGAAACTTCAGTTTATACATCAGAATAACACATATGGTACTTTTTACCGCGGAAAAACTTATCATTCCCACGGGCGTCCACTAGTTTTTTATATGTGTTAAATTATATCGATGTTGCAAATGTCAGAACTGTAAAGTAATCACGTATAAAATTCCTACAATTTAATGTCATTTCATTCATAAAATTTCTTCAACATGATAGTTAGAAAAAAAATATGCGTTTGAAATTACCGCTTATAACTTTTCTGCCTATCGGGCTCTTACTAGTTTAGCACAGGTCCCCTTCTCAGAAAGCTATATAATAACTTATCAATATACATGATTATGACCAGTTACACCATTGCACTTACAAATTTTAATGTGCACATTAAGCTGGACAAGGTTAGTTCGATACGAGTTTTAACTGAATCTTGTAGCACAGATCGAATACAGCATATCTAAATAACAGAACATGTTGTATTAAATCAGCCAGGAACTTTGTTGTTCACATTAATACATATTTAATCGATTGAAAGGCGTGGACATAGTCTGTAGATCATAGTCTAGATAGGCTAATTTACTAGCTAGAACCATCTAGGACTGATCGAATTTGTTCACACGAGTTCATTTTAATTGGTAAAAAACATATGAGTTTTTAAACATATAACTTGAAAGTTGGTGTGGCTGGAAGATATATTGTAGTTCTGCAAAATGTTTGAAGTTCAGGACCAATGCGCCATTTTTTGACTTTGACCACGCCGCCTTTTTCTTACGATCAAATAGGTAATAATATTCTTAGGTAATCATATTCTTTCAATTTACTTCTTCAAAGCTTGTAAACATTATTTATTTCCTTTTAACTGTTTTTTCTTTCATAATAATTAGGATTCGCCACATAACTTAACGCCACTAAAAACTATTGATTAGACCGGCACCCGAGTCGATAAACACAGGGTGTCGATAACTATCGTTAATTCACGTTAAGCAGCTGTGAATGAAGCTGCTTGTGCAATTTGCTGTAATCTGTCTAGAGCCGCCGGCGCTGCCGTAATGATACGCGATCGACGGCGATAGTGATGCGCCACGATATTATATATCGATAAGTTATATCGATGAGTTAAGAACTGCAAATGAGCTTGCGAGAGTGGCGTGGATAAAGTGTAGGTTTTAGTGTTGCAGGAGGAAAATAAGACTAAGAATACAATGTATCTGTAAATCAGTCAATACGGATTAAAATGGCAGGAATTAACTTTATTTTTGTCCGACGCTTATAAGACAAGATATTGGCATTCGTTATTGTAACTTCTTCTCTTTCGTTATTTTTGGTTTAAATTTAAGCGACACGTAACCAAAACCCTTCCTTGTTATGAAAATTTATGTGTAAGTAACTAAAGCAGTAAAATGTAATGATAATATATTGTCCCACCCAAGAAACTAAGTAAAGAGGATCTCTTTACCTTCAGAGTGGTCGCGTAAATTATACACATTACACGATGGATAAGTGAAATAAAATGATCTTTAAACGCCGATTTAATACTAGAGGTTTACACCAACACTACTTATAATACCTAGCCAAAAGAAAATAAACCCAATACCTATTTAAAAAGGGTCCAATTTAAGAAAAACTGTCAACTATCAGATATCCTTGTAATGTATGGTCGTGAATGTCTGGAACTTTTCGAATAGTTTACTTTCGTCAGATTGATCTTGTTTTTTAATTAATCAATTAGCCAATAAATAAGTGTGTAATAGGAGAGGCACACGTTAGTTTTCAAATATAAATTAAGATTCTATCAAGTTTACGAGTTTGGTTCCGTCAAATAGTTTTGAGTTTTAAAATTATACGCCCGTATTAGTTTGACTTTTAATGTTGATTTAATGTCAAGCTTTTAGCCAAACATATGATTCAACGTTATTTTATGAGTAATGTCCCATCGGTCACAAGATCATGATTTGAAACTATGCCAGAACAAGCATTAAGGAATAGGATTATGCTTACAATCTAATTCTAAAATATGTTACATGTAGTCAAAACTTGTTTATATGTTTCAAAATCTTTCTAAAAGTATCAAGACAATACTTAAATATGAGAATTGGAACTGATATATTCAACCGTATTTAAAGCAAAAATCTTTTGCAAATCCGTCTGATTCATAAAATTAAAACGTATAAATAGACCCCAGAACTATTGAATATGCATGGAAGCGAAAAAATACGTAACAACGAACCATCTTGGTGGGCTCTCCTTTTGATTTCAGGTTTGCATTGAAAACAGTCACATCAAGCAATTTATTTATCGAAAAGTCACGAACATGGAATTTCTTCATATACTTTTTTAATTAGTCGATGTCCTTAGCCTCCTAGCATTTGTATGGTAAGCTGAGGTCTCACAAAGGCAATAAAATATGACCTTTTATACGAGCGTGGGTAAGATAGAGTCATTTTTTGTCTTTGCGCCATGTTGACGTTAAGATAAGACACAGAGGGGCAAGTTTATAAATAACAATTATAGAGAAAGTTGGGAGCTGTCAAAATTGGGTCCGGTTTAGGCCACCGTAGCTGAGAGATTAGATTAAAAGGGAAAATATTTGTAATTCAACCGACGGTTGTGTAATTCACAACACTTTTATTAATACCGTGAAGTATGATGAACTGCTTCGAACATCTATGTTTTATTAGGCACCATTGCGTAGATGCTGCTTATCTTGATTTAAATATTTACAAATAACACGTTAATTTACGAAGTAAACATAATATTAACCCTACAGAATATGTCATCCAGTAGCAACATTTTTCCCAAACTCAAAATATACCTAAAAAATCCATTAACAAACGTCTAAACACAGTTTTCAGTTTAGCATACTACGGGGTTAAAAAACTAGCCCACGTGATAATGTAGAATATCGATATGAGCCGGCGAGGTCGACGTTCGGCCTTGCTCGGAGATTTTCGCGCGCATTCGTGTGACTGACGCTAGAGACGTGCGCCGGCGCACGTACCGCTCGAACTAGTGACGTACACGCACGTGGATATCGATGTAATTAATACAGTCATTAATACGTAATAAATTGAATCGTCGTGACTTATTATAGTCATGTGAATCCTATTGCAATTTGTGGGGGCAGCCCGTGGCTTGGAAATAAAAAGATAATATTGATTTAATTTTAACAAAAAACTTCTAAGACAGAAGGTTTCTTCTGAAGGAAGCAAGTTTAAAAGCAATTTACCTGTTTGTGCTGTTAGTGCATTTATGAGTAAATTAAGCTACTAAAATAATTCTAAATACCAATTGCAAAGGTTGATATTTAGGGTATATCTTGTTTTTTTTTTCAAATGTTTTTAAAAACAAGTACCAACCTCGTTTTATTACCTTTTATTTTTCTACTCAAGGCATATTTACAAACAATTTATGTTCTAACAGTTCGGCATTTAGATTATTTTAAATGAAACTCGATATTTAACATTTCACCTACAATAACTTACTGCTAAGTTCGTCATTATGTAAATTAAAACATCTTAAATCGTCATATTATGCATGATACGAATAACGAACAAATGAAATAGGGACTTTATTGTACAAATTTATTCATTAACATAAGTAAACTATTTATACTATTTTTATTTAAATTGACGTATCACAATGAAAATGCTAATATTTGACAGATTAAATTACTGTTTAGATAATTATATAATCTATTTGACAAATTAATATTTTATTAGTCATGAGTTTTCCCATGAATATTTTACATAGCTGTGTGGTATTTTTATCGATGTTGTTTCTGATGTTATCTACATCACTATTGTGACGTTAATATTATCGATATATAGTGTCGTTTGACCTTTGTCTTGCAAATTAACCTGTTGACTTACTCGTAGCTTTGATAACACCTCGTGCTATAGATATTTTGTCGCTAGGAGAAAGGAAATGACAATAAAGATTAAATAAACATTGCAGTTTCTGAGCGGCTGAATCTATTTTAAGTTGATAAGTCAGAAGGTTCCTACAGTTATTTGTTTTTACTATCAGCGCAGCATCATCAGTCTACATTTTATATTATTTCTGTGATATATTAATTATTGATGTAGCTAAGTCTGTTATAATTCTATAAATTGAAGAAAGATTTAAATCATAGTTATAAACTTTTTTTTTTAAATTCTTTATTTGAACAAGAGGGTTTAATCTTTTTAGATTATGTCACCCTCATAGGAACAATCATTAAAAGCTATAGTTATAAACTTGTAACTTGACTTAACTAAACTAAAAAGTTTTATCTATTAAGGAAATAGGATGCAACAAACTTACAAATTGAGTATTTATTATTTTATATTTATACCGCATTCTATTTCCAGGTTTGTGATTTCAAATATTTTGTTTTTAGTCCTGATTTACCAAAGCAGTTTAACGTATCTTTAAGGACTAACTTAAGGACTTGTAACTTACAGGTAAGTCTATTTATTAGCACAATCATCAAATCTGATAAGAAAGATTTTAAGGCGAAAATGGAATACATTTAACGGTAAAAGGGAAAATCTGCCATGCAAGATAAAATTAGTTTTATTTACCGAAAACGGGTAGATTTTTATAGTGCCAACTATTGCTGTTTTGAATTAATTCTCACCGCCGTATGGTCATTAGTCTTTTTCTAAAATTTGGAATATCGATAGAAAAGGTCCCATTCCAATGCGAAAATCACTTTATTTTCTTAATACCGAAGAAGTCAAACCAACTAGCTTATAATAATTTTACCAGTATTTCATCCAGCGATTTAATATGATAGACATGATTCCGATCGTTCTCCTAAACGATTATTTTCTACTACCTTTTATCACAATCTTCTATTAAGTAGGCATCATCACGAATCACGATGTCAAACCCAATATTAGTACTGCTACCATGGAAAGATAAGAAGGTCATCCAGTTAACGACATTATTTGTCGAGTAAATATCGCGTAGCAAATTGTTTCGCCGTGAACCAGTACGATTAGCCATGATCTAGAGGTTAGTTGCACGATTTTCTGTGTTAAATCGGGAAATATTGGCCGTTTGGACAAGGAAGTTTATGGTTTTTTGACAAGTTGTGTTTTAGTGATGTTAAAACATTTTCGGTTTTCGTGATTAAGTAAATCGATCTTGTAACAATACGTTAGACAAATTTGCATGATAAAGGTATAAACAATATTTTAAAGAAGTTTTTTTATGTTAATTAAATCTAAACCTTCCCATGGACATGGTAAACTGTTTGGTTCGGTCGAAGACCCTGCAACTGCAAAGTTCATTTTTAAGATCTTGCATAAGGAATTTCTGTTTTTAATTATAAAACTAACTAGAGCATCAAATAAAAACAGTCATCGACCCGTCAAAACGATATCGATTCACCGTAAAATAGTTTACAAGAAAGCGTTAAATCCTTTAACCCTAAAATCGACGCGCGCTGATATTAATCAAACGATTAAAAGACGGGTCTGCGCTGTCCCTGTCCAATTATTGTTACATGGCGTTGACAGCTAACTGTCAGGTCGGACTAATTTGACGTCCGGCCCCACACGAAGGGGAATCTGACAGGTATGAAGTGACAGCCCGACTTTTCGTAATTGTTTGGATTTTTCGCTTATTTGTTTTTGTAATAGACGATTGGGTATTGTGTATTGAAGAACTATGGTAACCGTTAAAGCAACCGTTTTAGTCGTGTTTGTAAATGTTTGTTATTTTTTTATTATAGTAAAAGATACTTAAAGTTTTTCTTATAGTAAAGCTATCTAAATCAAAAACTAAGTTTAAAGGTATACCTACACAGCAATAAGTTTCATTGAAGTTGTCCAACGATCATAATTTAAAAACGACATTTTCTATGTTGCAACACTATTAAATCAAAAGGCTTGACAAAGTTCAGATACTTCGAATACTCCATTGATTTGCTACACCACAAATTTATTGTAGGGAACACAGTAATAAACATTAACATAACACTTAACAAAATTATTGCATTTCGTGAATAACGATACAACATTATAATATTATTTCTTAGCTACCGTTTGGTATGAAATGAAGTTGTAACTTCTTCGTAGGGGATCGATTTAAATCGATATATAGGAAAATGAATTAATGTTTACGATAAACATGTCGATACTAGAGGTCAGTGCTGGATATTGACAGTAGAATTGAAGATATTTGATTTAATATATTATTACTATAAAGTTATGGGAACAACCCTATATTTTATGAAGATATGATTTCGATCCAAAGAGAAAATGCGCCTAATTAAAAAATGCTAGTGTCATTAATTTATTTAAATAGCATCGGGTAATAATATCGTTGCTATACTAATTTTAAACTTTTTTTAATAAAAATATTATAAACGTACTAGCATATCATGTGTAAGTTTAACCCATAACGAAGAATCCGGTGTGACTCACAAATGAGACATTAATAATATGAGAGAAAGAAAAACAATATTCATGTAATTTTAAGAAATCAAAAGCAACACGTTTTGTGACGCTGGATAAATGGCTTAAAAAATAAAATTAATAATTAATTATACGCTCTACCTTGTAACCTGATAATTATTACACTTTCTTTAATTACAAACTCATTTCTAGTTAATTCGGTAAAGTGACACATTAGGATAACAACACCTTAAAGTTGTTATCAAATGATAGACAACCTTATTCTGGAATAGTAAAAAATATTTTATATTCCGTATTATATAAGAAATAGCAGCAAATTCAATGCAGAGTTTTAAACTTTTGCCACTTTGAGTTTCACTGTTTGATACGTAGAATTCAGTAGATATCTACTCAGGGTATACATACAAAACCCAAATTATAAATAAAAACATTTCAACTATTTTATGCTTAAAAAAAAGTATATTTACAATAACCGCATTATTCATTCCTTTGTCCCGTAATTGGTGCATTCAAATTCGAAATTAGAATGTGGATTGACATTCCGGAATAAGTCCTGAGGGTATTTCGAAAAAATATTTAATCTGGTTTCATAATCTTTGTAATGGTTTGAGGTCCTTCTTCATAAATTGGTGATATCACAGCTTACATCTTTATAAATTAAGATTTTAGATATAAGTATGATATTTTAAATAATTTATGTGTTCGGCTTTTTTACTTTGGTCCTCCAAAGTAATCTGATGGTGGACTGTATAATTTAATAATTTAATTTAGTTTAAATGGGTGGTTGTCACCCTTGTAACGTCTTATTTAAGTCTCGGTTTTTGTGATGTATGAATTGTAACCGACTGCTACAGAAGGTGGCTATTGTTTTAAGTAAAAAGGAGTATTTTATAGAAGACAAAAAATCTGTCAAAGGTTTAGTTGGATAGGTACAAATGTAAGTAAATACATGTTGTTTTTTGATTTAGGTAGCTAAATAAAAGTGTTTTGTATTGTATGTTAAACATTTAATAATATATTTAATAGTTTAGTTATAAGCTTAAAATATTATTTTTCAGTCTGCCTTATTACTGTACTGTACTTATAAAGGTGCGAAAGATAAATTCATATCTGGCGTACTTATACGTTAATTTGGCTTAAATTTAGATTCTTGAACAACAGACAGAAAAGTAAAAAGTGTGCTTTTGAAAGTAACTGACTTCAAAATAAAACACAATCTCTAAAAAGTTAAAATAACATCAAATATTTTTACGTTTTTAATAAAATTGACAAAACTTTCAAACCGAAAGCTCATCACATCTAAACTTCAAAGTCACAATGACATTAGCACTAGCATTTTCTCACAACTATCTAAGGTGAGTGTATCATACCCGGACTTTTCTATTTGAATAACCCCAACCACAGCCGGGTTATTATTAGCAAATAACACAAACACTCCAACTGTTCTAAGAAAACTTTATCGATATTGTAAATAAATGAAAGCTCTAGATTTTAGCGGAAATAATGTTGGAATTAACATATTATTTCTGTTATCGCCTAACGGGGAACGTTAGGGATGGTACACAATGAATTGAATGAATGAATTGGGTTTGAGATATGCTTAAGCCAATTAATAGCACTTATGGAAAGCAAAAGTAAACCTTAAAAAGCTAACTCTATATCACTTAATGCTAATACATACACGTGTCAATCTTATCTATTCAACAAAATCATGCAATTTAAAAATCTATACTATCTAGTTAAACTAACACTATTAAGAGTTAAAGTTTGTGAGTAATCTCTGGAGTTACTTAGAAAGTTTTACAGAAAAGAAAAATACAGTAGAAAACTATGTTATCAGGGAATGAAATAGGCTACCTTTACTAAGGCTTATTTGATTACAACGAAAGCAATATTTAAAGAAAAGAAAAGGTACAATACCTACTGTATTTATTTGTGCCCAACTTTGGCCAGAGGAGAAACAACCAAGTATTTCCATAGGATCTCGTTATAAATCAATGGTTTACTACCCCTGATCTAGGCTATCTTAACTGATTTGCTTTATACAATTTCAATGTTACGACCATAACCGTATGCTAAAATATGCCATATTTCCATAACGTCATTAATATCCCTTTTTAGGCCAATCGGCACTTGGGGTTATCGGTTCGCATTTCGAATGAGCCAATGAGATGCAAGAATTTGGTTAGCTGTCAAACTGGGTATATGTTTGTAACCAATCACAAGAATGCGTTGAAACCTTAGCTCTTCTATCTAAATAAGCTGTTCAAAGCACGATAAAACAAGCTCTTTTAATTTAAATTGGTTTTAAGTTGGTTACACTTTTATGTTGTTAAAAGCTAATTAGTGTCTGCTAATTTGTTTTATAGATCTATAAATTAAGAATACAATAAAAATGGTAGTAAAAGCTTAAATTAATTGTTTAATGTGTGTTAGTTTCTTCTTTAGTCTTCTTTAGTTTTTTGTCAATGTATTTTAAAATGTTTTAAAAACTAATCTTGATAGCTTTAAGGGTTATTAAAAAATCAGAAGTGTTCTTTTCTAAAAAAATCTAGGATCGTACGCTTAAATTCTGATCTAAAGAAATTTTCATTTTGCATATTTGAGTTATCTCGTTATGTGCATAAAAAACAATTTTGATTCGACGCATAGAGAAGCGACATTTTCTTTGCAGTCGGTTAGCACCAAAGATTAATTAAAAACACAGTTCCTGTAACTTTTACACTATAAAGTTAATAATAGAAAGGTATAACAAAGATGGTAAAACAAATATTGGTATTTAGGATTTGCAAATTCATGATATTGCAATGAAAACGGGTAAATAATAAAGTTATTTGATGCATTTATGGGTTTAAGTTAATTGATCACTCTAAGGGCAGTAGTTAAGGAAGTTCCATAATATCAGGGAACCAACTGGTAAGAACTATTTCAATCCAACAGTTACGGTTAATTAAAGTGAGAAGTATTTAGGTATGTTAAAGTAAAAGCCGATGTAGTTAATTTTAACTTAACACGTCGTTCTATAAACTATGGTTCACTTTTTATTGTTCTTTTATTTCTCGGTTTTATTTTTAGAATCTTGACTTAAAAAGTTACAAACAGACAAAGGTTAAGTTTCCTTTTTTATATGTGGATGTTAAAATACTTTACTATGTACTACTTATGTTCTGATCATGAAATACCTACTCCAATTTAAATTAAATATTGTGTTAAGTTTACTACCGTGTGTGGAATAGAAAACTTTCGTAGATCAAAATACGCAGTTCATTTAGCAAAACTACTAGTTTTTTTTGTCTCGTATGTATCAAATTAATGTATTAAAGAAAAAACATAAAATTTCTTCCCATTTCTTCATCTCCATAATATTAACGCATACCTACAAAGATTCTAGAGCCACGAATTGGATCGCACCTTGTTCATAATTTTAAAGATGGACAAAAAAGCACATGTTTACCGGACCATGTAGCTTCAAAGCTAGATTTCCACTACCCGAAATGCTTTTCCATAATTCCTAGTATCCATACTCATTGATGTATTTTACGAAAGCTACTCCAGAATTACTCTTTAGGTATTTGTGCCACTTCAATCACTAACAAAACAGTTTTGGCGCCAAAATAATCGCCATTTTATATTATTTTCTTCGGAAGCTCACAGATAGTAAAGTTTATGACGTCTCTACCTAAATTCCTTTCACACATTTAATAGTTTGTTTATAGAACAGCGAAACTAAAAGAAAACAATCAAATTAAGTATTTTTTACTATTCATACTTTTTACTACTATTCTTCCGGATGACACGTATCTATTTATTGAAAGAACGAACACAAGCAGTGTTGTTAAATTGTTTGTTTAAATCTACTATACCCATACTTAAGATTACTTACATAAAAGTTTTTACATTTATACAACCATTTTTCTATCCCCAGCTTATTCCGTTTAACCGCCTTGAAAAATAAGATTATTATGATAAGTCTAGCTACCCTCAAGTTATCCATCTAAGTATTAGCTAGGATAAACTTCGCACGTCGCATTACAGCTTAACTTTAGTAAGTTATGAGTCAATAAGTCTTGTCAGTTAGATACAAGAATTCCTGATTGAGATCTTCTAGTGCCTGTAACTTAAGATGTAGTAATTATTTATTACGTAGTTACTTGCTTTAATGTTATTTTTATTAGCTATTCACTACAATATGCAACTTTATAGATAAGGTACTTAAAAGTGACTCGCCTAAGCACAGAAGTGTTTTTGATATGATAATGTAAATAATCTTGACTTATTTATATACAAGTTTAGTTACTCTATTTCCCGATAATAATGGATAATTCTTTACGAGTAACTCACATTTAAAAAAAGGTAAAAACAGACTCTGTAAGAGGTGGTCTGCAAAAGCAGAGCTATTTTTAATTTACCTATTGTGTGCTCTTAATTGACCAAATTAAAACTATACTAGCCCCGGTTTCATGCAAATTTACAAGGAAGTCCTTCTACCTCCCGATGAGAGGCTTTGATAATCTGTATTATTGCTGAGAGCCAAACCGTAATTAAATCGAATAGCCACTAAACTAAACTGAGTAGGAGTTTATTTTCCATTGTTTTCTAGAAAATTTTAAGTTTATAGTTACTTAAATAAAGGATCGGTCCAGGTGTGAAGTCAAAAGTCAAAAAGTTAGTGAATAAAAAGAAATCGAAAATGTTTAAACACTTAGCGAAGTTGACAATAAAAAGAAGCACAATGTTATGTAAGCTTTATTTATGTCAAGTTATTAAAAAAATAAAAATACCAGATCACTTTTTTTAATTAAGAATTAAGTAGTAGATCAACATTTTACTCGTGCATCTCTTAAGTTCACAAATCCAGCTCAAAGTTAATTAATAAGTGATAGTTGATTTTGTTTTCAATTAAGAAAAAAAGTGAAATAAGATTTTTGTTAGATTATTAGGTATATTAAGACTTTGATAAAACTTTACGATTTTCTTGTTTATAGCTTCACCAGAACAAAACTCTCAAATAAATTAAGATGTCAGGATTCACAGTTTTGCCGCTAGTCTATTTATCATCCCAACGAATTACCCTGCGCCCACGCATCCCGACAATTACCGAGCACAGCCGACTATTGCCGACAAATCAGATCGCTAATATCGATTACAACGAGATTTATTGCAGTTTAATCGATTTATTGGACGTGACAAGTGTAGAGTAGGTATCGATTTCGAGTTGTAAATCATTGATCGACGCATGATTTCGGATGTTAATTATTGATCGACGAATGATTTCGGATGTGAATGGACTGACGGCAGTGGTCTGGAAGATGTAATGCATGTAAGTTAATGATGTTTTGACAGATGTATTTTCTTTGTTTTATTTTTATGAGAAGAAATAAATAAATATTATTATTTTTATTAATAATATAAAGAAAGAATAAAGTTAACCAAAAGAAACAAAGTTACTAACATCGAAACATTTGAAGCATAGCTACTTTAGGTATAAAACGTTACAAAATCAGTTTCAGTTATAGGCTTTATGACTTTCGTTTTTAAGTTGGCTTACACATCTTTATTAGCAGATTAAGATAACAAATGAAGAACTACTATATGAGTCATTTTTTTTCATCTGCTTCACATCAAGTATTTTAAGCCCAAATACGGCAAAGCTAAGAAAGAGGAAAGGTGATCGTTCACTTAATGGTATCACACGAAATACCGGTCCTCGTCCGTATGACAAAAGGGCTTAATGACAAAACATGACGATATTTAGCTAGCTGTATAGTTTGCATTATTATCTGTTTTGCTTATGTAGTTCACGGTTATTAGCATCTGAATATTTTGCTTAACATTGGCTGACCTCCAAAGCCCACGGTTGATATTTTTGTTTTAGCTTAAATTGAATGTATTATTGCTTATGTCCAGTAGTGGACGTCTGCAAGTCAGTCTGTTGATGATCTTCTTCTTATTCTAGTTTCAGATTGATGATGGTGATGATTAAGTTACTTATCAAAGCAAATTTCTATCAAGCTCTTATCTTCCTAACATCTGTAGCCAACTAGATATTCCAAGTTTAAATCTACATCGACAATCGGCACAGATCTCATATGCAAGAATGCGCAAGACATCACCCCGATACTTTTATATGCAGGAATGCGTTCATTATGAAGTTGATGCGAATAACTGAGGAAGTGCGGCCTGAAGTTAGTCCAGTTGTCAGGTTTATATAGGATTAGATACGCCTAGGATACAAAATTACAGATACTGTAAGATTGATTGTTGAAAACACTTCCTGGTGTGCCTTCAAATGCTTGTTGTGTCAAATGGTTAACCACACCGTAAAGTCTACACCATAATGTTCAGGGCTTAATTTATAGTGCCATTTGGCAACTGGTATCCAAAATTTAGGTGCACCACGTATGACTTGGCAACTCAGCCTTGCACATGTAAATCCACCTACTAATATCACCATAAAGAAAGTACATATCCTGCACTAAATTCCTAACACAAATACCATTGCATTAATCAAAAATAAGCAGCGCAATCTCTAGTCTTACAATTAGACAATCCAGGTCAAACTCTACAACACCATGGCATTGTATCGAAACTAAAACAATACCTGAAACGTCACTAGCACTGCGCACACGCACGATTTATGCACTATCTCTACTTCCCTTACACCTTCATTAACCTAGTAGCAAGTCTTAATTACATGGACCAATTAACGGTGAAGCAATTTAGCTTTTAAAAATTATTGGTGATTTTGATAATTTTAATGGGGATTTTGTAACTTGCCTAATTATAGAGTTTGTGTTATCTTTGTCGGAAACTAAGAACTTTGAGGTAATCAATTGAGTGGAAATTATTGTGATAAGGGGCTGTAATTTCATTTTTTTTTGTATTTCGTATAGCAGCACTAGATGTTGTAGGTAACAGCGTTTTTACAACTTGAATTTCATACTATTTTAATCAGTGAATTTGCTTCAGAAGTTAAACTTCAGTAGATACTAGACTATACATTTTTTTTTACTTTCTTATAAATAAGCTTTAATTTTTGGATTGGATACTAAACACACATATGCACGTTTAACTCTACAGGTTTTTTTTCTTTTGAGTGAAAACTAAGAATGGATTTCACTTTGATTTCTGTACACTGCATTTAAAAGCTGCGTAAGAAAATTTTAAATAAAGTTACAAAACTTACTTATTAATACGTATCTATCTTAATAGGTTCCGGTGTTTCAAAATTCTTAACAATCTTTGAGTCTAAACTTGATTTACATGTAACTCAATTACGTCAACCTATTAACACCTAAATTGCTTATACGTTAAATTAATGGTTAATCAATGGGTCTTATCAACACCAGATTTAACCTAATTTTAACGGTTAATTTACTATATTTCAAAGTAAATTATTAAAGCAAAACTAACTGCTGTAGCCACAAATAACAATTTAATGTGAATTATTATTGTGATTATTTAAACACCTGGGGAATTAACTAAATGTTTATTACATGGTATGGACAGACCGTTAACCAATTAATTTGTAGATTTATTTGAAGTTTATGATTATTTTATCTTAATATTATATTAATTCTTAATTACCGTCTTTGTCGTTTAAAATTGGCAATAACATTATCAAACATTTCAATTCTTTCCTAAATTAATATTTCCTTACTGTTTTTATTATTGGAAAATTATAACTGTAAAATTTAAATATCAATTTCTACGTCAGTTAGTAAGTGGTAACCATTTATCATATATACCTTTAAACGGATTTATATGTAAAGTTAAATAGATGGTATCTTAATAAACACCTTCTTGTATTCCATAAGGTATATCAAGGAACGTATTTACTGCTTCATTTGTTTTTAACTGGTCGTCATTTGTCTTCCGCGAATCGCACGCGCATACCAGCTTGTATGCGTTTTGATTCGTAAGATTGAGGCCATGAAACGTGCGTTTTCGTTATTAAAAAAAAGTCAAAAATATTTTAAAAATAAATAAATGAATGGAAAAATGAGTCATTAATTGTTCTATTAATTCAATAGTTTGCGGTTGATGATAGCAACAACTAATAAAATAAATTGATAATGATGTGCTTATTCATAATGATAAGGCAGATAAAAAGTCATAATACCTACCAAACTTTATTAAGCTGCATTCCTACGGTGCGTGAAACCACAAAGCGGTGCTTGTAATAAGTTTTAATTTGGCTACTTAAAGCCAAACTTAAGGTGCAATTTGCGTTCTAATACGTAGTGTCGGAACCCACTTGAGGCGTGTATATCGTTTAAGAAGAGCCTATTAAAACATTTCCAATATCTATACTTATAATAAATCTGTAGTGTGGTCGATTCTGTACCTACATGAAATATGTTTCGAAAATAACTATCAGAGGCTGATTAGGGATCGATACTGATGCCAAAAATGTAATCAGTAAATTTTTTGTCTGTCTGTCTGTCTGTATAACCGTTATAGAAACAAAAACTAATCGTCGGATTTTAACGAAACTTGGTACAATTATTTTTCATACTCCTGAGCTGGTAATAGTATACTTTTCATAACGCTACAGGAGTCAGTAGGAGCAGAGCAGTAAAGGAAAATGTTGGGAAAACGGGAGAAGTTACCTACTCAATTTTTTAAGCTTCCGTCGCGTGTACAACCTTAATAGTAAAAGCTACACAGAAATCATGTATGGCGGAAATGTTCTCCATAATATTATAACTCCCTATAGCTTAGCAGTTCGAAGCTTTCTGATTATATTTTACTTTATACTCTTTCGTTTATAACACTCACAGTCATCCCTTATTAAAAAAGTTAACATAAATGACTATTTCATAAAAAATAATCATAGAAATCGGTAAAGAAACACTAAAGGGTACATTTTACACTATATAGTGTACATTTTACGGAACGGAGTCGCGGGAAGCCACTAGTATTTAATAATTTACACACCGCTCTTTTCCTACCCTATACAAGATGATTGAACTGTTACCATATCTGACAAAGTAAAAAGTAACTGCAGTATTTCGATAACCAAAGGATCGTTAAATAATACTTAACTGAACTCCAAGTAATAACTTTTTTTAATACACTTTTATAATTTAATCACGAACCATCTTTGAACGAAGATGCAATTTTTGTGTTTAAATTTAAAAAGTGTTAATGAAGTGATTACAAATTACTTTTAAGGTAAAGCTGACTGTGATCACCCACTTGATAAGCGTGTAAAAGATGATACCAATCGTGTGGAAGAGGAACTTGTTGCAAATTAATGTTATGGGAACAATCAGGTATTGAAAACGACTTTTCTGAATGCTGTTAGTTTAGATTTAAGATAAGCTAAAATATGTAAGTAGTTAAAGTTTTGTGTTGTTTTAATTTCTATAAAACGTTAACTTTTTAAAATTATTAATGTATTTGACACGGCACAGGCGTGACAAAATAATTAGTTTCTATCAATTTGTTTCATGTTAAATACAACGAACTGTAGAGTTTTAAGTATTTTCAAGAAGAACAACAATAAAAAAACAATTAATGTTTTATTTTCATTAAATCTAATATATCAACGTAAAATAACGATCATGAAAAACTATAAGACCACCATAGAATCTAGCTCTAGGTAGTTCATTACTCGTAATATTTACCCTAATAAATCGTGTATCTCATTATAGGACTAGGTCTCAGATTAATCTCCGTATGACTTGAAACAAGAAACTTCCTTTAGTTAACAACTTGAAAGAAAGTTGCCCCGCATACAGAAGTACCTATAGCCATTGATACAGTAATAAATGTAGCAGCTAGGGTATAAGGAATTTACACATTTTAGTAACGCTTGTAAATTTTACAACCCTAGATTTCAAAGGATAAACGTGGGCCCTTAATGGGTTTGCTGTTAAACTATTACTCCTTGTTGAGAATAAGGAAATACCGAAGTTTATTTTAAAAGATTGCGAAGCTTAAATGAGGGACGCATAAACAGATTCACAAGCTCGGAATTACCTTAAAGTGTCGCTTAATTGAAGCTTTAGGTATAGAGAGCAACTTCGCTTATTCGAATTCATCAATAATATTTAGGAATCGTATCTGCTTATTTATTTAAAGTCAGTTCTACATAAAAAATAAGACCGTAACTTTACCTTCAATGTACACTCCCTTTACTTACCATATGTAAATTAAGAGGGAAATGCCCTGATTTATAACCTCCTAGTGCGTCTGTATTAACATAATGTGTTTAACTAACAATAGTGGTACAGTGTCAATGAATGAAATTGATGTTGGGGCCGCCACACTTTCGCGGGAGCTTGATGGGTTATTTGGTTTAATAACTTGGTGTTTGCAAAATAAGCAACTTAAGATGGATGTGCAGATGTGGAGTAAAGTGTGATATTGGTATCCACATAAAATAGAGTTAAAGTCTGTTATGGATATATGAAGGTGTGGGAAACCAGTTCGCTGGTTATTCAAACTATTGTGCTGATTTGGTGTCGGGACTTATTTACCTATCTGTGAAACTGAATGAATATTCATAATAACAAATCTTACTATCTCTAAATGAAAAAAACCCAAAATCGAGTAGAATTTTCAAATGAAATAACTATTTTAACAAGCATTCATAACACACAAATTTTAAATAAACAAAAACTTTTTATAACAAAAGCACATACCAAACTTCAATCCTATACAAATATTCTATACATGACATTAACATTATTTCTATTATAGCTCTTCTAATAAGTGAATAGATTAATTTTATAACTAACATTTCTCCTTTTAATTTCAGTCCTTCACTTCAAGACACAGACTTTAAGAGGAGCCATATCAATCACTATTTATTAGATATTGATTTAATGTTCTTACCTAAGTAGCATTTAATCACATTGCATGTTTACATCTCATAACTCACTTGCCTAACGCTGTATGCATTCCAGCCACTTGTACCATCAACTTGATCGATAAATTAATGAATTTGCAATTCATACTGTAATATACAATTATTGGATTATAATGCGAGTCTAATGTGAAAATATGTTGTTAGTGTTTATATGTTATTGAGACTTCCTGTTGTCTTTATATTTTTAATTGGCAATATATAATAATAAGTTGTGGTATGAGTTAGTGAGTATCCTTTTTTTTATTAGTTTATATTAGTAGTTACGACATAAGTAACAATGTTAAAAACGATTTTGTATATAAAAGTAGGTACTATTTTATACTTTTTTACCAAAAATATATCTTCACATTGTGTAATGTGCATAAGCACTTTGTAGGAAACTTATGTAGGCTGGAATACTGGCAGCTATTGTTTTATATTATTTAAATAGATTCTAAAGAAGAAACAATGAGATATTGACAGCATCCTTCCAGACAGAGTCATATTTTCGTGCTCGGACTGTGGGCACATAACATTAAAATCACTTTTATGCTTTGAATATAAAGCTGAATACAGTTTCAATTCGTTTATTTTCTCTCACGTTTCCCCCAAACGTTAGTTGGTGGAGGCGCCGGGTAGAAGAGATTATTTATTGGTTTGTTGTATCATTGTTGATTTTTATTAAGCGTTATCACAAGTATGGAATATTTGAATGTTTTCACTATTTGCCCCAAAGATTTAATAATCAAATACGTATTTAATTTATGAAACTTCATATTGAGTAAAGATAGGGTTTTTCTTAGACTGTTAAAATCTTGATGAAGTAGGTAAATTTGATTAAATGAATTTTGTGTAGGTATGTGGATGATGGAGTAGTTGTTCGATAATAATATTTCTCATTTGTTATGTCGAGTCATTATGTGGTGTTTTGTATTGTTATTTTTGTCTTTTGTCGAGCGAGATGTAACATTGATAATTTTCAGATGATGACTTTGGACAATGATGTATCTATAGAGATAATTTGATAATGCAGCTAAGCAGCCATGATTACTGGATGCTGCCTAGATGCATGATGATTAAACCACTACGATTGTGATTGAAATATTTAAGTTTTTTTTGCGTCTATTTTTAAAATTCCTATTTTTAAGTTCTTGTGAAGTTTTTGGACTAGCATACTGTGATTCACCCATACATCATGTATTTTTGTTAGGTTTTTGCATGAAGGGGTCAGTTTAACTTGTTTAAAGATTTATCTTTCTTATTTCATTTGTTTACTCCACATTTTAACCTGACTGGTTGTTAGCTACAACTATTGGGTCGAATCACTTTTACTTCGGAGCTTCCTAACTTAGGTAGGCTAGGAAGACATGTGCCTGGAAGTGATGCCGATTTTGATTAGTATCAAAATCTTTTTCGTAGGCGGTGGGATGTAATGTGCATAAGCACTTTGTAGGAAACTTATGTAGGCTGGAATACTGGCAGCTATTGTTTTATATTATTTAAATAGATTCTAAAGAAGAAACAATGAGATATTGACAGCATCCTTCCAGACAGAGTCATATTTTCGTGCTCGGACTGTGGGCACATAACATTAAAATCACTTTTATGCTTTGAATATAAAGCTGAATACAGTTTCAATTCGTTTATTTTCTCTCACGTTTCCCCCAAACGTTAGTCATTGCCACTTGCAATTTTTTTATTTTTATTTACTTAATACTTATTTTAGTATTTTTTGCACGGTAAATTTTTAGAATAAATAGTATATTTCAATACAAGTGTGGAAAGGCTGTCATTACAACGAGTTCCGACCAATGTCTACCCGAGCCGAGGCACAGCCGAAGGCGAGGGTTGACAGGAACGAGTTGCAATGACGGTTCCGCACGTGTACTGAACGACTATTTTTAATACAGTTGCGAAAAAATAAAGCAATTTAATAAAATATAAAATTAGGATCGTAAATGTCGAAATATCTCATTTTGAAAATGGCGCCATTTTTTCTTCACCCATTTGGTAGGCAAAGGTTACTATGCCCATACAGCCAAGTCTTCAGTCGAATTTTTTTATTGATATGAAATGAAAATGAAATATAATGAGATAAAATGAAATGAAACCAACCACACTAATTCAATCAAATCATTAAATCTGATATCGAAACAAACTAGTAGATTTTTTTAGAAATATACCTACGCTACGTAATTATTAACATGAATCATAAAAACTTCTTTGTTTTTTTTTTTAGTAAAAACTTCATGGTTGGTTAATTTTTCTTTTTAATAGACATTATTTTGACAGTTGGGAAAGAGAACGCACGAGTGCGGGAAAGGTAAAAAAAAAGCACGAGTGTGTAATAGCCCACATCCCGAACGCTATACGTCCCTGCAATACGCCACTTTTTGAGCAACTGTATTAAAAATTCTCTTCCTGGTTTGACTAATAAGGCTTAGGTATACTGAGAAAATAACGAATTTACTAACTTAGAGTTAGCATATCCATAATTTATGTCATAATTCCTAAAGCTATTAAATGGCGCCTATTTATATTAGCTTTGAATTAATTAAATATAGAAACAGACGGGCGTCAGTCACAATAATTGATTACCCATACATGTAAAGTAAATAATTTTAATTGCGATTTAACACCGCTGCATTGAATTATCATTAAAACGGTGTTAGTTACACGATTACGTTATTATCATATCGTTTAATAAAAAGGTAATAATGTAATTACTTACATGATTGCGTGTACTTATCAAAGAGTTAAGTTCGTCACTATTGACGCATATGTCATGTTTGTCAGACGGTTTTAAATATAGACTTAAAATTTGGGTTTGATTGGAATGTGATAGTTAAGATTTAAAACCAGTTAAATAAGTGGTTAACTTGTTGTTAATTTTGTAAGTAGGTAAAAATATTTAATTTCCAAAACATGTTATTTGAAAATCTTTGACTTGTAATTAGTAAGCACTTGTTCGTTTTTGAAAAATTCTACAACGTATAGTTCCTATTTTTTTAAATACTTGAAGTTAGGTCAAAAATACAGTGACATTGCACTGCAATTAACCTTGACATAGTTTGGTTCACTATTAGACTTTCCAAAATAAACATAGCTTTCAAAACATCTATGAGATTATGTTACAAGAATTTCAGAAACAGTTTCTAAGTGACACTTTTTGACATAATGCCATTTTCCTTCTAATATTCTTTGTGAAGGAATTAGAGGGAGTGTGTTCAGTTTTCTGTGGCATTAAATTTTTCAGTCAACTTAGCTCGATAGATATCATAAGGTGCGATAAAAATATGCCAGTTGTTTTAAATTTTTGAAGAAAATAATATATTTTGTATGCTAAAATAATAAAATATATATTAAATTAATAACGTCTTCCCTAATTAGTCAATAAAAACATGCGTGTTTAAATGTCGGTCAGAAAAGACATCGTTTGGAAATTCCACAGCTCTCTGTCTCTATTGCAAATGTCAAAGTTAACTGTACTACTACTGTTATTTCCGATCTTTCAGCACTTAACGGGCATAAGTCAACCCTTTATTAATAGACAAGGAAACAACATTCAGATTTAATTGCGAATCTAAACTAGACACCCATTAAAACGTCGTTCCAAAACCAACTCTATTTTCTAAACAATTGAGTGCAATATTTCAGGTGAGTGTTCGAATCCAAAAATAAGCCCAGATGTTCATGATCGTTACATAAAGGCGGGTTCAGACGAGGCCAGTTAATTGATCCAGTAGATTGACAATGACAAGTGATAACATCCAGATAAGATAACTTAAGTGACTGATAATGAAATACAGTGATTTTTTTTCAGTTAAGATGGCTATCTCGCTTGGGAATATGTTTTAGATAAGATATAAAGCAAACGCCGGTTTTTAATTGCTACTTCATTTGAGAAACTAATTTTGTTATGCTAACTAAGTGAGGCTAAAGTTTATTATTTTCATAGGTATAAATAAAGATGGTTACTGAGTGAAAGTCACGATTTTGATACGAATATTTACATGATCCAAACTTACCCCAAATTAAAAATTTAAATGTATAAGTATGTAAATGCCAAATAAAAAGCTTAATTTAAAGTTGTTTGGAGTTAATTAAATAATTCATAGTGTATAATACGACTAAAATAGTATGACTTCTTCTTAGCTTACTTTAAAAACTGATTATTAGATTCATAAAACTGCTGTATTACCAATATCACGCCTCGTACATCCCACGAATATCACAAAAACAAACAAAAACAAACACAAAACATCGCACACCTCTTAAATCAGGATTAGTCTGTATTCAGTCTGACGAAACTATCGTAAAATTGTCTTTACACTTAATTGATTAATAAAACTATTTCCAACAAATCTTGCAAAACGGTTATAAATAAAATAAGCCGACGTACAATTAGGTTGAACCATGTTTACCAAATTACGTCCTAAATTATATGAATAACAATATTAACGTATTTAATAATAACTCAGAATGGAATTCAAACAATTAGGATTTGGGCCACGAAATGAAGTTATTGCCTAATTTAATAATAACAAAATCTTGAATTTACCTAGTAGGTACATTTTAGTTTTAAAAAGCCAAAATTCAATATTATTGTGTTCATCTTTATTATGTTTTGTTTTTGTGTTGTATTTCATTAAAATTTTAGTATGTAGTTCAGATTTTAAATAAGTTTAACTTATTATCTGCCTTTGACTTATGCTTAGTCTTTTTCCTTTCGTAAGCCTGAATGTTTGAATTTTATAATATTGTTAAATGTTTATAGTTATAAGTATATCTATCAATGAAACTTTCATAAATTATCTTAAAATATCGGTGAATATCACATTCCTACTATATCATAAGTCTAGTAACGCATAGTTATTTTTTTAACTTTTAACATTCCAAAATTCTTTTACAGACTTATTAGCCGCTAGCAGTCCACCTTATACTTTCTTACTTTAAATGATGATGATGCCCTGTATATTTTTCACTTTTTTGCAATAAAGAGTATTTATTATTATTATTATTTTATACTACATTAAGTACTTTCAATTTCTATTAAGCCAAATTGAAATATTCTAAAGTAAAGTAATTAACTTCAAATATAATTATCGTAACAGCAGCCTGTAAATCTAATTCAATTTTATTAGCTATATTAAGTAATTCCGGTTTTATAGCCAACAGGCAGGAAGCATCGTTTTATGAAAATAATTAAATATTACGAACCTAAGAAATTATTAACTAATAACTAAAGACCAAGGAACGGTTTAGCTCCTACTTAATTATTGTGCAAAATAGTGCTTTCTAAAACGACAACTGAGTAGGTAGCTGTAGAGATTTTCATTTCGTTTTCGGACAATACTTAAAAACCTTATTAAACTTATTTATTAATTCCACTTTTGAACTGCTGCGTGCTAGTAAACAAATTACCTATAATATTATATTAAACCCAATGACGTTTTGGCCCTATTTTAATTAAACACCCTGTTTTTAGCGAGTTAGTACTTAGATGTTATTATGCTGTATTATTTCAAAGGAAAATCTTATTAAGCGGGTGCAATCATTAGGTGGAAAGCTAAAGTACAATTACTTACTTATAAAGTAGTTATACTCCAAAATACTATCACGTGTTAAATATTAAATATTATACATAATACATACCTACATTAACCACTTATCTCCTTATATCAATGACAAACCCAACACTTTGAAAAACCGGAACCGTCAAACTAATCACGTAGCCATATAAAAAACTATATTAGCAACACCTTTACCCATTACTTAACCTAAAAACCAGATTGTGGCACTAACGACGTGTCTAAATAAGGGCCTTTTATAAGATATTTTGCATATTAATCCACTCACGCGCTCGGCTAATAACAGAATAACCAGCGTTTAAAAGTGTATAATTAAAGTTGTGTTGACATGTCCTGCCTACCACAGCATATATATGTTACAGTCATAGTGATTAAATGGATATTATACATAATGACTGGTCATTATTTATAATAGCCAAATTGACTAGACAATGTAATAAATTAATCACTTTATCTGGACATTATTCATAATAGCGTGTCAAAGTTAGCCAAAGTAATAATATGGCCTAGCCTAGGTACGACGACGAGCGAAGCGAGGAGGAGTGTGAGGTTGAATGGTGACCATACAGTGCGCAAGCCGAGCGAGCGAAGCGAGCGTACCGCGGCAGCGGTCGGCGAAGCGCCAAAACCGAAATTCTTTTCTAAAAGTAGAGAGCCATTTCGAAGGATTTGAAGGACAAGGATTTCGAAGATACTCGTATTATATAAAATAGCTAGTTAGTGTGATTAATTTTGTAGGCAAATTGGAATAAAAAATTATAATCTCAAACGAAGATCTACTTGTTTTATTACATTATCCAAATCTTCGTAGATATTATATAAAATAGCCAGTTAATGTGATTAATTTTGTGTCAATTATCACTTTATCTAAATTGAGTAGTCATTATATATAATGGCTAGACAGTATATATAATATCCAGATTTATTACTTTGGCTGTAACATATACATGAAAATAGTAGATCGTTATTTATAAAATTGTCCGTTAAATGTTATGTAGACAAGTTAACAAGGTAGGCTATGCCATAAACGCGGTGATAAGGAAAATAACACGTATGCTTTGATTCGTTTTTGGACGTCAAAGTCAACGCAGCTTGAAAAACACCGATAAATTTCTTGCATCATAAAGCACATTCTGGATTTATTCATAACTAGTGACCGCCCGCGACTCCGTTCGCGTGGAAGTCGGTTTCCCGTGGGAATGATAAGTTTTCCCGCGGTAAAAAGTACCCTATATGTTATTCTGATGTATAACCTATATTATTGTAAAGTTTCGTCAAAATCCATCCAGTAATTTTTACGTGAAAGAGTAACAAACATCCATACATCCATACTCACAAACTTTCACGTTTACAATGCTAGTGGCCGCCCGCGACTCCGTTCGCGTGGAAGTCGGTTTCTCGTGGGAATGAGATGTTTTCCCGCGGTAAAAATTACCCTATGTGTTATTCTGATGGATAACCTATATTACTGCAAAGTTTCATTCAAATCCATCCAGTAGTTTTTACGTGAAAGAGTAACAAACATATGGATGGATGTATGGATGGCCATACATCCATCCATACTCACGAACTTTCACATTTATAATATTAGTAGGATTTACAAAGGAATCTAAATGGTTTATTCGCATGATGAAGCGGCTGAGAAGCAGTCTACTTCATTGTTACCAATAGTATTCTCTCGTGCAGCATTAAGATACTCTCGGTCTTCGACTTTACACATTTCAGATGTTCGGTCTCGGTGACACTGACTGTCCTGCACTACTGAACGGGTACCTAACAGTTAACTGCTTAGGTCTTGAAATGAATAGGATGAGTGTTATACGTAATTCCTACAGTTGGGATTTGCACTTAACATACCTAATAGTCCGAAATATGTTTCTAATTTATTTGTAATTAAAAAACTTATTTCTGTTTTTGAGAATATCAAAAGAAAAAATAAATCTTACGGTTGCAGGAATCTTTACAATAACTGATAAAAAGATAGAATCCACATTATAGATAACAAAGCTATTATATTATTATTTAATGGTATTCGTAATACGGCAGTTTAAAACATTTGTTCAAATAAAACCGTAGACGTAGGGATGAGTCACATTCTTTGTGATCATTATTCTTTTATTCAACATGTTTTCGGAGCAAAAAGTATATTCTTATACTAGCGTACTCTTTTTTCTTTAATACTACTTCATATACAGTACTTCACTACTTCTACTTCATATAAAGGTTTTAAAATTGTTAAGGGACCACCAGAAAAATCCTTTGGGGGTGTGTTTTGACCTTGTCTTTAACAATGATACTGTACTAAATACAAATATATACAATTATGTTTTTAAATGCTCGCGTTAATCTAAGAATTTAAATACAAATACAATATCTTAATCGCCTTCTTTCAAATTTGTGAGTGCATGGCTAAGCTGAGCTAATTTACAGAAAGTTCCGGGTTTGATTCCCAGGGTGCACCACTAATTTGGTATTTTCCAAATTATGTATATGTACTAAGCACTCAGGATGACTATCTACAATGTGTACCACCAATCTGCACTTAGCCATCGTGGTGGATTACGGCTCAATCCCTCTCGTTATCCGAGAAGAAGACTGTTCTCAACTAGTGGGGCGTATAAAGGCGGTTATTAAAACTTTCGAATTAATACTTCGGTATGGAATTCTAGTTTTTAATAAGCTTTTGCATTCGTATGAATTAGCAATAGAAAACGAGTTTTGATATTTTATTATGCATCAAGTTGGTAATTTGACTTTTTTGTTAAGTTGTCGGCACTTTTTACTATAAATCCTAATGAGATTATGACAGAACAGGAGCATTCTCATATGTTGATGATTTATTTTAAAACATCTCAATATAGGTACAGTGAACAGAATAACCAAAAATAATTTTAGAAGATTCCTATTGTTATTTGATTTCAAATCTTACGCGGTGTATAATAAAAATAAAAACCGGAATAATAACTTTTTAGTTTTGCCGTCATGGAGGTCATACGCCTTCTTTATAAGCTTTAAAATCAGATAATAATAGTATAAGTACCAAGAAATGTTATACATAACTTATGAAAAATACATTTATTAGGTACAAATGGATAAAGTCTTATTAACCAATTTAAATTTTGCCCTAAACATACTTCAAGCAACCTTAAATTTCATCCTTACTTTTCCTCTTTATTTTGCTGTCAGTACCCGTATAAGCTATACGATTGTATTAACCGATTCGTAGCGGGTCATTTCGTTAACACACTCGTCTATTTGCGGTCGACGGGCGATTTTCGTAAGATATTTTGTTTATACTAAAATAGGTGCTCATTTTGCTTGAGTTTCTTGTATGAAGTAAATTTTGTATTCTAATTTCATAAGTTTATACTTATTTATAGACACTGATTCGTAAGTTGTTTTTAAGTTGGACTGGATTAGATGGTTGATTTAACTTTTTTTAATAGATTCATTGTTTAAATTTAAATTATTTAAAGATTTAGATAATCAAAAAAAAATTATCAATTTTTACATATTCAGCGAAAAAAATACATTTTTGTTTTCCACAAAGGAATGTCTTCCACGGGTGACATTCAAGTAAGGATCTATGTAATTTGTCACCGCTAACCAGTGGTCGAGACCGACCGCAAGTGATAATGAACGAACAGAGAAGCTGTGGAGTCGATATTGAAATTTTGATTTTTTTGCTTTTGGGTGAATATACGATTAACAAGCTTTTTGTGGATGTTGATAGGACAATTTTAATACCGTAATGTAATGTCATTTATATAAGTTTTGAACAGGGCAACACGGTTGAAATATGCGACTGTTTGTATGCATAGTTGTCCGCAAATCTCTGCTTTACAATTCAAGTCGTAAGTTTTATTTATTTTCTCTACAGGTGTATAGTATAATAAAAACAGTTTATTTGAATAGGTGTTTGGTGAATTGTGATCAAATATTTACTAGCTTAAGCGGATTGAAGTAAGTGACAAAAGATATGCGCATTTAAAATGTTAATGTCATCAACAATCGGAAAATATTGGCTAGAAAAGTCCTTGAAAATTGGTTTAAAGTTTCCAGACAATAGAAAAATAATACCGATGTAAACCTCAGACAAGACAAGCCTTTGGAGTTTCTGCTCAATCTTCTGCCAACCCTTTTTTCTTATTTTTCAGATTAGATGTACCTACTAGTTTAATATCACCTTCAAAACATTAAAAAACCTTCTCTAAAAAGCCTCTGGAAAATCCACAACAGCAGAAGTCTCCACCCCACTCCTGTGCCCCCGCGGGACATTATGAACAATTAGGTGACACAATTGTATTACAATTACTGGCGCCTGCCTGCGCCCGCGCACCGAACGTGTTAATTGTCGATCGGTAACTTACAAATAAGGATATTTATACATAGACGTCATTCATAAATGATTGTCAATGAAAATTAATTTATAATTAAATATTTTATTTTTCCAATTTTTAGACAAAAAAAAAATTAAGCGTTAACATAGTGCGAGTATAATTGATAGGTACAGAAAGTTCAGATAATTTTTTTAGATGTCATTGCGCTTGGGGCTATTTGTGCGTCGAACTTAACAAAACTAACTATGCGTTTAAGAGAAAAAACTGGTCAAACATCAAAATTCAAGGAATTTTACTATATTTTCCAACTTAATAAACCGTTAACTTCGCACATAGGTTCAAATTAAAAAATATAAGTTTCGAACTATGATTGCCATATTATGAGGCATGTGCTAATCAATTCAATTTCTGCGGTATTTTGTATGAGTTTGCGGATTTAAAAGTAAATACTAAATTAGTATATTTTTATTGATAAATTTTTGACACCCTCCAGATTCGGATAGATGTAATTTCTAGCATCATATTAGCAAATAAGTTAAAGATTGTAAGTTTTGAGTGACAAAAACTTCTATTAAAAAAACGACTTTTTTTTGTATGGCGTTGGACGTTGGTTCCCATAGCAGTCAGGACAATTTGAATAACAGAATCACTCGATTGAAGACCAAAGATTATTAAGAGTGAGGCTTTCTTCCTAATAGGTCTAGGTGTCTTAAAACTATGTAAAAACCTCGGAAACATTATATCATAGACAAACGAGAACGTGGACAAATATGAATGAATGATTTGAATGAATGAATGAATATGAAACAAAAGCAAATGACGACTTTCCAAGAAAATAATTTTTATCAACGATAAAAAATTATTATCAAAAAATTGTTTGTATAATAACATTAAACTAAGTAAGTTATAACATAATTAAATGTACCTGCATAATATATATTTTTTTAAATTTGTAATTCACCAACTTACCTGAAACAAAAAATACCAAACATTAATAAAAAATATAATAGAAACAAACATTAGGTAAATAGGGCAACATATAACTAGAAGTTAAATATTTCAAGAAAAGATGTGGGACTCAAGTAGAACACAGACTTGTCTGAAATAATAAACATAGGTATGTATTAATTTACACGTGCTCAGATTTTTTTCGGTCACTCCTCTGTTTACAGGAAACACTCGTTTGTATCCATCACCACCACTTTCCAGCATTACCCATCCCTTTCACACTGCAGGGAAAGTCGTATCGCTGTCTCTCTTCTCCGGCCTTGCCAAAAAGGTGAATAGCTCGTTTGCTATGAAAGTCTGGGAAACAGGCGTTTAATTATAGACTGTTACGTAAAAACTGAGGTGTTTGGCATGAAAGGTATAGTACATTATATTCTGTAGTTGCAGGAAGTAAAATCATCGACTTACTAGGTAAGTATCTATTCGAATATCTATCTACCCAGGAAGTTGTAATTTTTCCTAAAGTTCTAATTCGTATTTGATTTTCTTAAAACTTAAGGATTAAGGTGCTTCTCTCGTCCAACGCTTTGTAGACACTTGATTAGCCTAGTAAAAGGTAAACAAAGTAAAAATATACAAAAAAATAGTGTAAGAAGCTTTACGGGCGCTTTGTTTTAAGCTAAATACGAGGCTGTGGCACATTTGTCACATGAAACTAACGAAACACTAGACATAACTACGTTGTAACTAGATATGCGCAACATCATTTAGGATATGTTTAGACTATGACTCTTTAAATTTTCCTATTTTTCTTTCTATTTTACTAAATATTTAGGTAAAACTTTGTAAAAAAAACAACAAACTTGTTGAAACAATTTATCTTTACGATTGACGGATTTCAATTTAAAATCTGTTTCTGCCCCGTCGTAAAACACACCCAGGGCATATAGAAAAAGTAAGTGTGTCATTTCCTATATTTAAACCTACATAGATATAAGAATAGGTACCTATCTGATGGCCGTATTATGGAATGACGCTTAGATTTAATCATTGTATAAGCTAGTCAATCTAAGCACTTTCTTTATCAGGCTTTTTGTTAAATTTAATATTACCTCAATAAATGAGAAAGGCCTCGATTATGCTTGATTTTACTTTGTTTTAATTGCTTTAATAGGCGTCCCCGCGGTGCACGATTCTACGCACTAAGAAGTAAGTTAAGTAAGTTTGTTGTTTGCAAGCTAAAGTAGTATTTTTTTCAAACGTCGATCTCTGTGCGGTGGGCGATATTAGGTACCGTGGGACCGCCTCTTAAAAAGTACTTAATAATAGATTTAGACTTAAGTTTCGCTTCAGAATAAGACCATAATATGTAACTACGCAAATTCATATCAAGTATTACATCATGATGCAATATTTGGCCTCGGAAACGGTTCAATGACCGGCTATCAACATTTGCAGTAAGAATCAAATCTTGAGCAAATATTTCCCCAAATCTGTTGACTTATTTATCATCAAGTTTTTTTTATGTATTTTTGGCCGTGAACCTATTTTATCGAGTGTGAATTGTTACATTGTAATGGTAGGCAAGTATTTAAATTGAATACCTACTGAAGTGAAATTTTAACGATTCTCAAGTATTTACAGCTTCAAATATTACTAACAAAGCTACAATGTTACGTAACTTAAAGGTTAAGATGTAAAAGATTGAATTTAACTAATCTTTGCATTCCAAAAAATATATTTTACAAATACATAATACATACATGTGTATAAATTGAAATACATAGATGTTCGTACACTGTAGACTGTAGTTGATTGACACTTAAACTATTCTAGACCACACGTAAATAGCCCGTAAAATCTATCAATTGTAATTTATGTCCTGTTTTATTGTCAATGTTAACTTCTTCTTCGATTGCAATCAATTTCAACATCAATAGACTATCAACAAGTTTATTTAACATACATTTATTTTGATAGTTACACATTTTATCGGTAACGGCTTTTAGACCAATTTTACGATAGACACAGACTTAGAATCGGCCTAATTTTGACGTTTTGTCAACAATCTGGATTGCTTGTGTATTTATGCTGCCACTATATTTGGAATACTTTTTCTATAATTTTGCAAGCAAATACCGCATTTTAACAAGGAACAAAATTTGTTTGGATTATGTTAAAGTATAAAATTATATAACTACTCTGACAAAAAACACTGAAATGGTAGTCGGAAATAGTTATCAAAGATTTGTCACGCGCAATCAATCAAGATAAGGGTTTCGGTGAATTGGGTTTATCAGGGTTCTGACCTACTAGTTCATTCTGTACTTGCTAGACTAGTGTTGGCCTGGTTTGATACTACAGTGTATGTGCCAAGTTCCAGATTTAGGTAGCCAGTGAGTGGAAACATCGGATTTCCGATTGCGAGGCTCGATTCGCGTGTTTTTGAACGGTCGAAAAAGTCATGTTTTTGGCAGTTATACGCGGTTGGTGTTAAGGTTTGATATGATTTATTGCAATCTATCGAACTATTCAGCGAAGCTCTGAACGTTAAAGGTTTCCTCTTCTAATTTAAGCGAACATAATTTCATAACTGCAATTTTTACATCTGACATCTAACAAAGTGGTGCTAAATCAGTCAAAAGTATAAATCTCAAACTGAAATCGAATGACATAAACCAATAACTTACTATGTAGTCAATTAGTAACTTGGAAAACTTATAAATCCATGTAATGAATTGCGTCAGACATCGTTTCCTTAAAACGAATTCAATGGCAACAATCTGTCTTCTTCTTTAATTTGTAAGTAGGTACTTAGTATAACATTCTAACGATAGAAGAATAAGTGATAAACAACCAAAAGGATTGTGCAAGTTTGTAAGCGTCTTCAAACGAGCGAAACGGGACTTATCTTCAAGACAAGTGGCAATAGATTCTTGTCTATTCAAATATCGTCTATGGCTACAATCCCTACTAATATTATAAATGCGAAAGTAACTCTGTCTGTCGGTCGGTCTGTCTGTCTGTCTGTCTGTCTGTTACGCTTTCACGCCTAAACCACTGAACCAATTTTGATGAAATTTGGTATGAAGAAAGAACTGAACTTAGGAAAGGACATAGGATACTTTTTACCCCGGGAAAACTTCTCATTCCCACGGGAAACCAACTTCCGTGCGAACGGAGTCGCGGGCGGCCACTAGTAGTGTATATTCCAGAAAAAATGTAACTAGTTATAGTTAAAGCTTTTTATGTGCTACATACTTAAGCAATTTTTATGTAGGCGTTTTTTTTCATTATATCAATAAATAAATACCTTCCGGAATTATAATATGCGGTATAACACAATATTAAGAATACAAAAAAACGTTAGAAAAGTGCTAAAAATTGCGAAACTTTGCAGCATAGTACCTATTTGCAAATAACTACCTACATTTAGGTACGTCAAATCCTACTTATGTTATAAACGTGAAAGTTTGTGAGTATGTTAGTATGTATGGGTGTATGGATGTATGGATGTTTCACGTAAATACTACCTACCCTTTCACGTAAATACTACTTACTGAACAAATTTGGATGAAACATTACAGTATTATAGGTTATACATCAGAATATCACATCAAAGACCGTAAAAAAACTTTTTTCTTTACGATACAATTTTAGTCTTTTTATCCAACTAATTTAATAATAACTCAACTATCAGTTGCCACTGCATTGCAATACTTTCTTTATACTGAACAGACGCGCAGTGATAGCGTCCTGCGTGCGCGCATGCAGAAGTGTAAGGTTGCGGGCGAGGGCATGGCTATAGGAGCAGCGATTTACTAGAAAACAACGCCACTTTACCAGAAAGACCGCGTTCTTAGTAGCTTGGCAGAAAATGAATAATTTACATATTGTAGGTCCTAGAAATGGATAGTATAAAAACTTTATAAAATCATATTTTATTCCGACCACTTTCTATTAACGTCCCTAAAATAAGACTGTTAATGGAATTAAATGCATGCACTCTAGGATGGTGGAGTGTAAAATAAAGAAATTTACCTAAACCTAATAAACCAAACAAAAATATTGTATCAGAACATTCATATTTAGTTACGAAAATGATGGATGTACCTGCCTACGCTTAATTAAGTACAAATCTTTGTAAAATTTAACAAAATTCAGCACTAACTCGGTTGTGCGCCGTGTGTCTACTGCCATTTTGAGGTTAGTTAAACCAAATTACTTCCCGTCTCTGTCTTATACTGATTGCTAGGTGACAACAATATTTACAGTATCGACAACAATATTTAAATCTCTAATCCAGAAAATACTTAAGAGTAAAAAACATATTATAAAATCTGGCCCGCTTCGCTCGTCACCAAGTAAGATGGTTTATGTAACTTGACCTAACACAGACGAGCTCGTCTCAAGAAGGCTCGTATCTGATACTATTATACTAAGGTATGCTACTAGAAAAATGGTTGCCCAAACACTAATACGATTTCTATAACCATATGCCGAAGAAGCCATATTTGGGAATTTGATCGGTTGTTTTTTAATTATTAAAATTGTTTTGATTAGCTAATAATCTTTTTAAAATAATAGCAAACCTGAATCACCGATTAACTTTCCTATTTATAGTAATTCAGTCTTTATTTTTTGCCTAAATGTTCTCTGCATTGTTTTAAATCAAATTGATTTAAAACAATTTTTATGTAATCCAATTAGCTTATACACCATATTTAAAAAAGCTTTTAGTACTTTATAAATCTAGAGATACTCTTATCTTCACTTTCACACAACCCATACAAAACTGTATGTTTAGTACAAACCAATATCTTTAGTGAAATATGTCTTGAACTCTGAATGCCAATTAACCTTCATCTCTATTATGATAACGCTGACAGTCCCTATCAACATTGTAATAAATGGATTTAGCTTTACATTGCTCGTCTAATAAGATAGCACGACTCGAATAGCGTGATCGAAACGGCAATGGAAGTCGAAACACGCATACCAAACGCAGTGATGAATTGCGGAGTAAAAGGGGTCAGCTAAATAGTTTTGATACTTGCTTAAGAAGCGAATAAAGATTTGGAATGTCAAATAAAGTTTGAGGTTTATTACCTTGTTTAAAATTGTTAGACTTGTGTTAAACTTGTTATCAAAATATTGATTTTTATCACAGTTGTTAGGTAAAAGAAAATTGTTAGTACCTAAACTTTGGTGAAAATAATAATAATGATTGCCAACAAAATGTCGGGTCTTGTCATTAAAACCAGTGTTATCCAGTTATACCTGGCTGTAATGTCAACACTGAATTTCAAAACGGTTTTCAGGTTTACGACCTAAAGACGCTTTTACACAAACCATGAGCTCAAATAAAATCCTACAAATAAAATACTTAGTGTTATTGAACTACGGACAGTGTCAACTAAACGTTACAAAGCAAAATAAATTTATAAAAAACATCGAAAAAATGATTTGTAGATACATCAACAGTCGAATAGTAAATTACAAAAAAAAACATATCTAAAATAGTTTCAAATTTAAACAGTTGAGTTGTCAAAATCCTAAACATCTTACTTAAAAATAACAAATAAACACACTCTTTTTGTTCAGGGGTTTAAAATAATTAAATATGTTCATTTCGCGATAGTAGAGTCAAAGCTTAGATTATGTTTGACTAACAAGTAAAATATAATCAAACTAGAATTAATTTAAAAAGAGTGGAATATAATTAAAACCTGAATTAATTTAAAAAGTCAAACACAAACTAAAAGCTCCTTAAAACAACACCTAAGGTCGCCCCGGGCTCAGCGTTTTCATATTCATGAACTTCATAAACCTGAAAACCTTCGGAATATAGTCGACCCTCACATAAAATATTCAATTATAAGTACTCTCACCCTTAGGGTTCAGCGACATTCGAAATCAGCGAAAAAAAACCAAGCATTTAATATTCATAACAAGCTGCCCTCATTTTGCAAATTATGAGCAAATTACGCCTAAACACACGTCTGGTACCTTCGAAGGTCGGTGCGCGTCTGATTAAGACGTTCCAAAATCAAACGTGTTCGGTAATATGGCCGCTTGTGATTGGTCAATTATGTACCTACGCCATGATTACGCGAGATGAAGTTATCAAATTTGAAAAAGGAAATTGACGGTTGATACACCCAATGTTTGCTTTACGGTGCTGCAAACGTATAATTTTATTAAGCAAGATTAAGTAGTGAGCAGTAGGTTGAGCAACACCTATAAAAAACAATCTGAATATATAATTTCAGCGATATTTTATAGAAAATGATAAAAGGTCACAGACTAATAATACTTAGCTTAAAGGTGTTAACAACTCCTTTCCTATTTAACGAGTATATTTAACCACAATCAAAAATACTTGTTACTTGAACTTTGACAGTAAAATCATGTACTTACAAGCTCCTTCCCTTCCAAGACTTTCAAAAGAGCTAACAATCTTACCTACCTGTTAACTATATGTTTTAACATCAATCATCTAATTTCAAATCTAATATTCTTTTTATCTCTTCGAAAAGTTTATAAAAATCGATTTTTAAAGTAATCTTGAAAAAACGATAGCATCCATACAGAAAAAAAAAACTTACTTTACTTTACGTCAAAGTTTGTGAGTGAGTTTTGATGTCCAGGGTAATCCCGGGTTTCACTTTGAATAATAAGCTACTAAAAATAAATTGAACTAATTAGATACTAAAACAACTAGATATGTATATCACATGATGGTACTAAAAATTAAAAAAAAAATTGACGGCAAAAGTTTTGAAAAAAAAGAAAAGGTTTCTTTACAAAAAATTATACCTTTTTATAAAGAATCTAGGCAGCATAAGATTTTTTCAAAGAAAGAAGAATTTTTTTGATACTTTTAGTTAAAAATGCTCGTGTACATCTGGTGTCTACGAGAGTTATTTCGACTCGATCGAGCATCGAACCTGGACCTAGCGCAGACGTTTAATAACAATAAACTTCGTGTGAGGAATGATTGGGTATCTATCTTTTTTGTATACAGGGTGTAAACAAAAATAAACAAGCCATTAAAATAAAAAGACAGCAAAGGATATGTTAGTATTTTTTCAGTGAAAAAACAATATTTAGTTAAGATTTTATAGGCGTGGTTTATGATGAGACTTTTAGTAAGGTCTTCATAGAAAAAAAAATGTTAAGCCAATTGTTCTCTTAAGATGTCTGTTTTATTTTTAGTTTTTATTGATTTGATTATTCGATTACTTTCCAAATTTAATTTTGTATTTCGGACCATACCTATTGCATTTTAAATGTTTCGTTAGAATATTATTAAATTGGATTTTTGAGTTAAGAGGTAATATGTATACAAGTAATAAAAAGCTAATTTCAAACATCCTGTATAACATGCGCGCGCGCTCGAAAAGTGGCGTATTTGATCCCAATATCGATCGTTCGGTTGTTTGTGGGCATGCGCGCTAACGGTCTATCCCCGCGCCATAAACAAACTTAAACTGATTCTAATTTCCTATTAGTTAAACATAGTCAACTGTGGATTTAGTATGGATATGACTTCAGCTTGATCAAATTAATTTGTTTCTTTTTAAATATATTTGTTTGTGTAAATTACACTTTTGTTAGAAAGTTATTCATATTTTAGTTTTATATTAATCAGGAAGCTTAAAAAAATATAAATACCGAGAGCTTAAATATATTTTTAGTTACAATTTTAAAACAAACACATAATCATTATTGAATATTTAAGATAAAACAAATGTCTGGGACCCTCGTCAATGTTTTTAAGGTAAGTACTTATTTGATATGATCACTTAATGTAAAGTGCATGAGTGTTGCTTTTTTCAGCTTACTCACTTTTCTTGTTACTGTGCGTATTTAATTTTATCTAACAGTTATCTTAAATTATATTTGATTAACCTCAAAGTCATTAACCGGATAAAAAACCATAAAAATGGATCGATACTGAGAAAATTAAAGTCTTTTTATAATTATATAGTAAAATAATAAGAAAGTAAGTTCTTGTTCCTACTTAAGTAGGTTCCTATGCCTGATAGAGCATATCCACACTATTGTAACGGTAACTAAAAGACCCTTAAATCACAGCAGATGAAAATATTTTGTATTTATTTGTACAATATTACTTTGTGGGGTGAATTATATTGTTAAAACCCTCATAAACTTGCTTTAACATCGCTTTAATAATGGTTTATAAGTAGTTAAAAGACTTATATGGACCACACGGAAGTTATTTAACTGGAATCTGTGATTGAAACGGGGCACTATTAGAAAAGTAATTCCTATTCATAATGATCTCTTTTTTATTTACTTTACAATTTGGTATATCCTGATTTAAAAACGATAACTATATGTAGTTACTATGAAATTTACTGTTGTTTGTAAAGAACAGTGTTTTCTACACGATTTTGTATTAACAATGGGTATGCAAGATTTAACGAAACTTTTTATCAAATTTTCACAAACTGAAGTTCTTATTTCTTCAATTTCCAACATATCATGTAGTTAACGAGCAATTTATTTCCATATACCTACCAAAAAAATAAATCTGTTCAGTTGCACAATTATCAATTCTCCCATATTGCGTCAATCGCTTAAAATATTTAGGACGTTATTGTTATCTCCATAAAGCACTAAATCGTATATCAGAGATACAAAGACGAAGTATCGGCTGAATAAACACACGCTATTTGTTATTACAGTCACAATTCTGTCAATATTTGGCTGAAATCTGTGGCTTAAGTTCCTGTAGGTTTTCTAATAATAAATTTAAATATTGAGGGCAGACTCATTAGTTGGTTTCAATAATATGAGGCCTGGCAAAATAATGCATTTATATTGCACCATTTGGTAGACTGTTTTACGGTGAGCGTATTTCGCACCAAATATTTATTAAGTAACTCCAAGTATCAGCCATCGTCTTTGATCTTGACAAAGCCAACTATAAAGTTATAACAAAAATGTCTAAGACACATAGATTTTATATTTTACTAGAGGCCGCCCGCGACTCTGTTCGCGTGGAAGTCGGTTTCCCGTAGGAATGATAAGTTTTCCCGCGGTAAAAAGTACCCTATATGTTATTCTGATGTATAACCTATATTACTGTAAAGTTTCATCAAAATCCATTCAGTAGTTTTTACGTGAAAGAGTAACAAACATCCATACATACTCACAAACTTTCACGTTTATAATATTAGTAGGAAATCTTTACCTAAATAAGCGAGACTATTTAAATAAAAAATAAGATCATATAATATCAATGAACAAAATGTAAATTCCTTACCCCATCGATTTGTGTGGCAACAGTTCCCCGAACAGAAACCACTAATCATAATTTCGCCGCTAACTCCATCGACTTACACTCATTGCGAGCCAATCAACACAGCTCCAAGCCTTAGACCCATTCATCTTCATTACTCAACAAACAAAACAAAACCTAATGAGAAACCGAAAAGCAAATCGACATCACAAAACGATTTGAGGTTTGCACGTCAGATTGGTAACAAAAAAGGGTAAAAGACCGCACGAAAAAGGTTTAAAAAAGAGATCAAAACGCCTTTGGGTCGAACCGCAGAAGCCTTATCGCGACGGAGTTATAAAACACTCAGTTGTCATGTGTACGGCAAACAAATTTCGAAATAATAAAGCGGAAACGATAGTGTGAGCGTATAATCTTTTTTTTTAAATATTTTATCTAAGGTAGAATGTTCTGTGTTAGTGCGATGCCTTTTGTGTTTTCCAAGGGTTATTTGAACTGAGCATATTCGTTGGACTAAATTCGTTTTTTGTTTAAAATTCGTTTAAAATTTTACGAAAAAATGGGAACAAAGGCAAATAAATACATAATTAAAAAGAATATATTATATTTATATTTTATTTTGTAACCACCATATTCACACTAAGCTAACCTATCTCAATTTGTTATCACTACCACGTTCAAGCAAAGGTACCGAATTCATTACAGTACCTAATTACTAACACAACCATAAACTATACCATATATAGGACTATACCTTCTTAAACCTCATATATTTCAAAAGAAAATAATCGAGACGAACCTACAGAAACGATAAGTAATCATAGGTTAGGTTGAAATAAAAAACAATTATAAGCAAGTTTTCCATTGTGTATTTGGTCTTGCCAATACTAAAAACGCAAAACTTTGTAAGGATAGTTCCACGCATGATTGTTACTGACTTACATTTAGTTTTATTAGATTCTTGTTTAAATGCACAACCACTTAATGGATTTCAATCCAGTAACAGAAAAGGGATATCTATACTAATATAATAAAGCTGAAGAGTTTGTTTGTTTGTTTGTTTGTTTGAACGCTCTAATCTCAGGAACTACTGGTTCGAATTTAAAAATTCTTTTTGTGTTGAATAGACCATTTATCGAGGCAGGCTTTAGACTATATAACATCACGCTGCAACTATTAAGAGCGAAGAAATAATGGAAAATGTGAAAAAAACGGGGAAAATTATTCATCCTTGAGGGCTACCTTTGCGTGCGCTGCGAAAATGGTTCTAGATACCAAAAATATATGTAGGTATACAAGAATTAAGAGAACTTTTACCGCAGGAAAACTTCGCATTCCCACGGGAAACCGACTTCTACGCGAACGGAGTCGCGAGCAGCCACTAGTCATTAATAAAGATATTATTCTAGTATTCGTAACAGTTCTAGTGCGATATTAATTAAGAGGAACTGAATTTTACCTTATCGTTAAAGAGTTCAAGTTCATTTATTTCAAAATAAATAGTTGAAGAAAACAAATTTTTACCTAAGGCTCAACTCTGCATCAAAAAAGTTGGGCGTAAATATGTTAGTTAGTAATTGACGCGCCGGAATCGGCACATTGATGCTTACAGAACATGAGGAAAATAGTAGTTAAAGTGTTGTGTGTGTGTTGTGATTGATACAAACTGTTATTGACACAATTGATTCCAAAGTAGCCCAATTTAACGAAATTTCTACAGAATCCGCTTAGAGTTGTCTGACAGACGAACAAATGTGGAAAGCACAACTCAATTCTAAAATAAAGAGTGGCGGTCTAAGTCGGTAACCTTGTATAACCCTTGCTGTCCTTGAGTAGAAACAAAGAGAGAGATTTGTGAAACATCCTCCTGTTTAATTCACTGTTTTTGGGCAGTCCTTTGTATGATAAGTAACTAACGTGGCGGGTTAGAAGTATGGGGAGTTATTGTGTTGCAATTGATTTATATACGAGAAAGATTGAGGTTATTTTGTGTGTCTTTGAACTGACGATAGACAAAGAATTGAGTTACTAAAGTTATTTTTTTAATACCTATTTATTATTACATTTACAAGGTTTAGGTTGTTCAAACATAATAAAACATCATTTCGAGTTTAAAGATTTTCACGATGTTAAATTGGTATCATACTAAAGGTAGCCAAAAGGTATAGTAGGTACTTTTAAAGAAAAAAAAGAACAGTTTTTTTTCTTCAACCAGTTCATTCAACATAAAAAATAATAATCTTACAACAGAATCAGAAACAAGTAAACGCATGTAAAAATTTTACGGTCCAATAAATTAATGTAATCAATAATCTTTATTAAATTAAATAAAAACATAAAAACACAATTAATTTGCCATTAAAACTGTGGCACATTAAAATACCGCCAGACAGTGTAGAGGGACCGAAATTGATAACTTTTACGACACTATCGTAACGACTCGAAGACAATTTTAAGGGTATTAGATCGATATTTTACGACCTTATAATCTCGATTTTTGCCTGGATTCGCCGCACGCAGTCCTGCAAAGGGAACTTTACACTGAACATTTTTAAATTAAAAAAATACTAGCAAGAATGTTTGAACAGGAGATTTTTAATGAAAGAAACAATAAGGTTTGCAAGAAATTGTAAAGAACGAAGTCAAAGCGTTCACTCCTTTTTTATTTACCCTCAAGGCACAAAAATCATTAACTTTCCAGTCTATATAATTGATTAAGAAAGGAAAAATAAAGTAGCAGATGTAAACCAATCGATTTTTTTAATTTATTTCAGAATGGTCGTACATTGTACATCTATCAATGAATAGTCTCCTTTACTACTAAGGGTATAAAATTTTTACGAGTGTTGAAATAAAAGATTATCGACAAATTCAGAGCACATCACTGTTATCGAGTAATTCCCATCACTGTTTTATGATCCTTTGAGTGGAAAGTGATAAGTGCTTGTTTACATTTTTTATTGAAAGAAATCTGATTACGATGTAGGATATAGAATTTTACGTTCAATTTTATTACAGTCGGTAGGTTTATGTATTTTTTAATGTAAATATTGATATACAATTCATTCACCTGCCCTAACATTTAATATGCATTTTATGATCTCTCTTGGATTAAAACAAAATAATCAAGATATTTTGAGTCAATTTAAATTAATTAAAGGACAAACCAATAAGATATTTTGCAATACCTACGTAGAGTTCATAAGCCTTTACCTATGTATCTTTCGTTACTTTGTATTCAAGTAGGTGATAGTATTTTTTTTTATTTTTTAATATTGTTTCATTTTGCTTCTTAACTGAACTTCTTTTACTCCCTAAGATTTTTTTTGTGATATTTGCAACTTTCTTACAGCATTAAAATTGGTAAAAAACACAATAGTTAGGAAAAAAAACTAAAATAAAATACTGTGTCTCTATTCGGATTGCAAAAACCTAAGTCATAAACTAGGCACATGTTTCGCGCTCTTAATTCATCCTTTCAAACACTAAACTAGTCTAAATCACTGACAGCGGGTGCTTAGTTCAATCACTACTGCGCCAATTCCAGATAACATGGAACATACGAACCAATGCAAATTCATTGATAAATCGTTCAAGATAAAACCCCAGCCGGTTTCTGTGTCAGAATAACAAATGTTTATTTGTTTATTATGTCAATAAACACCAGTGTACATTAATGAAGTGATTTTAATTAACAATCAATAGTTTCCGTGTTGTTCCTTGGCATCACATCGATCTTAATCGATTGATCGTGTGACAGACCGTTAATTGATAATCGATATTAAATTATTGTTAAGGTGAGGCTAAGGTGGATTAATTATACAATTAAATTATACATGATATCATTACTTATACAAATTCCAATATTATATTACTAATTGGATAATGTATACATTATCTATTAGATGATGATGATAAATGGTAAAACTTGTCAGTGTGTTTAATTGTAAGAGTATATTTTAAAACTAATTTAGGTACTAAAGTCTATGCTCTACGTATATTTTAGGTACCTTTAGATGATTCTTGGGTAAGTTGGTTGAAAAAAACAAATTTCGAAATACCTAGAACATATTATTTAATTTAAATTATTTTTAGGCATTTTTTATTGTTAAATAACATTATCATTAATTTAGCTGATTTAAACCTTACAACTTACTCAAGGCTTATCTTTAGTTGGTCCTACTTTTGCCCTCCTATTTTTAGTCAGTACATACGAGTAGTAGGTACGAAATAATAGTTGATGTCATAAACGTAAAAGATAGGTATTTTATATATAAAGTATTTTATGACTTTAGGTATGGCATTTCCAGTCAAATTAAAAATAAACATTTAGTATAATATGCTAAATAATAAATTCGGTCCCACAGTTTACCTACATGTTTCATGCCCCGATATAAAAAACAAAAAAAAAACAAATCTTAAGCACAAAGACACAGTGCGCAAAATCTAAACTGACCGCAGCAAACACAGATCAGCTAAAAAAATAAGACCTCTTTTAGCTTTTAAAACACATATTTGAAATGCTTTCGCACCGTGAAATCGCACCGTGAAACTCCTAAACTATACTATATTACAAAATTTCCTTTCTAATAGACTTGCGTTTTATACCAATCACCTTAGGGATGACCCTCCTAAAGAAATGCACGATAAGTTTCATTTAATAACTTACCGGCCATCGCGTGACCATCCGCAGTGAGGAGTTAGACAATAAATCAATATAATTTTGATAAATACCTCGATCGAAATGCTTTATCCTAATATATTTGTTTAATCCGGCTAAAAGGACGCCCGTGACGTCATGCTGTAAGTAATCACTGTAGAATTTAAACAATTTTATTGCTACGTATTTCCTAGGGATTTAGAATTGCAAGAATAATACGTACATTTATACTTGGATCTCCAATACAATTAAGTTAAGAATTGTCTTGTTTGACGAATCTTCTAAATTTGGAAAATGCAGTTTTCTGATGCTCTTATAATTAAGATACTGATCCTTATCCGTTCCTTAAAACCGATAAAAGCTGTATCAAGTAACGACTCGTTGAATTTAACAAATGAGTATTAGAACTTTTTGCGTTATTTCAACAGGCACAAGAGACAGACATTCTATTTTCAAATTGTTCCAAGTTCAAAGACCTTGTTAATTTGTGTAACTAAACTTAAAGGGCTTTTTAACATTTTCATATTGTTCTTACAAGTAAAAAGTAAGCTGAATTAAACTGACCTTACCATCAATAAAATATCCTACTAATATTATAAATAAACGTAAAAGTTTGTGAGTATGTATTGTAACGCAACAAAAATATATATTGGGCTTTAGATTAAACATCTCTTTAATTAAATATGAATTAGTAGAAAATACAACATGTAGCCGCCATTAGATTCAATACAAATCCGCGCCCAACGGCAGTGACGCCAACCAGTGATGTCCATCCAATGCTAGGGATGTCCAGTTACCGATTACTTTTGTTTTACCGCTAACAGTATGGTTGATGGATGTTTGTTACTCTTTCACGTAAAAACTACTGGATAGATTTTGTTGAAACTTTACAGTAATATAGTTTATACATTAGAATAACATATAGGGTACTTTTTACCGCGGGAAAACTTCGCATTCCCACGGGAAACCGATTTCCACGCTTGAACGGAGTCGCGGGCGGCCACTAGTTATAATATAAGTACTTTTAAAAATGTTTAAACATGTCACTTGTATATTTTACACGTAAGGCTAGATAGTTAAACAATATTATTATGATACCAAAAAAGGTTATAAACCTCTATGGTCTTATTTGCAAAGGCTTTATCATTCATGAAGGAACATCTGAATAGAAACATAATACACTTTTTATTAGATAAGGTGTGTTTAACTAAAAACCAAATATTAAATCGACATAAAGTTCAAGATCATATAGTTCAAGATTCTTAATAGGCACTTGCTAATTTAAATTGTCAATCAATTAGTAATTGTTTATTACTTAATAAATTGTTTATTTTTAACAGGAACCTTTATTATATGATATGTCGCTAGAGGCTTGTGCAAAATAAAATTACAAATAAGATATTCATAATTGATTTCTAAGTAAATACTAACTTTAACACGCGGATTCGATTTTTAGAAATTGGCTCATTAAAAATAATAAAAATAAGATCGTCTACTACACAAAGGATCATAAACTTGTATTGTAGGAACCACACAATGGACTAGGGGAGAACCTATTTACACCTAGACTTGAAAAAAAAATAGACCATTATAACTAAATCGATCCAAACTCAGCAGTATCTATACGAGTATAAGCCTATGGGTGAATTTAGGGCACAAAAAACTGTATTAATTGCACGAAAATTGCATATGTATTTATATATGTTTCTATTTATACCTATAACAACTACGGCTCAATACAGTGCAAGTTGGACTCATAATACTTGTGGGTAGAAAGTACAAACAAATCACGATGTATAATCTATTGAAATGATATCTAAATTTATTAAAAAACATATTTACCTTACTACCTTTTTGGGTGTTTTATTTGACTGGCTTTAAATTATCCGTTACTTTAAGTAAGTCAATATGGGCGTGGAATATATAATAAGTTAAGTGCCCTCTTAATTAAAGTTCGTAGTAACAAATGATTATATTACTATAAATTATGTTATTAAAACGGTAATGTGGGAGCTAATCAGAAATCGTAATTACGAATCATATCGACTAACGGTAGTACAATTACTTCACAACTTTAACTATACCTACTAACTTATTATATTGGTATCGAACTATATATGTATGCTAATACCATATATCTGAATAGTATAATTATATAGGTATAATTGTATAGCAAATATGTACACTATCATAATACATTGTCGCGAATCTCTACAAGTATTATAAATGTAAAAGTAATTTTGTGAGTTCATCTGCTTGTACAAGCCTAATAACTGTTACACCGATTTTTAAAAAAATTGACACAGAAATAGACGAGACCTTGGGAATAGACACCCGCTGTCTTTTATGGCAAAAACGAAGGAGAAATAAATAGGGGATGGTAGTTTTTACGTTTTTTCGTAATTATTTAACAATTTTTGTTATGATAACTTAAAGTTACCGTATGAAACTGTGGGCGTAAAGATAGTGATGTAACAACATTCTAATAACCATAATAAATGTAATTTGTTTAACACAAATACATATATATATCAAACCCTAGAACAGTATTGTATATAGGTTTGTATATATCCCTAGCATGTGATTCAGGTCAACCACGAAACGTGGTAACTCGCAAAAGTAAATATTTGTGTATCGAACGAACACACTGAAGACGTCAGCAATAGTACGAGAGTTCAATGCACAGAAATTGCATAACAATGCACACGTCAAATGCGATCGAAACGTCAAGAAAAATGTGGATGCTGAACGGAATTACAAGAAAAGTGGACAAGTGTGACTAAATTGGTATTGAGGGTCTTGTACAAGCTTTTATATAAAAACTTACACAGTTTGACCATTACAAGAATTGAGACATGAATGTTACAAATTTAACTTTGCGGTTGAGAAATTAATTGTCGAATTCATTGATACTGGTAATTTTACTAACGTTCAACACTTTTTTTCTTAAAACAAAAGTTAGGATTCAAATTTTCATTGCTTCTTATTGAGGAAGTTCTTTTTCCAGCATTGACTGAAAAAAGTCGCGCTCACAGACAAACAAACAGGCAACTTGGTGCCACTAAAGTTCCCTTATAATTTAAATGTACGGAATCCTAAAACACTTGATACAAACAGTTTTAACTCAATTTCAAATGACAGCCAAAGCTTTATGATTTATGCATGGAAATTACAAATGGACTATGAAGTACATGTGTTTTTATTCTCAGCTACGTTTGTTTTGCTTCCGTTCCGTTTTCAATTGTTGAAATCACTCCCGGAAGCTGTGATCTGTGTTTTCGTCGATTTAAAAATGACGTTTATTTAAACAAAAGTATTTTATTTAATAATGTGCCCAACGAACTGGCAACAAACAAAAAAAGTTTTCATGAATTTAAATATGGAAACTGTTAATAAACTTTTTTGTATAGAATTGTAAGTTGTCATAAAAAATGACATGTCTGTATGTAGGTTGTTCTGTTTTTTCTTGAAGTAGACTCGAGTAAAAAATGTCTGTCGTATGACTAACATGTCATTGACCGAAATAACTAATAGGTGTGTAGGTATGTATTATTCCTGATGTACCTATTCTTAATCATACCATGGATGAAGGAGTAAAAGGATAGACAATAGCCATACAAAATAGCGTATATCAAAAAAAGTAGTATAAATCTAGATGGCGCTATACATTTCAATTTATAAGGTTAGATGGCGCTAGCAATTTGTCATTAAAATAGATCAATTTAGTTTTGTAGAAAAAATAAATATAAATTTACTAGATGGCGCTAATACAATAAACATTTTCATACGAAATTCCAGTGATGCCATTAAAAAAAACAATCAGCTGCACAAAGTTGATAGAGTGACGTTTATAAATTAGATTTTGTCGAGTGCTTTTTAAACTTTATCGCCGCATCTACATCTACACGTATATGCTATAGTCCATTATAGAGTGTAAGGTCTACAAATAACACACACATTGACAATAAATGTATAATTTGTAACAACTTTGTTGTCAACCATAACATTTTTAAATACATTAGTTGAAATGCGAGTTAACTATGAAAACATGTTGAACATTGAGTGTAAAATGAAAATAACCAAATCCTACAATGATTGAATCATTTGTTTCATACTTTGGGGTTCGCCTATGTTGAGATTGATAAAGTTGATTTCTAAGTTTTGTAATAAGTATGCAAGCTAATATAAGTATGCAGGACAGAATGCGTATTATCGAAATGCATAGGTATAATCATTAAAATAGTATAAATCCAATTTTGTCTGTTGTAAGTATGTTTGTCCGCTAAGGAGATAGCGTGGTAAGTGGATAAACCACGTAATGGATTTTAATGCGGTTTTTGCCATCTTTTAGGTATTTTTTTTCATGCCTATCCTTACTAAATATAATATTTTAAATGTGAAAATGTGTATGTCTGTCTGTTGGTATGTTCGCTTCACGTAAAAACGACTGAACCGATTGTCTTGATTTTGGGAATAAAGATAGTTCGACACTCAAGGAAGAAAATAGGATTTTACTTCGGGAAATAGCCTCATTCCCACGGGAAAAGCTATTTAGCTTACCGTGAAACCGCTGGGCGGAAAGCAATATATCATATACTAGTGACTCAACAATACATGATATTACTTAAACTCCTTACGAGACTCGATTTACTGTAAGTATGAAATATTTGGAAACAACATTATGTTATAAATGTCAAACATTACCTAAATATTTTTGTAAACAAGTGTAAATTAAGCTTCTTCATTACATAGTATAAATCCAAGTCGATAATTCTGTCTGTTTGTATATTTGTCCGCTATCTCCTCCTAAACCAGTTGACGGATTTTAATGCGGTTTTCGCCATTTTTTAGGGTTTTTTTTCATTTAAATTTGTAAATAAAGAACATACAGAAAAAGTGTTTTTACAAGCCAAAATTCCGGGTTTCCGGAACAAGTCGTTCAAAATTACACCATTGCGAAGCGTGGACGGGTCGCTAGTATTTTATGTAAATAAACTTTCTTGGATACTAAATTACCTATTGTTTTTTATCAAAGAATCTTACTTACTTTTATTTATTGACCATCATTTAGTTATTAATTCTTTCTTTACGACTTAAATAGCAAAATGAATGAAACTCATAATAAAAATACAATATGGTTAAAACTTTAACTAGGGTAACATGATCCTAGGACGAAATAATAACTCTGAGACCATTAGATTGTTTTAGCGATCGTATAGATGAATAGAAGAAATAAAACAACAACCACAATCCCTACTATTAATATATATTTCCCTACTATTATTTAATATTATAAATGTGAAAGTAACTCTGTCTGTCTGTCTGTCTGTCTGTCTGTCTGTCTGTCTGTCTGTCTGTCTGTCTGTCTGTTACGCTTTCACGCCTAAACCACTGAACCGATTTTGATGAAAATTGGTATGAAGAAAGAACTGAACTTGGGAAAGGACATAGGGTACTTTTTACCGCGGGAAAACTTCTCATTCCCACGGGAAACCGACTTCCACGCGAACGGAGTTGCGGGCGGCCACTCGTATTTTATATAATAGTGCTGAACCTTAAGTCTCTCAAATTAAGGTTGAGAATGGTGTCAGTTAGAGTGTAGGAGATCCGAAAAAACACCTTCGTTTTTAAGAAAATGTTGTAACAACCACAAAAATTTATAAAAATATATTGAGCTTTAAAACTGTCGAGTTAATGTTGATATTAAGAAGTAGTAAAATAGTAGTTTTTAACGTTAGTGTGTGTGAATATGACCACTGGATGCAATAATGTTTGTCAACTATGTGAACTATATTATGGACTCTTGCAGCTTACCGTACCTACTTTTGTGTAGAAATATTTTAGGGCTTAATCAAATATCAATTTTGTTATAGATAACGTTTCTATTCATAAAAAAATGTACATTCACTGTATGTTTAGCATACTATGTGTTAAATGGTCACATTTAGATTATCCTGGCTAAGTTTTCTAAGAATTGTAATAGACCACCCTCAAAAAATAAGATGTCTGGTATTGTTTTTAGCTGAGCCTTCCCCAATTTTAAAATCATTATACTTATTTTGATACACCTAGTAAGTATATAACCATTAATTATATTATCATTGTCTACTTAAAATCTATGGGTATTTAAAGTAGGTACACAAAAACGTGATACGACTGAGAAGAAGAAGAAAACCTATTTTTATAAATTTGTATCCGTTCAGAAAACGTATGGCTGGCCGGCCGGGCGGCCCAGTGTTCACAACCGTAGGTACTATTATTTTATGCCTAGAACGATATCAAATAAGTATTAAACGCAGATAGAACGAAGATTTTTGACTAATTTGGGAGACTTTTTCATACTTACATTTTCGACCCTATTTTAGTAAATACGATAATTTTGATAAATTTAGTGAAAATACATCATTAAACATTTTACAGATGTTGTACGGAAACGGCCTCACAATAGGTTGGGAACACTGCGGGCGGTAGACATTTGGAAAAGTAGACTGAAATTTGTCAGTTTCACTTTTATCAAGTTCTGTTCATGCCAGTAAAAAAAATCGACTTAATTCATAAATTTTGTATTTATAAGTTTTGGTTTAAATCGACATTTATTGGTCTTAAATAAACAATTGATTTAATGTTTTAATGTGTAAAGCAAAAATAGTTTTACTACAACGTCATCTAGCGGGTGTATTAAAACTAAAATTAGTTAAAATATGCAAATTTGTGTTTTGAGACTAGTAATGTCATCTATCGAAAGTTTGAGAACTAAAAAAAAGTATACGCTATTTTGTATGGCTATTGTCTATCCTTTTACTTCTTCATCCATGATCATACTTATTAGAGCTTTTGTATGAGATATACGAAACAGTGCCTTGTTATAAGATTATGTTACTGTAATTTTTTTTGCATGATAAGCAGCAATTAACAAAACAATTGTGTATAAAAGAAATAACTATGATAATGTAATATATTTTGGTATAATTTGGTAAAAATATATGTATAATTTGTTAAGTTCCAAAGTGAACAAAAGCATATAAAACAAAATAACTCAAACTACAAACACGCGAAGATTCCTAAATTGGTAATAAACGTATTCCTGAAGACATTATATGAGAGTCATATTCATAATGGTACATTATATTCCACTATTTTAGCGGTGTCGCTGGAATAATTCATATATTACGAGGTATAATATATTCCTGAATTAGCTCCTATTCATGAGCTAATCAGGAAGTCAATTTTCAAGGATTATATAGAGTGATTCTATTGCAACTTCTTACGTTTTTGTCTCAAGTATAGTATATGGAAATAAGTTTTATTTATATTTGTTAAAAATATGAAATCTTTTTATTGTAACAGTTTTTTTAAGATGAGTATAATTTCAGTTTTTATGTACTTATACTTGTGAAATAACTTTTTAAAACAAATGACACACATGTGCTGAATTTTTTTTAAGAAAAATAATTGTTTTTTATTTATTTATGGAAATATATTTTTTACTTTGTCTATTCCTAGATGTCGACTCAGTCCATTGCTAAGAGCATTTAAGTATCTTGTCGAAGGCTTCTTGTGAATCACCCTGTATATGGATTCCTGTAAGCCCTTAAAATGACACAACCGTATCTAATGTTTTAAGTTGATGGCGAAAATTAACATATCAGTAATTTTGTATACCTACATATATAGTTTTAAATTTTAAAGTTTACAGATACTTTTTATTGCTCCTCATATCAATAAAGTAGTATAAAAATATTTATTCTAGACATTTTATTCACGTTTATGAAAAGTGCTAAAGTAGTTTTAGTTATTAAGTTCCCTGTTTTTATCTAAGATATTTTTTATGTAGGGCTATATTTTATATTAAAATATTTTTATAATACTTACAATTATGCTCACTTAAAAGGGAACTGTGACTACAAACTTTTACCACACTGCTGGGCAAAATCTTTGTTTCAAATTTATTTTAAATAGTTATCTAAAAAGATATAATGAATATGAACGCAGGTGTGAACTTTAAATATATTTATTATAGAAAACTAGATAAACCATATTTTGTAGGAAAGAAATGTTGCTACAAATGTTAAGACATATAACAAAACGTATTCATAGGTAGCTGTTACTTCGAATCGTCGTAAATCTTACTCTATCACAAATAATCCCAATTTAGGGTAAACCCGAATCTTTGTTTACCCGACCTTTAACTTGTTTACATTTGCGGTAGGTCAGACTTACAATGAAGCGGTCGAAACAAATCCTTAATCTAACAGTATTTACCCATTCGGGATAACATATTGTATTGGGAAGTAATCGTATAAGAAAAGAAATACATCGGTATGTTATCAGTATTACTTTGTAGTGAATGTAATAACTTTACAAAATTTATATTTACAAAACGTCTTATAACATTTTACACTTCAATTTAAGAATTTATGAGTATATTTTTATTTTTTATTTAAGCCTTTTATTTTTCCAAAAAGTACATTTAAAAATCTTAATTATAAAGTTAGTATACAATCCTGATTATAAAATTCATTAGTTTCTCAAATATATAAGTATAATAGAATAAATTAGATATGCATTTTAACAATAATTAGGTTACAAAAATAACATTTTAATAAATTGATTGTTGTCTTAGATTAAAGTTAAATTAAAATAGATTTTTATTTTTTATATTTGAATCATTAATTTGTTAAATTACTATTATTGGGTGCCCTTTTAAGGGCGAAGGCCTCCTCCATCTTATGAGTATAGTGCATCTCATATCAAATTTACTTTTACATAGTTTAGTCATGAATTTGCTATTAAATCTATCTTCATAGTTGAAACAGCTAAGCTAGTTAGCACCTCGCTTTATTTTTTAAAGATTCCTATAAATCTTTTATCCCGTTCATTCCTATGCATCCAAAAAGGGATGAGAGATAAATATCTTGTTCCACTTGCGAGACATCCATCAACTTTATCTTATGTTTACTTGTAGATAATCTTTCAAAGGAACGCAATCTTTTTTTCAAGCATCACAAGAACCTTCCAATTTTGAGGTTAAGTTTGCCGTTGATGATCAAGGTACATTTTCATTAAATAATCAAGTGAACTATACATTTATATTTAAAATAAAAATTAAAAATTAAATGTATCCTACTAATATTATAAATGTGAAAGTTTGTGAGTATGTGACATCCTCACTTCTCTTATGGATGTTTGTTACTCTTTCACGTAAAAACTACCAGACGGTTTTGGATGAAACTTTACAGTCATATAGGTCATACATAAGAATAACTCACTGGATACTTTTTACCGCGGGAAAGCTTCTCATTCCCACGGGAAACGCGGGCGGAGTCGCGGGCGGCCACTAGTATTATATAACTTACAAATAAAGTGTTTAAAAATTACTAAAAGTTATATGGTAAAAATGATTATATTGTTTAATTAAATTACGCTTGTTACTACTGCAAGACTTTCATTTGCAAATACTATGGAACGTCCATGAGACACTAAACAATATAAAATAATATATTTGAAAGTAAACGAGACAGTAATGCAAGTGTTAATAGCTGGAATTTATATAAGTATTTCAACAACTGCTTATACCGTTTGTAATATTTAATTTAATGTATGATGCTGTTTGTTTACTTACTCGTATGTTTGTGCGCTAAGGTAGTCTATTATGAATAAACTTATACTTTCAAAATGTTACTACAAAATTAATTGGTGAAATTTTAGTTTTTACATACGGTAAGAATTGGAAAATAATTACAAAAAGCAAGGTAAATGTCAGTTTAAAGATAATGTAGAGGAATAAAAAGCTCAGTAGGTAACTGCAACAATAAATGAAGATAAGTATGTACTAACTAATAATGAAGATTTGTTTTCTTATTGACTAGATGCTAGATTAAATTGTATTTGCATACAAACATGCGTAGAAGTTTTTCACTGGAGAACAGCAAATAAGTAGGTAGGTACTCGTAGGTTTTATTAATAGGTAAGTACCTAAATACTTTGGGACAAAAACTATTCTTTTCTAGAAAAGAAATGCATTTGTATATTTTTTTCTACTTATACCTAATGCATAAAAACACGTGTTATTCGTGAATTGTCGAGAAATCTGTGTTACACGATAACCATTATCAACAAGCCAATATTATCAAGAAGGTGCCAAAGCGATTCAACTAACTGGGTGGTCGAGCCGTCGAAGTAATTCTCAATCTTAACACTTTTGTTATTAAACTCAAATTCCAATAAAAACGCAGTGGTAATGGGAATAATAGGCTTAAGTATTTAGAGGCCAGTGTCAATGAACATCAAAGAGTGATGATATTGAGCGATTTATAAAAAAGTGTTGCCAAAATTTGTTCTTTTTTACGTTTTATACAAGTGTTTTTTGACTTAAAAATATGTCAATAAAAGAACAGGGAATACTGACACAATTTTCCTCAATAATACAAAAATTTTTTTTGTTTAATCTTAAAAATTCATAAGAAATACATTTCATTTCATTCACATTAAAATACTAACAGTAGCATGTAACCGTTACAACGTACACTTATAAGGCCTTAAAAACTTTAAAACATTTCTGACATTCTCAAACAAATCAGTTAACGTATAGTTTTAACTAATTTGCGGGTAGTTTCTAAATGACGCTGTCATTTCGGAGGCACGTTCTAACGAGAACGAATGAAATGGTGTCAAAGTGACGTTTGGGTATTGAATGAGAGAAAAGAGGACAAAATTACACGTGATTGTTTATAACTTTTTTTTAACTAGATTGGAACACTTTTACTAATATATTACTCGCGACTTTAATCACGTAGAGTTATAATTAGCCTAAATATAAGTACAATATGTCCCTCTTTTTTAATTGTTCAGTAGTTCCGGAGATTAGCGCGAACATTTAAACTAACAAACTTTACCACATTATAACATTAGAATACTTGGTATTTACGCTGATAGTTAACTCACTAAAAACGGGTAGTCAATTGCTACTTAATTTTGGTTCTAGTGCAAAGAAAATTGCAATATTTGGTAAAGCTAACAATTAACCTATTACTTATGATAGAATATTTTTCAGGTAAAATAAACATGTCATATTCAACTAGTTTGAGGCAGGTAAAACATGTAATTCGAAATTGAAATAACAAAAACGTTTCGTTAAACTCTGATCCCAAGACTCTTAAATAATTTATATTTAATTTCAATTACACTTTTCACACTTCGTTTCTGTTCTTTTCAATCTTAATTTAAATAAATAATAATTATTACGCTGATAAATGACACACAACGAATTTTAATGGCGATGAAGTCAATTAAGATATTTTATCAATGATTTATTGCGTTTTTTTAACAATACGTTAACGAACTTTGTTATCTTATGAAGCTGAAATACCGAAAATGGGCATGTTTTTACTAAGTTAGTCGTTTTTTAATGGACAAAAAAATTGGCAACAGACTTCTACGAGAATATAATCGAATTCTCATAAAAAAATAAGATAAACAGCTAATTGTTAGAAGATGAGAAAACGAAAGAAGATGTACTTTTTCGAGATAGGCTTTTAATCTCCTGCGTCACTTGGGCTAACTGATCAATGTGATGCCTCCTCTTACTAAACATTAAATATGTTCTCCGTGCCAATAGCTAAGTCTTCATTGCCTTTAGTCTATTTAGTTCGAAATGAATCCGACGAATTAGAAGAAGATTTAAAAAAGTAACAAAATTATCAACAATCCATCTATATATCAATGTAATATTTCCGATTCTTGATATAAGTAATTGATTTGCAACACAGTGTTTCCTTACTGTCGGTTATCCCTACTAATATTATAAATGCGAAAGTAACTCTGTCTGTCTGTCTGTCTGTCTGTTACGCTTTCACGCCTAAACCACTGACCCGATTTTGATGGAATTTGGTATGAAGAAAGAACTGAACTTGGGAAAGGACATAGGGTACTTTTTACCGCGGGAAAACTTCTCATTCCCACGGGAAACCGACTTCCACGCAAACGGAGTTGCGGGCGGCCACTAGTGTAATAATAAAGTGCTTTCTCTATAGCACTACTTATGTTACGGTATGGAAAGATAACATGGCTTCAATAAAATATATGTCATTTTAACACTTTATTCACACATGCCTTACCTCAAAAGATGTATAAACGCTAATGGGTGCTATATTTTTGTTTACAATCAATTACACAATGATTTTTTGTTTGACATATTCAATTTATCAATCGATATTAAATTCTTAATTAAGGACACGTCAATAACTAAATAATAGAATATTGACGTTTTGTCAGCAAATTATTGATTAAATATTTATAAGCTATGGTCAGGGCTAAGCCCTTTATCGATTGCGAAATAATTAATCAAGCGTATTTTCCAAGGGTAGTTTTGTATTTTTTCTGTTAACTTACCCCTTTTATACGTAAAATACGTTTTAGCGTATACTTGTATCATGTCATATTTTTTTTTTTTTTTTTTTTCGACGGAAAAATCCTTTATGGATACCCAGGGAGATAAGAGGGCTTTGCCCCCTGGGTTATGTCGGAGTCGCTCAGCAGAAGGCTGGCATGCCAACTAAAAAACCGTCGTTGCCCATCGTTCCAATAAGGGGCGTGACCGATCATGTCATACCTAGGTTTTGTCTCAATCAAACTTATTTGAATACGGTACTACGGGTTGTTACTACGGTATAGACACCCTAGAAATTGCCTTTTTAATAAATTCATAAACGTCGTTTACCGAGCAGTTTCTGAGACGTCTAGTTAACGTGTCGTAAGCGGGATAACACTCATACAAAATGCATACGACTTGTCATGTTATGGGCTTGACAAGTCAATTATACGGTAAGCAAAGATAGCAAGCATGGAACTAAAACTAGAAGAATGTTTAGAATGACATAAGTCATTGTAGAGCATGATGATTAGCATACTCTAAACAAAATAGGTAATGGAATACTCTTTGGGTTAGTTCCTTTTTGATGTGACGTATACCAATGATTCAAGAGTAGTAACCAGACTAAATGTATTAACAAGAACCTTTTCTGTGGTCTAATAAACTCTTGAGAATAGTACTTCTGTTTACTTGTAGCTTGATGCCTCTTAATTACATATTATCTTTAACGCGCTTAACATATTATTTAATAAATTGAATATTATCTAACACAGTTAGGTTTTGTGCGTATATTTAGATTCCAAATTGTTATTTATTTGAGGTCTTCGCACTAAGCATTTATTGTTTGATACAAGTTTCTAAGTACTTGCACCCACAGAAGCGATCGTTATGTTCTGACGATTGTCCATTGTTTTGTCGCGTGTTTCGTTGCATTTTAGTGTCGTGCGTTTCGTAAACAGTGGAAAAATAGCGATGCAAGTGACGAGAAAATAACGTTAACAGAGTCTTTGCTATTTTTAGTTTTCTTTTGAGTGTTTATAATGGAGTATTGGCAGATTTTGTTTGACCACTCTTTGTTGTCAAAATTAAGTTTTTTTACAAAGCTGCTTGCAATTGCTACATAGCTTTGTAAAAAACTGGAAATAAATTATTTCTACGCTTATTAAAGTTGATCAGTGCTCAACCATTGATTACTAATTTTTTCACACAATTATTGGAAAAATACGGCAAGGTAAGTTACTAAATTTGATTGCATAATAAAAAAGAGCGTATATTATTCTAGATACTTTATTTTCTAATGCTTTTTAGATTTTTTCACACCCTTTATTACTAACTTATGTAACTGACGTTTGACACTTGACGCATTATGTTTTGAATACGGAAGCCTCCATAAATTCCGGACACAATACCCCGTCAGCTCTATTCACAATGCATTCGAACTTTATCTCCAAATTTGATCAAAATCGGTCCACCAACTTGTTTGGGCGTCGAAGGATTGCCTCAGATATGATCCGATGGGAATATAATAGGATAGAAATGTTAAGACTGATAGGAGAAAATATTATATGACTGTTGAAATTTAGATTGTGATCAACCTGATCCATTGTTACTAGTATAGATTAAAATAGGGTCTATAAAGTTTACACAAATCTACATAGGATTTTAGGACAAAATATAAGACTCACAGATCCCACAGACAAGCTTTGTAAGCCGTTTTATTTGTATTATTACTTTAATAAAATATATAAATAAATAAATTAAAAGAAAACATATTAAATACTAAATTAAAAAAATAAGTTTGAAAAGGCACAAAAAACGCTTGTAGTCGTAGTACGAAACCCAATACGAGTACAATGTGATCGCAGTAATAAAAGCAAGGTCAAATCCCTACTAATATTATAAATGCGAAAGTAACTCTGTCTGTCTGTCGGTCTGCCTGTCTGTCTGTCTGTCTGTTACGCTTTCACGCCTAAACCACTGAACCGATTTTGTTGATATTTGGTATGAAAAAAGAACTGAACTTGGGAAAGGACATAGGGTACTTTTTACCGCGGGAAAATTTCTCATTCCCACGGGAAACCGACTTCCACGCGAACGGAGTCGCGGGCGGCCACTAGTAAAGTTATTAAAGTCATTAAATAAAGTTAAAAGTAAGTTAATTATCAGTAAAAAAAAAACTGTTTACAAAATTGTTCTAATTCTAGGTGTATTTCTTAGCAAGTGTCCTTTCTATCTTTATTTTACTAAAATTTTGTCACAACAACGACTATAATCTAAGGAATTCGCTCCCATTTCAGAAATAATTACCCAGACACAAACTTAATAGATTTATTCGCTGTCGTTCTAAATTAAGGACAGAATAGGAAATGAATGTCTTAAATTCCTTATTTATTGGTCAGTGATTTACTTAGGAAAACCTATCGAAGGATCAAATGTTTTTATAGGAGTATAAATTGATCCAATTAGAATTAATTGTTTTGTGATTGATAGACGAAACTTTTTAAGACTCATTTTCAATTAAACTAATGCGCCAGGAATCATTTAACCCAGTTTGACGAAAAGTGTCATAGTGTGACAACGAAAACAATAGTCAAATTCAACAGTGATTGACCACCCTCTTTTAAGCAAAATCAAGATGTATTCCGATTCATATAAGGTGTTTTTCCCCTACCCTTTTTCAACCCCCCTAATAAACAACTAACAAAGTGTAGCATCACTCGTAATTATCACCACTAAGCCCCAGAAACTAGCCTGAGGAAGCATCTATCTATAAACCACTAATAACTCTACAAATCATACCAGTCGACTCTGTCTTGGATACCACGCAAGAAACATTAGCGCCTTAGGCCTGCAAATCTGTAAGTTAAACCATAGCTTTACCGAGGCTAATACACTTAACTATGGTTTACGGACGGACAGACAAACCGACAAAGTCGTTGATAGAGAGGATAAACAATAAGTTATGAGGGTAAGGGCTTTGTTATAGTGGAAATTAAATATATGAAATGAATTATTTTTACAATCTGTTCCGGCATCTAGTTAGTATTGAAACCGTAGGAGCATGATATTATCTATTTTATCGACGAAATTAAGCGAAAGTATATGTAATAGTTTACCTTATTTTGGGGACGTGTCTGTAAAAACGTAAATAAATACTATGAAAACCAACCTCTGTAATTTGGGCCGATTTTTTTCTTAGTTTAAAAAAATATGCCAACAAAATTACATTCAGGAGCTAGGATGACAAAAATTAAACAACAATTTAGAAAGCATTAGAAGTTACGAAACCTTTGAATTAATTTTTTCCCTTACGCAGATGATACGTCTTACTCAAGGCTTGCACAAAAAACACCTTCTCGAAAGTTCCTGTTGTGCTATTAATAAAAGCTAAAATAAGCTTAGCTATTTCAAATAATAATGTTCGCGTAAATCTAAGAAGTTACATAAAAAGCTAAAGGTTTATTTTCACTTCAGTCTAAACGCGTCCTATATCCTCCTACACTATACAAGCAACTACACCTGTCTATACTCGCGGCTCGTTAGCCTGACAGCCTTCAAGAAGAAGCTAGTTTTCAAACTGACTTCATTTTAATTAAAAAAAAACTTTTAGAAGTGACAAGCTGAAAATCGAACGTAAAATATTCTAGGAAGAGAAGTTAACGTTCCTAGTTCTGGCAATAATGCCTTATTCTTAACCGAGGACTTATAATAAAGTCTAGCTGTTTGAAGTTAAAAAGGGTTTCACGGAATGTATAAATAAATAATTCGTCTTTTAAAGGCAATTGGTTTAAAAACGTTTCGATCTTTCGACTACTTACATAGTAGGAATAAGACAATTATGAATAGATATTGGTTGACCAGTTGAACAATCCTTACAACATAAAACTAACAATTCGTTTCAAGATGAAGACGTAACCAAAATTGAATAACACTGAACCTTAATTTAAACGGTATACTTGATTGCAGTACACTCGAAACCGTCTTTGGTAACAATGTTTCCACTAACTCAATCAACTGTCGTCGGTACCTCAAATCACGCAAAAAGTCCAGTCGTTTTGTACACTTCACGGGATTACTACGGGAGCTCGAAGCAAAGTCGAAAATGATTTTATTGTATTTTTAAAAGTTATTAGATAAGCATTAAAATTAAAAAAATTAAAGAGTATTGAATATGTTACTTGCTTACAATGTGACTAAAGCTGTATAAAAATAATATACGTGGTTTGGGAGGATTTAAAAATAAACATATAAAAGCGTGGATAGCGACTTTGTTTTATGCTATAAGTCAAATGATTTTAAAATTGTGAATTAATTCATTAATTATATATTGGCCTTTTTTATCTGGTTGAGTCTATGATCTAAGGAAACGAAGCTATCTGGTAAAAGTTCTGTTTATTTTGGTCTTTAAGGAAAAATCCTTAATAATATTTATTTGCGTAGCGGTTATCAATAAAGGAGCTCTGTGTCGTCGCGAGCTATTTAGTTATTAAACAATCTGAACTGACATTTCTATTACATTTATAATAACATCATCAACAGTACAGTTGCAACCAACCAGTTATTCATATTAGATTAAAAGATTAATACGAAAACATGATTTTATATGTAGGTATTCCATCTCTCCTTCACTGGGTTCTTGATTGACGAACTAATAAGGACCGGTTGCTATAAATATGCGAGAAAAGTTCTGTGAAACTTAAAATTATTAAAGAAATAAAGATGATAATTCTTACCGACAAAGGAGTGAATAGACAAATGATAGGCGCATTAAGATGTGATTAACGAACATGACTGATTAATTACATTGCTATTCATCATTAGATTTTTTGCTTTCGGATTTATTTGGCTTCTAGTTTTATTGGCAATTAGGTACTCTCAGATTAAAATATAGACAGTATCATTAGAACATTCACACACAACACTTTTTTACTCATTGCCGTGATGTAAGAATAGAAACTCGAATGTAAAAAATCGAGAACCAATGGTAGTGATTCTACAATTTGGTAAGTAATGTCGTTTTCGGTAACCGAATCAAGTTCGACACTGAATACTTGCCTGTACACATTTCAATTTGAAGCTGTCGATTGGCGGTTACAATAATAACACGCGAGTTGGAAATAAAAGTTGAAAACTCGGGAATTAACATTTTGGCGAGTTTGATTGCTGTGTCATTGCACCTGTGTTAATAAGGGGCCACTGGTTTTAAACTAAAGTAGGTAACAGATGTTTTAGTTTTGCGTATGAAATACTACTAATTTATAGGTACTAAAATTACAAAGTGGTGCAGTTTGAGGATTTCAATTTTCAGATCCAAATTATACATTATTTTATCAATAGTAATATACCTTATCAGAGACTAACATTGGTTTATTATTTGATGAAAAAACTTCGTATTTTTTTTTATTGAAAAAGGCTGATAGCTATTTGGTTTTACAGCTGCTCTTAGGTTTAGGCGAAATTTAATTATTTTAGAAAAAAAACTAGTACAAAGTCTCAACTCATTTCCAAACTTTGGTGTCTTTTTTATTGTGACAAAATGTCGTTAAACTAAATAAAACGACTTTGTAATATATTTCATTTTCAATAAAAACTGACACGTGCTTGCCGATCATTTTTATGGCTAATCCATCTCTATATATTTACTGCCATAAAACTGTAGCCAAAATTTATGTATGTGTGTCTTTGGAGAGTTAAACAATAAATTATCATAATAAGGTAGTATTCTTAATGAAAATGTGACATTTGACATAGTTATTTTTAATTTGCATTTTTTCTATTAGTTAGCTCAAATCAATTTCGCTTTTCAATTCAATTTATCCCCTTCGGCCACTTCCGAAACCAAAGTTCGAAACCGGTTTCTAAATAAGAATTTTTTTTCTTCTTTCGAAATTGGTTTCGGTAAAAGAATAATATTTCTTATCTCGAAATTCGTTTCGAGATAAGAATATTGTTTCGTCTTTCGAAACTATCAAATCTAATTTTATTTCTTCATCTATCTCCATGTTGTTATTGTTCTTTTTAGTTGCTTTTTTGCTATTTACTATCCACTAACACAATATGAAACCTTTTTAATTAAAATGACATATATTGCCATTATCATCAATGATATACGTCAAGTCAATGTCAAGTGCTGATAAAGTACGGAAGTGCAACGAAGCTATTTTAATAGCATTCATTTACGTGGTATTCAGAATTGCAGTACCTATATACAATGGATAAAACACAAATAGAGTTTATAAGTACTAAAAGAGGAGGAGTAGCAGCTCTGTACGAAGGGCGGAAGTACCATAGAAAGAAAATTTACAAAAGCGGCAACGCATTTTATTATTGCGTAAAAGAACATTTGGGATGCAAAGGTAACTTTACTATTAATTCTAAGAATGAAATTATAAAAATAAATCAACACAAGAGTCACTGTAAAGGGGATATTGTTAAAACAGAATATCTTAAAAACATGGATAATTTAAAACAAAAAGTGAGTACTAACTTTGTATCAATAAAAAAACAATATGACGATATGATGGCCGATATGGAAAATTTGGGATATACGGTTATAAGTGATCAATTGCCAAGTTTTAGTAATGTTAAAAGCGGGCTATACAACGAACGCAACAAAGTGTTAGGTGTCAAAAAACAGAGATTTACACTACCTAGCGAAGTAGTTGTTCCCGGAAAATTTGAAAAGTTGATCTTAGCTGATTTCATTGATGACGGCAATCGCATATTAGTATTTTGCACAGCAAATGCAAGACAAAAAATCACAAATTATAAACACATTTACTGCGACGGAACATTTAAATCTTGCCCACGATGTTTTAAACAGTTATATTCTATACACGGCTATGATGAAAATACTCTTTCATTAACCCCTTTAATTTTTGCCTTTCTCGAAAACAAAAAAAAGGAGACATACAAAGTATTATTCCGATTAATAAAATCACAAATTCCATCATTTGAACCAAAGAAGATTACTTTGGATTTTGAGAAAGCAGCAATGCTAGGAATCAGAGATGTCTTTCCAATGATCGAAATAAAGTTATGCTACTTCCATTTTAACAGGGCATTATTCCGAAAGGCAAAGAAACTGAACTTAAACTCCAGTGTCAAAAAGAGACACGTAGCTCGTTGTGCAGGCTTAGCCCGTTTGCCGCAACAGTTTATTACTAAAGGATATAACTATGTTATGAATAAAAGCCCAAATGCCATAGAAGTTCAAAAGTTTAACAAATATTTTAAAAGGCAATGGTTTGAGCAAAACAATTTTCACAAAGTTTGCAGCTGCAGCGAGGAAGAAATTAGAACTACGAACCACTTGGAGGGGTGGCACTCCAAATTAAACAGATTCATTGCGCGTACGAATCCTACATTAGCTCAAGTCCTGGATGTTTTGAAAAATGAAACTGGCGTTTGCAAAAAAGCAACTAAAAAGAACAAAAACTACATGGAGATAGATGAAGAAATAAAATTAGCAATCCAACAGCTTAAAAAAAAAGAAATCACGGTTGGCCATTGCCTTGAAATTATTGCACCGTTTTCATTGCATTATTAAATGTTTTTTATTTTCTATTTGAATTAAATATAAATATTATATATATTAACTTTCAATTCTTACTTCTTATACATCTAAATAGATAGGATTAGATTACGATTTGATAGTTTCGAAGGGTTAGGATCTTTAAGACCACATCTCAATATGACTAGGTAGTGTTTATGACTAAATCGCCATTAGACTAAGTCTCAGTTGGACTAGATCGTGATGGGACAATATAGCGAATAGACCAGATCTCTATTGAACTATTAATCAGTATGACCACATATCGATAAGACATACAGTTGGGTGGAATCATAGTAATGAGTAGTATGCACAACTACGCACAATACTTCATAGATAGTACTGGCCACTCGCTTTGAACATTGATAAACAACATGGAGATAGATGAAGAAATAAAATTAGATTTGATAGTTTCGAAAGACGAAACAATATTCTTATCTCGAAACGAATTTCGAGATAAGAAATATTATTCTTTTACCGAAACCAATTTCGAAAGAAGAAAAAAAATTCTTATTTAGAAACCGGTTTCGAACTTTGGTTTCGGAAGTGGCCGAAGGGAATTTATCTACCAATTACAATAATATTTTTTATAAGAAATATCATGTATTAAATGAGGAAACAATGTAGATATTTATCTAGATTTAAATAGCGATTATCGATATGTTTAACAATCAACCAAAACAATCGTTTATTTTGTCAAATTTAACCTTTTCATCGTTATAAAATAGCATCACCCATATCGACGGCCGATGAAGACGTTAATCAGGAAGCGGTAAAGGGTTAACAGGTGCAAATTGCGCGGGAGTGCTGTAATCAATCTGTCTACATGCGCTCGCGCAGGCGTCCATGAATATTGTATAAGCATGAGATTGATCATATCACGTGATATTAAGAAGGAAATTGGTGTAAGTTGTGTAGGTACTAAAGTATATGACAACATAACATAGTATAAATCCAAGTCGCTAATTGTGTCTGTTTGTATGTTTGTCCACTAACTCCTACTAAACCAGTTGACGGATTTTAATGCGGTTTACAAGAACTTCTGTGGATTTTTTTCACTTAAAATTGTAAATAAAGAACAATCAGAAAAAGTATTCTCAATAAAGCTAAAATTTAATTTATCGTGAGTAAGTCGGCCAAAAATACGAAATTGCGAGGCGTGGGTGGGTCGCTAGTTAAAGATAGGTAAGTATAAAGCTAATTAAAAGTAAAAAATACAGGTTACAAAAACTAAGCTATGTATGACTAGTAGAATCTTACACGTCGACACCTCGTTGGCAGTATAAAAAATATGATTTTGATTTTATAGCTACTGCAGAAATAGTTTTAGATAGAAGTGCGTAAATTCTTTAGAGGATTGTTCTACCCACTCTCCAGATGTAAAGATTAAAAATGTGCGAACCATTTAGCATCTGGCCGCTCGATTTATTTGACTGGCAACTCTGAATAGAAATCTCAAGCAGTTTTGATTTCTGTCTACGTTTTTTTTAATTATTAATAAAAAAATATTGAAGGTTTTGGATTCTTTAAAAATTCAGCTCAAGGAATACATAATTCAATTGATTGATAAGATCAAATGAATATTAATTGTTCTTTTTATTTTAAAAATCCAGTGGATTGTTACTTTTGAGTTACATTTACATTTCAAAAACTGATTTCAGTAAGTTATTTTAATATTGAAAAAAAAAACTTTATCATTCTATGATAAACCTTAATTGTTTTTAACTAATAAGAAGTAATTTTCTCAGCCTATACAAACACATGTTCAACCACTGATGTAAATATTTCGCCAACTCTATAACTTGTGTAGTCTGTGTCAAAGGCTATAAAGGCAATCGTATGTTACATCTGTGACGATGAAGGATTTATTTTCTCTATGACGCAATAAATTGTGATTATACGATAATAGTATAGGAGCTGGTAGACCATTTAGGGAACTTATTTTTCGTATATTTAGTAACTCGTATATTTTAATACTATTTTTAAAGATTTTCCATTCTTCTCGTTCCAAAAAAAAAACTCATATGTAAGGTTGAACCTTACAACGACAAAAAAGTGATTTAATTTAAGTTGATAGAACCTTGTCAAATGAGAAGTAAATTTTCTAAAACTTGAAGGTAGACAAAAGTTTGCCACGAAAATGTTTCCACATTTTAATAGAATTAACTAAGCAATTATTGCCCTATTTGTTCTAAATCAAAATACTCTATTTATGTATAATTACTAGAAGCTCATTAAACTTTAACATCATAAAATTTAAAGGGACATTAAACTATCAAAGTTAATTGAAATATTGATTCTATAACTTAAAATTAGGTTGGTAATATATTTATAATGATTGCGGAAACTGGGAAATACCTTTCGCTGATATAATTAGATATTAAATTTACTTATACGATTAATTATTTTTGAAAAGTACAACATAAAATGTTTATTATACTGATAGATATCTGCTTACTTTCTTTTAAAGAGTCCAGAATCTTCCGTTTAGAAATTAATATATACATACGAATATAGGTACCTACATAACCTTATATTTTTAATTCGTACAAAGAGTACCACGTTTTTAAAGCATAGTCGTGTTTAAATAAAATAAAAATACGATCGCTACATAACTTAAAAAATACAACGAAATCCTTGATAAATAAACTATAGTTTAGTTATTAAATACCCAAATTCTAGTTATGAATTAGCCATTACTGAACAATTATTAATAAATTTACTTTTTCTTCAAGGAAGTAGGATAATATAGCTTAGTGATGTAGGTATATCAGTTTTGATAACTTACAAAATAAAATTTACCTTAGTTACTTGACCTTAATAAACCGTAACAAAACCATTACCTACATATACATATAACTATTTAAAAAAAATCTAAAATGTTAAAGCAAAGAATAGGATATTTATGTATAAGAAACTAAGTTATAGTTTTAACTTCTTTAAACATTAAAAAAAGACTAATTAACGTATATTACGGATACCTATGGATATCACTGTGTGTGATAGTCTGGGAGCCGGACGCAAGAGTAAAACAACGACCGCGAACCTTTTCAAATGCTTACTTCAATTCGTGAATTTAGTTAAAGTAAAGTTTGTATTAGGTAACGTAAATAAACTTTTGAGAGGTATCATGTCCGGTTAATTCTTAATTGAAGAACAAAAAACAGTAATGAGCTTAAAGTTTAAAGTAGTTAAATAAATATTTTTTGGCATTCGAAACAAATGACTCAAAATTTGCAAAATAAATAAAAAATATTTATGTATTAAAAATAGTATAAATCTAACGTAAACCAAGCTACGGAAGGCTAGTAGTCCATCAAATGATATCACCGTGTTCAAAGATATCTTTCAAGCGACTCAACGTAAAAGCTTATGTTTTTATGGATAACATCAAGATGTCTTCTTGACAAGTCTGATAGCCTAGTACCTACCTACAAGTTGTTCCGAACTGTCCTGAATTCGATTCCTGTTACTGCCAGCTTAGTTTATAAATATTTACGGAAATACCTTGTAACCTATCAACGGTGTATCATATAAAATAATAAAAATATATTAAATTTTTTAAACTTAAACATTTTATAACTTAATATTAACTTATAATTTAATACTTACATAAAATAAAACAAAAATAAAATTTTATCTCTAAATTATATATTTGGAGTTACTTTTATCTGTGGAGACGTATTTATCAAAATTTTCTGTTTTGGTTTCCGTCAAAAGTAAAACTTTATTGGCAACTTCAAATAATCTTCACAGTAACTGTATCGACTCTCTTACAAATCACTTATGGCTACGAATCACGCCAATATTAAAAACAATATCTCGATTGCAGAGTAACGGCAAAGTGAAATCATTGTATTTTTATTATATTACCTAAAAAAATAATTGATGCAATCAGAACTTGAAGTAGGCACTTTCCTTTCAAGCGTAAGAACAAGGCCTAAGATTGGCAAAGATTATAACCTGTTGCAATGACTGTCATGCAAAAAACTACCTGATTACGTAGTATTAAGGTTCTTATTTGAGCTGAACAATGCTTTGGTGTAAATAATCACGTATAACGGATATGTGCAAATATTACAATCTTTGGAAATTACTTCCAGGAAATTATAGGAAACCACGTTTTTATTGGACACTTTTTATGAGTTGAATGATGAAAGAATTGTGCGAATAAGAATTCAATTATTTATTCGTCCCAGTAATAGGATTAAAAATAAAATATTAAACACGATGTCAGCAGCACTATTAAGAAATTTAGACATTTATTAATCATTATGAAAGAAAATTATTGTCTGTACAAAATTGGTCACTCCGTTTCCTTTATGCGGAGAATCTCATTTATTTTATTAGAATTTTAAAATCATTCTGGCAACTATAAAAATGCAACGCAAAGCAAGTCAAAACTTAGCTTATTGATTAAAACGTTTTTTAAAAAGAAGAAGTCTTCTTCAAAATCAGTAGTACTCGAACTTTTAATCATAGATCAAAAACATATAAAGTCCAGATTCTGAGGGTCCCAGTCAACTACGTACCGGTATTAATAAAATAAATACCTACTTGTTTCGGTTATAAACAGCAACTGGTTATGGAACGAAGCAATTACAAGCACCCGAAAATTACCTTTTAGTGGATGTCAACGCAGAATTAATATGACTTTTATTACTCCCAACAAATTTCAAATTATGCTGAAGATTATTTTAATTTCCTTTTTTTATTGCAAATTCGTGAATCAGCTTTCCTTGCACTTGTAACTTTAACTGAATATATTTCAAAATAAAGATATTTTAAACAATAACCATATAAGTTACTAGTACTTATAACCTTTTTATGATTGTTTAGATTCGAAAGTAAAACACAATCTGATCTTGTATCTTAATTGATTCATCAACTTTATGAAGCGAGCATAGTTACTTGACCAGTTTTTTTTTAAATTAGGCCTCTATAAGGCAAAGCCTATGAATGCAAAGTCAACGCACTAAACTTTTTCTGCCTCCCAAATTGCTATTTAAATAATTATTTAAGACTGGCAATCGCTCCAGCTTTTATTGACCGTTATGATACGATTTAAGTATGATTGCAATCGTCGACACGCAATCAAACTTTTTTTGTCCTAAATTCAAATTATCCCACTTCTGAACTGCCGTGGTGGTCGGAATTAGCGAATTCCTTTGGTTTAAATGCGAAGGAGTGTGTGTGTCAAGTCTATATAAATGAATAAAAAAAAACTTACTAGCTTTTCGACCGCAGCTTATTTTAACTTCAGTTTAGTTTATCGCTGAGTCCCCCGACATGGCCTTAGAAGACGCGTAATAATAAAGGTTCTTGTTGTTTCGTCATAAAATGCCTTTTGTGGCTTGCATATTGCATATTTTTCCGATCATCTTAGGATACTTTACAAAATGCATATTTTTTATTAAATCAAAAAAGTAGGTGATTATTTAGGCTTAAATAAAAGTAATGCCTTTACTACCGATTCGTTATTAACTCAAGTTTTTTCGAACTGAAATTAAGATACTACTAAACTACTACATGATAAAAAAACATAGGTCTCAGCATTTTGGTTACAAACAAACCAAAACTTTCTGTATTTAAGTTAGTGTGATCTTTTCATTGTTTGTTCCTTTGGTATATTTAAGGAAAAAAAACAAAAACCCACGAATAAATTATGAGCGTGTTGTTTTACAATATCATTCATCCTATTATGTCTGATACAATAAATGTAACAAAACAAGAAAATAAAAAATATAACATAGCATTTTTTCGCGCCTCATTTATGTTGACGTGACCGAAAACAGACATATTTCTCTCATTCATTAGTAATTTATAGCAAAAACGTGTCTATAACTGCCATGAACGAAACGAAACCATTCGGACTTTGATGTCTAGTTTAAAAACGTTCGACTTTTCAAATTTGACGTTATGATTGTAGAGTTACATCAAAATAGACAACAAAAAAACTACGTTTGAATATGCTTTTACGAACCGCGTAATTATATATGAGTACATAATTTTATTGTTATAGATGTTGTGATAATGGCTCAATAGTAAATTTGGGAACGCCTCTAGCTAACTTAGTCTGAGAGGCAACCGATAATTTATATATTTCCTATAGGCAATTTCGTAAAGTACGGATGTTTTTGCACTCAAAGAAAAGAAATTTGAAATTTCTTAGCAAATTGAAATTAAATTCCTTATTATTGCGAGTCGGTATTTCCCATATATTTTAAGGGTTTTATTTAGCACTAGAGATGTTAGAGATAAGTAAGATAAGTAAAACCACTTGACTCTTGGCCTATAGGCCATGGTGGTCCTTTTGTGAGTTCTGACACATTGAGATCGTTGGGAGCTAATAATCTCTTTATGGCCAGTAAATATTGCAATTTGGTTCTTTTATCGCTTTGTTCTCTTCCGCAAATTAGTTTTCATGGAATTAACATATTTTGGGTGGTAGTATTTTTGTTTAAAGGAAAAAAAAGAAAAAGAAAAAAAAAACACTTTTTTATGGCACTAATTAAATGTAACAAAATTTTGGGCTTATTTTGCATGCAGTGCTTAAGGGTTATTTTTTAATCAATAAAAAAGTAATATAAAACCATTGCTTTTCTAATGTCAAACTTAGTCGTTTACTGCTCGATATAGACCCCCTTTGGTTTCTAGAGTAATTCAATGTAGAAAAATAGGAATTGCATAGTAAACATCCTCATAAACTATATTGCAGGTTCATTTCATACGTATATTAACTGCTAAGTATATTTTCCTACTTTCATTTTAATAAGAGACGTAGGTGTCACATAACGTATTCACATATTGATTGAACCACTTTGTCAATTTAGGCATACATTTCCAAGACCGGATAAAAACTGGTATTTTCACTTTCCTGTCAACGGATTTTATGACGTCTCGGTCCAATGTATGAATTTAGTATGCTAAATGTCATTGAACGTGCTATTTGTATTTTACATTTAGGCTTTGTGTTCTTTATCACATTCTAATACAAATTTAATAACATTAAAGTTTTGCAGCCCGCTTAGGTAACTAATACTGTACTTCGGTGTTTAAGCGGCTGATGTCAAGTGGTTCTTCAATTCTTGATGTGAAGTCCAGATTTAGGCTTATAGAGAATTGGAATATAACCAAGAATTTGAAATAAGGAAACCGAAGTCGATTTACTGACACGATACTTTGTCAAAAAACTAACTAAGCATGTCAACTTTTTTTTTTGTATTTGTTCGCTTTGGAAACATACATTAATTCTAGTAACATACTTCCAAAACCATTTAAGCTTCCCCAGTAACAAAAAACAATCCTAAAATTAGGCAGCGTCATAAGAAACAGTCAAAGTACTCACTGTAAACGCTGTTGCCGTCGGTGGTGCCGTTGACAGTGCCATCCGGCAGCAGCTGAAGATATCTGTTCTTGAGGAACATCTGTATCGTCCTGGAGGTGCCGGTGATGTGGCTGAGGTTCGCGGACCGCTGCGCGCGCGGCTCGGGCGCGGGAGCCGCGGCGCAGGAGGCCAGCGCCAGCGCCGCGAGGAAGATCCGCAGCGGGCGCGTGCGCAAGGACATGGCGCGCCGCGCCCATGGCAGCCGCCCGGGCGCCGTCACTGCTCAAAGCGATTGAGCATACCCCGCCAAGCAACAGAAACACAATTGGCGCCCAGACAGGGATTTGCTGGATAGTTTAAAACTTTCAAGAGTACGTCAACGGAAATCAGTTCGCGAATTATGATGCTCTTGTAATGCCATTATAATAGATACTTAGGATTTCGCCATCTTTGATCCGTATTGCAACACTGTATTAGTTTACACGAAACCACAATCCGAGGTTTGCCGGTCACACAATCTGTAACAAATAATGGTCTGGGGTTAATATTAGTCATGTCCAACAAAATGGAATGTAATTGATATTCACGATAGCGAATTTGTACTTATGAATTGAGCACACATCCATAATACTAGCAATATTTGCATTTTAAAGAAACGATAAACAAAGTGATAAAAAATATGTACGTCGGAACATTTTACCTACCAGTTACGAAACAAACATTATCTAAGTAAATTCGAAAGAAGTTAAAGTTTTCACACAGTGTGGGTGCGAAAAACAAACAAAACTACTTAGGTATGGAAGCCTTTTCTATCGGCATGTGAATCTACTCTAATACTTAGTAAAAAATGTATTCGGAATTGTTTGCTCAACAAATCTCATTCACGATTGTAGTATGGTGATATGACAAAACCATAAAAAGGTGGGAAATTCTGAAACCTTGTCGTACAAATTAAATTGTTTAAAGAATATTCTTATTTGAACATTTAATGGAATTGTTAATGTTAATTGCTTTTGACGTGTCTACTTAATCGCAGTTTACTAAACCTTGGTTCATAGTTCATACTAGTGTCGAGTTGGAGCTGGTTTTTACGATTTCCTAAGTTTTATTTCAAATATATCGCTTTGACACTAACCAACCATTCAAACTGAAGTTGTTGGAACATTCCTCAAAATGGCCGTGCCAATGTAATCATCATATACCAAAGGTAATAAAATTTCCAATTTACTCAGAGGTCACACGAAATACAGAATTCTGAATGTTAATTGAAATGACAATGTAAGTAGAAAACTGTTTAAATATTGGATTATATGCCGTTCGAAATTTTGATATCGAAACTTAATTTTAGTTTTTTACAGAATTAAAAAACTAGTTTCAAAGTAGGAAAAATAACTCACGCGTCATTACTAAGCTTACTTTTGTTACTGCAACTTTACAAATGAGTCTCAATTCCAGGGAGAATTTGTTAAGTGTCAAATATGTTATTAATTTTCTGGAAAATAGGTGTCATGATTCTAATTGCTCCCATACATCAGACTTGTTCCAAATACTACTAACGCAATCCTTTTGTTGGTACAAAAATAAATATGAAAATTTGTACAACAGAGAATTTTATGAAAGTTCCATGAATAGGTACTGTCATCACAGCCTTAGAACTGCTATTAGAAATTAAAATAAACAATTGAAATTTAAGGACACAAGAGGGTCAATAAATCTATTGCCAGCTTTCTGTGTAACTTGTATTGTGAAAATATGACACTGCTAATACCAATGATTTATCCTATTGCCTCTTGCAAATTATTATTCGCTAGCCACCAATCACTTTGATTATCCAATACTGACGGGTACTTGTGAGGGAATTGGACAATTAATCACTTCTGATTTACAAAGCTTGACCTAGAAGAAATAGGCAGAGACCTTGGATAGAACAAAACAATATTTATGGAGCTTACAGTCGTAACTTAAGAAACAAATATTAAGACGATTCATTATTGTTGTGATTCCCATAAGTTTTTCTATAAGCCACAGTGAATAAAAATTGTAACTTAAAACCACAAAAAACACAGTGTAATTATTAGTTTATTTTCGCACCAAGTTAAAAATACGTTTGTAATTAAGGTCAGTATACTTTTTCCGGCATTCTTTTTTTAATTACAAAAGAACGTGCTACTAGTACCTATAATGAATCGTGTTCATCAGAGAATATTTCAAAATGCATTTACAAGTCCGAAAACCCAATTCAACACAAAACTATTTCACGGATTAAAGCGCGTAAAATATTATTCTAATTAGGCACAGGTTTTATCGAAATCACGCCCACCCACCTATATTTCGGATTTATCAAAATCGTTCACGAATCGCAGATAAAAGCAGATAACGTCGAAATGTCAACGAACTCACCAGTAGACTAAAATACTCGTGAAAATGGTTGCTCAGACAAAACGCGTCCGCAAAATGACACTATTTTGAGATATGTCCTTTTTTCTTTAGAAAATTTTGGCAGCCGCCTCTATTGCGTGTGAGTCTATTCTTTTTAAATAGATCTATTGAATAGTCTTTGATGTATTGATGCTTCTGTGTCCGGTGTTAATGACTCTGTCTGTGAAACTGATATTAATTGCGTTTGATTGTCATTTCATCATAATATTTAACTAGTTTCCCGCTTGTAGTTTCACAAAGAATTTGCCTAGCAACTATGTTAACATTAATAGTCGTAAAATATTTACTACCATTGACAAATAACTTTATAGATCTAGAGGATGAAGTCTTCACCAGTTTAAACATGTGCTGGTTACAACATTTAAAAAATAGTTAAAGATAAATGATGCTCTAACAATTGACAAAAAAAAGTAGATATTGTCCTAAAATTGAAGCCGGTAGTGTCAACTCGACAATGCATAACTCCGGTCTGTAAGACGGATTTAGCATCGATATTTGCGCCCGCGCACCCATCGACGCGAGTCTAGATCACACCCGTTCTGTTTTCATCATCAGATCTTTGACTTTCTGAATGAAGTGGCCAATCAGGTGACATATTTCTGATGGTTACGAGTGCTAAGTTTTTTCGTGATCGTTTAGCACTGACCTCATTTGGAAAATAATAAACTCAAAATAGAATCATACGTAATGTGAAAGGTTTTGAAAAGCAGCTAAATTAGTGCCAATGTTACTAGTGAATACTAGAATAAGCCTTTCCAAATTAAGAAGAACTCATAAAATACAATGTTTTATTTCGTTTTCATTGAAGTTAAATTTGTGGGTGGCGACTTAAATATTTTTACGGCTTTCTTTAATTATGTCGCCAATTGTTAGATCAGATACGTGTTCTCTTCTATTAGTGTCAATTTTAGCAACTCTAGTAAATGTGGCCATATTAAAAAACGTTTCCTGAATTACTGTCGGAAAAAGACCGTTTCTGTTGCTAGATTTTCGCATAGGTGTAAATAAGTTGAAAAGCCACTTTCACTAGTTCATTACATACTTTATGCCTTAAATACTCTTTAACACTTGTTTTGTTTTCTAGATTTTATTAATAGTGAGTATACAAAGATAATCATGTCAATTATAAAGCTTAGTTTGTACATCACAACCAGCGCTTTTATCTACTCATATTATATTTTCGTCTAAATATTATACAAATAACTCTGGCAACACTTTCAGACATTCATAAACATATTGTCTTTTCTATGTCTAATTGACTCAATTTATATCACTTTTGAAGAATCCGCTCGTAAATACTGCGATGAAAGTCTACGTCTGTGCGACTGAAAATTCTTAGACGCTGAGTACAAAATAATATCAAGACAGTTTTAATTTGTGCTTAAGCAATTCAGTCTTCGAAAGTTGAATGTACTTCCTGCGTTAATCTTAATTTTGTCCTATAATATCTATTAAGTTCTTCACCACATTTGATATCTCAATTATATTTATTAATATATTTGTTTTCTTCTTAAGTGTCTTTAATTGAGATTAGGTCAATGATAGTAACCGGTGTCTAAGAAATCCCTGTTATCAAACGAACTCACGCGGTGCGGATTGCAACAGCGGATCGTAAGATAGGAGTTGCTAAAGCGTTTCCGTCCGGACCACACAGAACCTGAAACAACTTTAAATCTCCGCAATTAATTACTGGACAAAATTAAGAAAAATTTACATACAGTCGAACTTGAATAAGGCGACTTGGATCAAACTTTCAAACGAACTGCATCGGTACTATGGAGCAAACGCAAGATATTAGCAAAAAAATTTAGAGAAGTTAGGCTTGTGTCCAGTAGAGTTTAAATGGTTACGTTTGTGAGCTACTTAAACGGTTGTTCATACTTACAAAGACGATTGTCTTGACTGACTATTAACTTGGTTAAAACTAGAAGCCTGCTTGAGTTTAAAATCATATAACATACGCAATAGTAAAAAAAAAGTAGAGGTTGGTTGTCAACTTTGTCTTTGACTCACTTCGTGGATGTCAACCTAGTCAGTACAAATACATTTCTACAGGAGTCCTCAAAAATAACGATGAAGTTATCACTTTCTCGTGTTTGAGGTGACAATAAAGGATTAGTTATCTTATCGCGCGGAAGCGACCCGGTGACCCTACGCTACAGTCTATAGTGTTTACAAAGAGACCTACCGTGGCGGTGCAACAACCTGACGACATTTTAACCCTATCGTTACAGATAGTGCTCCCAAAAATTTAAAAGCATAAGTATCCAAAAACTATGAATACGGAGATATATTTGCCGTAGATGTTTTTGTTTATTGTAAACATTGATTTTATAATTAACTGTTAATAAGAAACTAGTCTTATAGTGTGCATTTTTATGATTTTGTAGAAACATAATAAGAAGATTAAAAAAACAATCTTCCATTTTAATAATCCGTCAGAAGACTTATAGGAAAATTAAAATTCCCATTCAAAAGTAAATGTACAAAATTTAATTAATGATCTATAAACGTCTTGTGTGAAGGGCCTGTATTATAAACATGAGCATAAATCTTGTAAAAAGGAGAATTAAAATAAACTGTTTCGTGGTTTTATATGTTGGTCTATTTTCTATTAATGTTTCTGCATTGTGTATTCTAAAATTTTACACCCCGTTTGTGATATAAGGCACAAGGGTTTCACTCAATAATAATGTTTCTTCTCAAGAAATGAATACCTTTTTGTATTTTTAATTGGCTCATTTTGCGAAACTTTTCCTCTATTTTTTTTATGTAGCATAAAAATTTTCTAGTCATTAAAATATGCTCCGAGTGATTTTTTTCACACAATGATATGCAAATTGAAATCGACAGTTTAATCGTTTTCAACATTCGTTCAGCATCATAACATAAACAGTTAGTTCTTGAAATTTGGTTAACGCATTCCCAACTAGAAGTCCAATATTTATTGTACCATAAAATATAGCTTTTAAATAATTAATATAAGATAAAATACCGGAAGTTACAGCTGTAAACTCTGCTGGTATAATGACACGACTGTCAATCAATCAAACAGTGAGAGGTCTAAATGGAGTATTAGCCACTATTATGCAAATTGGCCGGTTCTGTCAAACGGTACAGGACTGAGAACGATATGGATGCTATTATATCTTTATTAATATCTTAAATCAGACTTTAACTCCAAAAAGACTTGTAATCGCTACACAAAAATCAAACTTGCAAATGTAGGTAGTCATAGTGTCTAAGGCTCGTATTAATAAATCACTCTTAACTCTGAGAGCGATCGTGAGATGTTGTTTTAATTAATAAACCAAAATTAAGAAAAGGCTTGATTTCAATGTCTCAAGAGCATGATCAATGCGTCTGTATGCATATTCATTAATGATGAATTATTTAATTAGTAACGACAAGTTTGATTACGTACTAAGTAGTTATAAAAACGAGCCTTAGAATCTTCATACTATCCTAGAATTTTGGAATTCCGAAAATGTTTGCCTGAATTCAAATTGACAGTGATTCAATTAGAATCTTTACGTTCCGGTTACGTCAGTGGTCGTTCCGTTACTCCAACGCGGTTTGCTCTGCCAACCAGCCGTGCGTTGTGTACGCTGACAACTATTTTTGGTGACTGTAATACTTCGCATGAAGTTCGCGGGTCGGCAACTATTTTTAATAGGAATTCGAGGTCCTTATCGTAAGTTGTTATCGTGTGGGGTGATATGGTTTTAAGGGATAAATTTATAGTTGTAGTTGATGTTGTTATTCATAGAAACAGTTTGTTTTAGTTTCCTTGATTGTATTGTAGTTCTATTGTAAGTACGATTAGTTACAGATTTCTATATATCGTTTGCAAAAATTATCTTGATTAATAAACTAAAATTTTGATGTTATTAACCTAAGTGAACAAATGAAAGTAAAACTATTACAAATTGAATACTCAATGTACTTTATACTTTCCCAAAGATAAAGAAAATGAATTCATTAAAAATATAAAAAGTATCAATCATTTTATAAATCTTAACGTGAAACCGGATGTAATGAAAGTTATAAATAGAAAAGTTTATGTTTAACAAAAAGAAAACAAGGATCTCCCATTTACAGGATTAATTGCAATCAGGAATAGACTAGACAAATAAATTACATGATTTTTACATTAGAAACTATGGTACTATATACTTATATTCGAACAAAAGAAAAAAGATATAAATTCATAACGACATTATAAATAAACAATAAAGAAAGAAATCAAAATAACTTTCATTATTTCATAGTGTAAGTAAATTAAAAAATGAACTGAATACAGCAGATATTATAAATATTTCATTTAAAATTACAAAAATTGTTTCCCAACAAGTATGAACCAGCAATACTACTGGTAAACCACTACGAACATTTAGATAAGAAGCTAACAGCAATAAAAATATCATAAAAATACAGCAGCAGTATTATGTCACACAAAAGTATTAATTATTTACGTAAATAACTAGGCCGCTTGAATTCATGTTTTTAAATGTACTAACCCAAATTGTCAAACACTTACTTATACAGTTTTCTATCTTTGAATTGCATCTTAATGCAAAGTCTATAAAGTTGCAGCTATATTATATTTCTTGTTATCTATGAGTTATTATTGTTTAGGCACTATGTGAAGAAAATTGTTTCGTAATATCAAAAGACATAATAACATTAAAGAAACAAGTGCCTACTATGGTACCTACTAAATTTGCGGTCTTAAAATCAACCTTGTAGTTACAGAACCCTTAACTTGCAATCCCGACTCACACTTGTCTAAGAGCTTTTTTTGACTGACCTAAGTTAACACCCTGTAAAAAGTCGTAAGATAGAAGAAACAGGACATGTCAATATAAGGTATATGCAATAAAATAGAAATGCTTCTCTTGTAACTAGACTTTTATTTCATATTAACGAAATTTCTCGAGAACACTCTAATCCGTTCTATTTAAAGACGAAAATCGACCAACATGCTGTTCAAGGAAGTGTTATAAGGAATATACATTGAAATTATATTTTGAATGCCTAAATAAAGTTTCGTTAGAAGCCATGACACTTAAACTACTTATACCTACGTCTATAAACTATAACTTTAAAAGTAGATTTAAAATTCTTAAATCACTTTTATTAAAAAGATACTACATAGGAACTACATATCCACTTGTTTTTTCAATATCATATTTTCAACAGTTACTTACACTAGTTTAAAAGCATAAATCAATGATCCAGAAAATATTACTTATCTTTGTGAAAATATAAATAAACTAACATTCTACAAACGACAAGCTACTAGGAATGCAAAGACAGAATCACCACAAAATATAAAGAAAAACTAAAACGCGACGCCATAGAAGAATTCACTCTAAAGTAACCTAAGTTCATAAATATTTAAGATATTGATACGCTGAAGCCGCTCTTGTAAATTCTTTTGACCCGAATGCCTACAAATAATTCAAGCAAATATTGACAAAACACTATTTGGTAAACCGCATTTCTTTCTGTCAACATCACACGTACACTAAAACATAAAAAATATATTCAATACACGGATGTCTACTTAAAAAGTAACTACGCAAGAAGTTTTTAATTTTTACGATAGATTAAATATTTAAATTGTTTTAACGACTGTGAACTGTGACTGTTTGGTGAAAACTTCTGAATGAATGCAAATTGTTCGGTTATTTATTGCTGTCATCAGTGTTGTCCACTTTGACTTTGGTGAGATTTTTATTAATTTGGGTTATTGAAGACCAAAAACAATTTCGCGATCACATGGAAGGTATAAATTTTTGATAGATTTTCAAAATAAGAAGCTTGAAAACATGATTTTTAATTACGCATTTTAGGCCATTTTGAGTTTTGTATAAATGAATAATTTAAATCCGAACTCTACTTTTATAGCACCGTTGCTGATGATAAATCTAATCTGTACAATGCATTTTAAGAATAATTCTTAGACTAATTGATTAGCAAATAAAAAAATAGGATCGTTATTATTTTGTGGCTGAATCATGCAGGACAGCATTGTTTTGCAATTTCGGGATCGTTTTCCTAATGCCAATATTGGCTAGAGAATAATATATGAATGTGATAACTAAATTGCTCTACGTTTGGTGCCGCTTTGAACATGTTTAGAAAGGTGCAATACAAACCACGTGTGGAACTTGAATTCGATTCGGTTCTTGATGAATTTTAATATTTATTATCAAACAAACTGACCACATTTGAATTGAAAAGCATTTTTTGCTAAAAACAGGATGCTAAATAATATTATAAACAAAGGACTGTAGCTAGCTCTTTTTACTGCTACAGTAACTGTTTCGTTGAATTTTGATAACATTAAAACTCTGCAATAGATCAATAGTAAAGCAAAATTAGTACTTAAATGACAAAGAAAAAGATATTTAAACGCGGTTTAGATAGCTTGCATCGCCATCCAGTTATATTTATTAAAATTCTGAAAACTAGCGGTGATTCGATGTTAGTTAATCAATCCCGCAAAAACTGCTCAAGGGAATTCTAAAACTCTCAGATAATACCTACAACCAGTGCTTTTCATTTTGGGAAAATACCACATTCCCACGGGACAAATCATTTAGCCGTGGACGAAGCCTCAAGGCGAAAAGCAATCAATATTTACCAATATGGTATCAAAATTTAACACTTTCCGAATTTTAAGCTACATAGATGCAAAAACAGTAGGTATTATAGTTCTGTGTCTCTATGCAACCTCGTATCTCCCGAGTGCTTGCGCCCGCGTCGATTTTAGGTCACCTTATATAACAAACAATTGACTAATCTTCTACGTGTGCTAGAAGGTACTGTAACTTCTGTTAATTTTCTTGTCTAGTAGCAATCAATTCTTTTTTTCTGTTGGTAAGTCATAATCATCATCAACAGCTATAAGACTTCCACTGGACCAACACCATAACAAACTACTTGATTAGTAAAATAATCTTACTAATATTATAAACGTGAAAGTATGAATGTATGGATGTTTGTTACTCTTTCACGTAAAAACTACTGGATGGATTTTGATGAAACTTTACAGTAATATAGGTTATACATCAGAATAATATTATAGGGTACTTTTTACCGCGGTAAAACTTCTCATTCCCACGGGAAACCGACTTCCACGCGAACGGAGTCGCGGGTGGCCACTAGTAGGATATATTTAGGTAATACTGCTTGTGGTAACACAAGCTTGACTTAGAGATATATTTTTTAATAATTACCACCTCAAAATAGTGTTTAAACTACAAAATAATATTAAACGCGAAGATTTTTTGTTTCTTTAAACATCATGATCATGGCTCATTATATGCTGTAAAGTCTATAAGTAATTCACGAAACATAAGAAAGTATAAAACCAACCAGAAAAAGTATTATCAATATTTTTAAAATTTTCAACACTTACCAACAATTCAATGGCTATTCCGTATACTCCCATCCTACAAGCTAGACGGTAAAAGCCGATAAATAAATTACTCCTATTGTCAAGAGCAATGTGTAACAGCCCTGGCTACCGGGCCAATGTTTACAATCCCTGACAGCTGTGATGCATGGTTGGTATTCAATACTCTTCTATGTGACAGGGCCTACAGTACAGCTTCATTTCGCGACTATATTTAAATTCCATACAAGATCACTTTATAGACTTATGCTAAACTGGACTATGAAGGTCCACGAAATAGATTTTAAGACTAAGTAGTTAAGATTGAAGTTTAAATGTGGTGGGATTTTAGGTTTTGGTAAGCGGGTAACTTTTAAGTTAATACTTAAATAGGTAAGGTAACATCCTATCGCTGATGCCGCAATAATGATTCTGAGTGACCCTGCAACTTAAATTACAGTTTTTTTTAATAATTTTCATAGATAAAATTTAAATTGTCACATATACCTATGTGAGAGTATTTCTATAAAAAGTATTTTTCAAAAGGTAATTAATATAAGAAAATCAAGTAAAAGCTCGGTATCATATGAAATGAAATGCGTCGTCATCATTTGACTAATAATACACTATTCGTAAAATAAAACAACTGGAAATATAACATACCTAGGAATAACCACAAACGTATTTAAACATTTACATTTTTTAAATCAGTCGGCAGTCCTAATATGCCCTCGCTTTTTTACCCTTTGCGTACGGAACTCTAAAAAGACGTTAGAGTTAAACTACTTTTTTGACGGCACTGGTTTCAGACACATGTTTTACAGCCTATCAAGATGATTAGCATATTTTCCGATTCAAAGAAAGTAAAGGCCTTTTAGTTAGTTTTATGGCTGCCATTTGTGTAACTTTCCGAACCTATCTGCATTCAAGTTTTGGATGCGTGCACGCATTCTACAAGTTACGGAGCGCTAAAATGCCGCGTGGAAGCCAACTGATTTGTAACCTTGACTTTATTTATAAACATATTTTTTTTAAGCATTATTTAAAAAAAAAAAAAACTATAAAATGAGGTTATTTATAATATTACTAGCAACAAAACATTATCAATGATCGTAGTTTCACATTCACGAACAGGAAATGACTATAATAATTTCTTATTTAAGTATAATTAATTCGAATTAAGTTGTTTCTCTGTAAAATACGTACACAATGTAAGTTATTGTATATGAATTATTTATAGGTCTCCAGATTTTCACACTAACTGCTAGGCTGTAAGCAAAAGTTTGTATTATAGACATCACACAATGGACGAGGGGACTAGGGGATCTAGTTACACAAATCAATGTTTCGAAAAGATAAAATTAGTAACAATTAAGTTAATAACTTAAAATAAAGGTCCCTTATAATGTAACTAATGCAATGACACAAGTACCTACATAACTAGTTTAAGAATTCTTATAATATATAGCGTCCTGTTTAAACGCTCGTCTGTTTTTCGGAAAGTTTTTCGCACAGTAATTTTTTTTGTGGCTGGCAATACTAAGTCTAACAATTTCACAAAAATATTGATAGAAATAAAGTAAATGCAAACCTATGAATATAGTGAATGCGTACCTATATTCTAGTAATTAATTTTGCCTGAATGTCCGCATTACAATAAAAACACCGTAGTGCCATGTTTCACCAATGAAGTTTAAATGCAATTTGCCATTAAAGTTAATCTTTATTTTATCTGTGTCAAGTACTTATTCATACGTCTCATAATACGTCAGAAATACTATTATTCGAATACAAACCCCCTAACGTTGTCTTAACAAACTTTTCATATTATTATCTTATAATTATTAAAATAAGTTGATTATATAAGTTTTATTAGTTGAAAAAAAGGTATAAAGTCTATAATATAGAAATATGTAACTGTAAGCACATCAAAAATAATTAAACAGCAAGTCCAATCTCTTTATTTGTGATGATTTAAAACGATATATTAGGAGCATAAAAATCCGACCACCTTCATTATAAAACGACGTTTGACAGGTGATCATGACGGAAATTATAAACATTACGGTGATTACAACGAACAGAGATTTTTCAAGGCAACGAAAGCGAAATTTATGATATCTTTGAACTCAGTAACTACTATTTATAACGATCAAACTATGATATTATACAATGTGCCTTGTACATGATTTACTTCAAGGAAAGCATTATACTGCAATATCATAAAAAAATGTATTTCTTTATACAAAAAATATTAATTCAATTTAACATTTATTGCCTACAGTTTCTAGTTTAGTTCTAGGTACTGCGGAGAAAAAATATGATTATTATATTTGCATTCAATAAACTAATTGAAGGCCTAGGGTAAAGTTGTTTTAGATATAGTTATATTTATCTTACTAGAATATGAAAGATTGCTTATGTAATTTGGTATTTATAATTTAGGTATGAAAAAAATGACATTCTATTGTAGGGAAATATGTGCATCAGAAACTAAGAAGCGCCATTTTAGCGCCCGTTAAAAATTAAGGTTAATTGAAATTTCAACTTACTTTATTGGTTTTTGAACATTTGTCTCTATATTTATTTTAACAGAAACTTGATAATTACATGATAACTTCGGCTTATTAGTAAAATAAATAAAGTAAAATAAAATACTACCATTTCTGTAGAACACTTTCGATTAATTAAAAAAAAAACTTATCATCCGCTACGGAGTTTAATTTTATGTTAAACACTACGCTATAGGATATTTTTAATATAAGTAAATATTTTTTTTTTTTATAATGACAAGTATGCCTGCTCCAAAAATCCACAGTTGAGGTTATAAAAACTTCCGTGATTTCCAACAGAAATATAAGATAACAGAATCAGGGCAAAAGATAGCGTTACCACACGCATTTTTAACTATTCGTTATACCTACAAATTGTTATCAGTATATACTAAATCGAAATCTATGTGTTAGACGTCTAACTGATAAAAGTTATATGCATAAACTTAAACAATTTATTTAGAACGATTAAGTAAAAGTGTCTTAACCTGGGAAATAAAACGAGAAAATTAAGATACAGATGGCGCTGAAGTCGAAATAAATAGTGTCTTTCTATACCTATATGTAGACGTGAATCATCAAACTGTACCCTTAGGGGGCGTCCATAAATTACGTGAGGTGTTTTTTTAAAATTTCTGCAGCTCCCTCCCCCCCTGGTGAGATGTCGTGAGATTTTATTCGACCCCCTCCCCCATCCCCGAATCTCACGTGAGATTTTTCAAAATGTGAGTTTCTTACGTAAACGCGTGGGATTGTTTTGTAAAAAGAAAAAAACGCTTAAAATTAAATCTTAAGCATGTACAATCTGGATTAAATAGACCAAAATAGTATATTATTTTTTTGTTTCAATCAGAAAAAAAATTGCGTGATATTTGCCGAGACCCCCCCTCTCTCCAACGTAAGATTAGATGAGATTTGACTCGAACCCCTCCCTCCCTTAAACACCTCACGTAATTTATGGACGCCCCCTTAATCACGGTACTTTAAAAAATGCCGAAACGTCGGAAAGTATGATACAAAAAATCCGACAGAATGAGTTAAATTATGGGTAGGTATGTAATGATCACGTCAACCTAAGAATTTACTTTGAAATGTAATGTTGCGATTCACTCACCAACAAGGAACATGTGAGTAGGTACGAATCTAATAAAGATGGTGACTACTGTGTCAAGTCAAGTGTAAGCTATTTATGGTTTACCCCAATACAGTTGCAGCCAATAATGCCTGTATTAAGTGACGTAAACCAATCACACGCTAAAAGTAATGTCACCTAATTAGGCACGATTCTTAAATTGTATTTCTCCATTGGTTACCGTATTCCGATATTAAGCAATAACCGCCTCGCATAAAAAACGTAAATTAATTTAAATAATCATATGTTTAAATTAAACGTTAAATTTAATCCTAGATTTAGCGTAGACATGTTTCTTAATAAGTCTTATTGATTTCAATATCTAAAGCCGAGTGTGATTGGCGTTACTAATTTCAAGTTCATTTCACATTCATATTCCTTTGAAGTAGAGTGCAGAGAAGCATTTTATTTCTTTTCATTAAGTAAAAAAAATTATAAATATAAAAATATAATGCCAAAATGAAGATAAAATCTCGGTTTTTTTTATAGCATTCCTACCTATTATAAAATTTAACAACTTTTAGAAAAATCAAGCCACTTTTCTCTACATTTTTCTTTTATAAAAAGCCTAATCAACTAATTCATGCTGTAAAGAAAAAAATCTTTCACTCTACATTGCCATTTAATAAAAGAAATATGCTCAACTATTATTACTCTCACTACATTTTTTAATATAGTTTCTAGCGTTGCTAATATCTACAGCAGGTGTGCGTTTATTTTCGCTCTAATCTGATTATAAAAAAGTCTACAGCTTCTTAAAAAAAGTAACGGGTGAAAGTACTTTGGGTATTTTCAAAAAGTTTTTTTGTTTATTTTAAAGAAACACAGCACTATTTTTTCGGTTTTAGTTCGATACCTTTGAATTTTTATTATATCAACCTAATTATGTATTTATCTTTATAATGTGCGTTTCTTATAGGAAACGCTTATTTCGTATTAAAGAAACTATTTTTGTTTTATTATATGTCTACATTTACTAGTAACCTTTAAGCATTTAATTTTTAATCTAACCGAAGTTCAATACATCGGCAATTAAAACCTTTTAAATAAGATGAATTTATGTTACCTAAATTCCACGCGAAAATAACTAGATTTGTTGATTAAAATAAACTACCTGTACATCTCAAACTGTTTAGATGTTCTAAATTCCTTCACATGCCTAAGTTTCATACAACTATTTTATTACTACTTCCAAACACAGCAACAAAAGGTACTCGTGAGCACTCACCTTTATTTTCGGGGTACAGTCAGCATAGAAAGCACTTGGTCCAATACCTAAACCAGAAACGAATATGACGTTTTTAGCAAAACCGCGTAAGTTTCCCAACGTCGTGTCACTTTCGTGCCGTTTCGAACCAGATCGTATCACGTTGTGGTTATTGTAACTCTAACTTCAACACTAGTATAAAGCGACATAACACAAAGTAGTCGGGTTTCAATACGCATTTCCCACTATCACCAATGCCCTAGCAAAAATACACAGTACACTAAACACGCGCAGAGCAAAACACCGAAATTAAAAACAAGTCAACATAGACCAATAAAAACAGGAATCAAAATCCCAAACGCACGTAGTGGCATTCCGGTGTACAATTAGAAGATTTTCGTCAACCGAACAAAAAGTTTTTTCGCCCAAACTTTTTTCGCCCGCGGCGCGTTTCGTAATAAGTACACTGACCAAGTCCTTACACTGAAATCGGCTCAAATCGCCCGAGTATTCCACACACCGTCGAGGAAGCAAACCGTGAACGAAATTTTTCACTTAAACCATTTAAAAGCACAAATTTTCCACGCGAAACAGCTTCTACTGCATTGTTATGCAACTGCGAATTCTGGTCGGCCGAATCGCGAAACGAAATTCGAATGCGTAAAGTTAGTTCGGAAAAACGGCCGGGAAATTTCTAACCTCAAACTTTCGAAGTGTCTGAACAAAGTTTGTGGGGTATCGATTCGGTGTTTTACTCTATAACGGTGTTGGCGGGTCACATGGTGAGTTGTCGATCACAGTTTTACGCGATCGAATTGGGGTGCGCGCGTGGTGTGAGCGTGGACATGACCGTTCGGGGCGACGTCTCGCGCGATACTGCCGCTAGTTGGCTAGAGGATGCTCCGAAACGCGCGGTTATCGGTCTACTACGGGCGTCTTGAGTTCCTCAAGAGCTCGTGCTAAGACTCCTTAACAATCCGCAAATTGCGCCCTTGCAACTACGGACCGACTGAATGACATAGCTTTGGTACTGGAGGTTCGCTCTAGTTCTTTTTTTATGTAGAGATACAGATTTAGAAAACTTTCGAAATTCGAAAAGTTATTACAACTTTTATACCCATTTCAAAGGCAACTTTTAAACTTAGGCATCGCCGTAGTTATAATAGAATTAAGTATAACAATACCAAAAAAAAATCGGTAGATAGGTTACTTTTAGTTCATATACATATACAGGGTCTGTCGTAATGAATGGATAACCCGTTACCTACAGTTGATCCGGATGTGAGGCTATAAGAAAATGGTGTCTTCTTGCCAGGGTTGTCAACCATAAGAAAATGGCGTAGACTTTTTAACTTTTTTATAAATTTCCCAATTTTTTTTATTTATTCTGCTGCCATTTCTTCAAATTTTGATGTATTTGTATAATTCTTTTAGTATTATACTGCTGAAGACGTGTATTATGTAATTTAAATACAATTTTAGGTGTTATTCACGTTGAACATTATCAAAATACTCATTTTAAGAAAAATATTTCCAATTTTTTTTCTTTATGTCAACTTTTGATCATCTCCTGTGGAAAAAAAAAGTATGACGTTATAGCTGCCCATGATCTCAATAAATTGTCTAGTATGTGTAGATTCTAAAAAGGTATAACGATGTGTACTTTACAAGCAACATTAAGTTACAGGAGCGAGAACACTAATCAAGGTCGGAATTTTTATTTTTCATGTTATGTTATAAATGGTTGTAAAACTTCGTCATAATGATTTTATTCTATCAAGATACTTTGCACAAACACTATCGGGCCACTAATAGGATATTCAGAAGAAAACCCGGTTGTTTTTGGGAAAAAAATAACTTTACTCCACGATAATAATGTAATGAAAATGTACAAATGAAAATTGTTGTGCTCTAATAGTTACATGCGACAAACATGTTGCGACAAGTTTATTCGAAATTGAAACGGATTTTAAAAATCGAACAAAGACCGCATTACAAAGAAAAGGGTACTCATCACATCAGTGTGATTTTGACCATCGCATGTCCTTTTGTTCACATTAGCCCCGATTCTGAAAACACTCTCTAAACTAAACTAAAACTATCGCTGTCGCTTACACATCAATAAGACAGAGACAGGTAATCATTTTAGTCCTGTCAAACTAAAATGTACGTGCAATATGACACGGCGAAGGCAATTTTAGGCTAGTCCTCAGCGCATTTCATTCAATTTCACAATGATGTGGACTAAATTTAATGAGACCAATGTACCTGTCTTGTTCTAATACGAAGCATGAGAAAGTGACAGCGATATTTTTAATTTAGTTTTAGAGAGTGTTTTGAGAATCGGGGCCACTATTTTCGTCAATTTGTTACTGCTTTCTAATATTTGACTATGATTTTCCTTGTGATTTGGACTTGATAACGTAGTGATACTGATGACTTTGCTCACATTTACGGACATTGTGTTGTGCTATCGATTGAACTTGTTGATTTGGAAAAGTTTTTGTGTAGTTTGTGTATCATGCCGCAACAGTACACGCCGGCCGAATACGCGAACATGCATTACATTTACGGTGTACGTAATGGCAGCACCAATAGAGCTGCTAGTGTTTATCGTGTAAGATATCCAAATGTGCGACATCCTGATTACCGTGTGTTCATTAGAGTGCACAATGCATTTATGGAAGGACGATTTCCTTCTAATTTTTTTCACTTTTCTTTGTAATGCGGTCTTTGTTCGATTTTTAAAATCCGTTTCAATTTCGAATAAACTTGTCGCAACATGTTTGTCGCATGTAACTATTAGAGCACAACAATTTTCATTTGTACATTTTCATTACATTATTATCGTGGAGTAAAGTTATTTTTTTCCCAAAAACAACCGGGTTTTCTTCTGAATATCCTATTAGTGGCCCGATAGTGTTTGTGCAAAGTATCTTGATAGAATAAAATCATTATGACGAAGTTTTACAACCATTTATAACATAACATGAAAAATAAAAATTCCGACCTTGATTAGTGTTCTCGCTCCTGTAACTTAATGTTGCTTGTAAAGTACACATCGTTATACCTTTTTAGAATCTACACATACTAGACAATTTATTGAGATCATGGGCAGCTATAACGTCATACTTTTTTTTTCCACAGGAGATGATCAAAAGTTGACATAAAGAAAAAAAATTGGAAATATTTTTCTTAAAATGAGTATTTTGATAATGTTCAACGTGAATAACACCTAAAATTGTATTTAAATTACATAATACGCGTCTTCAGCAGTATAATACTAAAAGAATTATACAAATACATCAAAATTTGAAGAAATGGCAGCAGAATAAATAAAAAAAATTGGGAAATTTATAAAAAAGTTTAAAAGTCTACGCCATTTTCTTATGGTTGACAACCCTGGCAAGAAGACACCATTTTCTTATAGCCTCACATCCGGATCAACTGTAGGTAACGGGTTATCCATTCATTACGACAGACCCTGTAGAGAGGTCTATCTTTCTTAAATTATGCTCTCTTTTTATCAATGAATATCTTTCTTATGCTCTCTTTTTTATCAATGAATAAGTAGTTCACTTTAATTCCGGAAAAAGGCCTGTGCTAAACTAGTAGGACGTATATAATGCTGATATTATAATTAATTATATTCGTATCATGTACAGTTTTTTACATCACGTAAAATTATTTTTTGCCTAAAAGAAAGAAATAGCATCTTTGGAGGCACGTGGCCATCGCACTATGTCCATTACATGTAATGTCGTAAAAAATCTTACCTGCTAAATTATATTATTTCTAAGGAGTAGGTTACCCACTTTGACTTTGTTGAGTGCTTATAATCAAAGCTCAGAGTATCTAAAGTTTGGTGTTTCCAAGCTAAACTTTAGATTTTTACCAGCGTCAATCTGTGTGCGGTGTGATGCGCGGTTTTGCGCATCGTGGGGGGTCTTATTAGTAAAATCAAAATTGCATACATTTTTCATCCCATTATTTAGATTTAGCGATAGATCAAAGCAATGTATTCAGAAGGGATGTGCATGATTGCTTAACTAACTGTATGGTTGAATAGACTTCCACTTGGTATGTCAGATACTCTCCCTGTTGTTTAAAATATATGTCTTATAAAATAGGTAATTAACTAAAATGAGTTCATTGAATAATCGTTTAATAATTTAAAAGATTTGTATTTAATCATATCTTAAAAATTAGGTTTTTAAAGAAGATTTTGTTACTCGCTTATTTAAAAGATACTTGAAGAAACTTTTTTTTTTGATGACGCATGAAAATGCTTACGCAAACCCGCTCCACCAGGGAAAGGGGGCGGGTTATGTCAGGTTTGCCCAGGCTGAAAATCCTTCAGACCGTCGTAATAATGGGACGCGGGATGGCTTAGAAGGCATAGACGCCGCGAGTCTGCCGACCGCGACGGCTGGCCGCAGAAGCAACCACCACAAGAGTGCCGAGAGTTTTTCCGCCAGCTTTTTCTCTCGGTCTACTACGGCCACTGCTGATGAATGTAGGGGTGTCCCGTGACATCTTTTTTTATTTTTTATTTTATGCTTTTGACAATGTATAAGAGATTAGTTTTTAATCAATAAAGTATCAATCAAGTAATTTCATTTCATTTTCATTTCATTTCATTTCACAAGTGTGAAGGCGCGCTGGGACACACCGCGGCGCAACTCCTCCCGCACGTTCCCTAGGTTACTCACCGACTTAGCCCTGTGTCGGCAGCCTGGGAACACCCCCACAACAAGCCCAGGGTCTTTTCCCTCCGCCGCCGACCCCGGACCCTCACCGGCTGAAGTCGCCGAAAGGCCACTGCGGGGACAGCGGCGCGCCACCAAGTCTGCCCTAGGCCGAAGACAGGGTTCCCCAATCCACCTCCAAACCAACCGTGAAGGATCGGATGCCGCAGCTGCCACACCGCACCACCCGACCCTCCACGATTTCCCCACCGGGCGCTCAACAGAACGGGGCCAAAGGCCCTGCTGGAGCCTCCCCTCTTGGGGTGCATCGACGGACTGGGCCGAGCCTTACGCCCAGCTGGAGCAGGGATTCCGCCATTCCGCAACATTGAACCTTAGAAAGGAACACGATTACGGGACGCACCGGGCCGAACACCCTTGCTTGACCTGTGGAACACAAGTATTTCAGAGAGCAGGAAAGAAGAAGGCCGCACGAGGAGGTATTCCACGTGCACCCCATACTTAGAAGAAACTAGTGTTGCTCTATTTCAGTACTAGAAGGTAAGGACCTACTAGTATTAACAGTAACAGAGTAAAACTGACATAAGTTTAGATTTGTAAGTAGGTTATTGCTAGGTCAATGGTAACTATTTTATTATAATAGACACTGGATGAAGTGACCTGCACAATATTACTTACCCAAGGCGGTCCCACGGTGTGCAAAATATCGAACCGCACCACACACAGTCAGTGCTTAAAATTGGCTCTTGTTTAGGTTCTAAAATCTGATTTTCGGTACTTTGTGCTTCAAATCGCGCACCAGTACATTAAAAAAAAGTATTCACCTGATTATTTTGCTGTATTATTTTAAAGTAAAACTTTGGTTCTTCTAATGTACAGAAGCGGACAGAGAAAACAATACAGGCAACTAACGCCATCTTGGTTAAAGTAACGCGATTACAACGACATCCATCTAATACATCAATACTTCGTAACAAACATTGATCAGAAACAAACTTATTATTCACCGATTTAAAATTTAAATAAAAAAAAAGATTTAGCTTTTAAAGCTATCTTTGTTTTTATTTTTCACAATTCTACGTAATATTTACCATTAGGTATGACTTATAGTCTTTATCGGCAAAGTTGCATTAAGCATGGTATTTAATACTTAGGTTTTTTTATACAATTAAGGCCCAATTGCAGGGAACGTTTTAACCTCGGGTAAGCTTCGGGTTAGCTTACTCAGGTTTAAATGGCGCCACCATCGATTGTAACTACTTCTTATTACAATCGATGGTGGCGCCATTGAAATCGGAGTTAGCTAACCCGAGGTTAAAACGTTCCCTGCAATTGGACGTCGTTAATTGAGAAGGATCCAATCCACAACAACCTAGTTATACAATTTTTTAGTTCAAAATGTAATTCTTCTTTTATTTTTAACTTAAGCCCATAAACTTTAATCATTAATCATTAAAGTTTATGCGCTAAAGTTAAAAATTAAATAATCATTTAATTTATTCATCATTGATATGTAACATATAGGTACTTAATGAACGTCAATGTTACAAACTTCGACTTTACATAACCGTAGACCGAGAGAAAAAAGCCGGCGGAAAAAAACTCCCAGCACTCTTTTTGGAAATTATACACGAATTTAAAACGCGTACATTCAGTGAACATATAAATTATTTTCTCGTACTTGCCCGCTCAACACTATAAAGGTTTAGGAACTTTATGTGGTAAAATATTACTAGCGCCATCTATCAGTATTAAAGTGACTAATACTAGAAAAGTTTTCATATTTTTTTGTTTTGCTACTACAAATTTTTCAATTTACTATATTTTATTAAATGTAAATTAGACATGTCCTATCTATGGGGTACCAGTAGTGAAATAGTACCTACAAAACTACACATTTACTTTTTTTTCAGACTATCTGCCTGATGCTAAATCTTGTGATAATAGATCAATCAACGGAAGTGTTATAATATGAATCATTAAATTGATTGCGAGGTTAATGGGGAATTATAAAACGGGCGAATAAAAATTAAATAACGACTGATGATGACATACTGTTTTAATAACTTGAGCGGCATTCATTTGAGTAAGCGATAAATTTACTAAACTAAACACGAATATTGATTGATAATAATATCCAGAACGAGTAAATAAAAAAAAAGGTTTTAATTAATCCATTTCAGATATTAAAATACTATCCGTTCAACTACATTACTGATGCCCGGGATACACGAGGCTAGTTATTCAAGCTAGGATCGCAAGCTAGTGTCAGTAAGCTAGTAAACTAGTACTTCTGGCTTCGTGTAGACAAAACTAGCTTCATTTATAAGCTAGTAAACTAGTAAGCTAGTTGACAAGCCAGGACAGTTTTAAATAGGATGGAGTTCTATTTTTTAGGCTAGTAGCGCCCCCCACCACTGATTTTACTGTACTAATCAGAGCTTTTTATACCCTGCTCATTATAGTATTTTTTAAAGTGGTTTTAGTATTCGTAACACTTCATTAGGGATAAAATAAATAAAAAAATAGTTCTCAAATATGTAATAAAATGCAGGACGCAATGTTTACACTTAAACAAATATTTAAGTCTATCAAATATTATGAAGTTTCTCATATTGTATTTTAAGTAACTCAAAATAATGTTTGTAAGTTGCTATTCCGTTGATTTCCCTTCACTCGCAGTCAGTCGCTCACTTAGTAATAGGGGATATTCATGTTTTTTTTTCTTGCCTTAAATTAATAGTTTACAACATTATATCATAGAAAAAAATATTTAAAATCTTCAAAATAGTCAAGATATTTTTAAAAACGAAATTTAAATCATTGAAAAAATTTGAGCAGTTGAAACGCCGCCATTTTGCGCGCGCTTTGCGTGACGTCACACGACACGTCCAGTGGGACTTTACTATGAACTTTTCAGTTATTTCATACATATTTACAGTTTTAATAGCTTTAAAACCATGGAAGAAGCCAAAAAATTATCTTATAAGTATTGCATAGTACCGGAGTGCACAAATACTATTCGAAAAACACCCGAGAAAGTGTTTTTTTCGTATTTCAAGTGATCGAAAATACGAAGACGGTGGTGTAAGGTGATGAGAAGGGATAATATATCTCCTAAATCTTGTTCATATTGTTGTGAAGATCATTTTAACGTAAGTATACTTTATTTATATACAGCTTAATGTGAATTACTAAAAAGTACCTAAGTTTTGCATTAGCTATTTAACATTAGAAAATTCGGTATAAAATTAACCTACCCTATAAGAAATCAGTAGCTATAACTATCTATTAAAATTTTATTTTTTATGGTTGTTTATTTATTCCAGGTAAAGGAAGATACAGAAAATTATATTGAATACAATTTAATATAAGAGCAAGGAGAAAAATGTAGGTACTCTACGGTTGAAGAAAGGAGTTTTGCCTCATATATTTTTGTGTCAATATGTAAATGTTTTGGTGTATTTTAATTGAACTGCTGTGTGCATTTATGAATAAAAAAATCTATATTATGGTCTTAAATATACTATGAAACATCCTCTGATCTCTGCGCTCGTATAATCGGGTTTTGATGCAAAATTATATGCTATCATAAATGCACCTGTTCTCGGTAGATTGTCCTAATGTGCTATGACAGAACCAGCTTTAGTCATCGTCAAAGATTCACTACCAATCTAAACTAAACTTCATTACAATCAGCTCAAGAATATAGATTAAAATTATTTATTTTTTCACAAAAATTTGTAAAACAGTATAAGTTTCGACGCTGATGAATGCAATGTCGTGTCGTGCGTTTTGGAAGTTTGAATTTCGCTCCCTTATTTTGCACTTTTTAAATATTATTTTAGGGGTTTAAATAATAAATAAATTAAAAAAAAACTTTTGCATTATAATATAACGATAATAAGTATTCAAGAAAAAAATATTTTAGGCCATTTAAAATTTTATGCATATCCCCTATTCAATAACCCAAATTAATTATTTTTGACACTTAAAACTTTTATTTACAGTCACTCGTTTAAATACTACCCCCACAGATCACCCCCTAATAGATTCCGCATTAGAGGCGACGACCTATGTTTCGCCACTATGCGATTTAAATCATAGTGCAAGCCACGCCTACATTTTTTGATTTAGTCATGACCAACCGTCAGACACGTACGCATCCGTGTCACTGCGTATTTGTGCATCGAAAAACAGTTTTCGTGGAGTTCAACTTGCGTTGGTTTATTTATTGTAAACAAACAAAGGATATCTCTTTCTGTCAGTACAAATATGTATACGGTCATCTCATTTTCTTAAAGACGCACGAATTTACCCGAGTAATATTAGAGTTTGAAAGTTGTACATCAACGCTGTCGATTTATCGATATTTTTCGTAAAAAGAGGTTGCTTAACTTTTTAAACTACATATCGTGTAGCACCCTCTAATTAGGTAAAACATATTTACTTTGAATCTAACATTTATAAATAAGAAAGGAAACCCACGCAAACTTGAGCCAAAAATTAGTAGTGCGAAATTTTTTTTTGTTGGTCGGTACTTTTCTAATTTGGGCTCAACATTAATAGTCTCATTTATTATAATAGAAAAAATTGAAGGCCAATCAACCAGGTAAATGTAAATCTGTCGATATTTTTATTAAACGATATTTATAATTTATCGATACTTTTATCGAATACTTACATCACTATTTCATCACTATTTGACGGGTGCATCTTCGAACGTTTTTGAACTAGCTAATCAGATGTCATTACTTCTTCCCCCGCACTTCAACTTTTGGTGACCCTGATGCAACGCAAATGTACGAACATGCGGAATCTATTAGGGGGTGATCTGTGACTACCCCTTGTTAATTAAATCGAATTGTAAGTATCAAAAATATTGTCGTTAAATTGAATCAAAGTAGATATGTTGGCTGGTTCATTTTTAAAAATACTTAACGTTTTGTTTACTATATAAAAGAAATAACATTTCAATAACTCTAATTTAACTAGGTATATTAAATTAAACTTAGGTTTAAAATGCGATATCGATTAATCGATAAAAAATATCGATACATTGACATATCGATTCCTTTTCAACAAACCTAGTCCGTTATTTGTTAGCCTGTCAATGTCATATGTTGGCGTTGTGCCTGTACACTGTACGCGCGTTTACAGATTTTTTTTTAGTATAATCTAATAAATCATAACTATAACTGTGCACTGCTCATGTTTTTTATGAACTTTACACGTAAGACTGTTTTTTCTATACCTCGTTATTTTGTAAGAATTCGTGAACTTGCTGTTGTTTCGCCAAGACAATTTTACACCATGCAGGTTAGGTTTGTAATATCGATCAATTCTTTGTTTTTGTTGCTTTCGGCCTATTTGTATCCGGTTAAATTTCAATCTTAATTACAGCTTTATATCTATACTTTACTGAAAACTGTATTAAATACATTAAATATAAAAAAGATATTATTTTATAGATCGGAACGCATGATGGGGTCTTCCACTGTGACGAAGTGCTGGCTTGTTTCATGCTTAAGCTTCTTCCCGAGTATAAAGATGCTACTATTGTTCGAACGCGGGAAACTGAGAAACTCAAGCAGTGCTCCATAGTAGTTGATGTGGGAGCGGAGTTTGATCATGACAAGAAGCGGTATGACCACCACCAACGTGAATTTACTGAAACACTCAGCTCGTTAAAACCTGAACTTGGAAATAAATACAACATTAAGTAAGTAAAACTGTTGTTATTATTATTTATGTTGTTTATTCATGATTGCTGTCAGATATTTAGGCACAGTTTTAAGTACTATGTGCAAGGATAAGCTTACAGCTTATGTTACATGTTATGTTATTTGTCTGTTTTTAGTCAAATTCTGTTAGTAAATTGACACTATCATCACTTACTAATATTTTTCTTAATACTTTCATAAACATTTGTCTCCAATTATATTTTTTAACTCTTTCAGTAGTTTAAAGACAGTGTTGGAAAGCAAATTTTGTTAACTGTTATACAGTATATTTACTGTGATCCATTTAATAGAACAGGGTAGACCAAGTACATTGTTATTAAGACAGTTTCCTTAAACTGCATCTGCTGCAGGAGTATATAACCATCCATCCAACCATCAACTGCCTCGTTGTTCTATCCAATTATTTTAGACTCTACAAAATTTATTAAATTATTATAAACATCTTTTCAGACTGAGCTCAGCGGGACTAGTCTACACATACTATGGAGAAAAAGTTATACAAGCCCTAGCACCGAAAGACCATCCACTATCACCACAAGATCTTAAAACTATTTATAAAAAAGTATATGAAGTATTTATTGAAGAAATCGATGCTATTGACAATGGTGTTCCCATGACTGATGAGGAACCAAAGTACAAAATCAGAACACATCTGAGTGCTAGAGTTGGCCGACTTAATCCAGAATGGAATTCAAAGCAAGAGATAAATATAGATGATATATTCAAAAAGGCTATGGCATTAGTTAGTGAAGAATTTGTGTATATTGTCAATTACTTTATATCTGTGTGGCTGCCTGCTAGGGACTATGTAAAGAATGCCTTGGAAGGAAGATTTGAGATACATCCTTCGGGTAAAATTGTACTTTTTACCGAAAGGTTTCCATGGAAAGAGCACTTGTTTGATTTAGAAGAAGAAATGGGGATTGCAAATGAAATCCATTATGTCTTGTTTAATGATAAACCTAATTCATGGCGGGTTCAAGCTGTCCCAGAAAAACCTACAAGTTTCATTACAAGGTATGTACTGCATGTTATTGTGAATTGTTAAACTGTTAAATCTTTTTTTTTAATACTAGGGTCTCCACCCTGCAGATTCACCTGCAGCAAAATTTCTGAAAATCCTTCTTAGTGCTTACTTACATCACAGAGAAACTCTTTTGCCCAATTTCATGGCCCTAACTTTATAATTTACCCTTGATGATGATGAATCTGTCAGTCGGAAATGACTTGTTATTTTATGAGTATAGATTTAAATTATGTAAAGCATTACATACAAAATCTTAAGATTATACAACTATATGTTATAAGGTCTTCCTTTTATATTCACCTCTAAAGTGACTTATTATATTTAGATACAAAATTTGTAATGGGTTGTTTATCTGCATATTTACAATTTGCAAAACCAACACTTAATTTGACATGCTTCCTTATGGTGTAAATCAATTCAGTGGTAAAGTATAATGAACTATCTACATAATGTATATAATTTTTAAATACTCACCTATTTTATTACAAATTGATCACAATTACTTAAAGAACTTTCTAAATAAACTTTTTTCTAATTGATTTCATCTTAAAAATACCTTGAGCTTAATACAAACACAACATACAATAATGGATGGACTAATAATACACTGTTGATATGATTTATATCAATTTAAAATCAATTTATAACATAAGCCAATGTTGAACACTAATAAAAAGGGTAAGTGATAAAAAAAGGTAAAATTTAATAATATTTTTCATCTGTTTCTTTTTCAGAAAACCTCTGCACAAGAATTGGTGGGGTGTTCGGGATGAATTGCTGAGTGACGCCGCTGGTATCGAAGGCTGTGTGTTTTGCCACAGCACCGGGTTCATCGGTGGAAATAAAACAAAGGAAGGTGCCTTAAAAATGGCAATTGCTAGCTTGGAAGCTTAGCTCATGTAATTTTAAAATAAATTTTGAAATGTGAAGTCATGTTGTAGTTAATTTACCAAATTTTACTGAAATTTTGTATATTTTCTTATCATAACAAAGCAAAGTTTCTCTCTATATCACGAAATGGATTTTAATAAGGATTTCACTAAGTTTTTCTTTTCTTTTAAGTAAGTTATTTTATCGAGATTTGTGTGTAAATGTAGATAACATTCAGGAAGTTTTTTTCAGTTAGCTAAAATTCAATGTCTGTGAATGGCTAGTATCATATAATTCTTAAGTCAAACATGGTGAGATATTCAAGGGTAGTTGTCAAATTTTTGCCGTTTTTGTTTTTGGGTAGTTTTGTCTTTATTTATTTCCAATGTCAAGGTGTGAATGCTTACTCTTTTTGTATGTTTAAACAAGTTTTTGTCCAGTGAGGAATAAATTGTTCATAGTTTGGAAAACTATGTTACCTGTTGATAGAAGAAGTTTGGAAAACGTTTGTCGTTGAATTTGAATTTTTAAAAGAAGTTTGTCGTTGTTTTTGAATTTTTTGTTTAATATTACTTAATTTACGTGTTTGCTTGTTTTCAAGGCTACTAATACCTATAACTGACAAATACTAAGATTATTACTCTGTCGCCTATTTGAAACTACGCAGAAGATCAACATTGCCATACAAATGCTTCAAATTTAAAAAATGCGCAATGCCAGATTTGAAGTGTTTCTATGAAAAAGTAACAATTTTGATCTTCCCTGTGACTAGGTTTCGAACTTCGCAATAGAAAAGTAAACAGGAATGCCAAGAAACTTATTCAAATCTGTGCTATTATGAATTTGAATTAGTTTTTTGATAATCAATGGCTTTGAAAGGTTTTTTCTGTGTAGCATATCAGTCCGTCACAATTTGGTTCCTTATTTCCTATTCCAAACTATACGGCTTCACTAAGAGATAAAATAGCTGAGTAGTTAGAGGAATGTGGCACTGAGACGTCATTATTTGCCAACTGGTGGTGGATCACTATCAAACTGGGCCTGTTCAGGTTACTCTTCATCAAATCAAATCAAACGTTTATTGCTTCAATATGGGTAATTACAGATGTCAAATGAAATTAAATTACAGGAACACCATATTCAACCTATACAAGTCATGCAATATGTCAGTTAAATGAAAATAAGTAGGTAAGGTCAAAGCGGGGAAGACCGGCATATATTTCGAAAAGTATAATTACCTTCACTTTATTTCCTTAAATTACAGGTATTTAGTAAGTTATAATATCGAGAAATATTAAGCAATGCACGAAGTACTTAGAAAAGCTTTGCAAATATTATTATTAAAAAACTGTATTACAAAATAAGCGATTTTTTAAAATTAGGCGGGTAGACGGAGTTCCCCCACATTTCGAGGCAAGTCCGTCTACATACAATATTGTCATTAAGTAGGAACCTATACACATTTGCTGGGTTTGATAAGTTATTACAAAAGGAGGCAACTCTATTTGTACTTTAGAGTGTTGAAAATAAGGTCTAGTTTAGAGTTCATAAAAAAGAAAAACTTTCAGGGGCAAGCCCGGCATAGGTTAGAGTTCTGGAGTTGTAAACTTTTTTTTCGATGTCTTATAATATTTATTTTTTGTGACCACGAATCTGTAGACCGTAATTTTGTTATTAAAATTGTAGGTGTAGTTATTTGTATAACTAGATTTTATGATATTTGGGAAAAAGTAGCTAATTAGTGTGTTTGGATAAGCTAGCATTCTGGGAAGGCGTTATAAAATTTACGTACAAAAATAAAATTTGAAAGGTAAGTACTTACTTAAATGAAATCTTTATTTTTAAGAGTACCAAAAATATTACTTATCTATACCTACATATAATAAAACATATGAGTACCTATCAAAAATAGTCAAAAAAGTTTTAGGTAAAAAATATGGCATACAGTACCTACTAATTTTAAAGTTACACAGTCTTTATAAAAACAATTTAAGAGTGAATGAGATTAAATAACAGATAGATAACAGTATTACTTAAATAAAATTATTGACTTAAAACTTAACTTAACTAAACAGCATATCAATTAAAACTTAACATCCTTAGTTTTTAAATCTTATAATGGCACAAGTTGTTTATGCATATAAACACAGTCTTTGGTTTTTTGGGCCTCTAAACTAATGCAATGAATATAGGTATACTTAGATGTTTTATATTTTAGAATATAAAAATATTTTTTTCTGGTTTAAACATTATAACAGTATAATACCTATTTCTGATTAGAGAGTTTTGAGATCAACGTTATAATAGTATCTACAAGGGACGAGGTATAGGCTAAATTATCAATATATTTAGTAACAATAAAACAATTGTAAGCATCTATCTACCAACTAGTTGTACATGAAATAGTCACGTTATAAAAAATATAAATACCTATTACTGTAAGTTAAAACCTTCAAAATAACTTTCGAAATATACATGTCCTCGGCGTTCAATAAATGGCTTTGGCAAAAAACTGACGATATCTTCTAAATGTCGTAGTTCAGATATATCATCTGCAATCGGGAATGTAAAAGCAACGCCTTTATCACGTTTTTTTGATTTTCGTACATATTTCACTATAGGAATGCTTCCCTTAACTGCTGTGACGACACCTACGTAGTGTTTTACCGTCTTTTTAGTATTGAATTGAACTAACAACCAGTCTCCAACTTTGATAGGCTTGCGATTGGGAAAATCTTCATCATAACGAATGTCGATTAGTTCGCTGGCTAGCAATTTGTCGTCTCTTTGGGGAAATGAGTCATCTTCGAACTCAAGTTCATCTGAATATTCACTTTCGTCGTCTAGTACAAGACTTATGTCACTTTCTTCGTCTGTAGATTCTCTTTTAGATTTTGCTTTAATACTTTTAGTCTTACTTTTAGTCTTTAGTTTGGTCTTGTCTTTGGTTTTCTTTATATATCTTTCTTTTCCCTTTTCTGCGGTTTTATCATTACTATCACGGTTTGTAATTTCGTCTGAAGAAACTTGCCCTTTTTTTAATTTAACTCTCGAATTTTCAGTTTTAACTTGAACTCTTTTTATGGGTTTCTCATTTTCTGTTTTGGTTATCACCTGTTCTTTCTTATTTTTTGTTGTTATTTCTATTTTTCGGCTTACCACGTCATTGTGGGTAATTACCTCGGCTCCCGTTGCTATTTTTCGCCGCTTTTGTTTAGTGTTTTCTCCTTTTTTTAGTTTTAGAATCATTTCTTCAATGCTCAGTAACCTGTCTTCCAAAATGCGTATTTTAGGGGTAGATGTCGAAGTGTTTGCATTACATGATGATGCGGAGTCCAGAAATGAATAATCAAGCGATAAATTCTTTTCTCCTGTTTTGAGTACATCAGTAGTATGATTGTTTAATGCAAATATTTCCTTCTTGGCAAGAACCGAAACATTAGGCGCCAGGATAGTATTGACAGATTTAAGAGTCAATGACACTAAAGATTCAGGTTTATTTGTTTACATATCAAGACAGAGATGGTTTTGTACGCAATTAGAGGTTGAATCCACTTCGAGATTGTCTGTAGTCCTTTGAGGATTGTTAAATTCTTTCCAACGCTTAAGCTGCATAGGATCAAAATTTTCTTCTGCTATCTCATTACGATTAACTGGGTACATCCCTGTTCGCCTGAAACCATTACGTAAAACTTGTGCATCTATTTGTGACCATACAACGCCTATCAGTCGTGAAAATTCTCTCTTTGGTAAACCGTCACCGACATTTTTTCTTTGCCATTTCACAAGTAACGGGCCCCAATGACTTTTGAAAGACTTCATGACTGCAACATCTAGAGGCTGCAAGACGTGAGTTGTGTGGGGAGGTAATTTCAATAATGTCACATTTTCTTTGCGCGCTTCTTGAATCAAATTGAGACCAACATGCGTAGAATGTCCATCGAAAATCAGCAAGACAGGCCGCTGGTAACCAATGGCAGGTAAGAAAGTCTTTTTAAAAAAAATTTCGAACACCTCCGTCTCCATCCACCCATTTTTTGTGGCAGCATAACTTGTATCTGGATAAGCATCTGGCGAGGTCCAGGAATCCCACATACTCTTTCCCTTGAAAATAATTAAAGGTGGTAGTTTTTCTCCTATTGCATTGCAGCCAAGCAGCACAGTCGTATTCTCTTTGCCAGATGAAGAAATTATCCTATTGGATGCGTGATCTTCATACCCACAACTTTCGTTTTCTCTGGATCCTCCGAAAAACTAGTTTCGTCTACATTCCACACTGCAGATGGATTTCCTCTTAAATTCAACTCATCGAGTGTTTTTTCGAGCAAGTCAAAATAGGGGTATATGATGAAAGGGTCCACAGCTGTTTTTCGGGCAAGTTCGACCCCTTGTGTTTTTTTAAAGATAAATTATGGCGTTTTTTAAACGCCAAAAACCAAGCCACCCCGGGAACGCCGTTTTTAAATGGGGTCGTTAACTGGTTGCTGTCCACATAGTCACCAACTAACTCTAAAACTTCTATTCGGCTGAGGCCAAAGCCGTACTTCTCCATTAAATGCAAGCATTGAGCCAGCTTCTCTTCTATTTCTATAGAAAGAGTAGTACTTCTGCCGAGGGTATTAGATTTGAATCTTTTTTCATGAACGTGGTCCATTATAGTCATGCGAGGGATGTTGTATGTTTTTGAAGCGGCGTATCCACTCAGTCTCCCTGTCTGGACAGCTCGCACAGCTTCCCTAAGTTTCTCTTTGGGATAACTTGCTTTGTCAGTTTTTCGTTTATAATTTCTGACCATTGTAGAAATTGTAGAAAACCTGAAAAAATAATCACCATGGAGAAATATATCAGAATCCAAAAAAGGACTCCCCTTCAGAAAATGATTTTGGTTTTGGTTAGTTAAATATGCATTTGAATTAGGAAACATTAAAAAAAAATTGAATAGAAATGTCTACGAGTTTTGCAATTTATTAGTTCAGAAGACGTAATTAGTATTAACTTAAAATACAAGTTTGAATTTTAGAATAAAAATGTTTGCTACTTCTGATCTGAGGCAAGACCGGCATATGACGGACTTCCCCAATTATATATTTTGAGGTTAGATAATTTTACACGCTAATAATTTAGTAACTGAGAGAATAACTGATAATCTACGTAATGTTTAGGCTGCAGAGTAGAAATATACAATCGACTCACCTATATTTTTCATTGAAATCCTTCTTGTTTCACAGAAAATTTTAAAATCTTACGACATGTTACACTCTGTGTGAAATTAAAACTTTACTAAATTTTTAAAATGGCGGTGACATAAGTTCGTGTAAAGCTAGCGACATCTACCTTGGATGGATAGAAGTATTGTCAAATAATGTTTTACAGACTGTTTTATTTATTCAGCCACTAAGCAAGATATAGCTTTTTATGACACTTTTTGGACTTGCCCCTTAGACGGACTTCCCCGCGCTGACCTTATGTCAAATATAATCAATTTAAAAAAAACGTCAGGTCTTACGGAATATAGCTAAATATGATTATGATAAAATTTTTGGAAATCAGTTAAAAATTCTGACACGCTGTAGTAGCATTTTGCAACAAAAAGTCTCTTAACCCTTTTTTGAATGCATCTGTTTATTGTATACCCTGGATATCACTAGGTCATGCATTGTACAGGGTGGGCCAGTGATTAGTTAACATTTTAAAAAATTACAGATAAAAAACAGTAAGACTTATTTAAAAAAATATTTATTTACGAGATCGCTAAAAGTGTGGAAATTACTTCTTAAAAATAATATCGCTTAAATGATGACCATCGCGACTTCGACATTCTTCTAAACGAGAACGGAAATTTGCCAATACTCTTCTGCATAAAGACCGTGAGATTGCTGACATTTCTTCTCTAATCTTTGCTTTTAATTCAAGCAGTGTCTTTGGCTTATGGATGTACACACGATGCTTCAGATATCCCCATAAAAAGAAATCTGCTGGCGATAAATCAGGGCTCCTAGGTGGCCACGGGATATCGCCTCTCCGGGAAAACAGCTTTTCCGGGAACATCTCTTTAACGACCGGCAGGGACTCATTAGAGGTGTGGCAAGTGGCTCCGTCTTGCTGGAACCACGTTCTCTGATTGTAACCAGCAAATTCCTGTAGCTGCGGGTATAGAAACACTCGTAACATTTTAACATACTCAGTAGAGTTGACAGTGATCGTACGGCCGTAAGAATCCTCAAAGAAATAAGGACCAATGATTCCTTTAGATGACATTGCTGCCCATACAGTCACTTTAGGTGAATGAAGGGGCCTTTCATGCTTAGTTTGAGTGAGTCCCATCTGGCCCGGTGACCTGGCCCGGCGCCGGGCCATATGGGAGAAAAAAGTTTCAACTGGCCCGGTGATATTGTTAACGGGCCAGATGACACAAATAAAGTGCCATCGTCCCCGGTAAGGGGAGAAAAGGAGTTGCGCCTCGTAATTTGTAAAATAATAAGTTGGTACAAGCTTCTATGAAAGGGATTGAACTTAGAAATCAAACTGCATAGTTAGTATATAATAATTTGTTTTTATTGTGAATGATGCAATATCAAGTTTTGTTATAATTCTTAAACTGAAAAAGACTTCGTATAAGTATATATATTTTTTTTAATAAGAGCATAATAACAGTATTTTTATAATAATAACAATCAACGAAGCCTAAATGCTATGAATCAAAGAAAATTATTAATAAGTACTTTTTATAACATACAAATAGCCTACAATATTATTTTTATCAACAATCAACAATATACCTAAATAATGGGCTCTACCAAAATCAGAAAAATAAAAAAACGAGTTAGCCTCTTTATCGACCATACTACAATATTATTTTACCTAGTACGTCAGTACCTATCTATATCACTAATGTTAATAATCACAGATTGTAGTCGAGTATAATCATATTAATAATTAAAAAACTTTCTTTTAAAATCACAGCTTCGGACATTGATAAGTCTTTTAAATAAAAACGATATTTTCAGAATTCTCTATCGCATTTTTTCTAAAAAATGACCGACGGTTATTTGACCGGTCACTAGCTCCATGGTTGCCTCCTGAATAAAGTTTTCTCGAAGCATGGCCTCCTTTGAATGGCGTCGGGTACTTGGTATCTTATTTTCAATTTGTATTGATCTTGTTTTGTAATAAGAGGCGTCAGTATAAATCGCTTTCAACATCTCGATCAGATTGGGCTGCTTTTTTTTAATTGTCTTGTTAAGCTTGCTGTGCCACGCCTCCAGTGCATTTGTCGTACGGTGGCGTTGTCCAAAAACGCACCACACTTTTATAAAGTCGTCACGCAACCACTGCTTTAACATGTAATCACGAAACATCTTGCTATTTTTACCATCGGGACTTTGAGCAGCTACATACCACCAGCCATTAAAAATTTCGTTTTGCGGTAGAAGGGGTAATACAGCACTGAGGGCTACTTGTCTACGGGTTGTTTTTAATTTAGTGAGTTGTAATGCCTTTCCTTTTTTCCATACCGCTTGCGAATAATGGAAGTAGCAACCTTTTCTGTCTACATTAGGAAATACTGATACAATAGCGTTCATGACGGCCTTCTCATAATCAGTTTTAAAAGTTTCTGGGGTCCAATTTGGTACTTGAGCGATCAATAAACGAAACAGAGCCTTATATGTTTTCGTACTTTTGTCACTTAATAACGCATACGCCACTGGCACAATGTTTGTGTCTTCTTCACCAATAGCACAATGTATACTGTAAAGCTGTTTAAAAGGTTTTGAGCAACTCTTGAATGTGCCATCTCCAAAGAAAAGCTTACCCTCAGACAAAAGTTGTCTGCCCTTTTGAGTGGCAAACATCAAAATTCTCTTTCCTTCGTGTGAGTAGTCTGCCATCAAAAAATCTAAATATTTTTTGGGTACCTTCACTTCGATCACATTTTTGCAGACAATTTTTTTCAACCCAATGGAAGCATTTCTAGACCTATATAACGTACTCTTAACTTGGTGTAGTTCTGGAATTCTTTTTATCAAATCGAGACCCGAGTTTTGGTATGAAGCTACTGTAGCATTATATACCGAAGTAACGGTCGGAAATTCTGGTGCTGATAATTCAATTTTGCATTGGTATAATCTCTCGTCGATTTCATTTTTAGCAAAATCTGGCATGCAACTATGATTTTTCTCCCCAACTTTATCACTGCCCTAAAAAGACAGATTGATATTAATTATTATTGATTAAATCACAGATAAGTCAGCACATTATAAGATGAATGTAAGTTTGTACTTACTTTCAAAGTTATTTTGCCACCACATCTTTTTCTCTTTCTATGAATGCATTCCCATGCTATTGTCCCATTCTTGTATTTTTCTTTCAATGTGTACTGGTATCCAGCATGAAGAAGAACAGTACCGCCACCTCTTTTTATATATTTTAATGACGGCATGTCATATGAACAGCTTGGATTTTCGTCGCCCATAGCTACTGAAATAGTGACGTGTTATTAATCAATTTATTATATAATAAGTAGCACTACATCAACGAATATTTTAACCACAGATAATTTTAATAAAATAAATTTTAAACAAATCAAATATCACTTTACTTACTAAGTTGCAGACGTTGCAGTTCATAAATACCACGTGCACATTAACCTTGACTAACGGTAGCCAACCGACTGACGTCACAGTGCACCCGCACACCATTCTGCCCTCTCGCTCTCCGTGTATCATAAAAAAGGGACTAATAATAGAAAGAGATAACCGATGATTGGGATTACTATTATTAAAAAGATTGTTATTGACCATTGTTTTGTTTTGACCATTTTACATGTATATTATTGTTAATGGTTATAAATAATAATATTATAGACTGTTTGTATGTTATAATAAGTACCTACTCATATTTTTTATTTATTTATAGCGTTTGGCTTCGTTTATTATTATTATAAAAATACTGTTATTATGCTCTTATTCAAAAAGATATACTAAATAAGAAGTCTTTTTCAGTTTGAGATTAATTACTAAAGTTGGCATCATTCACAATAAAGACTAATTATTATATACTAACTATGCAGTTTGATTTCTAAGTTCAATCCCTTTCATAGAAGCTTGTACCAACTTATTATTTTACAAATTACGAGGCGCAACTCCTTTTCTCCCCTTACCGGGGACGATGGCACTTTATTTGTGTCATCTGGCCCGTTAACAATATCACCGGGCCAGTTGAAACTTTTTTCTCCCATATGGCCCGGCGCCGGGCCAGGTCACCGGGCCAGGAGGGACTCAGTCCTTAGTTTTGGGATTTTCGCTGCTCCAATATCTGCAGTTCTGTTTATTAACGTGCCCGTTCAGATGGAAGTGGGCTTCGTCAGAAAACAAGATGTTGTCGAAGTTACTGAAGCGCTCTAACATTGTTTCTGCATAAAGTTTGCGTAAATTAAAATCATTAGGCTTTAATTCCTGCACCAACTGAATCTTGTATGGGTGTAATTTCAAATCTAATTTCAAAATACGGCGTAAGGATGTGCGTGATATTCCTAATTCAGCTGAACGTTTGCGCGTCGATAAATCAGGATTTTGTCGTACTGAAGCCGAAACTCTCAGCACATTCTCTTCACTCCTTGAAGTCCGTGCGGCGCCGGTTTGCTTTACATTTAGTGTCGATCCCGTCTCTTTGAACTTTTTTACCCATTTCTTTATCAAAACAGTACTTGGACACTGATTTAGGTCGTGTAAATCGTACTCAACGCGAAACAAGCGCCTTACAGTAATGAGCGAACCATTGTTTAAATAAAATTGCTTCACGCAAAAGGTGCGCTGCGACCCTGGGAACCGATCCATAGCGACTAAATTTCCGAGAAACGAGCTAGCCGCTTGACCCCTCCCCGCGCCCCTCGCTGCTTCGGTTTGCGCGGGAAATCAAATTTAAATTTAAACTAATCAATGGCCCACCCTGTATATTACCGGACACATACCCAAAACGTTATAGTTAAAAAATGTAGTCTTCCGAGGAGGAACGCATTCTATCTTGATGCCGGTGACTTTTTGCTTTTATAAATTGGGCACTATTTCTTTTTACAAAGACAGAAATTACATATATATATATATATACATGCATGGCAAAGTCAAAATATTGTAAGGTGCAGCGGGGCAATTTCAACTGGTAATGGCAAAAACAAACTTTGAATACTTGTTAATAATATCTAATGCACCATTACTGAAAATTTATTGCATTCATGCTCTAGAGTAGTTATCTGTGTTTTATTTTTCCATATTTGTGTTTAATGATATTGATTTTTATATCTGAAAATGCGTTTCTTGTATAAAAATGCCAAAATAGTTTAAATTCCCCCTCAGGGGGGCAAATTCAACTATTGATTATAAGCGGAGTTATAGTGTAAATCAACGGCTAAATTTGAGCTCCTGAGTATTGACACAACGTTAGTAATCTAAATTGAATCCTATTCTCTATGTAACAAGGCTCATATTTGTAGAAAAACAGATTATAGGCTTAAGCGGGGTAATTTCAACTGCTCGCTATAGTAAATAGTGATGCGACTAATAAAAAAAAAGTCGATAGATGTTTTTATTTTTACCTATTAACTATTTGAATTTTGTTCCTACGATATAATTATTAATGTACACACTGGAACACTTTATTAGGATTACTCTTTACGCCGAGAAATCTGATTTACAAAAGGAAAGTTGAAAAACAACAGGTGTGGTGAAAATGTAGTGCATAGTTAAATAAAAAAACTACGATCAAAATTATAATGACACATTTATTTAAAGATCAACAACCTCTATCCTTACACAACTTTATTTCTTAAAATTACATTGGCACAAAACTCCAGTCTTAGGTTTTATAAAGTCAGAAATACAAATTAAAACTTAACTACTTAAATTCTTTAATATCAATGTTCTTTGGAAAAATATAATCAACGCCTTTCACATCAGGATCAGGAAGATATTCAACTATCTCATCTTCTTCAATGATTGAATGGTCATTTTCGATTATACGAAAAACGTTTTTATTTTTGTTTAATGAATGGAATCCTTGTACCACAATTTTGCCTTGAGTCACATTTTCTTATAAAATCATTCAAGTATGCACACATACTTGAATGATTTTTTCCCCTTCGATGACGAGAATTTGGCCAAAACAAATTTACCTTCTTTTGGATTTTGATATTTTGACGTTCTAGCTTCAACATCTTTAGAAGTGGAATAAACTAAAGGTTTTTCTAACTCCGCATCAGCAAGATTATCCCCATATTCTGAATCCAAGTTCTGGTCATGTAAAATGCGTTCGTAAAAGCTTTCTAAATTGTCTACTGATTCAGTTTCACTCATAGATACGTAGGAACAAGAAGAATCACTGTCTGTTACATATTTCTGGCGCTTGCAGATAGTCCTCTTACCAGACTTTTTAAGATTCTTTGGCTTTGGATCCACCCCGACTAATTCTCTCTCTTTTCTTTTTAGGTTGCTGGGATTTTTACCCTTTGAGATGGCCTTTCTTTCATTTTTCTTAGCCTCCTTTTGCTTTTTTTGGTTTTCTTTATTTTTTAATTTCTTCTCCTTCTCTTCTTTTTCTTTTTTCATTCTATCTATTGTGTCTTTATACGTCAAAACTTCAGCATTGCTGTTAGTAATACGCTTTTTCTTAGTTTTAGGAAGATCACTTTTAGATATAGTCTTAAGCAATAATTCTTCAAACGAAACACATGGGGCAGTTGTCTTAGTTGCAGCTTTTACTATCTTGCAATCTAAAATTTTCAGAGATGATGATAATTGCTCCACGTCAATTTTGTCGGGTATTGGCAGTTTTGACGTGATGAGTACATTTTGCTTCTTGACTTTACTATGACTCGCTTTTTTCTGGTGGGAGGTAATGGGCTTGTCACTGTTCTTATTTATTATTTGCTCGTTTGTTAATTGCTTATTAACTTCTGTTAGTGCAATTGAGGTTAGACTTGGAACCGATAACACGACAGGCATGACATTTTCTTTATCCTGTTTTTCTTTGCAATTGAGACAGCCACGTGTATCTCGTGGTGGTATGGGGCTAGCTTGGATGGTATTGAATTGAGAATTCTTCCATTTTTGCAATATCAAAGGGTTAAAAATTTCTTCCCGGATGGCATTTCGATTTAATGGTTGAATGCCAGTCTTGCGAAATCCATTTTGTAAAATTAAAGGATCTAGTTCATCCCATATTTTGGTTAAAATACGTGCAAATTTCGACTTTGGTAACTTTGCGCCAATATGAAGTCTCTGCCATTTAATTACTTCGTCTTCCCAGCGGTCTTTCAGGGGTTTCATGGCGCTGCAGTCTAAAGGCTGCAAAACATGTGACGAGTGTGGTGGAAGTTTTAAAATTGTTATTGCTTCAGAGGCCGCGTACTCAATAACATTTAAATCGACATGCGAAGAATGACCATCGTATATCACAGTTCTCATTCAGCTATCGTTTGAGTAACACATGTATTGGTTCATACTAAATTATCTGCAAGTACCCTCATTATGGCAAAGTGTCATAGTTGTGATAAGTTATTAAATAAAAAGTCAACTATTTTGGAATGTAGTAGATGCCAAAAAATAGTGCATACAACCACGGGATGTTCCGGCTTAAGCAACAAACAGTTAGTTGCTCTGAAAGCCACCGAAAATCTGGAATGGACGTGCAACAACTGCAACCAAAACTCTTCACGTAGGAAATCTTTTGTACCGCTAGGCGAAGAAGAAGAAGACGAGGACGACGAAGGCTTGGTGCAAGGAGCCTCAGTTGATATAAAACAATTGTTACAAGACCTCAGAAAAGAAGTTAGAAACATTGTGACGCAAGAGATAAGATCGGTGTCTACATCGCTACAGTATTGTAGTGAAAAGGTAGATGAGTTCACAGAATCTGTGGAAGCCCTCACTAACAAAGTTAAGGCTATGGAGAAAAAAATCGTCCACCTCGAAAATCAAAACAAGTCTTACCATCTCAAGATTGAATCTCTGGAGCAACGCAGCTATGAACTGGAACAGCAACTGTTGGCGGAACAAATCGAAATCTCAGGTATTCCGGACGTACAAAATATGGAACTGCCTAAAGTAGTGGAAAAAGTATTCGCAACGATTGGAGGACAGAGGGAGGATGTAATATCCATCAAAACCCTACCGCCAAGACGGAACGGTTCTATTTCGGTACAAGTTCGAGTTCGACATGAGTCAACTAAACATCAACTTTTGCTGAAGGCCCGCAGCTCCACTGTTACCGCAAAGGATATTCTACCTAGTCTTTCTGGTCCCCAAGCTAATGAAAAAATCTATGTACGAGAAGCGTTGTCTTCATACCACAAAAACCTACTGTGGCAGGCCAAGCAGGAGATGAAAGATTTGTTCAAATATATCTGGATAAAAGATGGGAAAATTTTGGCACGTAAGAATGATAATGCAAAGATATATAAAATTAGATCTAAAAACGACATCCAAAACCTATTAGTAAATCAAAAGTAAGTTTAACGCTTCTAAGTCAGCTCAATAACACTTTTTTTTTAACATCTTTAACTAAGTTCGTTATAACTAAACACTAAACATGGATTTTGTAACTGATTACAATATAACAGAACTGTTCGATTGTGTTGATATATTAGACTTTCAAAAGTGTATACCTTCCAATAGTCAGAACCTAACTTTTTTGCATGTAAATATTAGATCCTTAATCAAAAATTTCTCAAAAGTAGAACATCTGGTTTATTTAACAAACTCGTCAATAGATTGTCTAGTGCTCACTGAAGTAAATATTTCAGATAATATCAAAACCCTATATAACTTACAGGGCTATACAATGTTTACTGAGTTACGGAAACAAAGAAGAGGTGGCGGAATAATTATATACATCAAAAATAAGCATAAATTCACTAAAATCAAAACTACCACCCAATACTACGAATGTTTGCTCGGTACTTTAACTACTTCTTCGCATTCCGTAAGTCTGTGCGCAGTGTATAGGCCACCAGAATGTAGTAAACCAAACTTTGTATTGGAATTAGACAAAACATTATGCAAGTTTCAAAACACCGATTTGATTTTTCTTGGCGATATTAACATCAATTTAAAGATCACAAACCCGGTTAAGAAGTCATACATGGACATAATGAGTGGACGCGGTCTTTCATGCGCTATCAACAGTTACACTAGAATTGAAACAAAAAAAGATTTAATAACAAAAACTTGTATCGATCACATTTTCGTTCGATCCCGCATGAGAGACGTGTACGCCGCTGCACTCTGCACTGTACTGGCCGACCACAGAGTTACGGTCGCGACGTTTGTGAGCAATATTAATAAACAGGGTGTCCCTTCTTATGTAACTCGGTTGGATAATAATAAAATTTGCGAATTATTGCAGAACGTGAATTGGGACTCAGTTGAGTCCATGGAATGTCCTGAGGAGATTTATAATTGTATTGCCCAAAAATTCAACGAGTGCTATAATAAATCACAATACTTAAAAAAGAATAGTAGTACAAAACGCAATGTATACAAATGGGTCAATAAAAATGTTTTAGACATAACTAAAAAGAGAGACAAATTATTTTCTGAATGGCTGAAGGATACTAGTAATAAAGAACTCAGAGTAAAATATAACCAAATAAGAAATAAATGCAATAAAACTATATATAAAAATAAAAATAAAGAAATTAGGAGAGAAATCAGTAATTCAAAACAAGATCCTAAAAAACTGTGGCAGTTAATAAATAAAATTTCAGGCAAAATAGTTCATTCCGTAGACAACTTTATAAAGAAAGCATTTGATGAAAGAAACACTCAAAAAATAGCAGATAATTTCGCAAATCATTTCCAAAACAGTATCAAATCAATTATTCCTAACTGTACTCAAAATTTATTGCCAAAATATTGCTACAAAAAATCTGTTGATAAATCAATATTTTTTCCGGAAGTAGAAAAACGTGATATATGCGAAATAATTAAACGTGTTAATCCACATAAAGCTCCGGGAGCTGATGGTATTCGGGCAATAGACATAATAAGGCTTTCGGATAAAATTGTAAGTGCTATTACACGATTTATAAATATCAGTATCAAAGTAGGACGTTACCCTAAACCACTGAAAACAGGTATTGTCCGCCCTATCTATAAAGGTGGTAGCACACATGATTACGCAATGTATCGGCCTATTACTATATTACCAGTAATAGACAAGATTGTTGAAAAGTATATTTGCAATAAAATACAGAATTTCTACACAAGTAATAGCATCTTATCTACTCAACAATTCGGATTTCAGGCTCACAAAAGTACTACACTATTATTGTCACGTTTCACAGATGAGGTCAACTACAACTTAAATGCCAAGAAACACGTAATACTAGTCTTTATAGACTACAGCAAAGCGTTCGATACTCTGCGGCATGACCTGCTGATTGAACGATTAGAAAAAAGTGGCATACGGGGCAAGTTATTAGACTGGTGTAAAAACTATCTTAGAGAGCGATGTTTCCAAGTAAAAGTAGAAGGAACACTCAGTAAAACAATCAATATTACTGAGGGAACAGCCCAAGGATCGGTGCTCGGACCTTTGCATTATCTTGCATATGTAAATGACCTTACTGACGTTGTCCAACACTGCAAAGTGTTTCAATTTGCTGACGATACATGTTTATTAGCAGCCCACGAAAACCCCCTGGTTGCACAAAGTATGATACAATCAGACTTTACTAATATCTGTAAGTGGTCGCATGACTCTGGGCTGGTACTCAATGCTAACAAAACTAAACTTTTACACGTTCGGTCTAGCCACAACTTCTTTCTAGATGAAATAAATGTAGTAGCCCACAGTCATACTTGCCTACACACGGATACTGCTCAATGCAACGATAATTGCATCAATATTCAAAACGTAAAAGAATACACTTACTTGGGTCTAGTGATTGATGAGAGGTTTAATTGGGCGAAACATATAGATAAAGTATGTAATAGTCTAAGAGCGATTCTAGCTAAATTTTACATAATTAAATGCAAAGTGCCGTTCGACATACTACTGACTATGTATAAATCATTAGCTGAAAGTATACTATCCTATGGGTTGAGTAGCTACGGTCGAACATATAAAACGTACCTAGATCAAATATATAATATTCAATATAGATTACTCAAATTAATTGTACCTATAAAAATTAGAAATAAATATAGGGAAGACCCCATGGGTCTTTTTAAATACTGTGGAGTGATTCCTATTCATCAAAAAGTTGAATTTACATTACTCGTAGAACAGTACTTTCGCACGGAAATTCAAACAGTTAAAAGCCATCCAACATGTACTAGGAGCGTAACTAATAAAAAATTATGTACACAGAAATTCCAAAATCTGTATGGTAAAAGAACCTCAGAATATCTAATTCCTCATCTCATCAATAGCTTACCTTTAGATTTAAAAAATAAAATCACGCATAATAATATAAAACGTAACTTAAAAATATACTACCTAGCCAAACTTATTAACTAAAGAATTAAAATAAGTAAGTAAATAACTAAATATTTAAGTGAGTGTATATCTTTCTATTTACTTTTTAATGTTATGAATAATTAAAACGAATGCACATACTATTCCTACCAAATCAATAATATTACGCTGCATTGGATTAGTGTTGCATAAGATTGGTCACCCTACTCAGCGCACACACTCACAACTTGACGCGTAAAAATTGTTCGACCACTACTAATTCTTGTAAGGCATTTCATTCCATTAGAATCAGATAATAACAACAACACTGCCAGATAATTGTAAGTCGCTGCACTGTTTTGTGTAATTTAATACTACGCTCGGCAAATAAAAATAATAATAATAATTTAAGAGCATTTAGGTCAAAAGTAGTGTATTTGTATGTATAGCTCGGTCATTTAAGGATGGCGATTTTTCTGTTTGTCTCTCGCTCACCACTATATTGTGTGAGCGAGAGATAGATAGATTGCGTCGTTTTTCAATACCTTTATTTGAATGACCGAGTTGTAAACTCATGTAAAGAGTGTAAACAAATTTTAATTTTGAAATAAGTAAGACACAAATATGTAATGTACCTAATGAGAACTTATATGTCTAGACAAACCTAATTAAGGTTTTCAGACATTGTCACCAATGCTGTATTATGTTAAGTAGTTGTGTGATAAATAAATAAATAAATAAAATATGAGCAGCACCGGTCTTGCACTTCCCAACGCAGGCACAAACACCGATTTTAGATATTTTTCAAATATGCTGGTTTGCATCCAGCCTTTTTCACTTACTGCATAGGCTGTGTCAATGTTATCATTTTTGAACATCCATTCGGTCCAAAGGTGTTTTCCTTGGAAAATGATTAATGGTGGGACTTTTTTCCCGCAAGCATTCGTTGCCAATAAAACCGTTGTATTATTTCTTCCGGGACCACTAGTTGTCCTGGTACAGCGGAATCCTTTTTTACCCATAACTTTACCTTTGACGGGGTCATTGCATATACTGGTTTCGTCTAAATTATAAACTTGTGATGGTTTATCCTTTAACCCCAATTGTGTTAGCACATTTTCCAACAAATCGAAATAGCCATAAACAATGTATGGATCACAGGCGTTTCGTCTGGCGATTTCGACTGATTGAGGCTTTTTGATGGATAGGCTGTTCCTTTTTTGGAAAGCCTGCAGCCAATCCTTTCCAGGCATATCATTTTTAAAGGGAGTTTTAATTTCATTTCTGCGCACATATTGAGACACCAGAACTGCCACTTCTTTTCTGGTTTGTGGGAAACCATATTTTTCCATAATGTGTAAGCTTTCCGCCATTCTTTTTTCTGTTTCTTCATCAATAGCCAATGGTCTTCCAGTCTTGTTACTCATGTCAGTGTTGTATAATCTAGTTATAATAGTCGATCTTGGTATTCCGTATATTTCTGCTGCTTGGTAACTCGTCATATTTTTCTTTTCTACATCTTTTACTGCTTGCTGTAGTCCTGCCTCAGTGTAAGTCTTTTCATTCTTTTTTTTATAGTGACGAACCATCTGTTATAAATAAAATATATTTTAATAAAGTTTAGAGAGAAACAAAATTTTTTTGATTAAAATCGAAAATATGTAATGAAAAAATTCGCTACAGGTGGGATTCGAACCAACGACTCTTAGGTCTGCGCCCTAAACGTGCCAACAATCTACACTACCGTAGCTTCGAATTACCCCGACGAAATTCGTTACCACATATTACCCGGACCGGAATGCATGCGTATTTCTCCAGTACTAATTTAGAGAATTTTTTCATCACATTTTTTTCGATTTTAATTGTGTATTGAGCATTGTAATGCTATTAAAACAAATTAATTTTTTTTTCAAAGTCGCTTAAATAACTCATTACAGTTTTTTTTCAAATATCTTTAATGTACACACACATAGCTCTGTTAATAGTTTCATAATAGTACATCGATTAATTATCGAAAAATGCACATCACTACTATTTAGTCATTTTCATATGAAATATAGAGGGGCAATTTCAACTGCCAAATAGTTGAAATTAACCGACAAAACAATTTCATTGGGGTTACTTAAACTATTGCCAAAATACTGTTTAAACACAAAGAAAAGCAGAAAATTCGAACTAGTATTATGTAATGGGTTATGAAATATACAACTTACCTTTAAAAACCTTGGAAAACCACATTTAAATCACTTTTTTAATAAAGATATTAGGCTGTCAATTTGTACGTGTACGCAAGGAATATTGTCGAAAACAAAATGGCGTTGTCGGTCAAACAGTTTTAGATCTGTGAGCGCCATCTATGATGGAATTACGAAAAAACGCATTGCGCTTCCCGATTATACAGGGTGTCCCAAAACTCGACGTCAACCCGAAACAGGGTGACAAGGCAAGTCATGCTGGTTATCAGAAAAATGTTTAAAAAAATCTAAGTCACGTGTTCTCAAAATTATTGGCATTTTAAAAAAACACGCAAAATTTCACACCCTGTGACAGTGTTTTTGCTGCTGTTGCCACAAATGTTCACTTTTGGAAACTTTTTTTTTGATATGTAACCCTGAATAATGCTTCTCTAAACTGTTATCAACATTTCAAATCTAGCTCCTCGAGATTGCATAAAAATAGGACTTATTTCCAAGAAAAAAATTAAAAATTAAAAATGGCCTAGTTTTAACTGTCTGCATTGAAAAAAAATTGTACTACGCGAGTTTGGCAAGTTGTGACAAAAGTTGGCGCATTTAGTAAGGATTCCAAAATGGTATGACACTTGGCAAATTGTAGCTGCTATCATGAACAAAAAAAAATATTTCCATGAAAACCCATTTTTAACTTTTTTTCTTACTTGGTTAAAATTGCAAAGCTTATCGTTGGTTACATTGGAGCCGCTTCCAATTTACACACTGATTAAATTTAACTGAATTGTACATTGTACTGATGTACTCGTCTATCTTTATTGAATGAACAGATTGTTCACTTTTAATTTATTTTTTTTAGTGTGTGCATTGGAATAAGCATTTATTGTTAAAGGTTTCAATTTTAAATAAAACAAAATTTTAATACCAATGTTTATTAATAAAATTTACAATAATTCTTAAAATGTTATAATAAGTGTTCGAAATGCCTTCCTTCGGCGGCAATACAAGCGCGACATCTTTTTAAAAAAGATCGAGCTATCTTTCTAGCGTATCGTCCATTATTTACAAATTGAGCTGCTTCAGCTATTCTCTGCCGTAATTCATGTTCACTCCCAATGGGCTTCTCGTAAACTTTTTCTTTAACAGCTCCCCAGTAAAAAAAGTCTAAAGGATTCAAGTCCGGTGAACGGGCCGGCCACGAGATTGGTCCAGCCCGCCCGATCCATCTCCCAGGAAGCTCTTCATCGAGGTACTCTCTTACGGGGCGAGCAAAGTGCGCTGGGCACCCATCTTGTTGGAACCACATTTCTCTGTAAATGCTTAGCGGCACGTCTTCTAATAAATTTGGAAGATGGTTTTGAAGAAAGTCTAAGTAAACCTCGCCAGTTAATGCATCAGGCAACTCAAAAGGACCAATTATTTTGCCATTCAAAATTCCGGTCCACATGTTAACTTTGAATCGGTACTGGGACCGATCCTGTCTCGTTAAATGAGGGTTTTCAACACGCCATTCATGCAGGTTGTGCATGTTCACGTAGCCGTCCTTTTTAAAAGTTGATTCGTCCGACCATAAAATTTTTGTTAGAAAAAGTGGGTCATCTCTGTACCTCTCCAATATCGTCCGGCAAAAATTCACCCTATTTTGGTAGTCACCGGGTAATAATGTCTGTACTCGCTGTACGTGGTATGGGTGTAGGTCATTTCTTTTTAAAATACGGTGGGCTGAACTTTTGGGCACTCCGGTGTTCGTTTCAATAGCTCTTACTGAAGTACTTGGGTCTTCTTCGACAGCCTGTAGAACTTCTTCTTCCATAGGGTTGGTGGGTCTGCCTCCACCATGCGTTTGATTTGGGAGGCGGCCTTCTGAGAAGAGCAACCGATGCACATTCGTAAACACCCGATAATCGGGGTAACGAGCAGCGTTTGGGTACCTTTCGCGGTAAAGTCTGGCAGCAGCACTGGCATTACACCTGCACTCACCATAAATAAGGTGCATATTAGCGTATTCGCGAGTGGTATACGAAGACATCTCGGCACTTGTCACACACTCACACAATAGTCCAGAGGAAAGCAAAGGTCGTCGTTAAGAGAAAACAAACAGTCCGAATCTAAATCGCAAGCAATCACAAGTCCATAAACATACGAAATCAACACAAACGAATACGAAAACAAGCGCAGTAAACGAAGGAACGTAACGTACTGACTGGTTTGTAATGTGTATCTACAATAGCGAATACCTGGCGTCACTCTCTGTCTCTCTCGCACTTGGTAAAATGACTCTCTCCATCTCAGTCACTTTAGCGTCCATACCTGTCTCGCTCGCACTTGAGAAGGTGACTCTCTCCGTCTCACTCAATCACTTTAGCACAAATACTATCTCGCTTACACTTCCTAGAAAGACTCCTTTGTCACTACTTACAATTTACGACTCTTTGGAAAACCTTGGGCCCATTAGAATATTTTTTAACCAGGTAAGAAAAAATTGTTGAACACTGGATTTTTACGAATTTTTTTTTTGTTCATGATAGCAACTACAATTTACCACGTGTCATACCATTTTGGGATCCTTACTAAATGCGCCAACTTTTGACACAACTTGCCAAACTCGCGTAATACAATTTTTTTTCAATGCAGACAGTTAAAACTAGGCCATTTTTAATTTTTAATTTTTTTCTTGGAAATAAGTCCTATTTTTATGCAATCTCGAGGAGCTAGATTTGAAATGTTGATAACAGTTTAGAGAAGCATTATTCAGGGTTACATATCAAAAAAAAAAGTTTCCAAAAGTGAACATTTGTGGCAACAGCAGCAAAAACACTGTCACAGGGTGTGAAATTTTGCGTGTTTTTTTAAAATGCCAATAATTTTGAGAACACGTGACTTAGATTTTTTTAAACATTTTTCTGATAACCAGCATGACTTGCCTTGTCACCCGGTTTCGGGTTGACGTCGAGTTTTGGGACACCCTGTAGATGGCATTTTCACCAAATATGTAAATTACGAAAGTTATGTTGATTAGTTGAAATTTCCCGCAGTCGAGATTGCCCCGCTGCACCTTACTGCTTGAAAAACGGTTGGCAACTATTTGGGATTTGAACACCGAACAAAGCTCTAATACACGGTTTCTTAACCTTTTTGCAATCACGGACCCCTATCAAAGAATATATCTTAATCTTAAGTAAAGAAAACAAGCCAATTTATATTGAAAAATCACTTTTATTAGTTGGTAGTAATAATGGCACTACTCTTATTTATACCTAATCTAAAGCTAATGAGAAGGTTGTTGCTGTTTGGCCTCGATAAAAACGTTTAATTGTGGGGTTGTCTTCGACAAAGCAAGGCGCATGTCATCGGCGACGTTCAAGCGATTTCGACTTTTTGTTTTTATCGACACCAAAACTGAGAATCCGGCCTCACAAAGATATGTAGTGGCAAATGGTATCAGAACGGACATAGCTCGATTGAAACGAAGAGGTTAAGCTTCACTCAAAGAACACCAAAACTCGCCAAGACCTTTTGCATGAAATTCAGCCTCGAAAACTGCTTTAGATCTCATGTCAAGTAAGTCATCTTTGATAAGATCTTCATCATCTACTTTGCACCCTCGATTCTTTGACGAGTTGTTTGAAGATGAAATAATTTTCAAAAGACGTCTGTAATTTTTCCAGATGTTTAGACATTTCGTATTGAATTTTCGATGTAACTTTCATCATGTTCCCCTCACCTTGTGTCACTCACTCTTCCAACATCGGAAAATTTAGACATTTCGTATTGAATTTTCGATGTAACTTTCATCATGTTCCCCTCACCTTGTGTCACTCACTCTTCCAACATCGGAAAATTTGCGTAGTTATCTGATTCTATCCTCCTTTTCCAAAGAGGCAGTTTACATAAACTGCAGGACCCTGCAGAGACAGGTTAATTTCAAATGAGAAAATATATCTGCTAAGTACGCTAGCCCTTGTAAAAAATCTTCGCTCTCGAGATTTTCATAAAGTGTATCGTACGGTTCAGGCAACTATTCAGTTTTTTCTAAACATGGGGTTGTGGACTTAATTGAAGCATTAGATGACCCTCGGCTTCTCACAGGAGTCGTTCCAAAGCATCTGAAGGTTTGTTATTTATCTTTGAAGAATTAAACAGATTAAATGTAGGTACCTTCCTAAAGCCAACTTTATTTTTTACTTTTGTCATTGCATATTTAAACAGCTCTTCAATTTTTTGCGCAAGGCAGTTATCAAACTGCTTTAGGTCAGAATGCTTTGTTAAGATTTAGCCAACCATCTGTCAGCAGAATTATAAGTCTAATTATAAGTCTTGTGGCAAATTTAATTGTCGAGAAATTGGCCCCAATACACATACAATTTCCAAGTACCATGCCTAAAAAAGCATCTGCAATGGCAGCGTAAGTACTTACTTTAGTTTATTTCAATAAAAAGGTAATACTAACTTATATCTACTTATTAAAACATAATAAAATAATCAAAATCACAGCTTTTAAATCAGCAAAAAAATAATTATCATAAAAAAAAAGTTTGAGACACCATAACCAGCGAGCTCATCCCATGTGCACAACCTCAACTATTGTCCTCAGGTTGGGTAGAAAAATTGTCAGGCAAAAGTATTGGCAAGCCTACTGATTCGCAGCCAAAATTTCAGCAGCCTGCACAATACTCTAAGGAGTTGTGAATTGTTGTTGAGGCTGTGCACCAACATCTCGGTGTGGTTCGGCTGGTAGCGTCTAACACGACGCCTCCGAACGGGTTGTGGTCTTTGTGTGCCTATGTTTGATGATGAAGCAAGCCTTGGTTCATGATCCACAGAGGGCACCATATTTTGGGTAGGTGGCGAATTAAGCGATTGTGGTGGTGGTGGTGGTGGTGGTGGTGGTAGTGTTGAATTTGGAATGCCCTGAAAAAAAAATTCTCTTTACGATTGCTTAATCTCAAGAATGTACATTCTTAAAATCTCAACCAACTTGAATACATACGATTTCAGCATCCAGAAACCCGTATACCGAGGCGCTTCCAACAATGTCGAGTATCTTCGACTCCACATCAATTAGGGCAGCCTCAGCAGGTCCACCTCCTGTGGCATTTATTGAATCTCGCATTTTTCTTGCTTTAGTTTTGACTTTCGCCACCCACACATTCCAAATCTGTTAATATCGAAAATTGGTTACCATAATTTGATATAAAAAAATTAATGTATATACAAAGTATTGTCCCTAGTTACATGCTGCCACTGCTGTGCAGTCCTGCTGAAATATTCTCAAACTAGAATAATGATTTATCGAATCATATTCAAGAAAAAATGAAAAATCTTATAAAAAACATAACTATTCGTTACGCAAAATTCGTAATTTAGAAGCAGCTTGCAATGATTTTTTTCTTGATTTACAATAATCATTAAGCTTAACCTCTTATAATTTTCGAATCAAGAAATCAAAATGTTTTAAAGCATGATAATAACCAGAAAAGTTAATTTCATTATTTTTTTTTACCAAATTTGCTACTAAATTAGTTTTGTATAAATCATTAATATTGTCATTGTAAAAATCTAAAATGTTGTTAACCAATTTCAATAAATAATCACTCGGAGATTTAAGCGTGGGCGACGTTATATTAGACTAGGTTTTGTTAATCAATAACAAATCTTTTAATAAAATCTTCTCACAATCAGCACAGTTTAATTTTTATACCTAAAGGTAAATACCTAACCATCCAGCAAAATATACGACTGAACACGTTTCAACTGTAACTGAAACATCTGCAGATTGAACTAGTTCTTCAGATGCTTCAGTTACATCCCAAGTGTCACTCGCCTAAGCACCCAGAGATTAGAGACTCAAAGATTAGAGTTTGATTAACCAAAGAATTCTTATTTTTAGTGATTGCAATGTAGCTTATAAATTAAAATAACAGGTAGAATACTTAAAATAAACAAAGAAATTTCACCTCTCTTTCTGCTTCGTTAATTACATCACGGCCTTTCAAATCATCAGATATATTTTTATCTGTCTTTTTTGTCTGAAATAGGTAAAATATAATATTGAATAAAGATATTAGAGTAAAAAAGCATTAAAAATATGAAAAACACACCTACCTCATCCCACAGTATTGGTATATACTCGTAAGTTCAATACATAATTTAAATCAATTCGGTCATCAAGCAAGGTTTGTGGTTGTTGATCTATGTTGTTCGAATTAAAAATTCTTAAATCGTGGACTTGTTCAAGATAAGAAGTACTACCAAATATTGTTATCGTAGGTTTAGTCGTATCGCTTTCATCAATTACGGAAGACGTATCATTCTTGTTCGAAATTGTGATTCGTTTGATTTTGTGTTTGTAGAATTTCTGTCTTTCTGTCTCCATATTTATCTAAAATAGTAAATACAAGGATAATATTTACATAGAATAAAGTAATTGAACCTATACCTTCTAAAAATATAATGCATCTAACTTAAGTCATGAGTATTAAATAATTTTAAGTACTACAACAATATCGATAATAATTATCATGTTATACGCACACAATTATATCGCACATACGAGGGTCAAACTGAAAGTTCTTAGAAAATCAAAAACTAAGCATTCTAGCAAGTTATTAGTTTTATTATAACTTTTCAAAATAGCGTCCATTTACATCAATACATCGCTGCATTCGATGGAACCATTGAGAAAAGCACCTTGCCCACTCGGCCTTAGGGGTCTCTTCGACGGCGTTTTGAAACGCAGCCACTGCTTCTTCGGCGTCCATAAAATGTTTTCCTCGAAGTTTTTCTTTTATTTTCGGGAATAAATAAAAATCGCAGGGTGCGAGGTCGGGGCTATACGGCGGGTGACCCAGTAATTCCACCAAATAGTCGATCGTTTGCCTGGCGGTGTGCGACGAGGCATTGTCGTGATGTAGGAGGATCCTGCTGCGAGGTCGTTTCTCTCGAACTTTTTCCAAGACAAGTGGCAAACAGTTGTTAGTGTACCACTCTGCATTAACCGTTTTCTGATCCTCTAAGACAACTGTCGCGTAATGACCTGTCTTTCCGAAGAACGAGGCCTCCATCTTTTTTCCAACACTTCGACCTCTCTTCACTTTAGTTGGCAACTCTTCGGAAGGAAACACCCACTGAGCAGACTGTCTTTTGGTTTCCGGATCATAACAGTAAATCCAGCTTTCGTCACCCGTTAGTATGTCGAACACAGCATTTGAGTCACCTCCGTTAAATTTTTGGATCATTTCTCGGCACCAATCAACACGGCGGAGTTTTTGAGCCTCGGTCAAATTATGCGGTATCCAGCGGGCACAAAGCTTCCTGACCGCTAAATGTTCATGGAGAATTTTGTGCACTTGACTCATACCTAGACTTGTCCGAATCTGCTGATAGGTCACTCTTTTTTCAGTCTCTATCATACGCCGCACAACACTGATATTATCTTCAGTCGTCGCTGTAGAAGGCCGTCCCTCACGCAAATCATCGGTGAGATTAGTACGACCACGTTTGAATTCATTAAACCAGTTGTAAACTGTGGCACGAGATGGGGCTTCATCGTGAAAAGCCAATCGAAGTCTATCATAACTTTCTTGTTGACTTATATGACATCGAAAGTCATAAAAAATCATTGCACGAAAATTTTCTCGGCTTAAATTCATTCTGACGTGCACAGACAATTTTCAATTTGCCGCCAAATCGTAAAACAAATGACAAATGAATGAAATGTATACTCAATATTATTGGTAAAGAGTTCTATTTTCAAAATTTAAACTTATTTTTTTAATATAATGCTTTTAAGTTGCCAGTTCTAAAAACTTTCAGTTTGGCCCTCGTAAATGGATAAAGCTAAATGAGTATATACGAGGGTGCGTTTTTAAGTTCGCGGAATGAGAGGGTTGGAGGGGGGTGATTAGGCTCATTAGGACCGTAACGCGTTCAGTGACTCATAATTAGTATAAATACGAGGTTTCATTGTTATCAGACAATTAGTCTTTGAGCTATCGTCAACCAAGCAACATAATCGGGAGTGAAAAGTCACGCCGCCGCAAAAACAACAACGCGTAGAGTGCTCACGTGCATTTTTGGACCTCTGCAGTGACGACAAGGATGGTGTATTGAGTCGAATTGTTACTGGAGACGAAACTAGGGTTCATCATTATGAACCTGAGTCGAAACAAGACTCCATGCAGTGGCATAAAAAGGGCACAGCACCCCCCAAGAAGTTTAAGGTGTCACAGTCAGCTGGGAAACTCATGGCAACGGTCTTTTGGGACTCAGAAGGAATATTGTTGATCGATTATAAAAATAAAGGTGTTTCTATAACCGGAGAATACTACGCTTCAATATTAGAGCGACTAAAAGAAGCCATTAAAGAGAAAAGACGGGGAAAATTGACGAAGGGTGTGCTGCTTTTGCACGACAATGCGCCCGTCCACAAGAGTCGCGTTGCGTTGGCTGCCCTGCATAAGGTGGGCTTCGATATTTTAAACCACCCACCCTACAGCCCAGACCTAGCCCCGAGTGATTATTACCTCTTCCCAAAAATGAAAAAAGAGCTTCGGGGTAAAAAAAATTACCACCGATGATGAAGTTAAGGAGGCAGTTTCAGCGTATTTTGAAGACAAAGATAAATCATTTTTTTATGAGGGTATAAATAAATTAATTGAAAGGTCTGAAAAATGTATCCGTCTTGCAGGTGAATATACTGAAAAGGAAAAATAATTTGGTTTTTTTATTTCCACCCCTTACCCTCCATTCCGCGAACATAAAAACGCTCCCTCGTAATTTTGTTTTGAGTGAATGCCAGAGGAAATGCCTCTTTAACAATGCCTGGGAGATCATGGATTGTTATTGTTTTTCCACTGAAAATTTCCAGGATAATTAAATTTGTTTACTGGCGGCTAACGTAGTTCTTCAAGGGTTCATACACACCGACACCTTTTTCTTTTTTTTTTTGTTCTCGCGGGGAAATGCATTTACGCACCGTACCAGGGTGGCGGGGGGCGTGTGTGGGACTCCCACCTGAGCAAGTGACATGTCGCCCAGGGGACTACCCACTTAAACCCCGCGGCGCTCCGTCTCCGCCCTTGTGGTGAAGTCATGGGACCGGCCGTCAGCCCTACGCCACAACTCCACCAGCGATGGCCCGTCTACTGTACGACGGGCCCGTTCGGCCGCAGTGAAGGGAGGCCTGTGGGAGCACCCGGTCGTTCCCACCCGTCGACGGTGGTGGTCCGTGCAATGCGGGCAGGTGTGTCATACACACCAACATCTAGCGGTTGAAGATTGTGGGAACAATGCGGAGGGAAACACAAAAGTATGATGTGGTTGTTTTTTGCGCTAGTGATAACCTCCGCATTCACATGAGAATGATGATTATCTAAGAGCAGTAAAACTGGACCATGTTCAGATGGTTTAACATGTTTTATGAAGTGATCTAAAAATTAAGAAAACCCTTTTTCATACATCCATTCAGACTTGTTACCAGTACCGATAGACTCGGGCGGCCCATTTTGAACAAATAAATCGCTATATCTCATTCTAAAAAAATGAACATGCACGGAATAAAATTACCAAGAGCATTTGCCGTTCTGCAGATGTGACTGGCCCAACCTGCTGCGATCCTTGTTGAGCTACCACTTTTTTGGGCTTTTGCACCGTAGTGACACCAGTCTCGTAAACATTCCAGATTCTACTTGAAGGAAAATTGTATCTGCGAAGCACTTCTTGATATTTATCAAGTAGTGCTTCCATCATCAAATCTTATTTCCTTTACATTTAAATGACAGATCTTTTTCAAGCCTGCCATGTACAAAACTTTGATCAATGCATTTATTTCAATAGCATCTGTAAGCTTACAATCCCGGTCACGTGAAAACTTTTCTCTTAGTTAAGTGATGTACACATTCGTATACAGGACTATTTTTTCAATCATTGAATCATCCACAAACGACATGAAATATTGCAAAGGTTCTTTTACATTCTTAGCTGCATTTTTTACTCCTGGTAGGTGGATAACTATGTTACAACTCCTGGTACGTATGTTACGTTTAGGCTTGTGCATAAGCCATTTTGTAGAACGATCTTTACCAATATAGAATGGGATCCTACCTCTTGGTTGTTGGGTGTGGGATGCACGACTTGAAATATCAGCATCAGTTTCATCTGACGATTGTTCCGTATCAGTTGCGTGAGGAATACGAATGACAGAACTATCGCTTTCTATGTTGTCAACCCGATACTGTTCTCTATTTTCAAAATCCGTATCTAATTCATCACCTGAATCTTCTTCCAACCACGAGCTAATTTGTGCTTGCATTTGATCGTCCATTTTGCATGTGTAGTGTAGCTAGAAATGAAATAATAAAGTTATTACTAAAGGGTGTTTACATAATAATCAATGAATCTAAAAACTAAATGATAAATAATATGGAAGAAAACATAACTTAACTTTTGTACACCACAAAAATAAATACTTACATGGATGGGCGCGTGATGAGCACGATGTTATACGGCTTCCACAACTGCTTCGCTGCGCATGCTGTTATCACTTCGTACAAAAACATGATTTGAAGTTTCAGTATTAAGTGTATAATTTAAGTAACCGTGCATTTATTAAGATTCTACTTGTTAGCGACTGTAATTATAATTTGATCGGGTTATAACAAAACTTTGTTCTCTATGTGTCGCTATTTATTTTTTAAAGGAGAATGGTCACGGGCCATACAAAATTTACCCAGGCCCCACATTATCGAGACCTATCTTAGTGTTTTTGTAGTTGTATGTGTAACAAAAATATGTTATTATGTAACGTCTAGTTATTGGAATTATTGTCATTTTTTTGAGCGAATTTGAAAATAAAGACTAGAGAGTTGGAAGCATTTATTTGTCTATAAGTCTTTTTCAAAGTTAATGGATGCGTTTTTTGTACATTTCGAAAGTAAACAACGACACGGCCTTTTTTATTGACTTTGAACCTGTATTTGCTCAACGACATTGTTTTTTCTTAATAAGAATTAATTACAAAAATAGAAAACATCTGTTAAAATATATTTATTTACATTGGTGTAAAGACACTAATAAAATAATAACTGGACGAAGAACAGACATTGATAGTTTAGACATTGTACAAAAATGGTCTTATCTTTATTGTAATAAAAGGCTCAAAAGACACTAAAATGTATGTATCTGTTTTTTACTGTTTTATTTACTTGGTTAGCAAAATCTTTTATAGGAAAATAATCAATAAGAATGGAAAAGGTACACATAATATTGAAAGTTAGTTGCAGACTCCATTCTCGATGGCGTTAGTTGCTTTTTTTTGAGAGTGACGTCTCTATTTAAATATAATAAAATTGACTTTGTGGTCGCAACGCTACTGAACGGCTGGAGAGTTGCGTCAGGGGAGAGGCGATGAATAGTTAGGAAGGAACTTAGGCGCTTGAAACGGTATAGCGAGGGTCAGACTAAAAATTTGGGATTCAATTTTTGTGTGAGCAAATTCCTCATAGTGCGCCTTCTCACCGGTTAATTTTGTGAACAGGTTTTCCCAGTTGCTCCAGGTTCATCTAAAAGCCATATTGTTCCCAAATTATTCCGAACACTCTCGCACACGTGATCATAGACTGAACGTTGTTCTGCAGTCATCATTGGGACACCGTTTTCTAATGTTACCAGCAGTTCCATTGAGTTGTAAATAATGTCTGCGAAATATTCCCTGAGCTATGTTGTGGCAAACCATATTTACAGAGTGATTTACCGCCTACTGCTGGTAAGTCTTCCTGAAGAGTTAATAAGTACTGATTTATGGCAAGATCACAAAAAATATCATTAGTTGCGCCTTCATCACTGTGAAATATATTCCGAAGAAAGTCTTGTGCAATTTTTTTTTTATAATTTTCCCATAATTGTACAGCATCTGACAAATTACAAAATGTGAGTAATGTTCCAAATAAATGGCGTAACAGTCGTGGATTTTCACTAACACAAGATACTGCTAAAGCGTCATCCCAATGATCGCTTTCAAGCAAATGAAGCGCCTGGCAACCTGCATGATAAGTTGGATAAACAACATCGTCTACTTTTCTCAAATCTACAAATGATATTGGTCCTCGCACTGTATGTAAATAATAATTGCAAATGGAAACACTCAGCGTTGTTTGGATGAACGCTATACACTCTAGCAAGAACATGTTCTTTGAAAATACCTGACTCGCCATCTACAGGCCTGCCACGGCGTCTACGATTAAAGACACCTCGTTGCTTATCGTAGGTATAATACGATGGAACTTCTTTATACAAAAGAGATTTTGCAAAATTATGAGTTTGGCAAAGTCGAAAGAATGCTAATAAAGTTGTTTGGCGTTGAAATATATACGTTGACTGCCTTCAAGATGAACATTCAGGTGGATATCGTTCGTGAATGTTGAAACTTGAGATCCGCCACACAGCTTCTGAGGAGCTGATATGAGGCCGTCAGCGCAAAACTGGCCTAAGGTATTGATAATTAGTATTGAGAAATTAACATTCTTAGTTAAGTGAGATTTCAGAATAGGATATAATTGATTTTTTTTTGTAAATTTAAATTATTTACTTGTATCTAAAATGCCTTTGTAATTGCATAAATTTTTGTTATAAAAACTTAATATTTAAAATATTTTTGTGGGTTAGGCCACCTTTGCATTATGTTTTACGATAGTTTTTATTTAATTTATAAGCTTAGGCCAAAAATAAAAATCAACATTCATTAAAAATCTTTATTTTCAGTTCACAAAAGTAAAAGAACAACTTTAAAGCTTATACCTAAATTTAAAACTTAGAAAATATTATTCATCAGATTGTTCATCCACAAAAATGTCATCCGCCTCTGTTCCGGATGTCTTCAAATTGTTGTAAAAGTCGTGATGACACGGAGGAATGTAATTCAGTAATTCAATTAAGTCTTTCTTCTTCTTTTCACTAATTGCATGATTAGCAGGATATAAAGTTTCAAGATTTTCAATAATAACAGAGTTCCTCTTTTTAAGGTCAGTCTCTCGAAATAAAAACTCATCATTATTTGAGTATTTACAATACAGTTTAAAAGGATGCATATGACAAAACATTAACCATTGCATCTTTAGCCATTCAACTTTACCTTTGTCTGCACAAATTTTGCGGTTAGTAATGTTTTTTTCTAATGACTTGCTAGAGAAAAAAGTATCTTTAGTCATGGAAATTATTTTAAAGGGTTTAGTTTTTCGGGCAGCCAAAATAACTTGTTTCCAGTCTTCAGGTACATAAATGTTTTTAAAATACCGCTTCTGTTTTTCTACAAGACCAAAATCTTGGTCACATGACATGTAGGAATGTCCACTAACAAAAAATTTATGATCAATCTTAAAAATTGCTTGAAAGTCACTAGAGCTGGACACAATCAATTGACAGAAAAGAGCCATTTTAATGTTGCGATTTTGCCCTCCACATTGGTCAGAGTACATTATCAAATGCTTACATTTTACAATATTTTTTAGAAAATATAATATACAGGAAGCTATTTCCTGAGACCTACGAGATGCTATTGTTTCATCCAATAAAAACATGTAGACTTTGTCATTTTTCATGTTATGAATACCAAGACAGTACGTCCAGAGTTGCCGTTTATAGTAACATATGCCTGTACTAATTACTGGAGTAGGAAGTGTTTTCATTAGGTCAAAACAGATAATACATACATCTTCATCATTTTTATACATTTCAATATCTTTTTTTAATCCCTTGCTGCATTTGCTCAATGCTGCATTTGCCTTGAGCAAATGCAATTTTCTTTCCTGTTCCAAACTTAATTTTTCATCATCATTAGCACAAGCTTTTTTTTTTTAATTTATTTAATTTGAAAATACAATTTTTGATTAAACTAAAATCACACACTTAAGTCACCAAGACTTGTCCGTGTGCAAATCGGTTAGCTCTGTGACTTCTTGCTTGTACTGGGACTTGTAGGTGAAGATAGCTCTCAAACCGGTTTGTCCTGGGCGTTCACAGTATGTTCCGAAAATACATTTTTAACTTATCTTTTAAATTACTTGAGTATTTATCAAACGAGGAACTATACAGGGTGGCTCATTCAAATCGGTCAGTATGGGAAAGTCTTAAACTATAAGACATACGAAGATTTGTTCTTAGGAACCATGTCACCGATTTTGCTAAAAATAAAAACTGCATTCATACATTTGAAAAAAAATATGTACCCAGCTAGGGAATCGAATCAGTGTTCAGTGAACTGCCATTGAGTACAGTCGTGTGTGTGGCTCTTGCTTACAATTTTTGTAACTAATTTGTGATTGGTTGACTTGTTAAATTTCAATTCCTTGTTACTCCTAAGGAGTTTAAGTGCAAAGTTTACGCCTACCGAAAAAGACAACACCTGTTTTGCAAGTTAGTTTCTTCGAGTCGCCGCCTCCTCCCAACCGAGGATTGAACCACCGACCTGCGGATCGACAGTCCGCACCTAGGACCACTGACCTACACAAACGGTGAGACGTAGCGGCGAAATAAGGGTTTCGTAGCTACAGACTCGACGTTACGTCACTAGACTGTAGTAACTACGAAAGCTACGGCGTAGACGGATATTGAAATATATCAAAATGCCCAAGGTGCAGCGTTCTCCACCACGAATATTGGAATCAAGTCTCTCCAAATCGGACTCAGACATTCCAATAGCAGTGGAAACAGCAATATCGTGTCCCTTAAATACAAGATCTAAACGACCGCGACCAAACGACACCACCGAAAATCTGAAAACCACATTAGAAGACAGAATTGAAAGCATGCTGTTTAAATGGAAGGCAGACCAAGAAAAAACCCTGGAGCGGATCGTCGCGGAAATCAGCGCAATCAAGAAGCAAAATGATAAAATTCAGAAGTCAAACCTGGATATTGAAAAAGCACTCGAATTAAACACCAAAAATTTGGCTGAAATTCAACATAAGGTGGCTACTTTGGAAAAAGAGAATTTGCAACTGAAAAAAGATCTCGCATATGTTGAACTGAAGCTTACCGATATGGAGTATATAAATCGCCCATCTGCTATTGAAATCCGAAATATTCCTAGTAAAACAATCAACTCAAACGAAGATATAATAAAAACTATTTCACAGCTCGGGAAAACAATAAACATTAATATCTCGGAGGATATGCTACGTGACATGTACAAGAGGAGAAGCAAGAATGGAAGTACCACCATCGTAGCAAACTTTATCTCTGTAAATGTCAAAGAAAAGATCCTGAAGTCAGTCAAGCTATTTAACAAAGTGAGACCGAAAGAACAAAAATTAAACTCGACTCACCTAAATTGTATCGGAGAGTCCCAGCCTATATATATAAGCGAGCTTCTTACTCAGGAAACTCAAAAATTGTTTTTTCTGGCCCGACAATTTAGTAAGAACAATGGCTATAAATTTTGCTGGACTTCAAATGGAAAAATCTACTTACGCAAAGATTCTGAAAGTCCTACAGTTCCCATCAGATCTGAAAAATATTTTCCTCAAGAGTAAAACTATGATGGTAAATACTAATTTTGTCACTTCGTTTTCTTGTTTTATGTCGTTAATTTTTGTTTTTTTATATCACTTATCACTCTACACTTTACACCAATTTTCACTACACACCACACATAACATTTTTACTCACAAATATAGAAAAAAGTACCAGGACTTCAACAGCGGCAAAGAAAATGAAATGCTCCTAAACTACATTTATTTATCTGACACGAAACGTTAGAAAATGTCTACTTTTGATACTATAAATGCAGAGCTTGAGGAAGTAAATTTTGCCGAGTCCTTTACTTGTTTTCCTGATCAATGTATAAAATATATAAAATCATGCCATAAATCTTTTACAGTATTCCATGCAAATATACGCAGTATATCGGCAAATTTTGATCAATTGTTAGCTTTACTTGCAACTATTAAAATCCAATGTGATATTTTAATATTATCAGAATGCTGGCTCCAAAATCGTATGTCTGTTCCAGTGTTGGATGGATATATTTCATATTTTACCAAAAACCTCAAGAACCAAAATGACGGTGTTACAATTTATCATAGGGCAAATCTACATTTGGAAGTACGAGAGATCGAATTTTCAAGTGCTAACTGTATACTCATCAAGCAAGATGACAATTTAGCAGTAATTGGCCTATATAGGTCTCCCTCAAATCCCTTAACAGATGATTTTACTGATGAGTTAGATGAATTATTGAAAAAACTTTCTATTACTAAAAATGTGGTCGTAATGGGCGATGTTAACATTGACATCAAACAGGGTACAACAGATAAGCGTTCGGATAACTACCTCAACATGTTGGCCTCAAATGGATTACTCCCAGCTCATACTTTTCCCACCAGAGAAAATAACTCACTCGACCATACGATACTTAGATCAAAGTCCAAGTCTGTGTCATTAGTTATAGAATCACCTTTAACAGATCACTACCCCTCTATTATTAGTATACCAATTCAAAAACAAAATCTCATTAAACCTATGTCCCGTGTATATATAAATCATCCAGTACTTCAGAATGAATTAGCTATGACCGACTTTACTGCTGTTTTAGAATCAAATAATGCCAATTTTGCAACTGATCTAATGATTAATATGGTATCAAAAACAATCATCAATAATTCCAAAACCGTCCACATATCTAGACGGAAAATGGTAATCAAGCCATGGATTACACCGGGATTATTACGTTGCATTAAACACAGAGATGTATTACATAAGAAATTTAAAACTAATCCTAACAACCTAAACACTAAAATCATTTTCCTACGATATAGAAATTTTTTAAACAAACTACTTAAAAACTTAAAGAAAAATTATTTTGAGCTTAAATTGAAAAAGTCTAAAGGAGATAGTAAAGCCACTTGGGAAACAATAAAAGACATTGCTAGCCTCAAAAAAGGGCTCACCAACAATTGCAACTTGTTAACTCTTAAACATGATACAATTGCATCCTTAAATTATATAAATAAATATTTTGCAAATGTTGGTTCTGAACTGGCAAATAAAATAGCCAAAAACAAAAGTGTCCCGAACACAAACAAAATAGAACAAAACAAGAATTCATTTGTCCTGTTAGATACTGACCCCTGTGAGATAAATCAGTTAATAATGAATCTTCGATCAGATTCTGCCACAGGATGGGACAATATCTCCAGCAAAATCCTCAAAGAATCCTGTAGCATTTTTGTTCCGTTATTGACACATATAGCCAATTTGATTTTTAGGACTGGAGTATTTCCAACCTCACTTAAAAAAGCTGTAGTTATTCCAATTCACAAGGGTGGTGACAGAGATGAAATAAGTAACTACAGGCCTATTTCCTTACTCCCTGCAATCTCAAAAGTCATGGAAAAAGCTCTGAACAATAGGTTAATGCACTTTCTTGAGTCAAAAAATATCCTAGCGGATAATCAATATGGTTTTAGGAAATCGAAATCTACAGAAAATGCGGTTGCTGCTCTGATTGACGATATTGTTGAGGGTATAGATAAGGACAAAGCTAAATGTCTAGCAATATTTTTAGATCTCTCAAAGGCTTTTGACACAGTCTCAATACCCATTCTTGTCTTAAAACTGGAAAGCATTGGTATCCGAGGCATACCCTTGGATATTTTTAAAAGTTACCTAACGGATAGAACACAGGTCACGAAAATTGATGGGCAGTTAAGTGATAAAAAAATGGTTTCCTATGGCGTACCACAAAGCAGCATTTTGGGCTCTACATTATTTATCATATATATCAATGATCTATGCCTCATGCTGATACCTCACAGCAACATATACACTTATGCTGATGACACTGCAATATTGATTAAAGATAAAAGTTGGGCCCAGGTGAAAACTAGATCAGAAGAAGCCCTTAAGCTTGTAATGAATTGGCTTCAGAGTAATCTGCTGACTCTGAACTATGGCAAAACTCTCTTTGTCACATTCGCATCCAAGCGGTCAGAACAACCCGACCCGCGATCCTTTATACTTAAAGCTCATGTTTGTACAGCTTCAACGAATTGTCAATGTCACACAATTCAAAAGACAGATAATATTAAGTATCTTGGTGTCCATGTCGATCAGTCTCTTAGTTGGGACAAGCACATCTCCACTTTAACATCCAGAATCAGAAAGCTTATATATGTGTTCAAACAAATAAGACTCGCATGTGACTCTGACACTTTGAAAATGGCATATCTGGCTTTATGCCAATCTCTTTTAAGTTACTGCATCACGGTATGGGGAGGTGCGTGTAAAACAAAAATTTTAAAAGTTGAGCGTGCACAAAGGGCTGTGCTAAAGGTAATGAGCTTTAAGAACTTTCGCTACCCGACATCCAAATTGTACTCCGATTGTGAGGTGCTAACAGTTAGGCAACTCTTCATTCTTCGAACGATTCTCAGAAAGCATCATTTACTGCCATATGACCCTAATTTGCTTAATAAAAAACGAAGTAGAGCCGCTGTTTGCTCTACTCCGATCTACCGAACTGCTATGGCAAAGCGCAATTTCAGAATAATTAGTTGCATACTATATAATAAACTAAACAAAGTTACCAAAATTTATTCCTTATGCAGTTTTGAAGCAAAAACAAAAATTACTACACACATCCAAAAACTAAATTATATAGATACCGAAGCGTTAATTTCATAACATATTATTAGAATGTCTATCATCATCTATAAATTGGCACTTTTATTTTATTTTATTTTAATAATTTGATCACACAAAACACACAACACCACATACACACACTCACACACTATACAAAACACACACTCCACATATTCAAACCCACATAAAAATAGTAAATAAGAAAAGCTTATCCCATAAATCAGCATTGCTTGTTTGGGCTATAGCAATTGTATTATTAGCAATAAGAAAGTACAAATATTTTAATATAAATATTCTCCTCTGTAGATTGAGAAATACCTACCTGTTGCACATGGTTATGGTTTAATCCTATAGCAGGCTAAATGTTTTCTGTAATTTACAAGGTAACTACTTAAAAATCTGTAACAGCAACTTGTAATTTTATATTTGTACATTAAAGTTATTATTATTATTATTTTTATATGTTTCTTTGATGTTTGGTGATACGTGTATACTGAAACGCTTTTCTGGTGTTCTTGAAAACTATGTGCCCTGATTATTTTGTGAAACTAGCTCCGTAGGTCCTGGGGCGCTCTAGAGAAATTCAAAAGGGGAGAAAGTGGGGGCGCCACTTGTTTTAACTAAAAACAAGAAAGTTATTTAACTCAATAAAAAAAAAAACAAATAAAAATGACACCTTAACAAGTTTATTGTTTGTGAGACCATGACCAAAAGTTCATTACATCTAACCTTAATTAGGGTTAATTAATTCTAGGAGTACAGTAATAGTTTTTCTTATCTTAGTAAAAGATGTCACCGTGGATGAACCGCGAAATTGTTAAATAAACTAATACAAAAAAGGCACATCAAGCCAAATGGCCTGAAAGTCAACTTTAAACAATTGAAAATTGAAAACAAAAGAAAAGTTTGGGCTACCGAAGCCACAAGTTCGTTATAAAACTATAAAGTAAAATAGCTTGAGCTATCAGAGCCGGTTGATAATAAAAGATACAGATTACCTTGAACAGTCTACTAACTAGCATAAAGGGAGCTCACTACACTCTGCATAAACTCCGAGATTAATTTTTCCAGTATAAGCAAAGCTCCGGCACAAATGGTCCAGCAAAACACAAGCAGTCCGACGTAAGCAGGGCGTCTTGCCTGAAAGGATACACCAAGCAAAATATTACAGCAGATGCAAAGAATAGATGGTGCGCACAAAGTCATCATTTTCACATATAATTAATTTGTCTGCTTTCTGACAGATAATTTAAAAGTAATATTTATCAGCAAAAAGAAAAAAACTAATTTCATGAACTCAGGCTCAAGAGATTGCAACCAAAAGAAAATTATTAGGTTATAGTAACGTGCATGCTTACCCAAAGAAAAGCCAAGCAGAGGCTTGAATTAAATGAAATACACGCAGCACCCAAAAGAAAAGCACAGCGCCAATAATGTCCAGCAATCAATAGTGTCCAGCCCAAGAAAGAGTCAAGAAAGTTACGTCCTGAAATAGAGGAAATGCGACAATGGTTTAAGCGGCATGGCACGAGGCTCGTAGCATACGTCGCGGCCAACTCAATTCAATACTCACCAGAAAATCACACAACGGCCAGCTCGTAGAGTAAACAAGGTCTACAAAACCAGCCTGTAAAGGGGCTTCACAAGTTTTTATCAAAAAAAAATGATATGTAAAAAAATGGCATCCACGGCAATAGCTGCGGTGCAAAAAGATAACCTCGAGAACCAAAGACAAGAAAATGGCGGCTCCACCTCCATCCTTGAGACATACCAAAAATTTCCATAAAAAAAATCCACAGGAACCATAATAATGAAGTGAAATAAATAAGATAAAATGCTAATTATACTTTCTACTACTTTTTTAAAAATCTATTATTGTTTATCTATTTTCTTCTTTTAAATTAAACGAGGAAACTGAATTATTTTTGACATACTAATTCTTAAATGACAACACCAGCAACAATATTGAAATAACATGTAAAATTTAGTTCAGATTAGCTAGATGGCGTTAGTAGTATCAAAATTAGATTAAAGTTAACGTGAACAAACCAAAATGCTAATATTATGGAACGAACCGTTACAATACAATTTGTTTTAATATTCTTATTTGTATTGCCTTAATACTTTCTAGGTATGTCTTATTTGTTCTACCATAGCTTGTCAAGCCGTAAGATAAAATTGAGTCGGCTAGGGCATTGTAAAGCATAAGTAAAACTTTATATGGGATTCTTCTTTTTATAATTGTAATGTTTGCCAGAAACGCGCGCAATTTGTCGCATACCGCATTTATATGTTGTTTCCAATTGAAGTGATTATCAACTATTAACCCTAAATATGTATGTTGTTTTACTGATTCTATTGTTGGGCAATGATACGAGGGTGCGTTTTTAAGTTCGCGGAATGAGAGGGTTGGAGGGGGGTGATTAGGCTCATTAGGACCGTAACGCGTTCAGTGACTCATAATTAGTATAAATACGAGGTTTCATTGTTATCAGACAATTAGTCTTTGAGCTATCGTCAACCAAGCAACATAATCGGGAGTGAAAAGTCACGCCGCCGCAAAAACAACAACGCGTAGAGTGTTCGCGTGCATTTTTGGACCTCTGCAGTGACGACAAGGATGGTGTATTGAGTCGAATTGTTACTGGAGACGAAACTTGGGTTCATCATTATGAACCTGAGTCGAAAAAAGACTCCATGCAGTGGCATATAAAGGGCACAGCACCCCCCAAGAAGTTTAAGGTGTCACAGTCAGCTGGGAAACTCATGGCAACGGTCTTTTGGGACTCAGAAGGAATATTGTTGATCGAATATAAAGATAAAGGTGTTTCTATAACCGGAGAATACTACGCTTCAATATTAGAGCGACTAAAAGAAGCCATTAAAGAGAAAAGACAGGTAAAATTGACGAAGAGTGTGCTGCTTTTGCACGACAGTGCGCCCGTCCACAAGAGTCGCGTTGCGTTGGCTGCCCTGCATAGGGTGGGCTTCGATATTTTAAACCACCCACCCTACAGCCCAGACCTAGGGGTCAATTCACACGTACCACAACCACACCACGTCGCAGCGACTAAATGTGGTCAAGCTGTGTTTACGTGTGAATAGTGTCGCAGCGGCTTTTTGCAGTTGCGTTGTGGTACCGACAAAATGTCGATGTGGTTACGTTGTCGCTGTCGTTGCGATGTGGTAACCACGTGGTCATGTGCAGTTATACTCCGGCTTTCCTAGAGGCAACACGGCTTGACTGAACGTAGTCATGGAGGAAAGATTGTTGTTGCTATCCTTGTTATGGCTTTTATTAATAAGAAGAAGACGACGACAGCAGCGTATTTGTCGAAATAGAATTTATTGGGTACATCCTTTATTGGAAAACAAAATTCAAAGCCAATTTCGTACTGATTACCCTAAACTTCGAAGGTTCAAGAACAAATTTTATAAAAAATTTAGAATGAACAAGAATACATTTGACTACTTGTTAAACGAACTGAATAGTGAGTTGAAAAAAAAAGATACAGCCATGAGAAAAAGCATACCATCTGTTGAACGTCTGGCAATGACATTGAGGTGAGTAAATTTTTTTTTATAGTTAATTATTTTTAAGTATTTAGAAAATATGATTAGTTTCATCTACCGGGACAGACTCACCGGGCAGACGAAACTAATTTATAAAATATAAAATACAGGTGCAAATTAAGAGGCCGTACCTGACCCTGTGCTCACGGCACTAGGGCCACTTTCATTAAAAATTCAAATATATATTAATATATATTCAAATTGGCTGGTAAGTACAGATTTTTTATCTATGCCTTAAATAAAAATATATTATTATTTTAATGAAAGTGGCGCTAGTGTTGCGAGCAAAACTAGGTACCTACGGCTCTTAATTCATTAACAATAAAAGGTAAAAATTATGATTGTGGGCACGTTTCATATAGTTTCCTATTATTACAACAGTATGCATGTACAGTCAGTGCCATATCGACCTACCAATATCTGTCAAATTTCTGAAACTGAATTTCAACCTAATTTCAAACGCATAGAGATCAACATCAGGTGTGGTTTTTTCACAGATTTTTCTAGGTCGCTCTGTCGCTGACTGTACGTTACGTGCTCAGACCTTTATTATTGCCAAGGAGTTAATTTGTAACTGTGGTAGGGCGGATAGGAAAGCGAAAACAAAGAGCGTACTTATATATTTTTATTTATTTTGTCATTAAAAAATCAACAGAGTAGGTAATTAATCAGTTAATCTCCGAAAATATCCGTTATAATCGGATCATTATAGTTTGAAGCCTGAGAAGAGACGCTGTGTGGAGATTCTGGTACTGAAATATCTCTAGGTGTGGATGCAGTACGCAAATTGAGAAGCTGTGGAGAGCCTGTTTCCATATCCGGCCGATACCTAGACGTTGATGGTCGCTCGTACGGTTGGTACGCTGGTGTCGTATACCCCTGTCCATATTCATTGTAATTATCATTACGTGTAGTTGTAGGTGCGTGATATTTTTGAATTACGTTCAATATTTCTATCTGAGCATTCAGTTTCCAATCATCGCGAATGGTCTTAAATCTATCGTATAAAGATAGCAAAAAATGCATATCACTGTCGCAGGACTTGTCAGGTTCATGTGTACGAGTATGTGCAGTTACTTGATCGCTCAAATGACTTGTTATTTTTTTTATTAACCCGTATTCTGCATCGTCTTTTTTTCTTTGGCTATTTTTTGGTCTCTTCCAAACTTCAGAGTCACTCGTTTCAGTAGTATTATCGTCTTCATTATCGATTTGTTCGATGTCATCGTCTTTGTTTTGTACTGGTAGAGACGCTGTTGTATTTCGATTTTCAGACAATGGCTTTAAAAATAATAATTGGCTAAAGTAGTAGTATCTCTTTGAACTACCTGCTGAACCGCTTCTCTGTGAATTTTGTTTTTTAAGGTCTCTGTTGAAAGAGTCTCTTAAGCTTTTCCATTTTCTTTGTAAGTTAGCAGCTGAAAAATTAATTGTTAAATTTGTAAATAACATATAAAATGATAATATTTTACAATATCGAAATTACAGTGATAAGATCATATAATGAACTCAGAATGGAAGATAATTTCTGTATATTTTAATATCAATGTTAATAGTTTCAAGTTATTCTTAAATTTATGACAGCCAACTCAGCCAAGCATCTTTATATGGTTTGATAAATGATTAGTTTTTCTTATACCGGTGGCATAAGCGCTTTTTGAAACCGTAATATAATTATTTAATATACTAGCTTTCTACTCGCGTGGACTACACGTTATGTAATATATAAATAAGTGGTATTTAATATTTTACTTTTCTTTTTTAATTTAACCATATTAAAATTAACTGGATTTATTTTACATTAGTCCAGTATAATGTAAGATCGATCATTTCCCAAAATGTCATCAGCCTATTGAATGGTGTTAAAAAAGGTTGAAATACCTAATAATTTAAGGGGTCGTTATTGTATTATTATAGGGACACATACCTACACGACCTAAATGTATGAAACAATTGATTTTTTACGATTGCGTATGTGTCCCCATAGTAAAAGTTGTTCATATTCATGAGAACAGTACAATGACCCCAGTGTTATTTATTTCAACCTTTTGTAACACCTGTATAATTCCATTTCATTATTATTTTCGTTATTAATATAATTTTTTTGTTACAGATATTTGGCAACGGGGTGTTCGTTTGAAGATCTCGCCGATTTTTTTAAATGTGGTACTTCAACGGCTAGCAAAATTGTCCACGACGTATGCCGCCTGATTTGGGATAAATTACAGCCTATTCATTTACCACCATGTAATAAAACAATGTGGCTTGATATTGCGAACAAATTTAAAAAGAAAGCAAATTTTCCAAACTGCTTAGGGGCTGTAGATGGGAAACATATTAGGATTATTCATCCGCCACGCAGTGGTTCATTATTCTTTAATTATAAACATTTCTTTTCTATTGTTTTAATGGCCGTATGTGACGCCGATTATTTATTCGTGTATGTTGATGTAGGAGCCTACGGTAAAACTTCCGATTCAACTATTTGGAGGGACTGCAGTTTATATGATGCAATGGAAAGAAATGATTTAGATCTACCTGGACCGCAAGCAATTACACCTGTAGGTAGGCCCTTGCCTATGGTATTCATTGGCGATGAAGCCTTTGGATTACACAAACATTTGCTGCGACCATACAGCGGCAAACAATTAACAATGAAAAAACGTGTTTTTAACTATAGATTATCACGAGCACGAAGATATGTGGAATGTTCCTTTGGAATTTTGACAAACAAATGGCGAATATTGCATAGGCCAATTAACGTGTCAGTTGAATTTGCAACAGACATAGTGAAAGCATGTGTCGTATTACATAATATAGTACGCAAGCGAGATGGCTATAAATTCGATGACACTTTATCGATAACTTCAAATTTGTTACGAATGCATTCCTTTGATCAAAATCATGACGGGATTCGAGCAGATTCTGTTAGAAATGAATTTGCCGACTATTTTGTGAGCCCTGGAGGTGAATTATCGTGGCAGTACGATAAAGCGTGAATGGTGTTGTTAGGTATATTCGATTTAATAAATAGTAATTCATAAACTTACCACACTGGTTTTTTTCTTTTGTTTCCTTATTATCAAAATTTTCATAAAACTTCATGCAAAGGTTTTCCCATGCTTTGTTTTTTAATATGCGATTGGAATACTCCTCTGTCCTTTGATCCCAAATGCATGGCAAATTGCGAATCTCCTCAATAAACAAATCCGTGTCAAAAGTCTCGGAGTCGGACATTTTAATTTTTCGCACAACCACGCGGCAACTCAGTACAACGCAGAATGAAAGGGGGGAGCGCAGGCGCCAGCTAGGCGCGCGCTGTTGATGACGTCATGTCGTGGCGATGTGGCCGCGGTGCTGCCGCCGGTGGTGGCGTTGCCGTCGCGATGTGGTTGCGATGTGGTCGTATTACACAGGTGGTCGATAACAACGGCAAAATGTGGTACGTGTAAATTGGATTCATTCTTCGTTCGTCCTGAAATTTCGTCCCACATTCCAAAAAATTATTCGTTTGTCCCAGTTATTTTAATATCGGTTCCTGGTTTGTCCCACCCAGTTCACAATGTAGGTACTTTAAAGGTACAGTTAACAACAAAGTATTTTGTACGAATAATTTGATAATAAAATAATTCTAGACCCGTAAAAATTATCTTTATTGTTCAGTATCACAATCAAAATCACAGGAATGGTTGAATAATTATCTTAATTTTTTTAACAATAGTAATGTCAATGATATATTAATTATGTTATTTATACACAGATATGTTACGTTCATAGTAATGCAATCCTAAACTGCACACATCGACAAGTTTTACTGATAAGTAAAACAAAAGATACAAAATAGCATGCGAATGAAAGAGATAGCTATAGTTTTAAATGATTCCTCGTCGTTCTCGCGTCAAAACTAGTATCTCTCTTTCTTTTTGTGAACATGGCGTCAGTCATTAGATTGTTTGAAAAAATTGAGTAATGTAAAATAATGGTTTTACTTGCTAAAAGTACAATATCAAGAGAATAGGCTTAAAAACAAACATTGAATAAGCATTGTATTTTTTAAACTAAAAATAATCAACAATTAGAGCATTCAAACATTAAAAGAAAATACAATAATAATTATGCAGTCATGGATAGAAAAAATCAACACTTATAAATGAAATCAACAATAAACTTATACATAAAAATAACTAGGTAAAAACCAACGTCTTAACCATGTCGTCAGTCATTAGATTGTTTGAAAAAATTAAGTAATGTAAAATAATGGTTTTACTTGCTAAAAGTACAATATCAAGAGAATAGGCTTAAAAACAAACATTAAATAAGCATAGTATTTTTTAAACTAAAAAGAATCAACAATTAGAGCATTCAAACATTAATTAAAAGAAAATACAACAATAATTATGCAGTCATGGATAAAAAAAAATCAACACTTATAAATGAAATCGACAATAAAGTTATACATAAAAAAAACTAGGTAAAAACCAACGTCTTAATCTTTGGAAAATATAAATGATTCACAAAAAGGAAAGAAAAAAAAACATTATTTACTTATTGGATCTACAAAAACTAACATGAAATAAAATAATAGGAAGGTAAAATCCACATCTATTTTGCCGCAATTAAAATACAAATGGGCAAATTTTTTCCAAACAATGTCCCAAGGAAATAGAACCATTCAACATTGCTGCAATAGAATCATTAATCATTTTGTCCATAACAACGATGTCTTCATTACGTTTGCCTTGACTTAACACTTGAGATTCAGCGTCATTTTTAATTGTATTCAAAAAACTAATCATGTTTAATTTTCCTGAAAATGACCTATTTAATCTGGCATTACCACCTTCTACCGGGTTATTCGTCCTATATGTGTCACCATAAAAATCCCATGTTCCTTTAAAATTTTCGCTGTCAAGCCAATTTGATACAAAATAATCATTAAATTTATTAATATTCTCGGTTTTGGGACAATCCTCCATTATATATAGCCAGCCGTCACATTTAAGTTCTGATGGAAGCAAAGCTAATGATGAACACAGAGCTACATGCTTCTTAAACATTCTCTTTTTGGTTAATTTTAATGCTTTTGCTCTTTTCCAAAGAGCCTGAGAGAAATGAAAGAAACAACCTTTACATGTGACGTTTGGAAATATATTACGGATACCATTCATGGCCGCTTTCTCATAATCAGTTCTGAATGAAAGTGGGTTCCAATCAGGAATTCGCGATTTAATAAGAGAGAACAGAGTTTTATATGTGGATTCCTTTTTGTTCATTAAAAGTACATATATTAATGGTACTATATAAATTTTTTCAACGGTACTCCCGAGATCACCGTAAATAATGTACAATTGTTTAAATGGTTTCACCACACATTTGAATGTACCGTCCGCTAGATAATGTTTGACATCGGGAAGAAGTCTTCTACTTTCTTCTTTAGCAAATGCAATTATTCTATTATTATTATAACAATAATCAAAACATAAAAAAGATTTATAGCTAACTGGAATTTCAACTTCAGACGGTTTTCGAAATGAAGATTTCTTGATTTGCTGCGATTTATTGCGTGCATTGTAGAGACTGCCTTTGACATTACCAAAATTTGGTAATTTTTCCACAATGTTGGTTCCTTTATCCTTTAGTCTTCTTAAACCGGCATTAAAAATCGATGTGATCGCTTTCCCATCCGCAGCTTTTGCTTCTTTCTTGCATCGATCCAATTCCTCTATAATGTCATTTTTTGCTACACTAGGTGTGCAAAAATTGTGTTTCATAATAGTTTTAACACTATTATTTATTGTCACCATACCACCACGGCACTTTCTGTTCACACATCTCCAAATAATTGACCCATTGTGATTTTTTCGTTTTTGTGTGTGTCCATAACCACTATATAACAAAATAGGTTGTCCTCTCCGGGATGCTATGAATGATATTGGCTCCTGTGAGGTAGACGGGAAACTGGCCATTGTAGAATAACTGAAATTAAAACATAATTATTATTTTCTTTTCATAACAAAGATTATGATTTTTAAGTTATAAAGGATTATAAAACAAACGTAATTTATGCTTTCGGTAATAACATCTATTTTTAAACAATGAATTTTAATCAATAACTAGCTGACCCGTGCGAAAATTTCGCACTTCATAATATTAGTAGTGACTGCTGAAAAGCAGGTGATAATAAATAAAATATCTTATTTTTCAATAAGTTAGCGAGTACGGGGGCTGGTATAAGTTAGTGGTACCACCTGCTGCCGATTGGTAGGAAACAGTTATAGTTGTGGTTATTGTTAGTTCAAAAAGATAATAACAAATGGCGCTTTTCAATATTTAAAAATGACTGTTTTGAAGTCAGGAACATAAGCTTTAAAATGACGTAAAAATCATTAAATTTGATGAAGAAATAAAAAAGTTATGGCGTTGGCGTAAGCTTAGAGAAATAATATATATGATATTCGTATAAAAATTTTGACTTACCTATTACAAGCTCTGTCAATTTGCTCACTTTATACACACTTTGAACCGGTGACGAGTGAATATCTACTAATAATGGGGATGCACTATCCATCTCGGGGAAGCAGGAGCCAGTTTTACTGATAACGCAAAGTAATGCTATTGGCCAAATGAGTAAACAAAAGAAAGCAAACAAAGGACGCAATAAAAAGGGTTAGACTCTGCTCTTTTAAAATTCCAGTGACGTCACCTGTAAGACTTACCTGCTTTCTAAAAGCGACCAAAAAGTGTTGTTATAATATTATGAACCAATTACGTATATCACTTGCGGAAAAAGATATACGTTTATTTTAAATATGTAGTTGATATTTAATAAAACTAAAACAACCTTTTTTTGTGACTGTACAAAAGTATTCAAATTAGAAAGAAAATTACTTATTTAAAAAAATGGGACGAACAAGGAATACAAAGTGGGACCAAACAGGAATAAAATAATAACCTTTCACATTGGGACGAACGAAGAATTATGTTTGGGACTAACTAAGAAATTTATTAGTGGGACAAAACTCAGTGGGACAAACGAAGAATGAATCGTAAATTGTTATATTCATTATCGATACAAAATATACGCCCGACCACATGGCGTTGTTGTGGTGTGGTTGTGGTTGTGGTGTGGTTGTGGTACGTGTGAATTGACCCTAGCCCCGAGTGATTATTACCTCTTCCCAAAAATGAAAAAAGAGCTTCGGGGTAAAAAATTTACCACCGATGATGAAGTTAAGGAGGCAGTTTCAGCGTATTTTGAAGACAAAGATAAAACATTTTTTTATGAGGGTATAAATAAATTAATTGAAAGGTCTGAAAAATGTATCCGACTTGCAGGTGAATATATTGAAAAGGAAAAATAATTTGTTTTTTCTTTTTCCACCCCTTACCCTCCATTCCGCGAACATAAAAACGCTCCCTCGTATGTACGACTTTTTTTGTGAAAACAAGTATGGTCATGGGCTTTTAGTATGTTGTTGGTTTCGATATAGGTCTTCCCATAAGGAGATCGGATGTGAACAAGTTTAGTCTTGTCAGCATTGAGGACCAGTTTATTATCGTGACACCATTTATTTAGTGAATCAAAGTCTTGCTGTAGTTTTATGAGAGCAGTAATTTAGCAGCAGTAGAAAAATTTGATAATAAAGTGGTTGTGCTTTTCTTTGGCTGAAAACCGTATTGGTTGCTATTGATTACTTTATTATTTCTATAAAACGTATGTGTTTGTTCACTAATATATTTTTCTATAATTTTATCTATTGTTGGCAATAAAGATATAGGTCGGTAATTTTTTATGTCGTCTTGCTTTCCTTTTTTGAAAATAGGTCTTACGCAACTTTGTTTAAGGCTTTAATCTTAATTGCAAATGCATCACACTTCTTACATGAATCTGTTACTGGAGGATGGAAACTCAGGTTGAATTGTTCATTAAAAACTTTGTTAAACATAAACTTTGATACTGGGTTTTCAACTTTTTCAGTGTAAAGGGAATACAAAATACTTAATTTTAAATCTGGCGATAAATATTTTCGGTTTGTTGACTTGTGTATGGAATAATGCGCTTCATAAGCAGGAATACAACTTATTAAGTCTTTTACTTCTAGTATTTTACTTTCCGGGGTTTTATTAGCTGGAGCAGAATGACCTCGTCTATCCAATGGAGGTGTAGACACAGAAGACTTGTTTTTCAATAGTCTGCTGATTCTGCCATCAGAGACCGAAAAAGTATTTTTGAAAAAGGTCTTGCATACTAAAACTTCATCTCCATTAGTATCCGAAAGGTAGTATTGTCTTGTTTTCTCCCTCCTTGAATTTTCATTAGATGTGTAGGTCCTGGATTTGGATACAACTTTAATACGGGAAAACAAATATGATGTCTGTAGATCAAAATGAGCTAAGGCGTAGAAATCTTCAAATAATTTTTGTTGATGATTAGCACTTATTTTCATATTGCACTTATTTGTGCATGTACATATTCCTAGCTTTGGCTGTTTAGCGGGAACTATAATACCTTTATAATTAGTATATGCTTCTCCTTTAGCACGCTTAAGTTTTTTTACATTGCGGGCCCAGTTTTGAGTTTTTCTTAACCGTTTCTTAGGCTTTACTGTATTCTCCTCACTTCTTGATTTTCACTTTCGGCTTCTTCGTTTAAAATTTCTTGCAGTGTCGGAGAGTTTAGAGATGATGACTGATGACTAGGCTGATATTCTGAACCAGAATCTTCATAATCTGATCCGACCATAGCTGCAAAGACAATATTTTAGCATTTTATTAACAGTCATAAAGCGAAATATAACATAAACCAACCACTTTCGTCAAAATACTTACGTTGCAAGCTTTCTTCAAAGTCAGCCATTATGCGTGTGTTTTAAAATATTTTTGAACACCAGTATTTAATATTACGTTTCGTTATTGTATTTTTCGCCTTCCAACTAAATTTTTGTCACATATTTTTGTAAAAATTAAGAGAAAAAGCACAACAAAAGAAACTGAAACAATCTGTATTGTCATCTGTCACTGTCACGTCACGACCTAACCTGCCAAATTATAGTGTTGCTAGTATGGAAAAATGGCCTAACCGGGTTAGGCCACTTTTACACTCTAGTTGAATGAAGTAATTAGTTATGCAAAAACATGGTGGTGCCATCTATTACGTACGTGGGAAACTATGGATAGGCCATTTTTGCACTGTAGAAAAATGAATTTCGAATTTGTTCATGCAAATAACTTAGAAATAAGCAAAATGTTGGTTAGGCCATTTCTGCGCTAACGGCCTCATACGAGTATATCTACCCGACTAAAATCTAGTAACTTCATCATGTTTATTTCTCAACGCAAATGTAGCTTGGTCACTGCCCTTGTTAATATACTTACAAATAAATATATTTTATTGACTCTTCTACACTATTACACATTTCAACATTAATGTGAGCTTGAAATACTCTGGACAACACAGGCGAATACGGCACTACCCCCCTATTATCTAAAGTAACCTGTTGTACACATACTCGCTTTCAAACAGTAAAACCACCATTGTCTCTTGAACGGCAACAATATAATGGGTATTCATCATGTTCTGTTACAGTTTCATCCATTAAGGCTTTTGGATATCTTTTAGTGCAACGACTGTCTTGCATGCATGGAGCATTCTCGTTGAATGCACTACATGAACCATGTATCATATGAGTATTAACAATGTCGTAAAAGCAGTATATAGTATGTAGATTCTTTTAAATCTATACTAATTTATGATAATTAAACATAAATATTTTTGAGTCAACATTAGAACAAATACTTTTATCTTATAATTAAAAAAGTTACATAAACATTTTAATGTTAACAGTAATAAAGAAACTCGATGAGGTAATATTTTTTAAAGCTACACCAGATAATACACACACAGCCTCCAAAACTTATGGCTAAACGTAAGTAAATTATTTTAATATCAGACAAGTCTTTGGATTTTGTTACTTTTTTATTTATTTATTTTATTCACATAAAGGTTAAACTACAGAGAAGTTAAACATTTTCTGTTAAACTACAGAATAAACTATGATTAGTTTTTCCCTTCCCTGCCATAATCTTAATAATGTAATCAAAGTCTAGCTGAATTAATGTTAGTCTAATTTGTACTTTAAACTTAGAAAAATAGCAGTAGTTGATATAGTGTTTTGGGTGGGAATACTCCATATAAGGCAATAATTATTAGGAATATGATTCCTCATCATCTGACAAACAATTGAGGCATGTGTACATTCTGGTATCTCCTTTAACACAGGTAATATGAGCCCATTTTTTGCATATAATACATTGTATCCAGTCTAGCTCAGATGTGTCATCGCTATAAGGCTCAACGCAAACTAAGCAGAAGCAGGCTTCTTCGTCACGGTCATCCTGCAGAACATGATTCTTTACTTTTTCCACTACTGATCTTCGGGATTTTTGCTTTTACCTTTCCCCTTTCCTTTGCCCTTGACCTTCTTTATACCTGCATCTGACTACTTTTTTCTTTTTGGTTTATTTGAATTTGGCTTTCCTCTAAGCCATTTTTTCTGGAGTATCGGTAATAATTGCTGATTTTCGTTTGGTGTCAAGACGAGGTGACGCTTTTGGAAGCGGTCGAATGCTTTCTAATTCAAACTTTTTCGTAGGTTTTTTTATTTCATGGAGATCATCGTTGGTTGCTCCATAATTGATTTTAACCCAAGTTTTTTTTAATGTTTTGCTTGACGGAGTTAATTTGATCGCCAAAGATTATAATGTTGTGATCTGTAATACCTGTTAGACAAACTAACTCTAACGATTTGTAAGAGCTTTTTACAAAGACGTAGTACGTATACCTATACGATATGGCTGGTAACATCTTATGTCCTAATAGTAGGCAAATGTAGTCACAGCTTTGCTCAATTAATATCGAAGCACATATAACAGTGTTTAAATCTCTTGTTATAATATAAGTAATATGGGCTAATTCTCTGATGGTTTCGTAAACTTTGTGAAATTGCTATAGCCAGTCTAGAAACAATTCTTCATTAATCCAGCCGTTTTTTGAGCACCGGTATACAGTGCCACGTGGACCATCATTTTCTAGTGCTGGTGAATGTCTCTGGCGGGGAAATATCATGGCGGGAATATAAACACCAGTAGCACTAACTGCACACACAACCGTTACATTTTTACCAGACGTTAAAGAGCCCACTCGTTTTTGACCTTTCTCAGTTACAACTTTACCTGGGTCCTGAACAGAGGAGATTCCTGTTTCATCTACATAAAAAATATTTCTAGGTAGAAACTTATATTTATCCATAACCTCCCCAAGCAGTTTAAAAATAAAGCAACATCATTTATATTAAAAGCAGTTGCTCGATTTAAGCTCGTACCTTCAGCCTTACGATTAGATAAATTATTTCGTTTCATAAAATCCTTTAGCCAATCTTTCCCTGTCATGCCAAGATTGTCATTTAAGTTATGAGTCAACTTATTTTTAACAGCATACTCATAAGCTATCTTCCTTATTTGTATTGAAGTGCAGCCATAAAATATTTTACCAAGAAATTTAACCCTTTAAGAAAAAATAATATCGATATTTCGATGTATCGATATTTTTTCAACAAGCCCAGGGAAACATATAAGAATTATTCATCCATTCTTGTACTTTAACTTTTTTTTTTTCAATAGTACTTCTATCAACTTGCGACTCAGTTTTACTTTTTACGTTTGTTGATGTTGGGGCATACGGTAAAGCTTCTGATTTTACAATATTTAGAGAAAGTGAACTGTGTAATAAAATACACAGAAAGACGCTAAATATCCCCTCAACATGAGAGGTCGATAATCGGCAACCATTGAACTATACATTTGTTGGTGATGAAGCATTTGGCCTAAGTGAAAATGTGATGAGGCCATTGTGTTGTGCGGATTGCTTAATTGGCTGGCGGCACGTGGCACGTGCTGACATCGGTTTTTTGTCTGATTCTGACATCGCTCTGGCTGGTTGAACTTACAGCGTATTAAACATTTGTAGTCACCATAAACTTCTGACACCATGTATTAGAATGGTAACACTATTAAGTAATCAGCAGTCTTTTATTAATAGAATAGGACGACGCTTACGTGACGTTACAATGGCGGCCTAATGGCCCTAACAGCCATATGCTGGAAAATATTTGGACTTAAACAAAAAAGTTTTCAATTATAGGTTAAGCCGTGCCAGTAAATGTTTTTCCACTATATCCGCTATCTGTGCAAATGTTTTATCTTTTGGTTTGGCCGGAGTACATAGATTGACGAGAAGTTCATAACACTCCGCACCCATGACGGTTATTAACGTCGGTACTTGCAATTCACTAGCAATCTTGTTCACCACAAAATATTGCTCTATCTAAACGTTCTACATACAGGGTGCCCTGGAAAGAATGGATAACCTCTGAAAGGCTAATAGTAGAACTAATGGCAAGCCTAATAAATAATTAATAAAAAGTATAACCCTTACACTGCTAGAAATAACTACCAAGTAAATTAGCTAACTGTAGTGTTTTACTCTAACCTCACTGATTAGTTTTACTTTTTGAGATAATACTCAAGTCCATTCCACTCTTTTGGTATATCCTATATATTAATAAAGTGATTATCAAAATAAAATAAATAAAAATAAAAATCATTTATTTCATCATTAAGTAACTTAATTACATTCGATGAAAGTCAAAATATCGATCATCAGCTTATCATCAGTAGGCCGAGAGAAAAAAGCTGGCGGAAAAAACTCGGCACTCTTTTGTCCATCACCAAATATACAAAATCAAGGCATACAACTACACCAAGACAAGATAAAAACGTAAGGTCACAAGACGGTTAAATTGAAGTAAGAAAATACAACTGCTAATTCTTGTGTCTTGTCTTGGTCTAGATGCTTACAGAGTAGTTAATAGTTAAAATAAGACACAAATAGTTACAAGAAGATACAATCTAAAGAAATAGCCTGTCCAGACATGAATCCCACGCTTTTTTATCATCTAAATAATCTTTAACTTTATAATAAGCCTTTTTACATAGTGTATGCTTAACATGTAATTTAAATGTATTAAAAGGTAAGGATTGAACTGATTCCAGGATTTTATTATAAATATGTATCGACATACCAATAAACGATTTACTGCTCTTGGCCAATCTATGTTTAGGGACCGCTAATTTATTCTCTTGTCTAGTTCTTACAGAACAATTTCCGACACGACTTGCTTTTCGCGTTGTAAATTTATCAATATTTTAATGAGTATACAATATATTTTCATAAATATATTGCGACGCAAAAGTTAGTATAAAATATTTATCTTTAAATATTTCCCTAAGAGAGAAATTCCGGTATATCCATTTAATTGAGTAACAAAGTCCGTCAGATCCTTAACTTGATATCAATATCCTATATTTTGTCGAATAGTTCAAAATCTGAAAATATTTTAACTTAGATGAGACCTAAATACAAATAAAGTAATTTTACTTGAAATATATAATCCGGTATGTCATTTGTAACTGTAACTATTTTTGTATTAATAAAATCTAAAAATATATTAACGTAATAGAGTAGTGGATAATTTTTGTTTTTTTATCACCAGAGCTCAATAAATTAAACAACAAGTAATAAAAAAATAATGATAATGATAATTATAAATTTTTATAAAATTTTCATTTTCTTCTAGCTCAACACACTGAAGATACTCATGTTCTTCAAAATTATCATTATTTTCTTCTATGTCTTAAAAATATTTTCAATTTTCTATGGTCCTCCAATCTTCACCGAAGTGCTACTTTATAAGGTTAGCAACATCAAGATTTTTTTTGAGGTTCACTCCACCTTTGAAAGACCTTTGTTCTATCCCTGTAACTCTATCTTTACCTACATTTGATATTTTAAGACAGGCAGATTTGCAAACCCTTATCTGTTTGTGGGGATTTTTGATCGTTACGTAGTATTCGGCATTTGAAGTTTTGGTCTTCTAGATTCATTTTTAGGTCTGATTCTATAACATTTCGCAATACGGCAGTGCTGTAGAATGAAATTATCTTGATCAACTTTAACTTCGTAATTTATAGAAATTACGGTGCATTCGAGAAATGTCTTGTATTTAATTGCCAAGCAACGATAGGTGTTTTTTTGCTATGAATGCACCGTGGAGCTTGCGGTAAGCTTTTAGAAGCATATCTGGAAAAAAAACGTACATATTTTAATGAGTTTTCAACAACGTTGTTATAATGTTTAAATAAAACATTTACTTGTAATCAAGTTTTATTAGTTTCTTAGTTAAATTAATTAACAAAAGCAAGTACGAGGCACCGATCATGCACGTCGTCCATTACTCAATCTATTAGATTGATTGACTATCAATCAAAGGCAAAGGCACTAGCCATATAGCCTATTAACTTAATTAATAATATTTATAACAAACGTGGTAGGTATCTTACATAATATATTTTTTTGTAACTTTTTGATGACTTCAGGTCTTATATGCGGTCATTTTGTATTTAGATATAGTAATTATATGTACCTGTATTTCCCGACGTTTCGACCGAGTTGCATCGATCGTGGACGCGGGCAGACTGTAAGACCCGAAGTCATCAAAAAGTTATAAATAAAAAGCGCGAGAGTTTAAAAACAACATATTTTTTTGTGTCAATGTCTCTCTTTCACCAGAATTTTGATGGAAAAAAAATTTTCAAAGCTAAGGATATGATCCCTAAGGGTTTTTTATCAATTTTATTAGTCCGTTCATGGGTTCCACTACGATCTTTTTGCTTGTCGACTGGTCTCTTAAGGGCAGCAAGAACCTTCTGATCATTTTATGGGTGGTATCCTAAAGTAAGGTAAAAGCACCTATTACGGAGGTATTTCGCATCATTTGAAAGTAAGAAACAAAAATAAGCATTTGTAGGTATTTCTAAAGGTGAAAAAAAATTCTATCGTTAAAAGTGGAATTTATATTTTGTATTGCTGTTGAGACTATGTTTCTGTTGATGATATTTCTTATTTTAAAGAAATATTTAAATAGTCTGGTCGATTTTCCCTAATACGGAGGTACAATTTTGGTCTGATCCTATTACTGCGGTAGACGGCTCCTAATACGGAGGGTCAGAAATCATATTCATTAAAGTTCCGTACAAATAATATTTATTAAATAATATTAATGTGTTAGTAACGTAATTCGTAAGTTTTTCATTTATTGACCATTGATTTTATTACGTTGCTTAATCAAATTAATGGTGAATGAATTATTTTTAGAATTACTTTAATCACATTTATATTATTTAATAAATATTATTTGTACGAAACTTCAATAAAATTAAAAAAAATCTTTACGTTGTGACAAACAAAAAGTAAAATTAAAAAAATGAGCGAAAGAAGTCGGTCTGTATAGAAAAATCTTTCCGTACAGACCGAAATCGCTTCGCTCATTTTTCTATATTGTATTATTAAATTAATTCACATGAGAATCCCCTATAAGAGAATCCCCTATGAGAGAATCCCCTAGGATTCTCTCATGTTAAAATAAAATAATTTTTATTCCCAAATACCAACAGATTCCGAAGGAATTTAAGAATAAATAAGGAGGTATGTTCACTGGTTTTATAGAATTAAAAATACAATTATTAAGGAATCAACTAGTTATATTATTTAAAAAATAATGACAACTAATAACAATAAAATCTAAACAAAATCTTTCAAAAATCAACAGTTCGTTGAGGAACAAAAGGTTATAAAATTAAAAACGTATTGAAAGATTGAGATTTAAAATAATGTTCTATAACATCATTTTAAATCTCTATTTTTCAAAAATTAACAATTCGTAGAGTATAGTTAAAAACGAAATAAAAGTAACTGAAGGTTTACACATTATGCACTTAAAAAAGTAAAAAAAAAACATCTAAATAACATAACAAAAAGGAACAACAATTACTTACGTAATTAATGGTAAATAAACTGAGGTAAGTGAAGTTTTAGACTCAATTCAGGCAGCGGTGGTAGCGGCCGGCAGCAGCTCGAAGAGTACTTTCACTTTTGAAAGAATTTTAAACGTTATCAACATTATTTTAAAGACTAGTATCGCTGATACTGATCGTAACTGCCACCAGCTGTTAGCGGCATCAGTCACCGACAGTTTTATCTTTTTAAATAGGTATTGATAATAATTATTTTAATGAAGATAAAGTTTAAAACTCTTTCAAAGCCGAAAGTGTTACGCACCGCTGCTTTTCGCTGCCACCGCTGCCTGAATTGCGCTATACACGATATTTAACATGAACTTAAAATAATAATTATTATTTATTGATCACTTTGTGAATAAATATTTAAACAGAATCATCTGAATCAAAGAAGTTACGGCGTTTAATTTTCTTTGCCTTTGCAGAAATGTTAAAAACAAAATCATCGTCACTGTCAGAAGAGTTTTGGATTGAATTTTTATCTAGTGTCTTGACGTGACGCATATTTACATCTTTTAATTTCTTCATTACACTTATTTTTTTCGGTTCTTCTTTTTTCTGTTCAGTCTGTGCTTGTTTTATCTTTTTATCGTTTTCTTTTTGTCTTTTCTTTTCTAATGCCTTACATTTTCTCAGTTGTTTAAGTTTTTCTTTTTCTTCTTTCTCTTTGTCTAACCTTCTTTGGTGTTCCATAAATTCTGCTGCAATAGCTACGGTGGGAGTAACCTTTTTAGTGAGTTTTTTGGTTTGGGGAGTATTCTCGGTTTTCGGAAAAAAAAATGCATTCTTGAAAGGTGTAGGTATTCCTTTGAATGGGGTCGGCGGCGTGACATTTTCAATAACTATTGGCGTTGGAGCTTTGCTTGTACTAGGCATTATTAAAGAGTTTTGAAGGGTATCTATTTCTTCCGAATACTTGTCTATCAGTGTTTTTTTTTTGCATTCTGTTTGGACGTAGACTTAAGGAAGAAGAGCAATTACTATTAACTTCATCATCTGCGTTCTCTATTTCAGAGACTGATGGAGCGGCACTAGAACACTTGCTTAATTCAGGAGTCGATGAACGTAATATTTGTTGGGCTTTTTCTTCTGTTAATAATCGTATTTTCTGTGGTGGGGTAACTTCTGATAACCTCGGATCAATAATCTCTATCAATACAGGTGAATCAACCAATGGTTTTGGTAGAAGAGAATTTGCTTCAAATGTATTTTCTTCGATTGTTGGGACCACATTAATTGATGACAGTGACACTTGCGATGACTTTGGTGTGACCTTTCCTATATCGTTAGCTTCCTCATAATTAAGTGGGGTTAGAATACCATCCGATCTAATATCAAAGTTTACGGAATCATAAACAATTTCTATATCGACATTATTGGTAAAGGTTGTCTCCCCAATATCTAGAGCAGAGTCTGCTTGATCTTCAAATATGCTTTCCGATGATGTAAGACTTTTCCAGAATAAAAATAGTTTTTCATAAGTGGGGTCACCTGTCCACTGGTTGCCTGCCTCTTTAAATAATTTTAATGTATTTTGTGATAATCGACTTTCAAATTGTTTCTTGAACTGCTCATTGTTATCGATATTGCTCATCTGTTGAGTATTAAATAGAGTATTTTGATTGGCCTCAGATAGTTTGTCTTGGTGTTTTTTCACTTTTGACAAAAGTTTATCATAGTCAATATTTTGTTCATCAAACGGGTAAAGTCCGCAGCATTTGAATCCGCTCATTATTGTTTCAGGCTTGAGGCTTCTGTGAAAACATTTTTCTACTTCTCTACAAAAGTCTGTACGCTTAAGCTTCGCATAATTATGTTTAACCCTGAATTCCCTCACAATATCCCGCCAAGTCCCCTTAACGGGCCTGAAAACGGCGACATCAAGAGGCTGCAAGACATGCGTTGAATTTGGGAGCAAAGCAACCAGTACAATCCCTTTTTCCTTGCAAAAAGTTGTTAAAGGCAGAGATATATGTGAACTATGGCCATCTAAAAATAAAACAACGGGCAGTGTTATTTCCTGTTGTTGAAGCCATGGGTAAAACACATTTGCAACATATTCATAGAACGACTCCATAGTCATCCAGCCTGATTCTGTGTTACCAAGTCCCCACCACGAAGGAACCGTTGACTTGATATTGTTAGGTAGCCTCTTGTAGGGGAAAAGTACCATTGGCGGAGCTAAATTACCATCTGCTGACACATTGACTAAAACGGTCAAACATTCTTTTTCGTCATTTGCAACGCGGTTGTATACTCGTTTACTACCCTTTTTTACCAAAACTTGCTTGTCTTTTGGACAAAGAAAAAACCCAGTTTCATCGCAGTTGAATATACGTTTTGGATCTTGAAGAACTTGCAGCAAATCGTTTTCTTTAAAATATGATTGTACTCTATCAAACCACGCTCGCAATGCAACTTCCGTGACTTGGTTTCTACTTGTTGGAAGATTTTGTGCCACACGTTTTGACACTGCTGGATGTCGTAGCATAAAGCCTGAAAACCATTTCTTTCCAGGAACTCCTTCTTTAAACGGATTAGGGCGCTGCAGGTTTTCAACTAACTTAAAGACAGTGTGTAATAATTGATTCTTAGTAACTGGAAAGCCACATTTACCAAGGTAATGGATCCAATCAACGATTTGTCTTTCTTCGTTTAGGTTAAGTACTGGTTGCTTACCACAATGTTCATTCTCGTAAAGCCCATCTCGTTTACTCCGTAATGTAGTCTCTGGTATATTATACTGTCTGGAGGCTTTGTAAATACTCATACCTTGTCGAATCGATGAAAGTGCTTCAGCCACTTGGGCATTACTATAACACTTGCGTTTCTTTCTGTCCATAATATCTATAAAAACAAAAATAAAAATTATGTAGATTGCATAAATTTAAATAAAACAATTACATAAATTTTAAAGTTTTCATCGCTTTTGATTTTATCAAAAAAAAACATGCATGTCAAATAAGAATCCACAAAAAAAAAGATACAAAGCTTTTACGGAACCCTAAAAACTTGTAATTTTATGTTGTATGAATAGAGCCGTAATAGGAGATCTTAGAACCCTACACGGAGTTACCTTGAAATAATTACCGCCGTAATAGGAAAACTACTCATGTTTTCGATAATCCTAATTCTGACCCATAAATATTTCGATAAACAAAAGAGTAAAAATGCCTAATCAAACATTAACAGTTTTTTGGCTCAGATTTGTAAAACTCAAGTCAAAATTTATACAAAATAAATGTTTTGTGATAAATTAAAATACACCTTCCCATATTTGCCTCTTCTAAGAAACTAACATTTTGTACTCGACAGTTTTCATATTTAACTAGATTTCTAATTAAGAACACATACCACAGAATATGGTTTCTAAGTTATGTGATTAATAATTATTTCAACTAAACTTGAAACTAATTCAATAAGTTAATCAATTGAAAGTTATAAACAATTAAACATGTCCAGTACTTTTCCTATTTCGGAGTCATACCACCGTATTAGGATTAATCTACAAAATTTGTATCGTATTACGGCGGTATTTTATTTTTTATTTTTTTGGTAAAAAATGACTTACAAATATAAAATAAGCTATTTAAATAGCGAGTGTAATAATAAGAAAATGCTATAAATAACAAATGAACAAACTCGAACGGCATCTTAATACGAAAAACTTAGTTTCTAAATATTTGTGTACTTACTTTTGTTGTTCCGCGTTTGTATGGAAACACCTCTCACGTCGATGACGTTACACAGACTGATTGATCTTGTTGTGTTGTCTATGTGCTATACTTGCAAACGTCAGTTAAGTCATAAAGTAATAGATTTAGAATAAATAGTTTCGGTTTTTGTGTACCTACACTGAATAAAACGGGAATAAAACGCGAAAATAGAAATACCACCGTAATAGGAAGCGATTTTGGCTACCGCCGTATTAGGAGCGTTTACCTTAGTTAGAAATGTTGTTTTACAAACTTCTACTCTAGAATGATCTTTTTTTTATATAAAATAGGGAGAATATATATAATAAAAATATATTAAAAAAATACATATCATATTATAAATAGTGCAGCAATATAAAATTATCATTGCTGCAGTCGTTGGCTGGTAATGGAGCACCCTATCCTTGCGAAGACATCTAAACACAGCTTTATATATAGTATGCCACTTTCTACACAATTTCGGTTTTTTTTTATTGTAGAAATGCTCTGATGTTTTTTTTGCTAGGGGTTTGTAGAATAGGAGTCAGCATAAATATATCCTAAGCATAGCCTGAATCACCTGAAATATAAAACATATGTTTAAAATTACACAAAGTTAATGACTTATTGGACTTACAAAATTTATATAGTTAGTCCGTTACCAATCAAAATATTTCCCAAATCTATTGTTGGTCAATCTTTTCATTTCTGCTTTGACTATGCTAAGGTTAAATATATGAGCATCGTGACTTGAGCTAGGAAATCTTGCATTAACATTGAGAATTTCGCAATTTACATAACAAATCTGAAACAACAGTTTAATAAATTTAGTATATTAGTTACTCTTAAATCATTACATATCACAATAATGAATCTGCCATTAGTGCTGATATGTTTTAAATTAGATATTTCCATAATTAAACTAGATATTTCCATTATGGGGTACATATCCAGTTAAGGTAAATTACCATTTATCTCAGTAAAAGTGCCCAATTACATGATCTGCTAAATAGTTTGGCATATTCAATCTTAATCTAGCTCTATACAGGATGTTTGGTAGGTGCGTAGCCAAATGAAAATGGCGGAATGGTGAGGCTATTAGCTATTGACTTCCACTTATTTAATTGCATTTTGGTTCAAGTTTTAGAATTTATTCGATTTTTAAGATTTTTCTAACAAAATCCCTGATTTTTTTATTATCGATTTTTTTATTACATTATCATCCGTCCACTTCATATTTTTTAGAAAATTGCAGCTATCTACATCCAAATGAAGTAAAAGGCGACAAAACTCAATTCGTTGTTGGCAGTATTTTTCTTCGTGGCTTTGCATCATAAAGAAAAAGAAGGCATTAGGTAATCTCATTACAAAGTAACAATATATAAAAAATCAACATAGGCACAAAAAAACTTAACAAATTAACTCCTTGTAACTCATCCTGTGATGGTGCTAGATGGTCTTCAACTGATGTCTCCTAAAATAATACTAAATAGAGGAACAATAGGTATGTAAAATGTAGTTATGTATTAAATATTATAAAAATATTTAAACATATACATGAAATGGGTTAATTTCTAGCTCCCGATCACCAACAGCAAACCACTTCCCACCCATTACTGCTATTATTCTCTGTTCAATGCTGTCTAGCCAGACGCATTAGACTGTATTTTTTCTTTACAGCAGACTTCTTGTCTTTCCAATACTAAACCAATCCCAAAGCAACAAATGGAATGAAAATGAATGTTCAAATTATGGTAAAATGTAGATATGGATCTTAACAAATATACAAAATTAAATTAAACTGACCTTAGACCATTGCTGTCCTGATTTGAGGCATCCTCTTCCTCAGCTGCTTAATTTGGTGGCAATGTCATCCCAGGCCGCTCTTGTGCGGTCTCTAGCATGGGATAAAAATAAAATAAAATAAATAAATAAAATAAAATAATTTATTTGCCATATCCACAAAAAGAAGTTTTAACAGATGTTTATTGTTATAAGCGAAGATTTGTAGTAAATATTAAGTTTATGTTACATGTCCTTTAATTACAAGAGTCCCCACACTAGGCAAAGCCTGTCCCGTGGGGACAAGATCGATTTACTTTTATTTTATTGAAAGTGGACAGCACTATGTAAAGTAGGGAAAGTACTGGCGAAAATTTATACATACAATTTTTTAATATAAACAAAATGAAGACAAGATTAATTTATGTAAAGATAAAATAATAAAAAATTACGTTTGGCTGGCAACAGGGTATGCGGATGTGCGCGCATACCCTGTTGCCAGCCATGGTCTTCTTCAAGACCGTTGAGCAATAGCTCTAACTGTTCTTGTGAAGGTACCGAACTTCTCGACATGTTACCTTGATGGAAATATAAACAGGTTAATTAATCTATTTAAATACTTAACGTACATAGATGCATTTACTCAGGCAGGTAGTAAAAAAGTTTATTGAAATAGTAAGAATATTATTTACTTACAAATTTTAGCTTGCACTTCTTCGTGACACGGCCAAGTTGCAGTTGACTATTAATAGAATTACTTTTCAAATAGGAAACTTCTTTGCAGGCGATGAAAACCCAAATAACAAACCAAAAAACACTCTTAACGACACTTGAGTCGTAGGTAGAGAATTTAAGTTCCAAACACTTTTTTTGCATCTTTTACCACGACCCTTAACGTTTGCATAAAAACCTTGTGAAATAATCATGTTACAATTGAGTTTTTACGAATTATTTTATAACAGAGGTTTGAATTTAGAACATAATTATGTGATTGAGATAGTTGTCAATCATCTACACTGAAACAGCGTAGATAGACACAGCCTAGACGTCGATGTCGAGTTAAAACGCTATTGTGAATACGGTTAAAAACAGCGCTGCGCTCGTCGTCGATCCCATCGCTGGCTTGACGTCGAGAGCAGCGACGAAGGTGTGTTTTAGACTTAAAAATTTAGAGAATAGCATAGCTGATCGTGAAACATCACAGAACAATTTATATTGGTTTATTGGAACATACTCAATTCTAGGATCACAAAATTTATTATTATTTCTTTCACGCGGTCCACGCGGACGTGATGGTTGTGATGGATTAGAGATTTCCACCAATTTTCGATTTGGGTCTTGTGGTTGTGTTTCAACCGTCTCAGGCTGATTATCTATAGAATCTGGCATCGGGGACAGCATCCTTAACTCTCTGCTCCAGGCGAGCCTGGTTGTTGATTACTTTTTGCAGTGGTGGTTTTTCTGACTTGTTTTGGATGAATGGGAATGTTTAGTGAGGGTGGTACGCAAAATACCAGTGCCTTTGTGGTATGTTGAGCACCAGTCCCTTTGCTTCTATAAAGTCAATACCCAATAGCGTACGGGTCTCTTGGGCGTCTGGAAAAACTGAGAAATTAATTGGAACCGTTCGGTTTCCCATTATGATCTCCACTGTAGTAGTTAGCATGTTAATGGATTTTTTTTATTATCCGCGGGTCTAACGACCATGTCTCTAGCCGAGAATTTGGCACCAACTTCAATCATTATCTTGTATAATTTCTGACCTGCAATACTTGTTCTGGCGCAAGTATCAAGATTTGCGTGACCTAATAGGTTTTTAAATTTTATTTTTATTGTTGGTAGGCGTATCGGGTCTTCCATCTTGGTCTGCACCGAATAGAATAAATAGGCTTTGGCAGCGAGTCTTTAGACTTGCAAGTCGCGCAGTTGCTCCTAAAAACCCTTTCAGCACCACACCCGTAACATTTTATAACCGGTTTTTCATCCGGCCCGGTTGTCGATGTTGGGACATTTGCTTCATGGCCTTTATTTTGAGTCTACATTGCTCAATTAGGTGTCCTCTTCTATTGCAATACAGACACCGCATTTCTTTCTTCTTTGGGGTGGCCCATGGTGCCCTTGTAGACGGCCCCGGTGTTGGTGTGTATGTTTGTTTACAAGTTCGGAGAAGGTCTTGATATCTGTTCGTGCGATCTTCTTTTTAAAGTCTGGCTTCAATAGTCCACAGATTAAATCTATTTGTTCTTCACGATGTCGTTTTATAAAATATGCTACATTCCGAACAATGCGCGTTTACGGCAAATAAAATTATCAATAGGCTTCTGTTTACCTTGCGTATCAACGAAAATCTGAAAGTAAATCTCATATTGTTATAGCTTAGGTGAAAATGCCGAGCGGATAGCTGCGATTGTCGCCGACATCAAATTAGCTATATATAAATAAATACAACTTACTTGACAAAACCCGCATTGCTGAAGAAACTCTTTGGCTAAATACTTGGGCAGCAATTTTTACTTTCATTTAATTCATTTTTTCCACATTAACGTGACACTCCGTCAATTAATTTAATTTACCAGTCTTATCTCATCTTTTCCTCATTCTGACATGTTCCCATTTCGCCATTTTTCCTTTTCCAATATAGATAAATGTTATGTTACAAAAATATTGCGAATACCTTTCAACAAATGCGGAGTGACGACTAGTGTGTTTTTTAAATCATCTGTTTCTATAGTGCTCTACAGAGCTTTCTCTATTGTTCTTCAAGTATTTAATACGTGTATCTTCCTTTAAACTCTTTATTGTGGCAACATTTGTAGTAAGTAGCTTTATTACATATTGTCGCTATTATGATAGCTTCCGATAATTATTTATTAACGTTTTCAATCAACATTTTTAATTCAAGTTTTTTAGTAGTACTTTGGCAAAAAGTGAAGCAAATAAATAAATGGCTGCTTTGTTATAGAATTGATTCCCTTAATCATTAATACCAGAGCATGGTCAGCTATTTTTTTATATTTCATGCTGCCCGTATCTTCGTAACCAATAATTTCTTGTTTTTTATTATCATTATATAATCCAGCTGATCAAACACAACCTTTTTTCTTTAGGCAGTTTTAAATCTCTTTGCTTTAAATTTTTCATTATAGACTCGTTAATTCCTGGGTTCAAATTAAATGAACTTAATATTTTCTGCAAGGTCGCCTTCGAGGGCAAAACAAAAAAAAATCTTAATAAATTTTAACATTTTTGGCTTTGCCATTACTTTTTCATCTATATCAAATCTTCTTCCTCTTGGTTTAGTCAATTATTTTAAGGAATGACTTGGTTTTACAATATTTTTTTAGTGATAACATTTTCTTTTTATCTTCTCTTATTCTTAAAGTTATTTTTTTTACTTAAGTTTTCAACTTCTCAAGAGGTGTGATACAAGATTTTTTGTTTCCTGAGAGTAAAATGGAGAAATCAAACCGTTAAACTTCATTGACATAATATTCAGGTATTCATTAAATGCAAAAACAAAAAACATCCTCTTACGAAATATTATAATCATGATACAAGTAATGATAATAAAAGGAAGACGGAAGAGGTTTGGACAAAGAAGGATCCAGTTTGAAAATATAGTTTTTTTATTTAAATACAGCGTTAATGTAAATGACCACAAACCATTTACACTGTGTGTGTGGTGGTGTGATATGGTTATATCGGTTTAAATGTTTCTTTGATGACAAATCATATAAAGCAGCATCTGGATGATCGTCAATTACCATATTTTTATATTTATTTATGAGTGCACAAGCTATCCGCAAATCTACCTTCAAGTGTGGAGCAGATCTTTTATTGTAAACATGTCTAAACAGCCTGTAATCTCGTTTAATTCTACCATTAATAACCTCCACCACCCATCGGCACATTGTCACAAATCTAGACCGATTTTTATTTTCATTTATTGGTCGGTGAAGGTCATGTTCTTGCTGCCTATTTATAGTTCTATTAGCAGCCCTCCAGCAAGCACCACAAACCCTCTCCAGTCGTGACACATTAAAAATATTTATTTAATTTAATAGATATTTTTACTGAGATTTTACTTTTAATTTTGGATTGCCGGTCCAATGCTCTTCCAACTGGGTTCGAGTCCCAGTCGCGTAATGCTCGGAGGCCCGCGTTCCTTTTTCCAGTATTTATAACTTCAAAATTAATAAATTAGCATTTATAATGCAAAATTAAAAGTAAAATCTCAATCATTAGCTTGTTTCATCGTAATTAGTAGTTAAATATCCTGTAAAGGTATTTCTACTGAAATGAAGAGGCGGAAACTCCTCTCATTTGATAGAATAACGTCAGCTATATGACGAAAGCACATAGATACTGGAAGAAATTTCGGTGGGTCAACGTAGTGGCGCGGTAGCTCAGTTGGAAGAGCATTGGACCGGCAATCCAAAGGTCCTGGGTTCGAGTCCCAGTCGCGTAATGCTCGGAGGCCCGCGTTCCTTTTTCCAGTATTTATAACTTCAAGATATTTTTACATTAACTAACCATGTTTTTTTTTGTATGTATGTTCTCATATAATTAATTTATATGGTATAAAGAAAAAAAAACAAATAGGTATATTCATGGCCTATTTTCATATAGTTATCTGCCGGTAAAAATAAGCTGTCACTTAAACTTACTTATGTATATACTTACTAGATGACTAGGTGTCCATTGCAGAATAATACTTCGTTCAGCAGAATCAGACCTCACTCGGTGAATATTCCTTGTACGTAGAATTGAAGTGCCACAGCCAAAACAGATGCTTGCATGACCATATGCTGGAACATGCAGTGAGCCTCCAGAAGCAATCCGTTCTTTTATTAGCAGCTGACACTCATTGCAGATGATGTGTTCAGAGATCACCTAAAAGAAAATGATATCATCAAATGCAGTGGTATAGCAGATTGAATATATGTTTTTGTAAAACTAACTTTAGTCAGTTATAGTTAGGCTATTTTAATTTATGGCAGTTTGTGCAATGCTTCATAATGGCGTGTCAGGTAGTCTAACTGGTATAAAACTGCACAAAGAAATAAAGAGTCATTTTGCACAGATTTATCTTTCTATTATTTTCTATCTTTCAGAGGTTTCGTCCAATGAAACTGCATCTACCGTGCAGATAAATCACAATACATTAATTGTAAAAGTCTATTAATGTGCAGACTTTTGAATGTGTTAAGCCACGGATACACTAGGGGCAAATGGAGCAACATGTTGCGGAACATGTTCCTCAACAACTACGTGTAATGTGCCGAGATACATGTCGCGGATCATTTTGTCGACCACACTTCTCAGTGTTTATAGAAATGTCGCCCGAGGAGGTTGTGGCTATTAGTGCTGCGTACATAGTAATTATATCGAGTGTGTTGAAACGTAAGAGAAAGAGAAGGTGGTGGATTCGGTATTTCTTATTACAACGAGAAAGAAGAGTTAATATTCTAAGTGATCTCCGAATGTCTGACGGATCGTTTGTGAATTTTACTCGCATGTCATCATCTGATTTTGAAACTTTATTGCAAATGATCGCACCTTCCATAGCCAAACAGGATACAATATTACGGAACGCTATTAGTCCTCATATCAGACTAGCCATTACATTGAGGTACTTGTCGACTGGAGATTCTTATGCTTCTTTGTCGTACACTTTTCGAGTGTCAAAACAACTAATACGTAAAATAGTACCAGAAGTTTGTAAAGAACTGATAAAAAAATTGAAGATATTTGTAAAGGTAAGTTTAAGAAAACGCATACACTTTATTTATAATTGTATTTTAATCTTCAGTAAAATAAATTTTAAAGAGTACAAGACGGATATAGCGATCTACGTAAATTAATTAGTATTAGTGCCATCAATGTTATTAGTGCTCGAGGAATCCATAGTTGCAAGTATATTTTGTATAATATGCTCTTCAGAAGGCTCGGGGCTAATATCACTGGATGCAGTGCTATAGCCCTGTTGAACAACTGGCTGGCTTTGATTAGTACGGTATTTTCCTAAGCGTGCATCTAATAAAATATTATTAATATAATATTTAGCCATAATTACACTGTGTTCGTCATTTAATGCACGTAACTCAGTTCCTACGTACTGTCCATAAACATCGAATTCATCTCGGGGCATCATTCTGTTTTTAGCAGCATGCAGAACTTCATAAGCCTCCTCTAATCTATCTTCATTGGGGTGCCTCCTCTTGCGAGTTGGTCGCGACGATGAAGGTGTTGGTGCAGGGGTTGTGGGTTGCTCTGCTTGATCAATGGTAGATTGCGATTTTAGTTGATGAGGAGATTGAAATTCCGGAACGGTAGATTGAGAATGCAGAACGACATCTTCATCCGGAGACGAAATCGTGTTTTGGCTTTGTGGACTCTGAAAAATTAATGATATAAATATAAAATCAATTATTATAATAAGGATAGACTATAAAACACGTATTGTATTATATCAAACATCTGTTAGACATGAATCCATAATTATTAGTACGCAAAAATAGTATTTAATGTATAATTATTTCTTTACAGGTCCCAGCTACTGCAAATGAATGGAAAACCAAGGCTAGAAGCTTTGAAAGTATATGGAATTTTCCGCATTGCGTTGGATCTATAGACGGTAAACACGTTTTGATCCAAGCTCCTTCGAATTCGGGAAGTGACTATTTTAACTATAAAGAACAATTTAGTATGGTCCTATTGGGTATTGTCGATGCAAATTACAATTTTATCTATGCAAATTGTGGTGCTAAAGGAAAATCTTCTGACAGTGGAGTATTCCAAGAGACTGCTTTTTATAAAGCTTTGGCTGATAACCAACTCAACTGGCCAACACCAGACCCAATACGACAAGATGGGCCGAATATGCCTTACGTACTTGTAGGAGACAGCGCCTTTGCACTGACAGAAAACATGATGAAGCCATATCCCGGTAATCATAACGTGGGTACAACAAGGCGCATTTTCAACTATCGACTGTCAAGAGCTAGAAGAATTGTCGAAAATGTGTTCGGTATCTTAGGTGTTGTATTTCGTATATTCCGAACTCCCATAACCATCCTACCCTTTAATGCTGAAGTTGTTGTAATGGCGGCGTATACCTCCATAATTTTTTAAGGCGAAATAGTCAATCGAGATAACTGTACAACCCACATGGAACCTTTGATTCTGAAAATGTGGATCACGATATTTTAGAAGGATCTTGGCGCAGAGAAACTGGCTCTGTTAATATGTCGAATTTAAATGCTATGGGAAGACGCTACCCTGAATCTGCTATGGAGATAAGAAACAAATTTGCTGAATATTTCATTAGTGAAGAAGGACGTGTTCCCTGGCAGAATAATTTTTAAATGAATAAACTAGTATTGTACCTACTATATTTTTTCTTTTAATGTTACTGAACAACGTCAATCCTTTTAGAAGTGAAGTTTTGTGGGTGAGGTGTGTACAAATCTTAGTTTATCTAAATAATATAGGTACGTATTAATTTGTTACTTTTCCTTTCCTTGTGTGTCCGTACAATAAATTATAAATAAATAAATATAAATAAATTATAAATAAAAATAAACCCGTTTGCGCTAAATTTGTCGCAGGTAATGTGACCGTGATTACTGATTACAAATAACAAAATAACTAAAGTATGACTTACGCTTGTGTCCAAAGTGTCCAAGCTTCCAGAAGTTGTGGCTCCCTTTAGCAAAAATTTCATTGCATCGTACGCAAACCATGCACTGGACTTCACGTCCTCTCGTCCACTACCAGTAGTTTTTGACGATTTTACTTTCTTCCTTTCTCGGACAAATTGCGAACGCAGGGTATGAACTTTCGTTTCTATATCTTTTCTAGGCAATTTAAGCGCCTTGGCAATATCCTCCCATGCATCATTTTTCTTTATTTTATTTCGATAGTCACAGTGTGAAGTATCCCACAACAAGTCACGACTTTCGTAAAGCTCTATAAGCAAAAGCACGGTATCATTTCCCCACACTACAGACATTTTAAAGGCACGTTGCGTACGCGACTACACTCGGTGACAAATGGCGCAACACTGACGCGGGACACGTGCGCTCGCTCTCGAGGCGGGAGCAAGCAACCTGCCCCGCGTCACGTACAATGTTGTGGGTCATGTTGCGGGACACTATGCAACGTTGCAGCGTCACGTATATTTTGTGTTGCGCGTCATGTTGCGGGACAAAATGTTCCCTAGTGTATCCGGGGCTTTATTTATACATAACTACTTACTATGGTAGGTGTGACCCAAGATCGTAATACACTTGCAACGAAGTCCGGCAACTGCACTACTTCGTGTATTGGTAAGTTCCTTGGAACTAAAAACCAGCAGTTGACACATTGCCGCTGCTGAGGAGAAGTTACGGCGTGACTTTGTAGTGACTTACGTCGCTGCGTCGCTGCTATTTCCGTCGTCTCCATCAATATAATCGCTTCGTCCTTTATTTACATTAATATTATAAGTATCCTTTTATTTCGTCGCACGTCATGGCGACGATTCACTTATTAATATTGATTGTGTAACTTTACCTGATCTAACTTGATTCAGACTTGTAGACAAAGTTGGCTCGTCTATATTTTCGGTTTCCATATAAAGCTGTGTGTTGTTCTGAAAAAATATTATAAATATACAGGGTGGTTTAGGTTGTGACGTCAACATTTTTTTTTGCATTACTTACACTATATATTCTATGTTCCCATTTATGTATGCTCCAAGCTTTCTCTAATGCCAGTCGATGTCAATGTCAATGTCGATAGCCGCAGCAACGTCAAAATATTTCTGGACTAATTTAGGCCTGTCAACTTCTCTGAAAAATAAATTTCCTTCATCGTCCCGTCTTATTTTGCGTGATGGCAGACCAGGAAGTGTCCTTTCACAAGTGGCAATAAATGTATGTATTTTTTTTGCCTCCAGGCGTAGGCAGTGAGCTGCACAGAATCCTTTTCTGCTTTACTTACAACAGATGCTCCCTTACGCGACGGACACTTTGCAGCCATCTCAGACAAAGGATAGAAGCTGTGTGCTGTTTTTACCAGTTCAATAAACTATAATCCAACTTTGAATAACTACAGCTGTTTTGACTGAAGCAAACCACGAGTCTCTGTACTCCTCTTCCTGAACCACGCCTAAGGTCGGTCAAATTAGTTGCAGTTCCCGCACCCAATTCTCTTTGCCATTTCTTCATACTCATTGCTTCTTTTCCCACATTAATTTCAAATGCTTTCATTATATTTGTGTCACTATCACACGCTGTCTTTACCTCGCAACCAACTCCTTTCTTCCCTTTTTCACCGTCAAACAAGAACAGCCATCAACAATATAAATCAATTTTGTAGAATTGAAATATCTCCAATTGTGAGCCTCAACTAGACCCTGGAAAAAAATGACAACGTGGTAATTTTTTTCAAATGCATTAAACTTGACGTATTTTCAAGAAATTTCAAGGCAGAACATACACGGAACTTTACTGAAGGATCTTTACTAGAGATTTAATGTTCAATTGCTCAAATCGGTGACAATTAGATCAAGATATATGGGAAAAAGAACTGCGAAAACAACTCACCATTTCTGGGTACAAAATACGTCGAAATTAAACGGTTGATACTTTTGCCTTTTTTATTTATTTTTTATTTATTTATTTATTAAATACAAAAAGTGTACAGTTTTAACATATGTCCTCCAAAGCCGTTTACACGGCTTGACTGGGGGAACTTACAGTCTCTACTTAGCTCCAATATCACACCTAATCAAATACAATCAATTATTGTAAAAACGTGTAAACATATTATAAAATGCCAGCCGAAACCAGTCCAAAACTTTTAGCGTCCCATCGTAGCGGCGTGAAAAAAGAAGATCTCCTAAAATTAGAGTTCCTAACTGTAAAACCCAGACATCCACTAGTGTATAGTTTTAACGCAACTTCCAAAAGAAAATATCGAAACCGACATAAATAATCTCTAGCAAAGCAATTAATTAAACTAACGTTTTGTCCTTCAATAATAAATTTATAATATAATTTTAATCATGTGATCCACCAACCCGCACCGCCAGCGGCTCGGCTCAATCCCTCTCGCTATTCGAGAAGGAGGCCTGTGCTCAACTATGGGACACATATAGGCTATTGTTATTATTATTTTCTTTAAAAGTTCACAACTGCGAACTTTTGGCTAAGCAATTGTGCGACTTTACGGCTTGTATAATAAGTTTTTGTATATGTATATTTACTTAATCTAATGTTACGAGAAATTTTCGCACGATACGGTATGTGTTTAAAATAGTGGCTTTTTACAAAAGTGTGTAAGACAGTTTATGCAATTCCAATAGCTTAAGGCTGCTGTGTGTAAGGTTTTAGGCACGACACCTGTAGACGATATAATTATCGGTATACAGAAAGAAATTATTGCTTTTGCCAAATAAGTTTTTTTAGCGCAAGATATATCCTGTTTTGTATATCAGAAAACAATAAGATATTTGTAACAAGCAATTTTATATTTTAAAATATCAAGTATTTAAATGCTTAATCGTTTTGACTAATGTTTTACTCCAATAAATAATTTCATCTTATCTCAAGAACTTTGATTTGAGTTGGAACTGTATTGAAAGAATTTTTACAATTTCTTTATTCAAAACATTATCTATCTAAGATATCAACTGCCTCCTGCTTGCTTAAATTTTGTTAATTCTTATACCACGAAACAAACAGACTTAAATGTAGTTATATTGCCACTCGGTACTAGACTGCATGGTTCTTGAAAATAAAAAGATTTACTTATTTTAAGAATTTCCTTTATTGAAACCAGATACTTAAATTTTTGATTATAATATGACTGATTGATAGTGAATAATAATGTTTCTTCTTGCTAGTTCTAATTTCTTAAATTACCAAAACATGTCCTTTGTAACTGACACAACAAAAATAAGTAAAGTACTTTTTTTTGTTGTGTGAGTGGTCTGTAAGTTATGGGCATTTGGGATTAAATATCAATAATCTAATGTTAAAAACTAACAACTTAACAACTCTAAAAGAGTAGGTATCTACATGTTACCTATGTATTCATAAATATCCAGTACATATTTAAGAGTACACAGTGTAACCAAGACTAAACCAAACAAATATCCCTACCTACATAAGCGCTAAATATATGACAATATACCTATACATATAAATATAATTTATTATCTATCTTTCAGTTACCAAACCCAAAATAAATCCATCAGCCAGGCCAGATGTTTAAATTTTCATCACTTTCCTTGCAAGACCAGGCTATAGCATGAAGTAGCATCATCAATGAGTCTATAAATTTTAATTCAAAACCAAGCATACACTTTTATTCATCAACATCCATTCGTCATCTGCCAAGGCTAGCCATTTCCAAAATTTACTAATACCGAACGTACAGATTCAGTTTCTCAGTTTTTCAGTGGGGCCTTTCTGCCCTTACTACAAGTAAGGGTTAAGTTTATTCAAAGGAGCAGCTATAGTTGAAAAATCTCTGAGGAAATATTCATGGTCCTAGAGTGAAATCTATTTAGTACCACCGTTTGACATCTATTCTCAACATAAGATGCCCCGTATACCGGCTAGCTGAAGTTTGTGAAGTAGCAAGGCGTGGTCAATACGATCAAAACACTTGCTGTAGTCGGTATGAAATGGCCTAGACATCCACTCCGTTAAATACTCAACACACACAAGAAGGTTGGACTATGTTGATCTGCCCTTGATAAAACCATGTTGATGTTCCGATAGGATTGGTTTAACAGCAGCATAAACCTGACCATGAATAATTTTCTCAAAAGCTTTAGCAAATAAAGATAATTTAGAGATGGGCCTGTAATTACCAAAATCGGTTTTAGAACCTTTCTTAAGAAAGGGCGTTATGTGCGCTCTTTTCCATAAAGCGGGCACTTTGCCCTGCACGAGAGACTTACGTTATAATAAAGTAAGGGGATTACTCAGTACTTTCGCGCAGTAAGTAATAAAAATTGGAGATATGTCATCAGGTCCTGCTGACTTGGTGATATCAAGCGTTAACAATATTTTTTGTACCCCATGCTCATTTATGTCAATGTTGTGAAGATCACATATTGATGAGGTTAAACCACGGCAGATATGACGACTGTAAGGACATCATTTTACTAGGAATATAAGCAGCTCTGAGTTCATACAAACAGTTATAGAAGGAAGTCGAAACAGTCATCGATATCTTTGCCCGAGAACAATTCTTCCCAGTTAATTTCATTTAACTTTGTTACCAAAGAGTCATAATCACCTTTATGAGGAATTTGGCACTTGGTTGTAAGTTGTGAGTTCATTGAGACATAGAATGCTTTATGATACGGATCCAATGGTACCAACGCGTCTATACATTTCTTGGCGAGAAGAAAGCTCTGAGATCGTTGGTAGGCACACTTTGGAATTAATAAAATTAAGGAAAAATTCTAATCACAAGGTACACTATTTATTGTTGTTTTGTTATCTAATTATTTTTTATCTCTGTTTTCAAATCTTTTGCTGTCACGTCTAATTTGGAATTATGTATCCACTCAATAAAGATGTAACCTTTTTTTATTAATAATATTTCTATTTACGAATAAAAAAATAATTGTGATGATTTCTCTAGTCAAATTTAAAAAAGAGAAAAAGACTCATATATTCTAAGTAATTAAAATGTAAGTAAATACAATTGTATAAATATAACATTTTGCTTCTTTACCTTTATAAATTGTTTTTAATAACATTCTTACCTAATAGAAGTATGGCCCCGTTCATCTTCGGTGAAGACTCTTCATTTCATCCTTTAGAATAGATTGATGCCAAATAAAAGAATCATGCACTCTACTTGCGTATGCAAAACATTAAATTTATTTTGTCTTTACTTAATTCTCTATAAAGTAAAATAAACCAAATCAAATAACATAATAGTAACCTTTCCATAACTGCAAAAAATATTGTAGAATAAGCTTTATTTATTTACCACTTGCACATTTATTGAATAAAAAACCTTCCGGTTTCTATATTGCAATCCTTGGGGTTTTTTGGGTGGGACAGTCCTAATGTGGGTACAGTCGATTAAATCCTAAACTCCGGGCACTACATATTTGTTTTAAAAATCTTCAGAAACACTTCTTCGGGCACTTTCATTTCCTGGGAAGTGGGTGGTGGAATACAAACTTTTGTTTAATTTTAATAATTAATCTTGATGCGAACCACCCTTTATTCCAATCTGTCCTACCAGTAGTTCGATCATCTAACTGTTTGGACATTTTTTTTCCAAACTGTTAGACTCACTCCGATGATCGAACTATTTGGAATAAAATATTCCTAGTTGTTAGACTGTCTCCGGTGGTCGAACTGTTTGGACATAAACATTCCAAATAGTTAGACGATTTATTTGTACTTCTCTGTATACCTAAAACGTAATTGGTCTAAATCGCGAAAACAAAATAAAGAGACAAAACAAATGAAGATGGATAAAACAAATGAATATCGTTTAAAAGATACAACACATTTGTTTTTAAAGATATTCATTTGTTATATCAATCTTCATTTGTTTTATGTCTCTTTTTTATCGAACTACTGGTAGGACAGATTAGAATAAAGGCGAACTACTGCAACTTTAGAGTTTCATCAGTTCGGTGATTTGTATCAACCGAACTATTGCTACCCAAAAGTTGCACTAGTTCGGTCAACCGGACTAACAACCGGACTACTGCTACTAGAGGGAAAATTTAAACTGTATTTACAGTCCTGTGGACTGGCAAGCCATTACTGCAGAAGGGTTCTAAATCTTGATGCAAAGCGCTTATTAGATAGTGTGCCATTTCTTTGTTTATACGCCAAAGACGTTGAAATTCGTGATTCCCCATGTCAAAGGGATCGCTTAGATCCTTCAGCATCCATTGCTCAATTTTCGTTCTTTTCCGCTGCTCATATATACTATTAATATGATTATAGTAAGGGGCTGCCATAATACTTGATAAATAATCGCGATCGGTTTTACCTTAATCAGTTTATTAAACTGAAGTACTTATTTTTATAAATTGAAAGTTGAAAATAGATGATGCACGCACGCACAAATCGACACGATACTTCAGCCGGTTGTAATGTCATTAGAATCTCAATATTAATCTCAGTAAAGCAATCCCACAGCTTCTCGTCGTCAAAATTTGAAGAAGAGAATTATCTCCTATTGAAAAAAAAGAAGCGTGTGTTTTTGGGCGTGCATGCTACCGATTACGACGTGAGAGCCAAATGACGTATGTGAGTCACTAGCCGGATCCCCACCGGACGATCCAAAGCGATCCGATCGCGCGCGGCACGGAGCGCGCCCCACGGAGCGTTAAGTGTAGGCGGAGCGGGCGCGCTCCTTGCCGCGTGTGATCCATGTGTTGTCGGTTTTTTGGTCAGGCATTGCTGTTGGAACAGTCAGATCCACACCGGACGATGCACGCTTCACGCATCACGATCTTGGATCGCGGATCGCAGGATCGCCGATCCATTTGGATCGTCCGGTGTGGATCCGGCTATTGATCACCGTGAGATGCGATGAGATAGTGTGCAGTCCTGCTGCCGAATTAAAAAATTGAGATATTCTCACTAACAAACGTCAAATACTCGATATCACGCCGCTTCACAGTGTTTCGCCTAGAACAAGCTAGGTGGACAAAAGACGGTTTATAATTTTTTGCATTTATTTCGACCCATTATGTCGTTTTATGACTACAACAATATTTTTTAGAAATAAAAAACACAAAATAAATATATTTTTTTATATTGTACAAAAAAAATACAAACTAAAACCATTACAAATTAAAAACTATGTACTAAACTTATTAAACTAATCCACGTCTTCCGAATCATCCGATGAATCAGATATGACACAGTCCTTTTCATTTTGGGAAACACGCACCAGGGATCGAGGCTTCACAGTGGCTGCTATAATAAGGTTAAGCACCTCTGCACACATTTTGCCTCCCTTTTTTTTAGGTATTTCCCGAAGTCCATTGATGACAGGATCAGATGTTATAATTAGCATTGATAACAAGTCTCTATTGGTGGCCTCTCGTTTGCACTTCCTTGTGTTGTGCTCCCGAAATCTGCGACAATCTTTATTTCTAGCTTCCTGTGCTTTTTCAGAAAGCCGTCCAATTGGTACAATTGCACTTTTAATGACCTCTGTGCTATATATCAACAATTTGTGAATAGTAGCAGACATGTAGTACCAAGAATGGAGACTGAGGTAGAGTTGTCTTGTTTCGTTACAAAATATATTAAATCGTTCTAAATTTATTTCATAACCAGTAGACAATGTTCTTAACAAAACGTCAAATTTCTTGATTAGTATTAAATCTAATCCTGTGATCTGAGCGCTTAATTCCGGGTTCTCAAAAAAACGACGTGCAGTGTTTCCGTCATTTGTTGATCCAAATCCCGGCTTTGGTTTATCAACAATGAGTCCCATTTCAACCTTGAAACGATGCCTGATATTCTCTGATCGCTGTTTTACACTAGCTTTATCTTCTTCAGTCCTTGCTTGCCATTTTTTTATGTCTAGCTTATAACTAATATGTAAAAAACACTCAAAAGATCGAATCCATGCATGAAGTGTCGATAAATAATAATAATAATAATAATAATAAACTCTTTATTGCAATTACAAAAGTAGATTACATAGAAAACATTAAATTAAACAATTACAATTGGTGGCCATATCGCTTTGAGCGATTTCTCCCTGGCAAACCGAATTTAAAAAGGAGACTTAGTGCTAATGCTTGCGGATAGGTTCCAGATTGCAATATGTATAGCTATAATAAAATTTTATAAATTTAATTAAGATAAACATAAAGTGTAATATAATACGTGACATATCTAAACTAATAAAATACTTATAATAAAATAAATAATAAAATACTTATAATAAAATAAATAATAAAATACTTATATATTATATAGATAAAATAAATATAATAACATCAACTATTCACATAGTGAAAGGAAATGATCGTGTAAAAGTTTTTTAAAGGAGTCTATATTAGCAGCTCTTTGAACTGAGACAGGCAATTCGTTCCAAAGCTTTACAGCTTGTACAGTGAAAGACTTGCTGTAGAAATTGGTATGACACAGAGGAGTAACAAGAGTTAACCTGTCTGCGGAGCGCAGATTGCGATCGTGGCTATCTGTTAAGTATGAAAAGTTTTGCTTCAAGTACCCCGGGGTTCTCGGGTCAAACAGGATACGATATAGAAGGGACAGGATGTGAGCATTTCGGCGAAAGCGGATTGGGAGCCACTTGAGCGTCTTACGAAATTCGGAGACATGATCATACTTTCGTATGCCAAATATAAATCGAATGATAAGATTTTGAAGACGCTCAAGCTTGTCTAGTTGTTCTTCCGTTATGTCAGTAAAGCAAACATCTGCGTAGTCAAGGACAGGAAGAAGAATAGATTGAGCCAGCATAGTTTTGGTGGATACGGGCAAAAAGTTTTTTAACCTTTTGAGGCTACCATTAGCGGCAAACAGTCTTTTGCTTATATCATCGATATGAGCATTCCAAGACATGGTTCTGTCAAAGATTAAACCAAGATTTTTTACTGTATTACTGTAAGGAATGTCAGTATTTGCAAAATTGACGCTTAACAGAAATCTCATTGTTACTGACCACAGATACGGTTGGCACAAGGTTATTTATATCCTCTAGTACCTTATTAGTTTCAAATTTTGTGAATTCATTGGTTTCCTTGGAAAAAATAAACTTAATAGGTCGACAGTACATTGTGGAGGATGGACGTAGATTTTGCCAAATAATGTTTTTGTCATTGTCAAAATGAAATATAAAGAGAAACTCATCCGTATCATCGCTATTTTCAAATTTTTGTTTATATGTACTATGTCCAGAGCTTCCATCACAACCCCATTTACTAATTAGAGTAAACGATGTATTAGGACTTACATTTTCAATTACTTCCTTCTGAGTTTCTATTAAGCGCACGACAGTTTTGTCTAACACGGCTTGTACGAGGGAGCGTTTTTATGTTCGCGGAATGGAGGGTAAGGGGTGGAAATAAAAAAACCAAATTATTTTTCCTTTTCAATATATTCACCTGCAAGACGGATACATTTTTCAGACCTTTCAATAAATTTATTTATACCCTCATAAAAAAATGATTTATCTTTGTCTTCAAAATACGCTGAAACTGCCTCCTTAACTTCATCATCGGTGGTAATTTTTTTACCCCGAAGCTCTTTTTTCATTTTTGGGCAGAGGTAATAATCACTCGGGGCTAGGTCTGGGCTGTAGGGTGGGTGGTTTAAAATATCGAAGCCCACCTTATGCAGGGCAGCCAACGCAACGCGACTCTTGTGGACGGGCGCATTGTCGTGCAAAAGCAGCACACCCTTCGTCAATTTTCCCCGTTTTTTCTCTTTAATGGCTTCTTTTAGTCGCTCTAATATTGAAGCGTAGTATTCTCCGGTTATAGAAACACCTTTATCTTTATAATCGATCAACAATATTCCTTCTGAGTCCCAAAAGACCGTTGCCATGAGTTTCCCAGATGACTGTGACACCTTAAACTTCTTGGGGGGTGCTGTGCCCTTTTTATGCCACTGCATCGAGTCTTGTTTCGACTCAGGTTCATAATGATGAACCCAAGTTTCGTCTCCAGTAACAATTCGACTCAATACACCATCCTTGTCGTCACTGCAGAGGTCCAAAAATGCACGTGAACACTCTATGCGTTGTTGTTTTTGCGGCGGCGTGAGCTTTCACTCCCGATTATGTTGCTTGGTTGACGATAGCTCAAAGACTAATTGTCTGATAACAATGAAACCTCGTATTTATACTAATTATGAGTCACTGAACGCGTTACGGTCCTAATGAGCCTAATCAGCCCCGCCAACCCTCTCATTCCGCGAACTTAAAAACGCACCCTCGTAGATTAATTTCAGCCCGAGTTTCGGTGACAATTATATTTTCCTCCGGAGGATAGCACGCCTGTTTTGCTTTAGACAAACAGTGATAAGACGGAAATATGTGGTGTCCTGCCTTCATAGACCATTTTCTAGTTTGCTTGTATGCATGTGTCGTGGATTTAGAATCTATGTAGTAAGCTAAGGCTTCATCACAACTTAGCTGTCTAGCACTTTGCACGGTACTAGCATTTTTGATTGATTCAGGACTTGCACTTATATCTCTAATATTTTCCGCAATATTTATATTTCCTGATGAACGCGCAGCTACTTCTGCTGCAGTCATTAATTCACTTACACTACGCGTTTGAACAAGATCATCCACTCGACGTTTCTTTGATTTAAATGATAATTCTTCAAAATCTTTCCGAGGTCTGCCCATTGAAGCCGGGTTAGATGATGTAGAAGGTTGTGGTTCATTATACTGAACATGGAATTGTATGTCTTCGCCTTCCAACCAGGCTTTATTAATTGTCAAGAAACGTTCTTTTGATTTACTCGCAGATGTCCATTTGGAAGTAATTCTCGACGAATAACTGGCTAACTTCATCTTAATTTGCCTTTTAGATTCATCAGTGATATCACCCAAATCAAATTTTGATGAAACAAAATCATAAAGACGAGTGTTTCGGTCACATTTTTCGTGTTTTAGCCATTCTTCGAAAAACCCGGATATTTTAATTGAGTAAACGCGCTCTGTAAGAAAAAGTAAAAAAAATACTTAAACTCAAGTGTGCTGGATGAAATGTAGATTTTTATTTTTTATAAACAGGACTAATGCAGCTAGAATATATAAAAAATCTAACGAGTGTACACAAGTGTACATGTACTTTGTTAGCTTTGGAAGTTGAAAATTGAATAAAAATTATAATAGGTTTTCGTTTACAATTGTAAAAGTCCTATACTTTAAAGTTAATGCTTTTCCACCTTGTAAATATTAAAAAAGTAAAGAACATACCTTGAAAATTTAGATCCATCACTAAAACTTTTACAAAATAACGAACTGTCACAATGAGATGTAGTCGAGAGTGTCACTTAAATGCAACTGATTAAAAACTGCATATACATTTAACTCATTAACTAACTTTGTGCAATTAGAACTCATCATTGTGGTTAGTTAACGAAAAACATTTCTTGGAATTTGATGTTTGGGGGTATTATTATTATCAGGTAATTAACCCTTTCCGGGAATCTAACAATGACTTTTATCTACCTGGCATGCTCTACGCGAAACACTGTGCGCTTCTGCTAAGGCCACATTCTCACTGACAAACGTCAAAGGCCACAGGTGATAATGGGTACTGTTTAGTTCCAATTGGAGCAGAGTTACCTGTGTCAATCACATGCTCAGAGTTGGTTCTACCTAGTCCTTTACGCTCAAAAGAAATGTCATCATATTTTTTTATAATAGGGTGAAGTGTCCAACATTGAACACGATTTTTTTGATAACACCTCAATGAATCAATTTTAGAGCTATGACTATCTATTGTATATCAAAATGTAGGTAATTTTAAGAACTTTAAAATACTATACAGAAAAGTTTACTTTGTTATTAACTTTAAAAGATAAAAATGTTTTTTTAAAAACTCAGAAATGGCTCATTGTGAACACCCTACAATCAACAATGAACCATAGGTATAGTGTACACTGAACCGGGTATTATACAATGAGCCACCATTGTTAAAAATAATAAAAACCACCATTTACAATAGAAATGTGTTTATTTTAAGTGACTTTAATAAACTTGTTAATAAATAAAAGTTACAATCTTCTTAAACTTTTTAAAATATTTAAACAAAAAAAAACATACCTTAATGTAACAAATTATAAACTTATCACCCATAAAAAATATTTATATTTTTGAATCTCTTATATATTATAACAAAGAATCAGTCTTTTGTATACGGTCCTAATCATGAAAAATCACAATCATATAAGGTATACTTTGAACTTATTAATAGTTAAAAAGAATATAATAAAAAATGACTTCCCTAATAGCGAAAATTAAAAAGAGACATATTGACTGCAAATTGAAAAGTAACTTGCCGACGACCCGTGCCTAGGATTGTTGGTGTCGGCAATATATATTTAATGTCTTCTCTCTTAACTCCAGCTAAATCCGGCTCTAGCGGTTCGCAAAATGTTTGACGAACTTTACTTTTGACTTTCAAATACGACACGTAAAAATCAACCGAGTCCGAGTCATCAGCCACTTCTATAATTTTTGCTATATAGTACACCTTATTTTTTCTTTGGACAAATAGAACTATTACGTATTCATTTTCTTTCGGGTCCCGTAAAAGAGGAGAGAAATCATCGTTCAATATTATTTCCTCTGCGTCTTGGTCACTTGCGAACTCATCTCCGCCAGAAGATGAACTACTTGCTTCAAAAATCTCATCAGTTTCTTCTTCTGTATCAGAGCTTGTTGGTTTTTTAATCGACTTCTTGTCCTGTTTCTTTTCTTTAAACCAATCCTGTTTTACCTTTTTAGCTCCCTTTATTTTTTTAATAGTAGAAGCTTTCTTTTCATATATAGCTTGTTTTTCTGGAGTGTCCGTTGCTATTATGCTTCTGCCTTGTGTTCGTTTTCTATTTTTTTTCCGAGGATCAGCTTTTAGTGGAGGCCGAAAAACTTTAGGCGAAATAAAAGTTTTGGTTGATGTTGAACACTGTGCAATGTTTTGTGTAGAAGAGTCATATTTTGCACTCATATCTGCTTTAGGTACTTTTACACAGTGTATAAAATTTTGAGCTGGATAGGACTGAGTTTGGGATGATTCATGACTGATGTCCTGAAAATCTTGCGATAAGGCCAACTCTTCGGATAGGGATTTGAAAATAGAAGGGGATTCACGTTCGCTATCCCCTGCATCAGTTTCAGCATCTGTTGTTTCCGACACTGCAGGCCTATCAGTAACACTACTTGGTAAAAAATCTATCTCATTAAATATTGAATCGTCAAATGGATGGATCCTACACTTTTTGAACGCATTGACAATGTTGCTTGGAGTCAAGGCCTTTAAAAATGCTTGTCCCACACATTCTGCAACATGATATATTGTCATAGATTTTCCAGGATGACGCATCATCCACGAGTCGATGGCGGAGTTATAAAAAGCCTTAAATGGAGCGTTGACCCCAACATCTAGAGGTTGCAACTTTGATGTTGTGTGCGGATGAAGCGTTAATATTGTCACGCCTGATAACTTTGCTATATCAAGAGCTTCGACAGATAGATGGCTTTCGTGGTTGTCCATAATAAGCAAAGCTGGGTTATCCTTTGACGCTGATGTATGTTTGACGAAATGTCTCATAACCTCTGCGAAAAGAGAAGTATTCATCCAACCCGATGGAGTGGCTAGTCCTAAAGTACCAGAAGGTGCACCATTTAGCATAGGCGTTTGAAAATTTTTTCGCGGGAATACCATGGCTGGTGGTAATGCCTGTCCTAGTGCATTCACGATCAAACAAGTGGTTACAAGTGTTCCCCTCTCTCCACTTGTAACTTTGCAAACACTTGTACCTTTGAGAGCGACAATTTTTTGTGGGCGTTGTACGGTAGTAGTTGCCGTTTCGTCGAGGTTGTAAATTCTTCTACCATCACTAAAACATTCATGGCGTTGTAGCACTAATTTAAGATTGTTGAAAAATTTCTGAACGTTAGCTTTGTTAAACGCTGTTGCACGCGCTAAACTGCAAGGCTCTGGTTTCCTGACTGACAATTCCGAATGCCTTTGTTTAAAATAACGGATAAAATTAATGGAATCAGGCGTTACTTTGCGGAAATCCATTTAGATGACTTTTTAGTAATTACTGTGCAAATCCGCTATAATTTCTCTACTGGCAGTCCACTAATGCACCGCCCGCCCGCCCACTGTTCATGCGCAAGCACACCATGCAATAGTTACCACCACCAGAAAAAGAAATACTCAACAGATGTTGCTGGCCACTGAAGCGAACAGACGTCTCCTGAGGATGCTCCGTGTTGGAGCGAAACGCGTCGAGACGAGTATTTCTTTTTCTGGTGGTGGTAACTATTGCATGGTGTGCTTGCGCATGAACAGTGGGCGGGCGGGCGGTGCATTAGTGGACTGCCAGTAGAGAAATTATAGCGGATTTGCACAGTAATTACTAAAAAGTCATCTAAAATAACGGAACCATTCTTTGCCCGCCATTTCATTTGTCTTCCATGTGGAGGGCATATCAATGTCATTAATTTTAGCCATCTGGTAGGCGATGCGTCGCACTTCTTTTGCAGAGACGCTAAAATGTTTGCGCGCAATCAATTATATACATTTTGAGCTCATTTTCTTGCTCTGCGTTAAAAACACTGTTCACTTCGTAATTTGGAGTAAGGGTACAGTTGGGATTATTTTTATACTTTAAAACATATCGTCTTAGCGTAGGGTAAGCTATTTTATATTCTTTTGCTGCTGTTCTGATACTGGTGCCTCTCATATGCATCAGTATTGCACGTTGCATATCTTGACTCGTATGTTTACCTTTTGACCGATTTTCGCGACCGAGTTTTTTACGTGCCATCCTGAAAATAAAATATTACTATAAGCAACCAACGTGCAAGCTTAAGTCTTTTATAGGAAAAAATAGTTTGAAATGAAAATAAACAAGGCTTGGTGTTTTTTAGCAACAATAAAATTAGGTAGTCAACATTGAACCAGTGGTTCATTGTAAACCGTACGAATATGGCTCGTTGTGCACCACGGATAAATATATTTGGGGTTATATAACAACAGACACGTGCTTGCTAAGCGGATACAATTATTGCTAAAACAAAGTTATTTAAACACAAAATATTCCCTATACATGCAATTAAGTATATACAGACACTAAAAATATACAAAAAAGAAAAGAAACTTACCTTTTTTTCAACTTTTACGCAGAAAAATCACAAAATTTGTTCTAACACGTGTGTTCGACTAGACTGATCGCCGACAACTGGAAGGGTAAGAGGTGTTACTGGGACGTACACGCACACGCGTGTTGCACGAGTTGGCAACGTCGCTTTTATAAGTTATCCGTGATGGTTCATTGTATCTGCCTGGTTCATTGATGGACACCCCACCCTACCTTTTACAGCTTGTTTTTGTTGCTCAGTTAAATTATAAAAAGGTTGCAAAGTATGTATACCAGAATCAGAAACAGAATAACAATGATTTAAGAAAACATCAGGAGCTGCCCTGTAATTAATAAGCTTAAAAATATTTGGTGCCAAATTAAAGGCTTTTCAAAATGCACAACCAAATATAACCTCTAAGGAACAGAAGGAATAACATAAAATTTTATTATTTTAGTGAAATTTTGAAAGGTAAAGGGCATAAACATGTAGCCAATTTTTTCTACTGCTAAGCCATTTGCTACACTACAAAATTTGGCATTCTGTTTAATAAATTAAAACCCAAAGAAATCAATTTATTTTGAGAATTATTGCCTAAAAAGGAAACACAAGCACCAGAATCTAATAAACCTAGCATTTCCATGTCATTATTAATAAGCACTTTGACATCATCACATTTACTTGAAAACAGGATCGAAGCTAAACTATCTTTATTTGACCTATGTTGAAACATGCTACGATCCTTGCAAATTAGTTTTTGAATTCTTATTCGAATTTACAGCATTACACCTTGGACAAGACCTGACAGTGAAACCTAAATTTCCACACTTTAAACATTAAACTTGTTTTTTAGAATTGATATTGTCAAGTTTACCACATCCTCTAAAGTCATGGTCACCCTTGCCACACTTGTAACAAACTTTGGAACTATTATTGTTTGGTGAACCTTTATGTGTAAATTTTTATTCTGATGACTGTTAAATTTTTTATTGAAAGATGCAACCTGATCAAAGTTATTTCTTTGTTTTGGTTTATATGAAAAATCTTTTGACAAGTTATGATTATTCCTACCTGGTTCATTAAATAAACAAGAACGCTGTTTAGACGCTTCAATTTTTCTGCAATAAGCTTTTAATTTAGTAATAGATTTAATATCTACAAGAGCTAACTGTTCAGTAAAGTGAGGTCTAATGTTATGGCACCTATTAAAAAGACAAGACATAGTTGAAAAATAAATATGGATTGGTTCCTAAGAACCTGTAGTCATAGTCGACAGGATCAAATTTCTCTAAAAACGAATCATTCTACTATGTTCACCCAGGTGATATCACCCAGGTGAACAGATTCCACTTTATTGGTCTCTTTTGTTCACCTTGGAATTTAATCACCCAGATAATTATCTGCCGTAGGCTCCTCTTTGCGGAATCTGCGACGCCCAGCACGTTGAAAAAGAACTCAACCACCTGAAATAAGTGCTTCGGGAAAACGACTTGAAACCACCTCGTCGTCGTCGCAGAAACTTCTCTTCTTCGTCTTACATAAAGGGTGTTACTGACAAAATTGGGGGCATTCTAAAGCGGGCTTCAATAAAAACCATATACAAACCACACAGTAAGATTAGCCACCATCTTCCTCCAGTTAAAAGCAGCATCCCTTTACAAGACCCAGGCGTTTATAAAATTGAGAGTGACTATGGGCTCTCATACATCGGTCAAACTAAACGGAACGTGTCTACTCGTATAAAAGAACATATCGCTGATGTCAAAAACCGTCGCTATACAAAATCTGTAGTCTGTGAACATTCCATGAATGAGCCCAACCATTACCTAAGATTTGATACCGTTAAAATCCTAGCAAAAGAGAAACATTTTATTCCTAGGTTGGTAGAGAAACTATTGAAATTAAAAAACACCCTAACTTCAATAGAGAAGATGGTCGTAAACTGTCACCAACGTGAGATCCAATACTTTGCTTTTAAAATAAAAAAGAACAACCAGCAGACAGATAGGCAGAAAAATCAAGACACCGTCAGCGCCTATTGTGTGAGCCCAGCAAATTATGCGAGAAAATAAAAAAAAGAAAAGAAAAGCGGAACAGATAGCGGTGTATTAGAAAATAGTTTTTTACTATACTCTATGTAGACGACAAACATCTCAGTCTTTCCGTGACCACGGCATTTGTAAAAATGCCAAAACGTCGGATAAATAATTTTATAAACGCGTTAAACCCGTTAAAATGAATTTAATTTCAAAGTTGTTAAACCTAAAATGGGTATATATTTTCCTTTACAAACTTGAAATTCAACCATTTGAATGTTATTGCCAATTTTAACTGAAAGTGAAATCTTACCAAAAGTTTCTATCTTCTCATTGCTATAGTTAGTTAATTTACAATTAGATTTTTCAAATTTACATATCCCAAAAAAGTTACAATCATTTACTGATATCACATTACACAGAGCCCCAGAATCTAATTTAAATTTTAAATATTTATCATAATCTGTAAAATAAACAGCTTCATACCAATTCTTTTCTGAGTTTAAATTACGATGTTAATTACATACATATCACAAGAATTTTCACTGTCCCTTGAATTATTTTCTTTTTGTAAAGCTTTGACATAATTAATGCCCTACATTTCCTAGCAAAATGATTCTCTTTCTTGCACTAAGCACACTTCTAACCATATGCTGGGCATCTAGCAAATGCATGTCTAAACCCACATCTTGTACAATCAATTAGATTTGCTCTTGAAGATCCTGGTTTCTGTTCATATTTCCATTTATCTATACAATGTGTCCGGGAAACGACTGTACAAACTTTAAGGGTTAGTAAAACACGTTTTTTTATCGATAAAAATATATCATATGTGGGGTCAAAACTCAACTCCCTCCAAATGGCAGCCATTTTTAATTTTTATTTTTTTTCAACGCGTGCACGCACTTAAAGTTATACAACTTTTAAATTTGAAGATTTTTTAATACGAATTTTTTTCTTAAGATACCTTGACATATTGTCTACATATGTATGTTTCAATTTTTAACATTAGAAATAATAAAAAAACAAATCAATTTTTTGGTTAAATTTTACGTATTTTTTTGGTTTAAACAAAATTTTACCAAAATCAATCCTATTAACATATGTTTTTTATTATTCTACTAATAAGTAGGTCAATTTTCCTAAAAAATGACATAAAAAATTAATCTGTATCTAAAGTACTTTTGAAATTATAAACGTTTGATTTAGTACCTTAATAAGGTTAGTCATTGGTTTCTTTTTACAACTTACAAACTTAGACAAAAATGAAGAAGAAAAGTAAATAAAAATTTCTTATGCTAATTGTATCCTTGTAACTGTTCAAAGTGTCCTCCACCACTTTGTAGGCATGCTACAGCCCGGATAGCGATTTGTTGTGTAGCTCTTGCCACCATCCTTGGATCAGCCCTTATCGCTTCTGCAGCAGTTCTTATTCTCAAAACAAGTTCTTCTCTGGTGTTAACTGGTTCAAAGTAAACTTGCTGTTTTAACCAGCCCCATAAAAAATAGTCCAGCGGGGTTAAATCCGGGGATCGCGGCGGCCATGCAACAGGACCGCCACGCCCAATCCAGCGCTGAGGATAAATTTGATTAAGGTGCTCTCTAACTGCAGAAGCAAAGTGGGCTGGGGCTCCATCCAGCTGTAACCACATGTTTCGTCGGTACATTACCGGTAGTTCCAACCTCGCTTCACGGAAATCATTAATTAAAAAATGTAAAAATCTTGGCCCATTCAATGCAGCTGGCAATTCTATTGGACCAATTAATTGATCGTCAATAATCCCAGCCCAAACATTTACTGAAAATTCGTGCTGGAATGAAGATGGTCGCACGGCGTGAGGATTTTCTGCCATCCACAAATGTAAATTTCTGTAGTTAGTTATACCTGCTCTTGTAAATTTTGCTTCATCCGTCCATAAAATGCGTTTCAAAAAATCTGGGTTTTGGCGCGTGTTTCTATCAAACCACGAACAAAATACTGAGCGTGATGCGTAATCAGGATCTGTAATATGTTGCACGCGTCTAAAATGGTATGGGTGTAAACGTTCTCTTTTTAAAATTCTCCATACTGTCCACTTGGATAATCTCAAACGTGTTGCAATACGACGCACGCTTAATCTGGGATCCCGATAAATCATACTTAGAACAGCTTCCTCCGTTTCTACAGATATTTCACTAACACGTACACGAGGTATTGAATGAATGCCATTTTCTACACATCTCTGATAAACAGCAGTAAAAGTCTGATGATTTGGTGTTGGCCGGTTCGGAAAACGTCTCTGATATTCTCGAACGGCAGCTCTTGCATTCCCATTACAGAATCCGTATATGAAAAGAATGTCTGCAATATGATGATTAGAGTATTCACGGTCCATAGTCAATTATTAATTGAAAAACGCGTTATTGTCCACCAAAAAACGAATGCCAAGCGTAAGAGCAACAAAAGTTTAAAATACGTATTCTTTCCCGCCGAAAGAAGCTCAACAGCAATTTTTTTCTTTTTTTTTAACTTTGGGTTTATTCCGAATTGAGCTAAAATCGATTTCAGTGCGCCAAAACAGCGTTCCGATTTGATGATTTGTATGGATTTGACAGATAACGTGAGCCTTGTCATTGATTTTAGCTCAATTTGGAATGTAGCCTTTGAAAGTTTGGCAGTACAAAAATATGTACCTACATTTTGCTACTTAAAAATTCAATAAACTTTTTTCATTTTTTTTTTGTTCTCTAATGCAAAAGCTAAATGCTGGACGTGTTTGTTTGTCGAACAGACAGGGAAAGGAACAAACTTACAGACATCTCTTTCAAAAGCTACGTGTTTCTGTCTCTTTCGCACTCATTTGGAATATTAACCACTTATGAAAGTCTTAGGAGTAAATAAGTTATGATTTCATCTTTTTGAGCTGAGTTCAACAAGTAATAATTTCAAAAGTACTTTAGATACAGATTAATTTTTTATGTCATTTTTTAGGAAAATTGACCTACTTATTAATAAAATAATAAAAAACATATGTTAATAGGATTGATTTTGGTAAAATTTTGTTTAAACCAAAAAAATGCGTAAAATTTAACCAAAAAATTATGATTTGTTTTTTTATTATTTCTTAATAGTATTACTAATGTTAAAAATTGAAACATACATATATGTATCTTAAGAAAAAAATTCGTATTAAAAAATCTTTCGCGTTGAAAAAAAATAAAAATTAAAAATGGCTGCCATTTGGAGGGAGTTGAGTTTTGACCCCACATATGATATATTTTTATCGATAAAAAAACGTGTTTTACTAACCCTTAAAGTTTGTACAGTCGTTTTCCGGACACATTGTATATTTCTTCACATTTCCTGGTAATCCCCGTTGATCTGTATGGTTTTTTATATTTCCTGGTACTACTCTTTTTTGTTTTTTCAATCCATGTATTGTGTTTGTAGATGGTTCACTTGTCTCTATTTTCTTACCTTGTTCTTCAGATAGTTCTGCTGCTTTACACAGTTGAATGGCTTTGTCTTAGTTTAAATCACATTCTATACAGAGTTTTTTTTATCATAGATATAAAATTATCAAAGGTCTCACCTTCTCTTTCACTTCTATTAAAAAACATTAAAGAATTCACGCTATCATTATTTATTGATATAAAATATTCGACAAACTTCGCGATAAATTTCTCATAATCCTTGGAATCTTTCTGATTCATATCAAAAGTTAAAAACAATTCTTGACATGCCTCACCCATACAATGTAATAGTAATGCAGCCTGAACTTCCATGGTTTCACTAACAGCTCCCGACGCCACACGGTAAATTTCGAATCTTTGCTTTAACCTTTTATATTCTTCCACATTCATTTTTTGCATACCGGCTGGGGGTTTTAATCCTTGTATGCCAGTTTTCTTTTTCTCCGCCATTTTCGAGGTTAGTTGCACACCACGCCAATTTTATTACTTTCGTTGTACGTTACACACTCAATCAATTTCTTCACTAATCCAAATTTCTAAAACGCAGATGATATTTTGCACTTTTTTAAAATGAAAGGCCTGTAAACCTTCCCTTTTTTACACTTTCCACACCTACCAATTTGATAGTCCAAGCCTCCGTGCTATTGGCCGAGTACTTAGGCGCGGCTCGTTCCCGATCAACCGTAGAATTTCAACTTCGTCTTCGACCGTTATCAGGCGATATCTTTCATTCGGAGTAGCTTGAATTCCATGCTTGCGAAATCTCAAATGAGCACTTGTGAAAGTCCGAGCAGTAGGCGGGCGTCGTCTTGGAAATCTTCTTTGGTACTCCACAACTGCTGTAGCTGAGTTACCATTACAGAAACCATTCACAAAATGTATTTCTGCTAGTTCTTCAGCTGAATAAGACATGGTAAGCGATACGATTTTGCAATTCGTGCAAAAGTCGAGCGGTAATGATGGCTACCCCATCTCAACGCGGGGCGAGGGATAACTGATTGTTATTGTATATTTACTAGCAATAGATTTAGTTTATTGTCTCGCTCACATTGTCGTAAAACTACCTGTCTCGCTCCCACATTAAATGAATGTTACCTGTTTGTAAACCCCAATTGTTCTTGGTCATTTTGACACATATAGTTCAGGGGCCCTTTTCTAATTATTCATTTTACTGATGCTAATAATTCAATGATTTTTAGTTAGCATAGTTTATTAGAACAAATTAGAAAAAGAAAAACGATATGTCGAGGGCTCCGTTTTTTAAGTAGAGCAAAATAACTAAAAAAAGTAACGAAATTTTACAAATATTTTTAACTAAATCAAAGTTTTTTGTTAATATTTTTTTGTAACTGCTTAACAAATTTGGTTTTAAAAGCTAGCAAATTATGTCACCTTTAAAATAAAACCACTTTAATGTTTGTAGGAAGCAAGTACGGAGCACTTTTATGTAAGGTTCTACCTTAGAAAAAAATGCTGCAATGATATCGGTACAAATGCAATACATTAAAAATTAAAATTGCTGCTGTAAAGCTCAGAGGGGTGAGGGGTAGGGTGTTTTTTTGTAGATAAAATTTTACGTAGAACACGTGAGTAAAGTATCGGAAACCCGACACAAAACACACTGTATAATAAAAGATAAGTTTTACAAATATTCTCAACTTTTGTATACAAGCAATATTCAAAGTCACTTCTAATAAATCCTAAACCAGTTATTACATTATGAAATTTTATATATTCCATTTTTAAGGTAAATCTTTTAATCCATACAAAGTCTTTTTAAGTTTACTTACTTTACAATTACTGAACTCTTTGGGTAATCTAATGTAAAAGTCACCTATTATATCACCATACAGAAAAGCACTACATACATCAAGTTGGTAAATTATTTTCATTACAGAAAACTATAAAAACTCTAATTGATGTTAACCTTGAAACTGGACTATATATTTCAGAATAATCAACCTTTGGCTGGAAGCCTCTAGCTACCAGACGTGCTTTGTATCCACATCTCCTTTTAATCCTTTTTACGCCTGAAAACCCACTTGGTGTCAATTACATCACAATCATTTGGTTTACTAATATACTCCCAAGTATCATTTTCTTCTTGGGCTTGTAAAAGAAACAGTGGAAAATGCTTTTATGTGCGACACTCAAAATAACCAAATGGACTGTAAGTTTATGGATTCGGTAGCCAGTGAGCATATGTGTTACAAGTTGTTTAAAGAACTAGACTTACTGAAAAGCTCGATGAAGGTTACTGTAGGTGATGGAAAACTTCTTGATGTTATTGGGCGAGGAACGGTTGAGCTTTATGCATGGAATGCTTAAAAGTTTATTATAACAGTGCTTAGTAAAGTTCTTTTTGTGCCAGAACTGAAATTCTATTTGTTTTCTGTGGGAACTGTGCTACGCAAAGGGTTTTCTTTAGTGTCTAACAAACAAAATTTATTTCATCTAACCATCTTCTCACTCCTTTACAATCTGGTTTCCGTCCTGGCCACAGCACTGTGTCAGTCAGCACTCATAAAAGTGACGGATGACATTCACTTGGCCATGGAAAATAAATCCCTTAAAATACTCGTAAGGGATTTTTGCAAAAAAAAGTAAGGTAGACAGACATACTTTTTTACTTCTCCTAAAGTTAATTAAATTTTAATCAATTTTAAGTAAATATCCACCTTAAACTAGCATAAGTATTTAGTGAAAGTGTTTTAAAAACGAAATATAGTGTATTTTTAGTGCAAGTAGAGTATTTTAAACTTTTAAAAGTGACAGTACTATCCGAAAATTAACACTGTTTTGATGACTTTTTCTCTCTCCTACAAAGTACTAAAAGTGTATAAAGTGCATCGTAATAAACTTTTCTTGACCTTTTGTATGGTTTCAGACTGTTTGACTTTGTTGATAAGTTAAAAATTTAGTACAAATTTCTTACTTACTGTAGTGTTTGTATCTGGCTATAGTATAGTAGCAGATACCACATTGTCTCGTGCTGTCGGTGTGGCGGGGCGCGCGGGGGTATTACCGTGTGAGCCACGGGCGAGAGCGGACGCGGCTGCCTGCGCACATCGTTAGTTGTCGAGCCAGTGCATCAAGCGTATATAAAATGCGTACACTACAAGTGGCGACGAGGATAAAGGTCGGTCAAATTGTACATAAAATAAATTAAATGAAAAGAAGGGGAAAGTAGTGATGCTGGGAGAAATTTCGTTGGGTAACTGTAGCGGCGCGGTAGCTCAGTGGTCAGAGCATTAGACCGGTAATCTAAGGTCCTGGGTTCGATTCCCAGTCGCGAAATGCTCTGAGACCCGCGTTCTTTTTTCCAGTATCTATAATTTCTAAAGGGAAAACCCATTTGGCCGTTTTTGCAAATTCATTGAATTATTAGCAAACGAGTTGTATTGTTTACATTCGTTCAAAGTAACACACTAGATTGGGTTGCATGCTTACACACACTTAAATCTTGGTTATAAATTAACAAAAAGTTTAGAATTGATTGAATATCAAATAATGAACTTTAGATTGGAGATTATTTTATCAAAATTCTAAATAATATAAATTTAGAACTGTCAGTCAATTTTTTTTTTTTTGAAAAGACAAAGGACAAATCCATACAGCCTTAGCTTAAAAGTTATTTATTTATTTATTAATTTTTGCTAAAGCGAAACAAAATAATTTTGCATTGCTTATAAACGAATCAAAGCAATGTTGTTTTGAATTTTTATATCTATGGCTTATCATTATGTTTATTGCCAGTAAGCATTGATTGTTTTTGACTTTTTTTTTTTTAGCTAGTAAGTACGTGTCGAAAAATAAATATATAAATGTATAAACGCGTTAAGTCACATATGTTATAGAAAATGTCAAAAAAGCCTACTGTAGGAAAGCGATCTGCCGGTTAGTTCAAGTAACATTCGCTAATTGTCGATTAGAATGCCATTCATATTTTCTAATGAGCACTTTCGATTTACGCCTAAACAAGTTGTCAAAAGGTGCTCGGAAAAGATCGTGACAATAAGAGCTAGCGCGCACCGGTGACTTTTGTCAGCATGACAAAAAAGTTTTTGTCGCTGTCACGTCACGACTCCAAAGCGAGGTGCGCTCACGAAAGGTGACAGTGACAATTATTTTTTTTAAAAGCTTCATTTGTCGAAATGGATTTCGAAGAGACGGTCGTCATCTGTGAGCTTATAAGGAAACTCAAAAGAGAAAAAAAGCGAAAAGAATACTGGGTACACCCCCTTTGGAGTGACAGGTTAATAAATGGAAAGTTCTACACCATGTTTCATAAACTTCGGGAACATCCAAAGAAATTTTTTGGGTATTTTCGAATGAGTGTTAGAAGTTTTGATGAATTACTTCGCAATTTAGGACCTGCGTTGACATACGAAAATACAAACATGAGATTGTCTGTTCCGGCTGAAGAAAGACTCGCTGTTACTTTGAGGTAAATATAAGTAATTAGAATATTATGTAATTTTAAATTGTTTATTTTAATGAAAATACAAAAATGTTATACAAATTAAAGTAAGTAGTTTTTAACTATAATCAAAAATCAAAAAAGTAATTGAAATGTAATATTCTTTAATTATTCTTCATGTTGGTTGATATTGTACTCATGGCAGATGTCATACAATTCGGAATCTTCTGTAAACTCTGTAATATAGGTTTGAATTGATGACGATGAGGCGGCTGAGGAGTTTTTCGGGTCTTGCTTAGGAGGCGATGATTGTGAAGATGAATTCGGTTGAGTGTGTGCAGAGGGTAGCAAATTTTGGGAACTTGTAGATGTATGAGTAGGAGAAGGAGATAAAACAAGTTGAGTGTTTCTTGCTAAGTGGAGCGGATTTTGAGGAATGTGCGATGGAAGAGAGACAGAATATTTGGGTTTGATTTGTATATTTTGAGGGCTTGTAGATGGAATATATGTAGGAGAAGGAGATAAAATCAGTGGAGTGTTTCTTGTTAAGTGTAGTGGGCCTTGGGGACTTTGCGATGGTAGAGAGACAGAATATTTGGGTTTGATTTGCATATTTTGAGGGCTTGTAGATGGAATATATGTAGGAGAAGGAGATAAAATCAGTGGAGTGTTTCTTGCTAAGTGTAGTGGGCCTTGGGGACTTTGCGATGGTAGAGAGACAGAATATTTGGGTTCGATTTGCATATTTTGAGGGCTTGTAGATGGAATATATGTAGGAGAAGGAGATAAAATCAGTGGAGTGTTTCTTGCTAAGTGTAGTGGGCCTTGGGGACTTTGCGATGGTAGAGAGACAGAATATTTGGGTTCGATTTGCATATTTTGAGGGCTTGTAGATGGAATATATGTAGGAGAAGGAGATAAAATCAGTGGAGTGTTTCTTGCTAAGTGGAGTGGGCCTTGGGGACTTTGCGATGGTATAGAAACAGAATATTTGGGCTTGATTTGGAAATTTTGAGGACTACCTCTATAAATTGTGGATGGGCTATTCATAGGAGAATAATTATTGCGCTGAGTGTTTTGTTTCTGAACTTCCTGGAAAATTTGTAAAATTTTGATCTGTACGTCTAGTTTATTCTCCTCCGGGACTGCTTTTAACAACGGCACCAAAGACAGCGCAAAATGCTTTTCCTTGTCATCGTCATTACAGTCACTTTTGTTATTTCTCATAGCCTCGCTAAACCTGTTATCATCAACTCTTTTGTTGTTTAAAATCTCTAGAAGCCTTTCTTCGTAACATATTTTGTTCTTATTTTTCTTTCGGGAATATTCTTCTCGCTGTAGTACTTCCACACTAGCATCCTGACTATCTTCTTCGCAAGCAATTTCCTCTACAGAATCAGCATTTCCTGAGGTTTCTCGGGTATCCATGCTTGGGATAAGAAATAAAAGTTGGTCAAAATGTTTGTACTTTCTTCTTTTTGTAGCGGCCTGGCCAGACTTAGTACATTTTTGCTCACGTAGCTCACGTGAAAAACAAGCCCTTAAATTCTTCCATCGTTTTTGTACAAGTTTACCTGAAAATAAATATTTAACTAGTATAAAACAGTCAGTCATTTATTTAATTGTATTATGTATTTAATTTTCTTTTGTTTCAGATATCTTGCAACCGGCAACAGTTTTTACAGCATATCATTTGAATATTTGATAGGTGCCACCACTGCACGAGAAATTGTAAAATCTACATGTTCCGCGATCTGGAATTTACATACACTATACATGCCTGAAAAGTCTGAAGAGGATTGGTATACTATTTCAAATCAGTTTTACCAACGGACAAATTTTCCGAACATAATTGGCGCAATTGATGGCAAACATGTGAGAATAATTCAGCCGGAAAACACCGGTTCGCAGTGTTTCAATTACAAAAAGTACTTTTCTACTGTTCTCATGGCATGGGTAGATGCAGATTATAAATTTGTATACATAGATGTTGGTGCTAATGGAGCAGCAAGCGACTCCAATGTATTTCAGAATTCAGGCATGGGCAAAAGATTGCAGCAAAATCAATTGAGCATACCAGATGATCGTAATTTGCCATATGATGAAAATGGAAAAAAAATGCCATTTTGTTTGGTCGCTGATGAGGCATTTGGCTTGTCGAGGCATATTTTGCGACCATATGCAAGAAAATCATTGTCTACTGTGAAAAAAATTTACAACTATCGCCACACTAGGGCACGACGCATGGTTGAATGCACTTTTGGTATACTTTGTAACAAATGGCGAATTTTGCACAGGCCCCTTGACGTCAGTCTTGATTTTGCTGATATAATAGTAAAAACATGTTGTATTTTACATAATTTTGTACGGTGCAGAGATGGCATTCAATTTACTGACACTGTTTACGATTGTCCATTAAAAGGTATTGCAACAAATCCATCAGACAGAACCATATCAGCAGCAAATATACGTAATTATTTTGCGAATTACTTTACTTCACCACAAGGGGCTATCTCATGGCAATATGACAAAATCTGAATTTCACTTTTTTGTACAACTGTTGTTTTAGCTACAAATACTAAAAATAAAAAGATACTCACCAGCTTCAGTTTTTTCTTGTGACGACAACGTACCCCAAACTGTAGAAAATATTATACGACTGATTTCATCCCATGCTTTAATTTTCCAATTAGAATCTGAATACTCTTTCAGCTTTTTATCGTAAATTGCTGCTCTTTTTTCAACTTCTTCAATAAGTAAATCATTATCGATATCCTCTTCATGCACTTTCACGTTTTGCGTAGACGTTGATGCCATTTTGCGTACGCTAAAGACGACGGTCCGAATGCAAATGGCGGAAGAACTACGTGTTGAGTGACAATTTTGTTGCCCGTGCGCGCGCTGCTATAAAAACCTAGCGGCGCGGTGACAGTTTCGTCACGGGCTTGTCCGCTGGCCGGCGGACAAAAATGTCACCCAATTGTCACGTCGTAACGTGCGCGCACCATTTTTTTTTTTTTTTTTTTTGTTTTACGACTGGAAAATGCATTACGCACCGTACCTCCCGCCCGGGGGGACGAGAGGCGTGTGTGGGACTCCCCCTTTCGGGTATACCCACTAAAAACCAGTCGATGTTCCTCCTATTACGCCATAGTGCCGGGGCTGCGGGATAGCGTTAGCCTTCGCGCAAATCAGCCCCGGCGGCGTGGGCCCGCGTCGATCACGCGGGGCCCCCTCTCTTTTGACGGGGAAGTTAGACCTCCCCCGTCCGTCGGAAGGCGCGCCGGAACATGGCGCGCGCCTTCTATGAAGACCTATTTGCGGACGGCGGATCCCCCCGAATCCACCGCCCTAGGTCTTCGTTTATGGTAGGGCCTCGAGTTGACGATTGTATCGCCTCCTCCGAGACCCTAATGTTTTTCGGCGGAGTGGGTGAGCCGTCGGCGACAACTCGCGCTCCCTCTCTGCCGCCTCCTTCTTGAGCATGATGGCCTCGCAAAAAGAGGCCATCGCATGCCACGCCCCCTCACTGCGGACCATCGCCGCCACGACCGCCGGCAGGGAAAGATCCGCCCCCACCTCCGCGACGAGGACACGCCGCTCGTCGCCCCACGCCGGACACTCCTCCAGAGTGTGTTGAGCCGTGTCCTCATCACAGCCACTACAGTGGTGGCAGACGGGCAACGGCTCCTTCCTGGCCACGCGGTGCAGTTACTCACCAAAGCACCCATGCCCGGTGAGCACCTGCGTAAGCCTATATGAAAACTGGCCGTGCTTGCGCACTAGCCACACTTTTAATATAGGCTTCAAAGCCTCCATTGTGCGGAGGCCGGCAGATGGATTCGCCAGCCTCTCTTCCCACTCGTCGATGAGGGATTGCCGGGCCCGCTTGCACCAGCGCTCCCTCTCGCATTTGGGGAAAAATTCCCCCCGTGCCCTGAGGGCCGCCCCATGTGCGTAGCACTGGGCGGCGAGCTCTGCCTCGAACTCCCAAGGCAGAGTCCCCGCCAGTGCAGTGGCCGCATTGAATGACACGGTCTTGTAGGCGCGTATCATTCGCTGCGCCAACAAACGCTGCGGCCGACGGAGAAGGCCAGCGTTCCCAGTCGAGAGGCCGTCCGAGGCCCATATGGGAGCTCCATATAGGGCCATCGACCTCACCACACCGAGGTACAGCCGCCGGCAAGCACCGTCCGGCCCCCGAACGTTGGGTAACAGGCGGCCGAGCGCAGACGCCGCGCTCGACAGCCTGGGAATTAACTTTTGGAAGTGCGGCCGGAAGGTCCAGTGGCTATCCAGGGTGAGCCCCAAATATTTTATTTCGGAATCAACCCTGATCCGCACTCCCGAAACGACTAGATGGGCACTCGCAGCAATCCCACTGCGAGGCCCATGGAAGCAGATGGCCTCGGTCTTTTCCAAGGCCACTTTCAACCCCAGCCTGCGCTGCCGAGCTACCACGGCAGCCACACCTGCAGTGGCAATCTCTGCAACCTCCTTGTAATTAGCCCCCCGGGCTGTAACCAGCGTGTCATCTGCGTAGCATGTTACGCTTACACCCGGGGGAAACTCGCCCCGAAGTACCCAGTCGTATCCGACGTTCCACAGGAGTGGGCCCAGCACTGAACCCTGTGGAACGCCGCAGGTCATGGGCGTGAAGACGACCTCTCCATCCCGACGCTGGTACGTCAGGTACCTTTCATTAAGGTACGCTCCTATTGCCCGGCGGAGGTAAAGAGGCACATTGTGGAAAATAAGTGCCTTCCTTATACAACTCCAGGGCAGGGTGTTAAAGGCATTGGCGATATCAAGAGATACCGCCAAGCACATCCCGCCCCTGCTGACCGCCTCCTCCGAGAGGGTCTTGACGCGTTGGATTGCGTCGATGGTCGACAAACCCTCTCGGAAACCGAACTGCATATCCGACAAATCCGGGCCCACCACTCGAAGATGTTCCTTGAGGCGGGCAGCGATGACACGCTCAAAGAGCTTGCCCACCTCATCGAGCAGTAGGATTGGACGGTATGCAGACGGGGAATCCGCCGGGCGACCCTCCTTCTTGAGCAGCACCAACATGCCTGTCCTCCACAGGGAAGGGAACCGTCCAGATCTAAGGCAGAGATCGAACAACTGCCTTAGTCTGTCTCCGAACGCGTCTAGGGCCAAAACTAGAGCACGTCCGGGGACTCCGTCCGGTCCAGGGGCCTTGTTCATCTTCATCCTTGAAACGGCCACCGCCATTTCCACCTCTGTGACCGGAGGCGTCCCTCTGACCCCACCCATAGGAGGAGGAGCAGTTGGCGCCATTTCCGGTGCCCGGAATTGTGCGCGTCTTGGAAACAGTGTTTCCACTACGCGCTCCACGAAAGGTGGTTCGAGGCTCTGCGTGAGAGGAGGCTGGTAGGGTCGGAGCTGGGCCCTCACCATCTTATATGGCCTCCCCCACGGGTCCGCATCTAAGGTGCCCACAAGCTCATCCCACGATTTAGATTTGGCATCTCGAATCGCGACCTTAAGGGCCTTCTTACTCTCCCTATACACGGAGAGCAAGTGTGCCTCCCTCTCTGGCGTGGTCTGGCTCAGCCTGCGATATCTCGCACACTGGCGGCGCGCCGCAACGCACTCCGTGCGAAGCTGTGCAATTTCGGCGGACCACCAGTATGCCTGACGCCTGGAAGGCATTGCCCTAACCCGGGGCATGGCAGCGTCGCACACCGTCGACAGTGCCTCCCTGAGGTACAGAGCCTCGGCCTCCACATCTGCGGGCCCAACCGCAGGGAAATTCCAGGCCTGCACCTCGGCAGCCACCAAGAGCGCCTCCTTGTCAAGGCGCTTCAATGACCACCTTGGCCGCGAGTCCGTATCTAAACGGCGTGTACTGGGGGTCATTGAGGAATCGGAAACCTCGAACCTAATATATTTATGGTCCGAGAAGGTTTCCTCATCCTCCAAAACCCGCCAGTTTTGGACACGTTGTGCGAGGACAGGGGTGGAAAAGGAAAGGTCCACTATGGACTGTCCCTGCGTCCTCACACACGTAAATGCCGAACCCCTATTCAAAACTTCGAGGCCAGCCGTTAAGGCCCATGCCTCCAACAGAGGGCCCCGAGGATTGGCCACAGGTGACCCCCAGGCAGGCGACTTCGCATTGAAGTCGCCCATGACAAGTACCGAGGCAGGGTGCAGATTGCTCAGCACCGTTCTCAGACCCGAGAGGAAGTTGGCAAAATCCACCGTATTAAAGTGCGGGGGAGGTGCAAAATACACCCCTACCACAATTAAATCGTTCCAGCGAACGGCAACATATCCCCTTCCTTTCGCAACGATGCTAGCGGAAGGAGCGTCTCTGCCGTTCCCTGAAACAACCGCCACCACGCCGTCCTCATCCCCGAACCAGTTGTATCTGGAGGGGATTGAGTACGGCTCTGCCACAACTGCCAGGTCTATTTTCCATTCCAGCATGGACTGGATGAACAGATCCTCAGCAGTGAGGCAGTGGTTTAGGTTGGTCTGTAGAAACCGACTAAACATTATTGTTGTGGCAGATGCTCATCGGCTCTACCGCTGCATTAGCCCCAGAAGTAGATGGGGCCTTTGTGGCGGCGAGGACCTGAGCAGCCTGGGTCTTGGAGGCTGCTATGTTCATCCTTTTTGTTGAAGGCCTCTTACAGGTCTTCGCACCAGCTTTGTGGTTGGCTGGCCTGTTGACGGCAGCACAGACTGGGCAGTGCGGGGCGGCCGAAAACTCACTAGACTTATGTCCCGGTTGACCGCATCGGTAGCAATCGCCACTACGGTCAACCGAGGAGGAGCAGTTACAGCCCACGTGACCCGGCTCGTGGCACCTGTAACACAACCTCGGCCTAGGCTCTAAGAGCTTTATTTGGGCCGAGGTCCACCCCACCAACAATCTGCCCTCACAGGCCTTTTTGGCAGCTGCAATTAGGCATTGAGCCACAACGGTACCTAACCCGGATGGGCTACTGCGGATGACGCCCATTTTTACGGCTTCAACGGCGCAGCCGCCCTTGCTTGCCAGAGCTAGAGCGACCTCCCCAGGTTGCACCGAGTCATCCAGACCCGAAATGTGAAGCCCGACACATTTCGTGGGTCTGGATACCTTAACTACATCTGTGCCAACTGCCTCTCTGATTTTAGCGGCGAAGGCGTCCGCCTTCGGGCCGCTTTGTGCTCCCGGAACCTCCAATATGAAAGCTCCTGTCGCCGCCTTTCTACACTTGATTCCCCCGTCAATACCCAGGTCCGCAAGGCTTATATTTTGCCTTGCCTGGGCAATGACGGAGGCATACGTCACCCCCTTCTCCGCGGCTGCAGGGAGCACAGTGAGCACTACCGCCGCTGAGGAGGCTTTGGTCTTAGGAACCGCCGTATTCGCTGGAGCTGGAGCGGCGACTGCTGCAGCTGGCGGTTTCTTCGCTTTCTTCGTCACCTTCTCCCACGCCTGGGACGAAGGCAGCTGGGACAATGGCAACGGAGTGAGCACCACTCTAGGCTCAGCCTGGGTAGCGGCAGCCTCCTGGGCAGCAAGACAGGGCTTCTTTGCCTTTTTGCTCCTCTCAATAATGGTCTGCCTGGTCACAGGCTCGACCACGGGTGCAGGTGCTGGCTCAGCACTCCTTCGATCTGCGGCCAGTGGCGGCCGAAGGCGCGGCTCTGGCAGGAGGCGATCCTCAATGCCAGCGAATCTGGCGTTGAGCATGCTCCCGAACTGCTCGATATTTGAGCGGGAGACCTCCTCCAATAACTTTCTCACGTCGAACTCCAAAGACGTCGCTGGAGCCGCTTTCGCCTTAGCGAGCTCCTTTAGGAGCTCTTCCACCCTAGCTGACAGACGCGCATTCGCCTGTTTCAGCTTGGTCAGCTCATCGTCCGACCCAACTGCCTTCTTGGTGTTCTTGATCTTCGGCTTTTTCACCGGCGCATACCGAAGACTATTGTCCTCAATCTTCCGGATCGTGCGCTTTCTGCACGGCCGGCCAGATTCATCATATGACATATTATCGTCAGTAAGTGTGGCATCTGTGTCACACGATGCCGACACGATACTGCCTTCCGACTCTGAGTCGATTTGTATGGACTCCTTACGGCTCGCCCGCTTCTTTAGCGAACGCACAGGAGGGCTCACAAAAGCCGCTGCGCACTCCTCCATTTCTCTCTCCGTTTGGCCCTGAAAAGGGCCTTTTGGTTGGCCCTGAGAAGGGCCTTTTGTTTTCCCGGGGGACGCGGGAGTTTTGAGAGACATAGTTTCGCAAGAGATGTCTACACTTCCGCACAGTATTGTCGATCGAGATTTGGTCACCTCACCTACTGGCCACTGCGTTACCGCGCACCAAGTAGGGAGGGTCCAGGGCAGACGACGGGGACGTACTCGTAAAGACACTGTGGGGACTGCCCCAACGTGCGCGCACCTCCATACATACTCATAGACTTGATGTGAGTGAAGAAACAGTCACGGTGACAAAAGTCACCAGTGCGCGCTAGCTCTAACTAAGGACGACCAATAGTCACGACTCGTCTTCTGTAAAAAAAAAAATGGCAGTATTAAAATACTGAGGCCATTAAACCAAAATGGCTACCAGGCCATATGCTACAGTAAGTAGGCGTTGTAAAAAAAAAGGAAGGGAAATGATTGTACAGACTATGTAAAAAATCCAAAGCTATCGTTAGTCATTGGTAGATAAAATATATGTTGGTACTTTGTATAATTTTACTTTGAATATTATTAAAATGATTAAATTTTTCAAAATATTTATTTACGAAAAATATATATTTCTTTGTTTTGATGCAATAGAAAATAAAGCAAACATCAAAAGCGCCACAAAATGGCCGCTTCTTCGATCAGCTGATTGCGGTTCTTGTTGTTTAGGTGAAAATTTATTTTAGACAGTTTCAATTATTGTTTGTATAAATGACAAATAAAATATTTATTTTAAAAGTGAACCGTAAATAAGCTTTTATTTTTTATTATACTTATAGGCATATAGGGAGCCATATATAGGTTACGCAGGTACTTCATTTCGCAACTATACCTAACGTTCATAGCAGGATTAGGTTTCAATATTTTTATTATTTTTAACCCTTAAGTCCTACCCATCCTAGGAGAGACATTATTACTACCCAGGGGTCTCATAGACAGGGGTCTAATATTTAAATTATTAATACAGAATAAATTATACGCAAGCTTAATATTTTTATTATTTATTTAGAAAGGCAGTTCAATACAGAATTAAAATACAACATTATTTTTTTTGGGTGGCACAATCCTCACATCTTGGCGCAGTATGTTCACCACAGAGCGGTTTACGGCATATGCCACAGGAAACCTTGGTTTTGCGGTCTTTCTCCCTTGGGCAGCCAGCACATCTTCTTTTTGCCATAGGAGCAGGAGTTGCATCGACTAAAGGACGCTTTTTTTGTAATATTCCTGCTAGGAGGTCTTGGAGATTCGAGGGCAAAGAAGGCCATGTAAATCTTTCCTCCATTTGTGGGGTGATAAGGTCCAAGGCTAGTTTTTTTAAGAAGATACGTCTTTTTATTGCTTTTTTTGTAGCCATTTTTAATAAAATATATGTATTAACACCCACTATATTCAGAAGGCCATAAAAAACCGCCATTGGCCATCTCTTTGTCCTCCTTGACACACTGTATTTGTGACATAACTGGTCCATCAAATCGACACCAATTTTCGTCTTATTATAAAACTCCACCATCTCTGGAAGTCGATTTTTTGCATCAGGATCTGCTGTTGGATGCATAGTTGACAACATGGGGACAATTTTTTTCTGTTTGGACTTTGGCGGACAATAAGATAAAAGAGTAAGTTCATCTGAATAGGCAAACTTTGCAGTGTTGCGATCGCGGTCTTTGATCTCAAGAAAAGAAGAAGGGATTTCTCTTTTATTTCTGCGGAGAGTACCTACAAGTGTAACTTGCTTTTGCAACAATTCTTTTGCAACTGGAACCGAGGTGAACCAGTTGTCACAAGTCAGGTTACGGTTTGTGCCATGAATTTTCTCAGTCAACTTCAAAGTAAAGAAATGAGCCGAAGGTACATTCGTAGGACATGAACCTTTGCCCAAATATACATAAGCATCTACCATATAGGCTGTTTTGGCATCACAGGTCATTAAAATTTTTATCCCGTACTTGTCGGGTTTGCTAGGTATGTACATTTTAAAAATACATCTACCCCTAAAACCCAATAACATTTCGTCTAACGTACAACAATCTGAAGGGCTGTATAATTCACTTGATACATTGACTACATGATCAAAAATATCTCTGATTGGTGCTAATCTATCATTTTGTCTTCGTTCTTCTCGAGAAGAGCGGTCATCAAAGCGTAAACAGTTTGTCAGAAATTCAAATCTAGCTTGACTCATGGTGGCACGGAAATAACCAACTCCTGAGTTTTTATCGAACAACTCCTTCGTAGTGACATGGTTCATGTTGAAAACCCCTGCTAAATAATAAAGACCAAATAAAGCCTTTAATTCCACCATATTTACATCCTTAGCAAAAGATGGACGTACTTTTATAGAACTCGGCGTGTCTGCGTTTTCATCTTCGGTATTTGGTACAGCTCTGTCACTCTTATATTTTGCTCGTTGCCTACTAATCTCAAAATTCGTGTTTTCGACAATTTCTTCAAGCTTTTCATCAGAGAAGAAAAGACTCCATGCTTCTAACTCTGTTGTTATTTCTCGCGCTGCAGCTTTAGGCCCAGGAGGATGAAAAACTATGTTTCTCCGAGGAGTTCTAGATCTCGACGGTTTCTCGCCTGTCCATTTAAAACCATCTTTACCTTTCAGTTTTTTTTCGACTGGTAAAACACGAACAAAATTACCTGAAGCTAAATTAGATATGGGAACGTCATCATCCGATGAAGAATCATCTGACCTCTCAGTGACTTGTTCTGCTCGAAAGTCTTCAATGATTCCGTCTTCTTCTTCATCACTTGCGAGGTCAGGAGCCACAACACCTAACACCTCTTCCTCGTCAGAGTCTCCTTCGTGCAGCCAGTCAATAATCTGATCATCCATTCTTGTTTAGTTTTACTAAAACAATTACATAAAACACATCAAAAAAATAAAATAAAATCCAATATGTCGATTTGTCTCTGTAAAGTGAACTAATACTATTACTATATTATCAAGCATCAAGAAATCTATCTTACCTTTTTATTTTATCACCAGAACGAACAGCAAAACCCAATGTATAAAAGTGAGTACACCACAAAAAAAATTACTTTATTCCTACCCTGGGGTCTGATAAACCCCAAAACAGCAATAATTACGCCTACAATGCACTAGTGCGAACGCACTACTAATTATAAGATGGCCGCCGGTGTCGTTAAGGATTAGCTCGAGTCACGTGACCGTGCGTTTCGTTGTTGCAAAAAAAAATTAAAAACAATTAACACTGGGGTTTACTGGACCCCCGGGTAGGGTTTAAGGGTTAAAGAAAAGTAATAAGTACTTATTACACGCTAAGTTTGCATTTTTTTTGTCAAATAAACAGTGTACAAGTAAAACTACCTCTGTACAAAATTCAATGAATGTAAGGGCATGGAAAACGTAGATTTGAATTAGTTCTAGCTTCACTTAAAAGATGTCAGTATCGGTCGCAATGCTTAAAAATTTCTATTAGCAACGCTTATTCGAACACGAGAAACCTTCAACTCATAGAACTGTCTCAAAGGGCTGCCATTCTGTAGCGTTATTTACGAATGATTGCAGGATGTCATTCTATGGGAGTTTGTGTATCACTTTTCTATCTCGGCTGTTGATACCTACTTAGCTACAAATTTTAAATTCGCTTACGAAATATCAAATCACAAGCGTAAGAAATGATAATTCCATACATTTTTATTCTATTCACTCGCTAACGGAAATTTCTACTGCCACTTGACTTGGGCTGTTTTGATTTTATTATTTAAAAATAGTTTGAAGATTGAATGCTTACATCAGTGTTGCCAACTCACATTTTGAAAAAGACGTAGGCCAGATTAGAAAATTACGTAGACATAGTAAAATGTCCATAGATCTACGTTCTTCTTTTCTGATTGAAATGCATACAGTAGGGTAGTGAATAAAACGATAATTAATAAGACCCTAAAGTTGCAGGCAGACAGCAAATATATACCTAAAACTGCTCAGAAAGATATCTCCGCTAACAAAAATAATAATAATAGATTTTCCAGTAGCCAGTTTCCAGTTGGTTAGATTTACATTATCTACATGATTACATAAATTTAATTAAATTAATCAATTTTTACTATCATTTTCAGACAAATTAATTTTAGGTAGTCGTATATTTATTAAAATGTTTAATGTGTTCCTGGGAAGGCTTGCGGTTTATTTTTAAGCCACTTTTCGTAAAAGATAAGCCTGTTTGCGTTTCAGTGGAAGGTCTTTTCTTCTGTTAGTTTTCATCAAAATGATCGCAGAAAACAGACTTCGACATATGCAAGTTGGGCGAATAAAAGAAACATTTGTGATGAATCGTCATTTCAATATTTTGAAATAAATACCTATTAATTAAATTAGTACGTTTATTATCTTTTATTCGCGAAAGTAACGGTATAATGCCCATTCAGTCTAACAACAAAATATATTCTTGTGCAATTAAATAATTTTGATAGAGAATACCTACGTAGATTCTGGGACTCAAGTTAGTAGGTTTGCGTGAAAGGTTTAAAATACGTAGATCTACGTAAAAAGACGTAGATTTGGCAAAGCTGGATTACATAATAATTAAAAAATACAATGTATGGTAATACAAATAATTATGTGCTTTTGACTACTAGCTGGTTGCGATCAGTGGTTTGCATGCTCCTTACGACTCTTATAACAACACGATAATTATTATAAGCGCTAAAATCAATACTTATGTTTATAAAGGTGTGTGTAAGTAGGTGCCTAAAATATATGGGAATGACCCCTTCCTTCAGTTAGTTTGATTTATTTTATTTGTATTGGTGTAGAATGCCACCATTAAATTGGAAAATTCTTGGTACAAATGTGCCCCCATTAAATTGGAAAACTCTTGGTACAAATGTGCCCCCATTAAATTGGAAAACCCTTGGTACAAATGTGCCCCCATTAAATTGGAAAACCCTTGGTACAAATGTGCCCCCATTAAATTGGTAAAACCTTGGTACAAATGTACCCCTATTAAATTGAAAATGTTTGGTACAAATGTGCCCCTACTAAATTTGAAAAACCTTGCTACAAATGTACCCCTATTAAATTTGAAAAACCTTGGTACAAATGTGCCCCTATTAAATTAAAAATGTTTGGTACAAATGTATCTTCATCAAATGGTAGAAATGTACCCACAAAACTATAAGTCCAAAGTTATCTTCACTAATTGCAAATCAAAATAAAAAAATAAATAGAAAACAAGATAAACAAATGAAGGACGACTATTGAAACCATAGATAAAACGGAAAGAAATTGATAATAGGATAAAAGAAGAAGAAGTATATACGTTTTTATATTAACAACTAGCGACCCGCCCACGCTTCGCAATGGTGTTTACTGATTCCGATTGTTCTTTATTTACGGATTTGAATGAAAAAAATATAACTAAAGGATGGTGAAAACCGTATTGAAATCCCTTGACTGGTTTGGGAGGAGTTGGCGGCCAAACATACAAACAGACAGAATTAGCGACTTGGATTTATACTATGTAAGGATAATGATGATGCAAATATGGAATGTGTCGCTAAAGGTCCCAGAATTATTGCATACGGAAACCGCACATTAACAAGGCTGTGAACAAAGTTATAGTCAAACTGAGAAAGAGGTATTGTTTGGGCTATAGAACTTTTCAATGTGTTTTGTTTAGTAAAGAATTCGACCTAATCACAGGCCATAAGCTGTTGGGATGTTCTGTTTGGTGCAAAATCGAAACAATGCGCTAGAGTTGAGCGATAAGTGCAAAGACTTCAGGCTTACCGGAGTAATATAAAATAAGCCGGGTAAGTTAAATGTAGCCGATCCTATGTCGCGTTTGTGTAGGTATGAAAATTATTCAAAAGATAAAAGTTATTGAACCTGTTCACTAAATCATGGAGAATGCGAGACCACCAGCAGTTTCTATGGCTGAGAAAAATATGTACTCGGGAGACCTTTCAGAAGACTAAACAGATATGAAATTCTAACATTTCAAGACATAATTAACAAAAGAAAAAAAAATGAAGAAGACACGGTATATGTAGAATAGAAAAAATTAACAAGATGACGGGTTACTTTAAAGTATAATCCAGCACCACACGTAGTGAAAAAGACAAATAATGGAGACAAACAATTTGGAACGAATAAACTAAACAACCCTTAAGAATTTTCATGTAACATATAAAAAGAGTAGAAAGGCAATAGAAACATGACGGTAGAGATCAAGATGTTGAAACTGTAGGCCCGGATGTTAGTGATACATAATAATTATTTATTAAAATTGAATACGAGTTAATTGTTAATATTTACTTGATAATTCAAAAAATAATTGGTGTATGACTCAAATATGAATACTAGCAAAATTCATATTAAAGTTTTTGATAAGAAAGGGATGTAGTGTTTGTATCTGGCTATAGTATAGTAGCAGATACCACATTGTCTCGTGCTGTCGGTGTGGCGGGGCGCGCGGGGGTATTACCGTGTGAGCCACGGGCGAGAGCGGACGCGGCTGCCTGCGCACATCGTTAGTTGTCGAGCCAGTGCATCAAGCGTATATAAAATGCGTACACTACACTTACCAACCTACCTTCCTTAAAAATATCAATTGTACTTAAATTCTATTAAATTTAGTTTGAATATGAATACTCGTAGTGTAACAGCTTGCCAGCTAGAAAGCCAGCTCCAGCTTACACTCCAGGAGCTGAGCAAGTATAGGGAACAATTTACTGAGTTATTAAAAGAACGGGAGGATAATGAAATAGAAACAATGTAATTAAATCAAACTCAAAGTTGAAATCAGAGTTAAATGAACTACATACATTGTATCTAGAGATAAGAGAGGATAGGGATCCATTGAAAAGGCAAACTAAGGAGTTTGATACTTGTTATTTAGAATATGACAATAATTTAAAGGAAATAACATCACTCCGCTCCCAACTATGTAGTGCTCAGGAGCTCATTAAGCAACTGGAAAGGGACATTTATTTATTATATTGAGCTCACAATACAAGTAACAATCATGAATATAATATATCTAAAGTAGGTACAAGGTAAAAGTGTAGATTGTACTCTAAACAATGTGTGCACAAAGAGATAAATACAAGTAATGGTACTCAGAATGAAATAAATGGCTAAATAAAAACAACAATAAGTAATAAAGTTAAAAAACCTAACAAAATAATGTAACTTACAAATTACAACAAAATTATACACAAAAAACTATATAAAAATAAGCATTTATTCAGAAATGATGTCTTTCAAACAACTCCGGAACTTCGGTAGACTAAGGTGGAATATATCAAGATCTTTGTTCTTGCTTACGATTTCATTGTAAAGACGACACATGTTGACTATTGGGTAAAAAACGAAGTATTGTTTTTGTAAGTAAGAAGTAAAAAAGTATGGGGAGATTTATCACGATTTCGGAATACGGTTTTAAAATTTAATAGATTTATAAGGTAAGCCGAGTCTATAGAAAAATGTATAATTTTATGTATGTATTTATTTATTTATTTATTTATTTATTTATTTAATTAATCTGGAAGATCTACAGCTTTATGTAAAATGTGTATATAAATAAGAGTGATAAACAAAAAGCCAATTATTGATCCTCACATGTAGCATCAAAAACTTAAAAATAAACTGCCATATGAAACAAAGAATAACAACTAGTTGTCGATAACACCATCAAAGAAAAGATTCGTAAGCAGTCGACGAGCCGTAGCAATACTAGTGTTAAATAAGTCTATGTCTACGTTCTCACTGATTTTATTTAATGAATGTGCAACTCGAAGAACTGTGTGTTCTGCCTGTAATTAGTGGTTGCTGAAGGAATGTGAAGCATAAGATACTGGTGACGCGGAGACCTAGTTGGTACCTTTAATTTAATTTTCTCAAGCAGTTGAGGACAATCAACACTAGTGTTTAATATTTTAAGTAAGTACGTTATGTCGGCTATTTTACGCCTTGCATACAATGGTAATAAGTGAAATTTCTTGCAAAAATGTAAGTATTGATCCGATGTGTAAACAATTTTTAAGCGGAAACAGATGTATTTTATAAATTTTCGTTGAATTCTCTCAATGCGTTCACTGTGGACCCCATAACACGGATTCCATATTTCAGAAGCATATTCAAGGTGACAACGCACGTAAGTACAGTAAAGGATTTTGATAGTTTTTATATTTTTAAAGTCAGCGCAACTACGCATTATGAATCCCAGTGCCCTATATGCCTTTGCCACGATGCTGGAAATATGGAGATCAAACTGCAGCTCAGAATCATGGATCACGCCTAGGTCTCTGACTTCATTCAACTCATCGATAGGATGCCCCCCAAATGAATAATGAGATTGAAACGGTTGTCGCTTGCGCGTGTAAGAAATTTTGGAGCACTTATTTGGATTTAACCCAAGCTTCAGAATGTTACAGTTATCATAGAGGTCTGAGAGGTCATCCTGCATTTCCGTCACATCATCATCTGAGTTAATTTTACTAAACAACTTCATGTCGTCCGCAAAGCAAAGAAGTTCGCACTTGTTTAGGCTTCCGTTTATGCTGTTGATAAAAAGTATAAATAATAGGGGCCCCAGCAGTGAACCCTGGGGCACCCCACTGGGGACTATTACCCAGCTAGAAACGTAATTACTGATAACTACCGCTTGAGTTCTGTTTTCAAGATATGACTGAAACCATCGAAGTAGATTACCAGCAATACCACAGTCACGCAGTCTAGCCAGGAGCAAGCTGTGATCGATTCTGTCGAAGCATTTGGTGTAGTCAGTATAAACAACATCTACCTGACCACCACCATCCATGGCCTGTGACAAGAAATCGTTGAACAGAATCAGGTTAGAAGTTGTTGATCTACCTTTTAAGAAGCCGTGTTGGTTTTGACTGAAAAAGTGTTTATAAGTTGAAGTAACTTGTTTATGAATTACACGTTCGAATACTTTCGCCAGTATGCATAACTTTGATATTGGCCTGTAATTGGTAACGTCTGTTCGAGATCCCTTTTTATGGACAGGAGTGATGAAGGCAGACTTCCACATGGTGGGGACCTCGCATTCTTCAATTGATTTCCTAAAGAGAAGAGACACGGGTAAAGCTAAAGAAGAAGCTGACTCCACCAGAAAAACAGAAGAAATACCATCAGGGCCAGGCGATTTACTTAGGTCTAGCGATCTAAGTAGGGTTTGGACCTCATTACAATCAATCGCAATTGATGTCATGGTTAAATGTGAAACAGATAATGAACGATCCAGTGAATCATTATTGGAAGAAGAAGGTGGCAAAAAAGTGGACAAGAAGTAGTCAGAGAATAATTTACTGATTTCCTCACCATTACAAGCAGTTGCATTATTATGGGTCATAAAGCTAGGTATGTTTTTAGTCTTAGCTTTCGAGTTCATGAATGACCAGAATGATTTTGGATTATTTTTAATTGAGTTCTCAATTCTGTCAATATATTGAGAGTAGCAGTCATTCTCAACCCTTTTAACTCTTTCGCGCAAAACTTTGAAAGACAATTCATCAGCTAGATTACCATATTTTTTGAATTTATTGAGGTACTTGAATTTTTCCCTAATCATTTTGATTAAAGCTTTAGTGTACCATACTGGATATCTGGTTTTCCTAATAAGCTTGGATGGAACATACTTAGCTATTACAGAATTTAAGGAGTTATAAAAGAAACCTACTGCTTCATTTATGGTCCGCGTGGTGATTTCACTTTGCCAGTTAACCAATGATAGTTCTTTGTTAATAGAATTGTAGTCACCTTTATGGAACAATGTCTTCAAAATATGTTGATTTTTTAAAATTGGTATATGGAGAAAGTCTAATGTTATTAACAATGGCTGATGGTATGGGTCAATGAGTGATAAGGGTTCAAAACATTGAGATACATTCAGGTTATTGTTACACAAAATCAGGTCGAGAATTTTACCTTGAAAGTTCCTTATGCTATTATATTGAAATAAGTTATGGAGGTGTAGTTCATCAATAAGCAGAGTTTCGTCCGAGCCTGTGCAATGAGATGGAGTTAGAAATTGCGAGTTATTTACAAATTGCCAGTCGATATCTCTCATATTGAAGTCCCCCATAATTAAATAATTATCTTGGGTGTTGTTGCAAGAAATCTCAGCTAATTTATTTAAAAAGTTTGATAGTTGTTGTGTAAATGAGTAACCTTCGTTTTGTTCGATCAAGTACAGTACACAAATATGTAATTTACTTATTTCTCGAGTTGTTCTATTCCTATATCTCAAAGTAACCCACAAATCCTCCGCTGTTGAGTGAAAAAGTGGTTGTGGTGAAATTAATAAATCTTTGCGGGTTGCAATTAAAACACCACCTCCTTGTTTTTGATTTGTTAAGCCGTAATCGCGGTCCCTACGCCATACGATGTACCTATCGTCAAATATCTCGCTGTCCAACATACTTGTGCAGAGCCATGTCTCAGTCAAAACAATAACATCATAGTCATATAAAAGTGCATTCCTATATAATGCTGCCGTCTTTGTGCGGAGCCCTCGAACGTTCTGGTAGTAAACATTTAAGTTACGATTTTGGGTTGGGTTATTCACCATTTTTTAATTGAAATGACCGAAACAAAATAGAACCATTAACGTCGAGGGATACACTATTATATCTATTAACCGACCAAAAAGACCCATCACAAGCACCAGGACTCACACATTCACTCAGCAATACGTAAATTACGCGTTCAACATTCCAAGGCATACAACAAACCAACCGGCGCGGCGCGCGCGCGTCGACTGCGAGCGAACGATTCATTTGAATGTAATATCGGCTATTGTTGTTTACTGCACAAGAAATCTTATATAATGGTAACAGAGGCAAGAAAAATATCACAAGTATATGCGTTAGGAATATCTGTACCTGCACATAAATGACACCTAGCACAGAAAAATATTCATATAAGTGGGAATACAGCTCGAATGCAATGATTATTTTAGTAAACAAGCAAAGAATACTACTTATGTTGGCATAGATCAATACAGGAGAAACTATTGAGAAATAATGATAAAGTGAACCAATAAATCTTAAATTAAAATTACTTAAAAAATAATAAAAACTTGTGCGGGTGGACCACAAAAAAGGCAAATGTACGGTGTCGTCAACCATGAATTTAAAAATTTGATTACAATATGAATTCTGTTTGACAAAATCAGCGTCAAAATTGCAATAACAAAATTAAATGTAAAACAACTTATAATAATTTGTTTAAATCAGTTAGCGAGTTAACAATAAAAACTTTCGAGTCATCGTTTCTACGGACATGAATTTTAGAGAACTTTACCCCTATATATTGGTACCCCTTCGGCTTCAAATTCATCTTGGTTTTAGTAAGTAGTTTTTTCTGATCAGGTGTAAGATGGTCGTTTACAAAGACTCTGTGATCATCCTGAAAGCCAAGGTCTTTGGAAGAAATATTCTTTCTTCCTCTCAGAAGCGCTATAAGGTCTTCTTTGATGTACCTATTGCTAAAATTTACTACAATAGATTTTTCTTGTGAGTTTTGGATAGGCACACGAGATATGTAGTTTATGTTGGTTTTAGCAATAGGATAGTTCACCAGCTTCCCGACCGACTCCAAGACATCAAACAGGTTCTCCGTCTTCTTAAATGGGATTCCTTTTATTTCGATATTGTTCAGTCGCATCCATTGGTCTTTAGAATTTAGACTGTCCTTAACCGCAAGCAGCTCTTGTTCTATTGAGGATATCTTTGACTCCAGGTTCATAACCTCAGAGATCTTGACTTCGACAGACCCCATTCGCTTGTCGAATTCATCAATTCTGTTACCGAAAAAATCGTATGCAGCCTTAATTTCGGTCATCTCTTCTTTAATGACCTTCACATCCTGAACCAAAGTTGGAAAACTGGTAATATACTGCTTGATGTAGGTAATTTCGTGCATAAGTTTCTCCAAAGTTACGGTTTCTACAGCATCCGGTGAGTTAGGTTGTGGCGACAAAAGTTGCGGTATAGGAGATGCCGTCTTCTTACAGTTCGCGCATTTCCAGTGGGCTCGTCGATCCGGGCCCAGCCTTCGGTAACCTTGCTCGGTGATGTTAGCACAGCAGAAACCTAAGTGCTTCTTGCAAGCACCACACTGAACTCCATCATTGCAATTGGCTTCACAGTATGCACACTTCATATTATTTACGAATTAATTAAAGTACAAGACAATGTTGATGACCTCTGGGATTGCACTGGCAAGTCGAGATACGTGTATCACCGATTGCAATTGGGCAAAGACTGATGTAAGCTTGAGAGCGCCGCCAGTTTCCGTCTGTTCATAAGTGAAATAAAATTGAACCTCAGTAGCCTTTCTTTGTAGGACTTGAGTTGATGCTTAAGTCCTAATCTGAAGGTCAGGCGGTTAAAGAACTTTTTCTGGATTCTTTCGATACGCGTAGAGTGAATATCATAGTAAGGGGACCAGATAATGGAATTGTATTCAAGTATAGACCGGACTAAGCTAGAATAAAGAAGAATAAAAGTCTGAGGTTTTTTAAAATCTTGGGTAGATCTGGAGATAAAACCAAGTGCCTGTGCTCCTTTCTTTGTAACATAATCGTAATGATTATGAAAAGTAAGTTTTTCGTCAAAGTAAACTCCTAAATCTCTTATTACATTTTTTTGACTCAACACGGTATTATTAATTTTGTAGGCAAATACAAGTTTATGTTTTTTGCGTGTAAATGTTATGATGTGGCATTTTTCGACATTTAAGTAAATTTGATTTACCCAACACCATTCAGAAATCATTTCCAGATCCGATTGAAGTAGTTCAGCATCCTTATGATTATTTATTATATTAAAGAGCTTTAGGTCGTCAGCGTATAACAAGCAGTGACACTTAAATTTTTTAACAAGGTCATTTATAAATAATACGAAGAACAACGGACCCAGATGAGATCCCTGAGGAACTCCTGAGCATACAACCGTGGGGACTGTGACAAATGTCCGCGAAACGAAACTAACTGGCTTCTGTTGACCAAATATGATTCAACCCAGCGCAAAAGATTGCCGTGTAATCCATAGCCTTTTAGCTTCTTACAAAGAATCTCATGGTTTACTTTTGTCAAACGCCTTCGCAAAATCAATATATACCGAGTCAACCTGTTGTTGTTTAGCAAAAGCGCCACACAAGTACTCAATACTCAATACTCAATACTTTATTGCAACTTATGGTAGGTACATGGGTTGACAGATATAATTTTTAGTTTCACATAAGAACCTTTTCGGGCATAGCAAAGGATGGAGACAGTCCGAGGTTTTTTATATGTAAGTAGGTATTGGAAAATGTCAAACTCTCAAACGCAACATGCATAGGTATACATTTAGCTAATCAGTTACCTAATTTATGATAAAGTTGCATTATTTTACTTATTATTTTTAAAATTTGTCAATAGTATTTTAGTCTTTAAAATGTCAGGCTATGTATTGTATGTCTAGTATTTATTATATTTTATTAATTTAAGAGTTCGTGTTATCTATTTCAAAATGATAATTAAGATTTCTATGTCAAAAAATCTTTTAGGTCATAATAACATTTGTTAATAAGATGGTCTTTTAATTTTTGTACAAATTTAATATATTTTTGTTCTGTTTTTATGTCAGCGGGTAGGTTATTGTATACTTTAATCGACATTGAATATGGTCCGGTATTGTGTAGCATTAATTTTGAAACTGGTGTTATTAGCTTATTTCTTCCCGGTCTCAGGGCAAATCGTCGCGGTTCCTCGTCCATATGTTTATATTTTTGTGGATATTTCTGGACGAATTTGCATAGTTCTAATATATACAAACATGTCAGCGTTAATATTTTAAATTGCCTAAAGAACGGTTTGCAACTATCGGTGCTATCAATGTTTGCGAGAATGCGAACACATTTTTTCTGTATAATAAATAGGTGTGGTGCGTCGGTACTATTGCCCCACAGGATCAAGCCATACGACAGTCGGGAGTGTGCGTATGCATAGTAGGCCGACAATGCAGTTTCAAGGTCAGTCGTTTTTTTAAGTTCTCGGAGCGCGTACGTGAAGCTAGATAATTTTGATTTAGTTTTTTCAATGTGTTGTTTGAAGTTTAAATGTGAGTCGATGGTTATACCAAGGAGATTAAAAGTATTTACGCAATCTATTTTTGTATCGTTTTGTGTTATTTGTGGATAAATTGGTGATTTTTGGTGCGGTCTGAAAATCATAGTTACCGTTTTTAAATAATTGAGACCTAAGCTGTGATTTGTCATCCAGTGTTCAGTGCTGTTTAATACAGATTGTACTGAATTCTGTGCACTTACAGTATCATTGCATGGCATTATGAAGGATACGTCATCAGCAAAAAGGACACACGGTGTCTGTACGTAATTGGGTAAGTCATTAATGTAGATTAAAAAAAGTACACATCCTAGTACGGATCCTTGGGGGATCGAGCCAGTCATGTTAAGCGCGTCTGAGCGGATATTTGATGTCCCCGGTTTCGTGGTCAAAATGTTCGATCTCAAATATTGCGTCCGATTGTGTAGGTATGATTTGAACCATTTATGGGTTGTACCGCGTATACCCAAGTCGTAAAGTTTTTATAGTAGTATGTCGTATTTTACTTTATCATACGCCTTCGTCATGTCAAGTAGAAGTCCAATAGCGTACTGTTTTTTATTTAATATGTTAAGAATCTTTTCAACGTATTCGTAAACTGCTAAAGTGGTTGATCGGTTTTTTCTAAATCCGCATTGGGCTTCGTCAAATAAATTAAATTTCTCACAAAACTTATAAAGTCGGTTGCACATGGCTTTTTCAAAAATCTTTGCCGATGTTGGTAATAATGCGATGGGTCGATAGTTACTTGGGTCTGTTTTTGGACCTTTTTTGTGCAATGGTTTAACAATTGATGATTTGAGACAATTTGGGAAGCGACCTTCGGAGAATGATTGGTTTATTATGGTTCGGCCACACTATGCCGGGTTAGCGCAATAATATTATCGCGATAAAATTAGCGGGATACAGCGCTAAGCAATACACCTGTCCACATATAACGGCCTATTGCGCTAACGCGATAATTGCGTCTTGCCACGCCGCAGAAAACAAAATGGAGGAAGCGAACGCAGCTTTGTTTATAATGTCTTTTAATAATTATTTGCTTCATCTCTTGCAAGAGCTGAAAAACAAAAAACAAAGAAGAAAAAGGCGTTATTGGATGTTAACTATTCATAAAAATCGTTCAACGTAAGTTTTCCTTTTTATTTTCTTGCCTATTGTTGAAATTTACTAGATAGGTATAGGTTATATGCCTCTTTAACAGATTTATAATCGACAAACAAAAACTTGAAAAAATGCATCTTATGTTTAATCAGTTTTCTTTGTTTTCAGGAATTCTATGGAGCAAATGTTTTCGGAATTACTTGAGGAACCAAGCCAATTTTTCAATTTTATTCGTATGTCTTCGTCTGATTTTGAAATTTTACTTACAAAATTGGGACCTCTGATTGCTAAAAATGATACTACGTTTAGGAAGGCGATACCAGCAAAAGTGCGATTGGCAGTAACCTTACGTTACCTGGCTACAGGAGACAGCTTCAGAAGCCTGCATTATTTATTTAAAATATCCCATCAATTAATATCATATATAGTACATGAGATATGCAAAGCATTAGTCATTATTATGCAGGATGAAGTAAAGGTAAATAAAAACTTTTATTCACACATTTTATTTATTTTTTAACAAATGTTATTGCACCCGATTCAGAAATAATAATTTCGGAGGCTTTTACATGCTGAGGTTGAATCTGTTCTGGAGTGTCGATCTGATAATTTTCTGGAGAGTCGATCTGGTAATTTTCTGTTGAAAATGTCTGATCCACATAAACTGGCGAGTGATATGATGATGGGCCGACTGGAGATGGAGATTGATAAGTCGATATAGAAGACGTACTTGGAGAAAACTGTTGGGAATTTTGCTGAACTCTGTCTGAAGTGCAAGCTCTTATCACGATATTATGAATTTGACCCATAATAATATCTCTTGTGTACGGATCTTTTAATTTTCTTATTTTAGCTGCAATTAGCTTGCCGAAAAATTCGTACTCATCATTTGCAGAGCTTCCTTTTACGTGCTCGAAGGCTTCTGCCATTTGTTGTTTCGCTTCAAATAACTCTGAAGAAATATTAATTTTTTGACGTTTTGACACACCTGCAGTCGTTTTTGACTGAGCACTATTACTACGAGTAGATTGAGACTCATTTTCTTCATTTTCGGTCAAATTTTCTTCACCTATCTGTTACAATAGTAAACTATTTTAATAAAACATAATTATTGTTTCAGATACCTGAAAATGAACAAGAATGGTTGCAAAAAGAAGCTAAATTCCATGATATCTTTCCCCATTGCTTAGGGGCCATAGATGGAAAACATGTGGTCATTTTAGCACCACATCACAGTGGAACAGAATTCTACAACTACAAACATGCATTCAGCATTGTACTCATGGCCCTGGTTGATAAAAATTACTGCTTCATGTTTGCAGACGTAGGTTGTCAAGGAAGAATTAGTGATGGAGGCGTATTCCGGAATAGCTTATTATATGAGAAACTCGAAACAAATGCCCTTAATTTGCCAGCTCCTTCTGTACTTCCTAGCTCTGGAGAAATCGCACCTTATGTATTTGTTGCAGATAATGCATTTCCGTTGAGTACAAATATTATGAAACCCTACCCCGGTGAACATCGAGAATGTAGTATTAAGAGAAGGTTCAACCGAAATCTGTCCAGAGCTAGAATTGTAGTTGAAAATGTGTTTGGTATAATGTCTGCAATTTTTCGAGTATTACGAAAACCAATCGCAGTTCAACCTGACAGGGTATCCAACATTGTAATGTCTTGTGTACTATTACACAACTTCTTGCGGAACAGTAAAACATCAAAGAATTTGTACACGCCTCCTGGTTTTACGGATACAATTACAAATGAAGAAATAGTCCCAGGTTTATGGAGAAATGAACAACAGCATTTTGATGGTGCTTTACGTCCAATCAGTGCGGTTGCTAGACGAAGTGCACTACAGCCGACACAGATAAGGGACGTATTTGCACAACATTTTGGGACTCTTTAAATTACATAGTAGTAGCACGCGAATTTTGATTTGTTTACATACTCGTATATTATAAAATTAAATAAAAATATATATGGTACTAACCTTAGTGTGTTGTGTTATTTCGCACTCGTATACAGGCCTCAAAAAACCATCTAAAGCATCGAACGCGAACCAACTAGTTTTGTACACTTCGTCCGAGCCAGCACCTGACTTCATGGATTTTTTAATTTTATTTATATGGATGCGATAATATGCCATCAATGACTCTTTTTTCTTTTTCAACTCTTGCACGCTCATTTCAAACGAAAGATTACTCTTTAATCTAATCCATGCATCATGTATGGCGTCTTTTTTCTTATGCAACGTCTCCTTCGGATCCCAAATAATCGGTTCCGCCTCTAAATTTACTATAAATTCGAGAATTCGCTCGTTGGTCCACTCCATTGCTCGCACTTTATGTATACGCGCGCGCGGGAATTACATAGGGACGTGCGAAACGTTTGGTGTCACTGCGCCGACTGAAGTGTGGCCACGCTAGCGGAGTATCGGCGCAAAAATCTCTTTGATTTCAGCTAATTTACCGACAGTGCAACGATAGGCATTCGGCTTAGCGCGCTAACCCGATAATGTTACACGCTAAGACAATAACAATGGCCACATATTCTACGCTAAGGCGAATTATCGGCTTATCGCGTAATATGTGGCCTAAGCATTAGAATGTAATAAGGGAATGTCAATTCATCCGCACATTTTTTAATTAATTTGGGTGGGATTTCGTCTATACCATGACTATTTTTATTTTTTAGTAGGTTAATTATAACTTTGACTTCGTGTTCGGTAACAGGGCTCAAGTACATGCTATTTTCAGTGATCCGTCTATTTTGTTGAGTGGAAGGTATATTATTCGAGTTCGCGGAACCGATAGATGCAAAATAACAATTAAATTCGTTAGCAATTGACTTTGGGCTTTCTAGTATCTTTTTGTCGTATTGTAGAATAATATTTTCCTTCATTTTCTTAATATTTTTATTTGTAGTTTCCCTAATTATACGCCACATGTATTTTATAATATTATCACTTGATTTTGCTTTTTGGCAGTAATATATTTTTTTAGCTTTGTTTATCGTTCTTTTAAGAACTTTAGAGTATATTTTATAGTGTTTTCTAAGTATTTTATTGTTTGAAGAATTTATGTGTACGTTTAAAAGTCGTTTATTTTTACATGAAAGTTTTAGTCCGTTCGTCAGCCATCGTTTATTATTATTATTATTTTTTAATTTTATTTTTTCTAAAGGAATACAAGTATTTAAAATATTTTTAAGAATGTCAATAAAAATAGTATAGTTTTCGTTTATGTCATTGTTTGAAGTTAAGGTTTGCAACCAGTCAATATTTTTTAATTCATTTTTAAAATTAAGAATATTTTTTGTATTAAAAACGCGTTTGTGAATAGTCCAAGATGTACTTTTTATATTAATAGGTTTTAGGTATAGAATAATGCTTTTGTGATCAGAGAAACCAAGATCTCTTATTTGATTCTCAATCAGATTTGTGTGAAAGTTGATAAAAACTAAATCAATACAGGTCGACGAGTGATGTGGCTCGCGGGTGGGAGCACTTATTATTTGAGAAAAATTATATTCTAACATTAAGTCAAGTAAGGTATTTGTTTGTTTGTTATTTTCAAATACGTTTATGTTTAAATCGCCAACTATTATTATTTTATTTTTATTATATTTTGCAACTAAGTGATCTAACAGTTTTTTTAATTGATAGAAAACGTCGGTCTCTCTTTCATTCCAGTACAAGTTTACTATTATTGAATTTGAGTCAAGTAATTGTATGGCACATATTTCAATTACATATTCTACGGACATGTTTGTGATTTCGGGTATTTCTCTTACTTGTAGGTCGTCATGTGAGATAATGCATACCCCTCCTCCGGAGTGCGTTGATCGGCAGAAGGATGCAGCCATTTGGTAGTTGTCAAGTTGAATCAAATCAATTTTTTCAGCTGTGAGCCACGATTCAGTTATACAAATTATATGAACCTTTTCGTTTAAATCTTCGAGGTACGATTGAAATAGATGTCTTTTGTTGAATAGGCTTCGCATATTCTGGTAAAGTAACTTGATTCCAGTGTTAGTTTCGAAAGTTACGAAAGGAGCGATCAGTGCGGTTGATGGTAGTGGACGAGTTGTTTAGGCTGTTTCGCGCGGGGGGTGAGGGGGGACTTTCCAATGTCTGATTCTCGTTTAGTACGGGAACACCGTTCACTATAAGGCGGTTATTTTTGATTATTGCGCGCATACCTTTACTTCGCGCCTCATACAGCTTTTCGCGGAGACGTTGTCTCGTTTTTAATGCTTCGTTATTTAAGAACTCGGATGTATACTCTGGAACCTTGCAGACATCTAGCGTTGCTTAATAAATATTTAGTCATTCGTTTGCTTATTAGTTCTAGAAGGATTGGACGGGAACTTTGTGTTCTCCTTGGTTTACCAATTCTTTCGACTTGTTCGATGTATCCTAAGATGTCGACGTTCATTGACTCTCTAAAAATATTTATAATCTCATTGTGTAAATCCTGTTCGTTTTCATCCCGGTATTCAGGAATTCCGTATACTACAATTTTTTTAGCGTATGTTTCTTTTATATACATTTCTTCTTGTGTCGATGATGGTGTTTTTTCCATGATTTGCGTATTTTGTTTTAGGTTTAAGTTTTCTTGTTCTAGTTTGATTATTTTTTCTTCAAAGTGTTTTAGTTTAATTTCCAAACAGTTTTGTGTAGTTTGTAATTCCAATAATTTATCATTAATTTCTGTTTTATACATGTTAATACCTTTGTGTATTTCTGACTGTATGGTTTCTTGAATTGTACATAAAAGTCTGGTATTATTTGCGACTAGCTTTCGTCCAGTAAAATACTAATTTTTTCTAAGGTCAAAGTATCTGAACTAGACTTTTTTGTTTGTGAGGATGATTTAACTCTGGGCTCATCTGTTAACTCTTTTGCCACATTTCGAACGGTTTTACTTAGGGATTTTTATAAATGGAGTGAACTAGAACGTGACCGCTTTGAGTTGTAGCTCGGACGATCTCAAGTAATTTTTATATATTAAAAGATTACTACTTGTAGATCTTTTTTTAAGAAAGCCGTGCTGTAGTTCCGCTATGCACGGTTTGACGTGATTATAAATGATATCGTAAATGATTGATTCAAACAGTTTACTGAGACAAGATAAAATGCTTATAGGTCTACAGTTGGTACATTCTGTTTTGTTTCCAGTTTTGTAGATGGGTATGATATGGGCAGTCTTCCATTGAGTGGGAAAAATACCATTGCCAATAGTCAATCTTGCCACACACAACAACTCTTTACACAGTTGATAAATGATACTGACTGTTCATCTGTCCACTCCCAAATTCCCAACCAATAGAAATAGACCTGTCGGGTGATGGATTTACTCAACACATGTATATAAAGCTTGTGTCAGCCAAAAAAAGTTAAAGAAATATCTTAGATTGAATAAATGTATTAACAAATCAAATTTTTAAAAAGAACCATAAATTAAAAAACCATGTTAATTTGTGTAATAAAAATAAGAATAGTGTTGCACAGTGTGAAATAATCTATTGTGAGGTAGATATGATTAAGAAAAACTATCAGTTAGACATAGATTCCTTAAATAATAGAATCAGTACTTTACATTTATCGTTACAGGACATGACTTTTAAGTACACTAGTGCGCAAAAAGAAATTGACCAGCATGTGATAGACATGGATGAATTACTACAGTTTAGGGATGTTAAGGATATCCATATCCGTAACCGAAACTACCGGATATCCGAAATAAGAAAATATCCGTATCCGTAACCGAAACCGAAATAAATGTTTCGGATAATTTCGGATAGTGGCGGAATCTAAAAAAAAATCTAAATGAAACACGTTACGACAAGTTGTTTTTGGCTGCGTTCCGTAAACGGCTTACAGAACTGTGACCAAAGTGTTGGTTCTCTCTCTGAGCTCAATGTAGCGGTGTTTATGACGTCATCGTTCTTACCCATCATCTTTATTTCCTTATATATTTTATGTATTACTTTTGAAATTCCTAGAATCTAATATCCGTAACCGAAACTATCCGAAACTACCGGATAATCCGAAATAATTTCATATCCGTATCCGAAACTGAAACCGATATAAAAAAAATTCAATATCCGTATCCGAAACCGAAACCGAAATTCCATATCCGTAACATCCCTACTACAGTTATCCAAATACAATGAGAAGCGTTTTCAATCTCTTACTCAAGCTAATAATTATCATCATAGTGGTTCCTCATACATAAACACCGGGCTCCCATGTGGGATCAATTCTTCAGATACCAATTCCTAATTTATTCAATTGAATGATTGTAAAACTGTAAGACCAAAGTTATGTATTAATAATCAAAGCACAGTTTACATGTTCTGTGATGAGATAGGTAAGAAAATGGGTACCTGTATGTAAGATTATTCACAAAAAAATATTAATATTCATTTTAAATAATTCCCGGTAAATAATTTATGTCTGAATACAAATGTTCTCTTCTAAATTCAAATCCTTTAAGTAATGAAAATAATTTCTTTAATCTATTAGAATCTATTTTGTTGTTACTGAAACTACATACATCATAATCACAAGCCTCTTGTATATTCAGATTAATCTTATTTAAGTTGACCTTAAGTTACTTTCAGTAGTGTTCAAAATTAAAATTGGAACTTTACCATTTGCAGGGGTTACAAACGAACTAGCTATAAAAATTCCATTCAAAATCTCACACACCAAACATTCTTCTGTCATATCCATATAAATACAGGGTGGACCAAAAGTCCGTTTACATTTTAAACGATGATTTAAATGAAATTAGTTAAGTAAGTTAAAATCTATTTATTTGTTTCTAAAATACACAAATGGGGATTTTATTTTTTAAAAATCACATCGTCCATATGTGATCCTTCACTATTTTGACACTGCTGCAATCTGGAGCGAAAATTTTCAATGACGGCCACACAAGTGTTTCGTGGAATGTTTCTCATTTCCATTTGAATATTGACTTTTAATTCCTCAAGTGACGCCGGGTTATTGTTGAAAACTTTACTTTTGAGGTATCCCCATAGAAAGAAATCCATTGGGGATAGGTCCGGGCTACGAGGTGGCCAGTTTATATCACCTCTTTTGGAGATCACTTTTTGACCAAAAATTTCACGTACAGCGCTCAGTGAGTCATTGGAAGTGTGGCATGTGGCGCCATCTTGCTGAAACCACGTCCGCTGATTAAAACCATCGAAATCCTGTAGTGCTGGTGTAAAAAAGTCCTGTAGCATGGCAATATACCGCTCTGTATTCACTGTAACAGCATTTCCTCGCTGATCTTCAAAGAAGTATGGGCCAATAATGCCTCTTGCAGACAAAGCTGCCCATACCGTAACCTTGGGTGAGTGTAGAGGTTTTTGATGCTTCAATTTAGGATTAGTGTCACTCCAGTATCTACAATTTTGTCTGTTTACATACCCATTTAAGTGGAAGTGTGCCTCGTCTGAGAAAAAAATGTTGGTAAAGCTGGTAAACCTCTCTAACATTTCGTTTGCAAATTGAAGCCTGTTAGCTTTATCTTGGGGCTTCAATTCCTGTACCATTTGAATTTTGTACGGATGTAAATGTAAATCTTTGTGTAGAATACGAATTAAAGTTGTTCTGGACACACCTAGGGCGTTAGACCGCTTCCGAGTAGAGAGTCCGGGATTTTCACGAACAGACGCTCTTACACGCTCTACGTTTTCCGGGCCTCTTGATGTTCTAGGTCGGCCGGAACGTGGTTGATCTTTTGTTGAACCTGTCTCCTCGAACTTCTGTAGCCATTTTCTAATCAATTGAACCGATGGAGCTTCATTTCTACGCCGTATGTTGTAATGAACGCAAAATTTCCGTTGCGCTAGCGTGAAGGAATCGTTGTTGCGGTAGTACTCACGTACACAGAACGCACGTTGTTTATCGCTGAACGACGCCATGGTACTGAATTCCTATTCGCCGCTCTAGCGCTTCGTACCCCTCCCGCCCCGCCCCGTTGCCGTTGCCCGCCGCAGCTACCGATTTAAATTTAAACGGACTTTTGGTCCACCCGTATAAATATAATGCAAGATTCTGTCCTAGCTGGAAAAGTAAAATTTTTTTTATCATCCAATAAAGTTATTCCAATAATTAAATAAGTTTATTATTAACTTTGTCGTTAGTATTAAAACTTAATGTTAATGTTTGTGTTTAAAATCTAATATGGCGTTGTACTTATTAAAAAAATCTTGTCCTAAAATTCCACTCACCTTACATGGCAATGCCTTAAATTCATAAAACCTATGATTCAACGCACGATGTTTAAATTCAAATGACAAATCAATATTTCCGATTGCATGGACTTTGCCACCTAGACCATTTATGACAAAATTCTTGTTATGGAATGGAATGTTTTGTCTTGTCCATCAGCATGTTTATTATTTTATAGCAGATATGGATGCACCAGTATCAATTAATAATTAACATAAATGAAGATTACTTTGAATGACAATATGACATTGATCATTACACGTTAAAATGCATTCGTTAGTCTCGAAAAAACTGTTTTCCTGATGAAGTTGTTGGAGAATTTTGTTCTGGTGCCTCAAGAACATTAATGCACCGAGAACGTTACCCTTCCAAGTAAAAATTGGATCGATTACCTTGATATCTACCTTGATATCTTGAACTTCCTCTGCCCCACGTTTGATTTTGCTTTCTTCTTCCAGCATCACGATGAAAAAATTATTTGTAGCCACTAGAAGCACGGCCTCTAAAATATATACCTCTTTTGTAGTTTTTAGCGCCTGGGCGCCTTAAAACCGTGAGGGCCTTCTTCTGAAATTGCGAAATCAGTTATTTTCTGTCATAGTAAAACTTCGTTTGCCTCTATCGACAAATCCGTGTTACTTTCATCAATCGCTTCTTGCACAGCGTCTTTTAAGGAATAATAATTCCTGGCAGATATAACTGTACTTAATCTGCGATCCGGTCTGTAAACTGCTTGATAGCCTGTCGTTCGTTAATAGATTTCAATACTGATAAACTTTCAGGTTTGTTTTCGGATTGAGAAATCATTCGATCGACGAACATTTCTGAAAGTTTCGTATCAAAAGTATCTATTCTTGAATTATTATGTCTCTTTGACAACATTTGCCTTTGAGTGGCAGCCGCGGATTTTTATGGCAAAAGGCGTTCCCTCATATCTTTTAGAAGGGCTTCTACTGTATCATAATTTTGTGATAATTTCAATTTTGCACTTTGTGATAAGAGACACTGCTTCTAAGAATGAAATTAATTAATTAACTTAGGCTTTAGTTTTTAAAATAGAATCGTAATATTCAATGCTATCAATTAACTGCTTTATCACTGAAATATCTTCGGTCATAACCGGTAATAAATTAAGAGATACTTTCAAATTAAAATCCATATTAAAATTATTATTTTTTTTTTCGAAATTTACACGGACAGTTTCTATTTCTAACGCCAATAATGGTCTCTTTAATTCGGCCAATGAAGGAGGAGGAGTTACCTCATCTAAAAATGAACTTAACTTTGGCTTTAAAACATTAGCTTCCCCTAACTTTTTATCAACAACATTCCCGACTCTACGTTTTTAACCTAGTTTAAATTTGTCAACTCTTTTAACAATTCAGTGAAACCATTATCCATAACAAAATATATTATTTTATTAGTAAATGCTTAGCCATAACAGACTTTAGGTACTATAAGTATTTATCTTACATTAATACCCACGGCGTACTACGATCGCGCTTACACACAATAGTCAGAAGAATTTTAACATGACGGCACTCTTTCTATATTTTTACTCACACCCTCTATTTTACGCACTGCACTTATATTTCAATTCTGCGTAATCTGATGTACTGCATTGCCGCTTGTCGGTCAATTTTCTTATTAAAGCATTTTGTAACGTATCTTGACAACAACAAAAAATGATGAGCACCATCAGTATCAAGAAGATGAACACATACCAGTTCATCAGACTTGATAAGTTGCCATGGAGATACTAGCATTTTGATTTATTGTGTTCTTATAGCCAACTTAGGCCATTTGGTTTTCCATTCCTTGTTGTGGTTTTACGGGTGGAAAACGACACACTTTGACACAAAAAATGACGATGTCCCCTGGAGTTGCGCAAGGGAGGCGCTTTGTTACCACGGAGTGCCGACCTACTGTTCTAGATAACTGTGGGTTCTTATTATAATTAAATCCAGTATAATACGATCACGTTTATTTAAACACCATCTCACAAAACCTCCATCAATCCCTCAATCAGATACTAACAATCAATACCACAACATCCCCCTTACTAAGTATTTTGTTTGTATACATGTTTTATAACCTAAATAAGTAATAATTAAATTTCTCTACAAATCAACTAACGGCCGAAACCAATAATCTACTAACCTTTGACGCCTTGTTATTTTTGTAACTATTAGTAAAATTACCTATGATTTTGCGTCCCAATAAACTCAGGTAAAGAGCGATTACTAACCATTTGCTTGATCTACCAATGAGTTTACCATTGTTTGTCAAATGCATAGAAAAAAATATTTGAGCGTATCAATAAATAACTACACTCGAGAGCAAAAAAATCGCACATACGTGACTTAGGAACTGAAACCGAAACAACAAAAGAAAATTGAATCAAAGTTTTTTTTTGTTAAAGCAGATTCATAGTCTATTTCAATACCTATCCATTGGTTCCTTATTTGTGTTTAAAAAACAATTTTTAATGCTTTTAGGGGTAAGAATTCTAAGGGCACATTTTTTATGAATTTCTTTGCTTTTAAATAAGTGTAAATGCAGAAAAAAAAGGCAAAAGTTTTTTTTTTTCTTTTTTATTAATACGAGGTGTTTCCACCCCTTGCCTGAATCACTGCCTCCATACGAGTTTTCATAGATTTGACAAGAGTTTTGATGTCATCTTGTGTTATGGCGTCCCATTCCTCTGCGATCGCCTGTTGTAGCTCCTGTAGTGTCGTTGGAGCAGCATCTCGGGCTCGAACTCTCCTTTTCAGTTCTTCCCATAAATGCTCAATAGGATTAAGGTCTGGGCTTCGAGCTGGCCACTCCATAACGGGCACATCTACCGCTCGAAGGTACTCGTACACTATGGCAGCCGTATGTGGTCTTGCATTATCCTGCATAAACAGGAAGTTTTCCCGATAAACCCAGCAAAAGGTTGCACGTGGCCCTCGAGCACTTAGTCAATGTAACGCCGAGAAGTGAATCCCCCTGATTGACGGCCAGTATTCGGTCCGGTGATGAACACAAGTTCAGTCTTCGCTTCCAGAGATATGCCTCCCCAGAACATGCACGACCCACCGCCATAGGGGACACATTGCGCTATGCAACATTGAGCGAATCGCTCCCCTGATCTTCTGAAGACCCTTCCTCGTCCATCGTTGCCATGTAAGCACATCCTGCACTCGTCAGAGAACAGGACGGTGCTCCATTGCTCTTCGATCCAATTCACGTGCTCTCGAGCGAAATGAAGGCGAGCTTGTCGGTGGGCTGTGGTCAGTTTTGGTCCATTCGCTGGTCTGTTTGCAGTCAGACCCACTTCACGAAGTCGTCTTCTGACTGTCCACCGACTGACTTGCATTTCACGAGCTTTTTGGAGCCGCTGTCCCAGTTGAACTGAGTTCAAGCAACGATTCCTTAAAGATGAAGACACAAGAAAGCGGTCGTCACGCTGTGTTGTAGCACGACGACGGCCAGATCCTTGTCGCCGCTGGTAGCCACCAGTCTCCTGGTACCTATGGTACACGCGACGAACGGCTTATCGGCTCAAATTCAGCTGTCGAGCCACTTGACTTTGGTTTAGCCCAGATTCAATAAGGGCAACCACTTGAGCGGCTGTTTCTGGTCTGGTATCCATTTTCTTGTTTCGGTTTGAGTTGTAATCGATAGAGAACCTTTTACACAAGACGTTGGTATGCAAATGATGACAGTTCCCAAAAAATCCACACTTTTACACCTGCTACAGTCGCGCAAGTAGCGCTACCTGCACTAAGCCAAGTTAATACCAACCCCTTATGTGTCCTGCAATAGCGTACATTAAGTACTTTAATTTTATGTAACTTTTATTTGCAGTAAGTTATAAATAATAGAAACATTGAACTTTTAAGTAAAAATTGGCAGGTGTGCGATTTTATTGCTCTCAAGTGTATTAGTTTTCATTGCTATCTTTCAAAATTGGGCGATAAACAAATGGTAAAAGAGCTAATATAACCTTAAAATAAAAATGTAAACAGAATTGTTTTTTGACGAAGGTGATAAAAAAGTGTTTGAACGCAAAATAAATAGTCGAACAAATTATTTAAGTATATTTTGAATCAGAATTTGAATTTACATCTCGATTATGATTTAAAAAAACATGTACCGATGATATCCTAATGAAAATATCACCATCTCTGAAGGTGTTGTCCTCCCGGTAAGCAACATTAATTAGCTTAATTCGTAACTTGAATAAAGTTTCTGTTAAAAAAATGTTGAAAGGTTTATGTTTTTATAAATATACTGACATGTACAAAACATTCAACTAACCATTTCACCAATTGATGCTCACTCTGCGATTTTATGCATTGGGCATAGTGCTGGTATCTGTGGCTACTACACTACTACTACTACGGCTTCAGCTAGCAGAATTGTGGCTAATGTGTCCCGAGCAATAGCTGGGTGGTAGTCGGACGACGTCAACGTACTGGACAAAGCCCATGAAGGATTCTACAGCATGGTACGTTTTCCTAAAGTTCTCGGTGCAATTGACTGCCAATATACATGTTGGGTTTTTATGGTTAAATTTGCCTGCCAATCTCTTTAAAACTGTTATTGTATTAACTACGTACTGACTGTGAATCACGAATAAAGGTTTATTTTATTTTCAGATTAACAAGACAATAGAGCAAAAAGAGGCAAAAGATACTCTCCCTATACTTGCCGAAGATATGGGTAACCACATCATGCAGCTAGACCAAGTTCGATACATAATTATTTAATTTCATACATAAAGATTTATGAAATGTTATAAGCTTCGTTTAAAATATTGCTACTAAAACTAAGACCTGCAAATAAATATTTGTTTTAATATTAAAGTCTATTGTATCTAACCATTATCTGAAACCTTTATATTTTAAAATTTTTATTAAACATTTATATACAGTATTGGAGCCATTATTAAAATATCTTTATCTTTTACCACACCTTGACATTTGTTGAGCAACAGATGATTTCACTTTCTCTGATATGTCTTGGCTATCACCACCATAGTGCGTAGTCAACCCAGTAGGTACATGTAGTTCCTAACTGGTCAAGGGAGTTAAGGCAACACCACCTTCAGTCTGCAAATAAAAACATCTAGCCTATACCTGTAAACAGCTGCATTTTGACTTCAAAACTGTTTTTTTAAAGACAGCAGTCTAAACAAGTTTCATTAAAATTGGTTCAGTCGTTCTGGCGTGAAAACGTAACAGACAGGCACACAAACACACAGTGTTTCTTTTGCATTTTACTCAGCTCAGGTCATATGGGGAAATATACAATAGAATTACAAACCTTTAAACTGTTTTGCCTTATTAAAGCACTGCATTTCCTTGCCGCCTTTTTTAAATTACCCCGTCTAGGAAGTAGTTGATCAGGACGATTATTTTTAACTTTAACGGCACTGAATTACTGCAAAATTGATTTCCAAGCATCTTCCTCTTTTAATTTATTACGAGTGGCATTTGTTGATTTACATTTTTTTTTAAACCTTAACTGTCCCTCTGCTGGGCAAAGGTCTCCCCCAAGGATTTCCACCGTGTCTGGTTTTTAGCATCGTTCAGCCAATCTGGGGAGAATTCGGTTAAGTCGTCACGCCATCGTTTTCTTGGCCTGCCACGGCCTCGACGCCCATCCTCTGGCATCCACTGTGTGACGACATGAGCCCATCGACAAGGATTCATCCTGTCTACATGTCCCACCCAACACCACTTTAATTTGGCCGACTTGGAACCAACATCGACGATACCGGTCTTCGAGCGTATTGTCGTATTACGTACTTTATCTGTTAGTTTAATGTTTAGCACACTACGCTCCATTGCTCTCTGACTAACCCCAAGCCTATTTCAAATTTATGTGTAAAGTGTGCAAAATAAAAGGTTATGACGTGTAAAAATTCAAATAATTTAAATTAAATAAATATGTTTCAGAATTGTAAAATTAAAATCTGGGAAATTTATAATTGTACAAATTGTAAAAGTAAAGATGCAAAATGAATGTGTAAAATTGTTTAAGAAAATTCATTAAAGTAGTTACCTTTCATCTATCTATACTTAAAATAAATCTGTAGAGAGGTCAATTCTGTACATGAAATATATTTCCAAAATAACTATCAATCAGTAAAATTTTTGTCTGTCTGTCTGTCGGACCGTTATAGAAACAAAAACTACTGGAACTTTAACGAAACTTGGTAAAATTATTCTTCATACTCCTGGGCAGGTTATAGGATACTTTTCATCACGCTACAATCAATAGGAGCAGAGCACTGAAGGAAAATGTTGGGAAAACGGGAGAAGTTACTCAATTTTTTAAGACTCCGTCGCGTGTGCCTTCTTGGTTAAAGCTACACAGAAATCATGTATGACGGAAATGTCCTCCTTAAAATTATATAAAAAATATCCCACGACAGCATATGTCCATATTTTATAGTTGACTCACAATAACACGTGTAACTCCTAAAAGCAAGCACTTCGAAGCTGTCTTATCATATTTGTCTACTCTTTCGTTTCAAAGTTGTGTTTTCAATTCGGATTTTTTATACAGTACTTCATTATTACGGCAGATAATTCAGTGGACTCAGCTTATTGAACATAGCTAAATATATTACATACTAGCCTTTGCCCGTAGCTTCGCACGCGTTAAATTCGGAGTAAAATCCCTTTCCCTATACAATGATACATATGCAAAAAAAACATAGGCACAGATAGAGAAAGCGACTTTGTAGTGATTATAAAGGAACTTTCTTAAAATGGAAGTTTATCCGCAAATTTTTGAATTAATAATGTTACGTCGAGTAACTTTTGTGATAGTGATAGATCATACAAAATACTCAAATATCAATAGGCTCAATAGGTACCTACATGACAAATTTTTAAATTCCTAATTCAGAAACAGGCGGAAAATGGCTTAGCATTTTTTTTTAATCCTACTAATATAATTAACGTGAATGTTTGTTATTACCTATGTATGGTAGTTTGTAACTCTTTCACGTAAAACTACTGAACGGATTTGGATAAAACGTTGCAGTAATATAGGTTTATACATCAGAATAACACAAAGGGTACTTTTTACCACGGAAAAACCTTTCATTCCCACGGAGAACCGACTTCCAAGCGAACGGAGTCGCGGGCGGCCACTAGTAGATAATAAAATTGTCAAATTGTGTTACTCTTAAAATTGACCAAAATATTAGATGATTAAAACTGTTAAATTGTGTAACTTTTAAATTTGTCAAAATAAGATCATTAAAATTGTTAAAATTGTGTAACTTCAAAAAACTATCCAAAACACCAGATCTCAAAAAAACTGTTGAAATTGTGAAACTTAAAAATTGACCAAAATATTAGATAATTTTAACTGTAAATTGTGTAGCTTTTAAAATTGTTAAAATAAGATCATCAAAATTGTTAAAATTGTAATTTAAAAAAGCTATCCAAAACACCAGATCATTAAAACTGTTAAAATTGTGAAACTTAATTTTTTTTTCCAAAATATTAGATCACAAATATTGATTAAATTGTGTAAAATTCAAAATAGTTTAAAACATAACAAACATGGAAACTTAAGTAAATGTAAAGAAACATAGAAAATATAAAACTCAGTGTATTTTACAAAAGAAATTTGCTAAAAGATGTAATAATAATTAAAGCTCTTAAAGCGGTAACTTTTAACCACCCTTAAATAATAGTCGGAATGTAAAAAATGATATACAAAGTCTGTGACCATGTTAGAGGTACTCGAAGCTCAATTAAAAAAAAAAAAAACCACAAGCCTGAACTTTTGAACCTCCGTCAGTGACCAAGTCTGAGCACCGTATGTAAGGACAGGAAGAATACACATGTCAATGAGTTTGCGCTTAAGACACAAAGGAAGGTCACCCTTCATTAGCGATTTCATCGACCAGTAGCTCTTCCAGGCATTTTCTATGCGACGAGTTATTTCTTTGTCTTGTCTGCTGTGAAAAGAGACTAACTGGCCTAAGTAAATGTACTCATTGACATAATGTATCTCCTGCCTGTCTATTTCGACTTTGAGTTTCGTGCTGTTGGTCATGACTTGAGTTTTGGAACGATTCATCGAAAGCCCAACCTCTTAGCTTGCCTTGCTCAGATCTTGTAGCATTATTTGTAAATCGTTGGCTGATGTGGCAAACAGGACGATATCATCGGCAAATCGGAGATTCGTAAGGGTTTTATCGCCAATTTTTACACCTCTTCCAAGGTTGATGTAAAAAATTTTGGAGATAAAGGGTCCCCTTGTTTTACACCTTTCTTTATATTAAAAGTTGGGCCACCAATATCGAGTTTGATGTTAGCGCTACTGTTTTGATAAATGTTTTTCAAAATATTGGTGAATGTTTTGGTTGTCAAGTGCGGAAAATATTGCAGAATGATTTATGCTGTCAAAAGCCTTCGTATAATCTACAGAGGCTAAGTACAGAGGGATTTGGTATTCAGAATGTTTATCTATCTATTGGTTAAGAGTGTGCAAATGATCTGTTGTCGAAAAGCCTGGACGGAAACCGGCCTGTTCTACTGTTTGGTGGGAATCAAGTTCTGCGTCAATTCTATTATGAATAACCTTAATTAATGCTTTGTAGATATGAGATACAAGACTTATAGGTCTGTAATTGTTGATATCCCGTTTATCGCCCTTTTTATGGAATAATATTATATTGGAATGACACATTTTTTCGGGTAATTTTCCAGTAACTAATATAGAATTAAAAAGGTTTGTAATGTGTAGCAGTAACGAGGGAATTCCAACTTTTAAGGATTCTGTTGTTATCCCATCTTCACCGGGACACTTTTGGAACTTCATGGATTTATAAGAACACGGTGAACTTCTGCGCCTGTAATATATGGTATATTTGGGTCATATTATAGGGGCGCCATCCAATAAACTAACGCAGTTTACTGAAAATCACTTTATAAACTGTTTCACAATTAAACTTGGATTAATTTTACAATTAGAAAGAGCATAAGAATCTAAGACTATCCCAAGGCATGGGGCGCGCGAACACAACAGATCGCTTAGGCGGGCAGGAACGTACTAATTAATACAAACTTAATTACTACTCGCAAAGGCGGGCAGGAGGCCTGCGCTTACGCGGGAAACGTGGGGGGTGAGAGGGGTGTGGAGAGAAGGAACGCGGCCCTATAATCTCCCCCTCCAAGTCAGTAACCTGTCCCGGGACTGACTTGGGACTCTTATTAACTGGTCTTCCCCTTTTAGGCCGCGAGCATATATCAGAACTGCCTAAGTAAGGGGTCAGCAAACTGGCATGATACTTGCCCCGAGGATGACCTTCTTTATCTTCTACCTCGTAGGACGACGGAGATACCACTTTAGCTATGCGGAAAGGTCCTAAACGACGTGGAGCAAATTTTGAGGTGTAACCTTCCTTAGCGTTACTTTGTTTATGATTTTCTATCAGTATCAGGTCTCCTGGCTTATACTGAGTTCCTGGGCGGCGGGCTTTATCCGCATAATCTTTACGAATGTCCTGTTGGTGTTCTACACGATAACGGACATCTTGTAAACTGGAAACGAACTCACGTAGATAAGGCGTGATTTGTGGCACAAAATTCTCTTTGTCCACAACCGCACGTAAATCGTGTGAAACATCGATAGGCGACCTAAATTCCCTAGCAAAGGTAAGGTAGGCCGCAGTGTGTCCGGTTCCTTGATTCATTGCCGAATTAAGAGCGAATCTTACCTGAGGTAATTCAGGCCAATTACGATGTTGAGGATCAATAATAATCGCCAACATGTGTTTCATTTCGCGATTCTTTCTTTCTGCCGGATTGGCTTCTGGGTGGTATACCGGAGTAAGACTCTGCTTAACCCCGAGCACGTGCATCACCTTCTGCATCACGGCCGACACAAACTGCACGCCGTTGTCAGACACCACTCGTCTCGGAAAGCCATATCGCAGAAACACTTCTTCAATGAGCAGCTTGGCGCATCTATCGGCAGTAGCTTCAGAGAGGGCAAACAACTCTACCCATCTACTTGCCGTATCTTCAACTAAGAAGATCCATTTCTCTCCGTGCTGACCCTCCGGAAGTGGACCGAATAGATCCATGGCCAATACTTCAAACCGTTGTTGAGGTACTGGTGTCTGAAGGAGTCCTGCAGGTTTCATGTTCTTAGGTTTGAACTTTTGACACAGGTCACAGGATTTAAGGCGAGCAGAAACATAGCGCCGCATATGAGGAAAGTAATATCTTTCCTTGATCTTCTTCAGGGTGCGCTCTAAACCTAGGTGTCGAGCCGTAGGAGCGTCATGAAGTTCTTTCAATATGTCTTCACGCATACTTTCAGGGACGACTAGCTGTGGTTCTTCTGTTTCACCATCGTGATCACAGCGATAAAGGACTCCCTGATTGATATAATAGCCACGATCGGCCCATCTTTCAGGTGTATCATTTTCTTCGAAGTCTTTTACAATTTTCAGGATTTCAGGATCTTCGAGTTTGGCGTCGCGGATCTCTCTAGGACTTAGGTGAGGAAAATCAACGGTAATCGGACACAGAGCCAACGAAGATTCTTCTGCAGACTGCAAAGGAGGACGACTAAGGGCATCAGCTATAACATTGCTTTTCCCAGGTACGTATTGCAGTTGTAAGTTAAAAGATTGTATCTTCATAGACCACCTAGCCAAACGGCCACTTGGTGTCTTCAATGACATCAACCATCGCAACGGTTGATGATCCGTAAGTATGCGTATTTCAGCGCCCTCTACGTAGCCACGGAACTTATCTAGGGCCCAAACTACCCCGAGTGCCTCGCGTTCCGTTGTGCTATAGTTACGCTCAGCAGAGGTTAAGAGTCGACTGGCATACTCAATTGGGCACAGGTCTTTAGCATCTTCACCTTGCATTAAGACCGCGCCAAGCGCGTAACCGCTGGCATCTGTACAGATGACGAAAGGTGCATTAAAATCTGGCTGACGAAGAACCGGTGCCGAGCAGAGCTTTTCCTTTAAGGACCTGAAAGCAAGCGCCTGCTGATCTTCCCAGATCCATGGGGCATTTTTCTTCGTCAAATTAGTCAATGGGCGAGCCAGATCCGAGAAATTTTGAATAAATTTCCTAAACCAAGCACAAGTTTGGAGAAAAGTCCTAAGCTCTTTTAAGTTGTTGGGCGGATTCATATCAAGAACCGCCTGGACTTTATTAGGGTCGGCTTGGATCCCGAGGGCTGAAATCACGTGGCCAAGGTAAACTACCTTTTCTATGGCAAACGAGCATTTCTCTCGGTTTGCTCTCAAGCCGAACAGCTGAAGTCGATCAATGACTTTTTGGAGGTCCTGCAAGTGCGTTTTGAAGTCACTCGATATAACAAGAAGATCGTCCAGGTATGCGACCACGCATACGTCATTCAGACCGGAACGCAAACGATCCATCAATCGTTGGAATGTCGCCGGTGAGTTCTTCAGTCCAAAAGGCATCCGGCGGAATTGAAAAGTTCCAAACGGGGTCGTGAATGCAGTTTTAGGACGGTCTTCGGTAGCAACTTCTACTTGCCAGTACCCTGATTTCAGGTCTAAAGTTGACATTACACAATTTGCTTTAGTAGACGATAGTATTTCGTCAATAACGGGAAGTGGGTACTTATCTGTGCGTGTGACTGCATTCAACTTGCGATAGTCAACACAAAACCGCATTTCTCCGTTCTTTTTGGGCACCAGCACCACAGGTGCAGCCCATTCTGACTCCGCTTCTTCGATGATATCGGCTTCCAGCATTTTGTCCAACTCGGTACGGACGATTTCCTTTTTGGCTGGTGTGAGCCGATACGGCGGCAATGCAATAGGCGCGCTATTGCCGGTGTCTATGCGGTGCACAGCAAATCTTGTAGGGGCTCCCCCTGGCGCGAAGACACTCTCATTGTCTTTTAAGAGCGCAGAAAGCTGTGTCCGTTCTGGAGAAGTAAGCATAGTTCCCTCATCGGTACGAAGCACCATCGAAGAGCAGGCGATACCACCTGTTTGATCTTCAAAATCAAGTGAATGAAAAACGTCCCTCTTAGCGCTCAATGAGAACCGGTTTAAACTCAGGTCAAGTACCATGCCGGCGTCTTTAATAAAATTTACACCTAACAACGATTCGGTAACTCCTGGTAATAAAATAAACGCAGTTGGAACTAATACTCCACACACCTCCACATTTACAATAGCTGTCTCAACAAGTTTATTTACAATAGAACCATCAGCTAATTTTATATTTAAAAAATGTTTGTACAGTTTATGGTTATTTTCTAGCAACACTTTTTTAACACTAACACTTCCTACAGATATTTTTGCTCCTGTGTCCACCACTACGCGACCACTCGCGGTGTACACTTTGATCTCAATCATTGGGCGTGACCTTGAATCTATAGTCGGAAGGCGTTCTGTAGCTGTTACTGATTGAAGAGAAACCGACGGCATATCTCTTTCTTTACAAGTCGGACATCTTGAACGTATTACGCCTGGTGTACCACAACCGAAGCACGTAATAGAGGGTGATGGCATTGCTCTTTCAGTATCGCTGGTAGTCTTCTTCTGCTTGGAGAGTCGCTGACAAGTCTCCTTCAAATGGCCGTGCCGTGTAAATAATATAAGTAATGTCCATAGGCAATACCTAAACACTAAACCACATAAAGTTCACTTTATAAATGTTCATTAGAACTCAAAATGTCTACACAGGTAGATATAAAACGATAGCTTTAAGTTCAAACACACGAAGAACTGCTAAGTAGTGTAAAAAGTCATGAGCACTTCCCTTTAAAATCCAGCGATGGCAGATAGGTAGCTACGGGTAGGTATGTAGGCACCAACAGGAAGGAGTACAGATGCAGTAGCGCCAAACCAAGCCGGGTACCAGGCAGGCACCGAGCAGGCACTGAAGTATACCGGATTAAGCGTCACGGTACACTCGTATGTGACAACACGAGTTGCGAACAAACAGCCCTCCTCAGGCTGTCAACTCGACATACGGAAACTGCAGGTTCACTTATGTGCACTAGCTTACACTCACTTAAAACGTTATTTTTTATTTTAAATTAAAGTTTCAAAGTTCCGCAATAGGTAGGTTATGTAGGTAGGTACGCTTTATGACAAACTGTCCCACACAAGAAACGTATAAACCTACTACACAAAGTTTATTATCTATCAACTGACACACTCATGGGAGTCTTTAAGCCACGACGGTAAAACAGTTTATAGACGACACCAAATAAACTTGAGTGACACACACAAAACCTATATTTTAAAAGTTCAAACAAAACTTCACACGCGCGATAACTTTTCTAAAATAGCCTCACTATCTATCTATAGCTAGCTATGTAGGCGTACGCCGATAGGTATCCCAGCTTCACAGGTCAAAGTTCAGATGCACCTTTGCAAAACGCGCGGGACACGGGGACGAAGGCGTTTGTACCGGACGAACTTGCGGGGCCTGCGTGGGGTGATCCGCAAGAGGCATGCGCGGGTGAAAAACGTAGAACGCGAAACGAATATGGACTCTAAACGCTTTGAAATAAAGACTACACACTTTACACTTAAAAGTTTCTTGTAAAAAGTTTTCGATATTTCTATTGCATATAAAAGTTTTTACTGATTTAAAGTTATAATATGAACAAAACACTTATCCTACTGATCACTAGGTACACTTACACAGTTTATAACTTTATATGACGACAAATATATATTTTAAAACAGTCTAGGTGCATAACAAGTTTAATATAGCTAGTTCGATCACAAAGTTCGGTACACGCACGTGTAGACTTGCATTTAATGATTTTACAGCTTGTTTGGTAGGTAGGCGAGTATGTATTATCTTCCTTAGATTCACGAGAGTTTCACAAATACGCAAAAGAGTCCTGTGCTTTCAAGAACTGTCTAAACACGGATAGATACGTAACTAACACACGTTTTTGAGGTTCTGAGTAGGTACGGCGCAACGTACGTACAACCTAGGTATTTGAAAGTTGAGTTCTTATCACTGGCACGTTAGGTAGGCACGTAAGTATGCACAAACTACCTAATATTTAAAGAAAGTTTTACAAATAGGCAACTAGAGTCCTGTGCTTCATAGAACGATCTATTTCACGGATAGATGGTGGCTTACAAACGTAGAGGTTCGGGGAAGGTACGTCGCAACGTAAAACCTATTTGTAAGTCGAGTTCTAGACACTGGCACTTTAGTCCTAGGTGTTTTAATACACAAACGATGTATATCACAAGAAAAAACTGTAAAACACTGAGCACTTTAGTTCAAACAAACCCGCGCGCGTTGGGCAGCCAATTTTATAGGGGCGCCATCCAATAAACTAACGCAGTTTACTGAAAATCACTTTATTAACTGTTTCACAATTAAACTTGGATTAATTTTACAATTAGAAAGAGCATAAGAATCTAAGACTATCCCAAGGCATGGGGCGCGCGAACACAACAGATCGCTTAGGCGGGCAGGAACGTACTAATTAATACAAACTTAATTACTACTCGCAAAGGCGGGCAGGAGGCCTGCGCTTACGCGGGAAACGTGAGGGGTGAGAGGGGTGTGGAGAGAAGGAACGCGGCCCTATAATATGTATATTTATAATTAGAAAGCGGTGGGTCTTTTTCTGCATTGGTGTACAGGTTTTCATAATATTGTGTACATATTTCAATTAATTTGTGTCTATTATTATGAAGTGCTCCTTGCTGATCGTTAAGGCTATTGATCCGCTGCTTTTTACTTTTTGTTACACCCTGTTTTGCTGTTCGTAGTGCTCTATTTTTTTCAAGCGCTATTTGAACAAGGTGAGTATTTAATTTTCTAATGTCTTGGTGTATATTTTTCTTTACTATTTTGTCAAGTATTCTATATTGTAAGTTTGCTTCTTCGTTCAATGAGATCAAATGTTTGTGGTGTGAGTTTTTTGTGTTTAACGTTATCTCTCTTTATCTTGCTACTACAAGTTTGAACACCCTTCACCAAATTATTATACTGTTCACTTACATTATTTACGACAAAATCACCGAAAAGGTTTTGAAAAAAGTTTGTGAGTTCTAGATTAAAATTTTCTGAGTTATTGATAAGAGTATCTTTGTCGATTTTTTTAAAACGGGATTTAAATATTTTAGCTCTATGAATTGAAAAGTTAAATTGAAGTTTTGCACGCAGTGGTCTGTGGTCTGAACTATATTTAATTTTGTTTATAACTGAAACATCTTTAAGTATTTGTTTGTCTGAAACTAAAAAGAAGTCGATTTCATTTTTAATTTGGCCATTAGGTGATTTACATGTTAAGACTTTATTTATAGATACTAATTCCATCAGAAATACAGTATTTCAGATATTTTGTGGCAGAAAAACGTGTTTTTAAAGATACATATTTTTGATTTATTTACATAAACAAATTGGAACCTGACAAATGTCAAAACTACGTAGGTACCTACGTAGACACTACGTTGTATTGATAAAGGAAAATTCAAAGTGTTTTCAGGGTACAAACAACTTTCGAAGAGGTCGCTTTAATCAATTGTATTTTATCATTATGTTAGTCTCTTCTAGCATTTGGATGCTTTTTTTTACAAATATTAAGAGTAAGCGCTTACTTATATGCATTAGCTCATAGGTTTCGTACGTTTATGACTTGAACCTAACTTATCTTGGAACCTGCCTTTTGAATAATCAATTACATTAAAGATTAAAAGTATAGAGGGCGTTTTTTAAGCTGTTAGCTCATTACAGTTATATGATATCATATATATGAAGTACTCTGTAGATAAAGATGTATACATGTAAAAAATAAGTTTCGTTATTTCGTATCGGCAATGTTTGCAAAATCAATTTAAAGAGAATATACATTTAAAATACAATATTATATCAAATTACATTACAATCAACTACATTAGTTTAAAGACTGTGAAGTCAAATTAGTATATCTAAGTAATAATAAAGGGAACAATGAATATATTTTTCAAAAGCGTTTAGTTTTAAGGGTACAATATGCAAACATCGGTAATCAAAAACTAATGGTTTCATGGAGCAAAAGTTAATATTGGGACGGCAGTAACAGTTACATCAAACGTCACTGAATAACTAATAGTTACCACTTTTCAAAAACTATGGTAAGATATTGGTTTCAACATAATAAAACCGAATGCAACTTACAAGAATTCAAAGAAAATATAATTCTAACATGCACCTTAAATACAATGAAAATCTTAGTTGTAAATACAATCAAGAACATAATCATTTAACCAGCCCGGTCGAGATCTTATCCTATTAGGGCCAATACGCACTGTGCACTTGTCGCCGGCGACTCAGTCGCCGGCAACTGTAACTTTCTTTGGTTTAAATTAGTGTTTACGCACTCGGTCGCCGGTTGCGCAGGCGACTCGGCGACTCGCCGCGTAGTGGCGACGTACTGCTATGCTAATCTCTAAAACACACCTTCGTCACTGCGCTCGACGTCAAGCCAGCGATAAGATCGACGACGAGCGCAGCGCTGTTTTTAACCGTATTCACATTAGCGTTTTATCTCGACGTCGAAGTCTAGGCTGTGAGATCTCAGCGCTGTTTCAGTGTAGATAATTGACAACTATCAATCACATAATTTTGTTCTAAATTCAAACCTCTGCAATAAAATAATTCGTAAAAACTTAATTTTAACATGATTATTTCACAATTTTCTTATCTAAACGTTAAGGGTCGTGGTAAAAGATGCAAAAAAAGGGTTTGGAACTTAAATTCTCTACTTACGACTCAAGTGTCGTCAAGAGTGTTTTTTGTCGTGTGTTGGTTTGTTATTTGGGTTTTTATCGCCTGCAAAGAAGTTTCCTATTTGAAAAGTAATTCTATTAATAGTCAACTGCAACTTGGACGTGTCACGAAGAAGTGCGAGCTAAAATTTGTAAGTAAGTAATATTCTTGCTATTTCAATAAACTTTTTTACTACCTGCCTGAGTAAAAGCTTCTATGTACTTAGGTATTTAAACAGATTAATTAACCTGTTAATATTTCCGTCAAGGTAACATGTCGAGAAGTTCGGTCCCTTCACAAGAACAGTTAGAGCTATTGCTCAACTTTCTTGAAGGTATGCGCACACATCCCTTGCTAGAGACCGCACAAGAGCGGCCTGGGATGGCATTACCACCAAATTAAGCAGCCGAGGAGGAGGATGCCTCAAATCAGGACAGCAATGGTCTAAGGTCAGTTTAATTTAATTTTGTATATTTGTTAGGATCCATATCTACATTTTACCATAATTTGAACATTCATTCTCATTCCATTTGTTGCTTTGGGATTAGTTTAGTATTGGAAAGATAAGAAGTCTGCTGTAAAGAAAAAATACAGTCTTATGCGTCTGGCTAGACAACAGAGAATAATAGCAGTTATGGGTGGGGAGCGGTTTGCTGTTGGAGATCTCCATTTCATGTACCTATGATTCATTTAAATCATTTTAAAATATTTAATACATAACTACATTTTACATACCTATTGTTTCTTTATTTATTATTAATATTTTAGGAGACAGCTCCAACATCAGTTGAAGACCATCTAGCACCATCACAGGATGACTTACAAGGAGTAAATTTGGTAAGTTTTTTAGTGCCTAAGTTGATTTTTTATATTATATTTAATTTGTAATAAGATACTATCTAATGCCTTCTTTTTCTTTAAGATGATAATTGGACTAAACAATGAAGGAGTGGACAGTGCTGCTACAGCATCCGAAAGTGTTCTACAGGTACCTACTTCAATCACCTTTTCATAAATTATTTTATTTTATTTTATTATCATTCATAGAATAATTTATGCTTTTAGGCTTATGAAGAATCGGTGGCAGCACAACCTGGAACAGTTCCACAATACTGTATTGATCCGCAGAGGTCCTCTATACCAGTGAGTTCCCAAACTATATACAGTTATTCAATGGAAGGTACAGATAAATAAATATTAGGTACTTTTAATAGTAAGGGTATTTGCCCTTTGAATTTATAATATTACTTAATTTGTTCTCTCTCTAATCCTTTATTAATTACTGAGGATATTCATGCTCCTGGTCCCTCTGTTCCATTAGTGCGCACGTCACCACGACAATCTCCTCCTAGCCCTAGAACATGTAATAGTAAATTACACCTAAAATGCGATCAAATTTATAAAATAAACTTCAATTCAATAACAACCTATTTCTTGTTTTAGCACCCCGTCGTCGGCGTGTACGACGACGGTTGCTGCACAGTGGAACACCACCATCGCAGCGATTTAGCCAGATAACGAGCCTCACTGAGCGTTTCCTAGCATTAGAGGAGCGCACACTCGATACGGAAGAACTGCTAGCCCGTAACCAACAGGCAGTAATTAACACTCTAAGAGACCTTGGTACGACAAAATCAATTGCTACGAGAAATTGTAGAAAGAATAAATAATGCACAGTAAAATTTGATTTTTTTTATTAACTTATGAACATAGATACCTATAAGTTATAAAGATGTAAGTACTTATTGTAAACACATTAATTTCTATTTGTCAAAATTAGAAATAAAAACACAAACATGAATAATAATACCAAAACAACAATTTAAAACAAGTTAGTGATGTAGGTACTTACATTACAAAAACATCTAATTAGTAGCTAAAAATATTAAAGAGGCATTTAAAAAATTAAAAAAAATAATGTCACTAAATAATTAAAGACTAAGACTAACCCGTCCTGCAGCCAGGTCTTGTGACTCTGGTGGTTGTATGTGCGAAGTGATTCGCTCTTGCTCCAAATCGATATCATCGAATGAAGGAGCAGGCAAACCGGCACGATTGCACATATTGTGTAAGACACAGCAAGCCACTACAATTTTCCCAACCATTATAGGATCATAATGGAGAACTCTATGCACTAATAGCAGTGGCGGATTTACAGATTTGCCGCCCGTAGGCTTTTAATTTTTTGCCGCCCCTATGAAATTGAATGCCCTCAATTGTAACTTCATTACGCTCGGTCTAGCTCCTACATACATTTTCTTTAAAGCTGAATTTGTAAAATACCGACATGCATTATCAGTTCCTTGTTATGATTGAAGTGTTTTCCATTTTTCACTTAATCTCATATCGACGTCTCGAGACTCGAGATATTCAAGGCCAAAACACAAATATTAAAACGCAAAAAATATATTAAAATGACGTAAAAAGAAATTTTAATCAGATGATTTGTGGGAGGTATTAATGAATAGAAGATATACCTAGTTTACAGCATCTTTATTAAAATTCCGAAGTGAAAACCTTATTTAACTAATCTTTGATATTGAGTCGTCGGTAAAGTTATTGGGTGCCAAAAAAGTAACGTTCAAAAATTTTTCTAGGTTCCTCGTGTTGAATTACCCCTTATGAATGTTCTAAGATTTTGCATTGTTTTCGATTCCGATTTACGTTTTACTTTGTGATTTTTGGCACAAATTACTTCTCGAAATATATAAATTAGGCCAACGTCAAAAAAAAGTAAATTAAAGATTTTTAAATTATTTTTTACGTTTTACTCTATTGGAACTGTGCATTTATGCAGAAAATAATCAGCCTAATGAAATTAATGGAATTAACTACAAAAAACTTTTATCTTAAGTTGAGAAATTAAAATATGTTAAGTGGGTACTTACCCACTTATTTAAATGATAACTTTATCATTTAATTTTGATATCTCAACATAGGTATCTTACCTATTAAGAATTTTAATATTAGGTTGACATATCGAATGATAACTTACTTAACAGATTTTAATTTCTCAACTTAAGATCAAAGTTTTTGTAAGTAGTAAGTAGCTTTAGGAATTGCGTTTGACTCTAAGCTTAATACGCAATTTTTCACTGAATCCAGCCTTCAAACAGCGAGGAGAATAATTAATTCCAGAAAATTAAGGGCATTTTTTCTGGAATTAATTATTATTAAATTTATTTTATAAAATGCGAAAACTAACCCAAAATAGCTTGTTAAGCTCAGTAAACACCTCATTCGATTTTTAATTCAAAGTTGAAAATTCAAGTGACAACTTACTTACTATAATTTCTCAACTTTAGATTAATTTCTTGTAACTTCCATTAATGATATGTTAGTTTATACGCATAAATGTGCAGTTCCGAAAGAGTTGTTAGCAAAAAAAGAACATACATAGAGATGCTGCCATACCAAGGCTGTAATAGCCGCTACCGCACGCGAACGTGTTATATATTTCACTTTTAACATAACATTAATGGATTGTGTCGTCGTATAAAAAGATTTAGATTTGCACCGTTTATCTATGCCCTAACTGCTTATACTTGAATTACTGTGAATATAAATAATTCTAAATGCACCTATATTTCTTCCTGTAGGTACACCATTCAAACAAACCAAAATAATATCTTAAAAATATTTGAATTCTTGTTGGATTCTTATATGATTCTTTCTTAGCACCCCTAAGTAAAATTTGATATACATGTCGCAGCGTGGGTGTCTTTTCTTAATGCAAGAATACTAAAAATCTGATACTCGTGGGCGTAGAAGGCAGCAAACAGTAACTTAAGACATTATGAAAGAATATAGGAACAATCTATCAACTACTTTAGCTCAATAATTGGATAAACTAATGCAACTGTATTGAAATGACCTGCTTCACTACCATAATGAACTACAAGGGTATTTGGAATATTAAAGAAACAGTTTAACCTTTCACTTTGTTTTAATTACCGGATTCATAAAGACAGCTACGATCTGTCTGACATATTGTGTGGAGAAGAATCCGGTGAATAAACTCCACACTTCCATTATCATAATTCAAATACAAAGGAACGTTATAAAACCTGCTATTACATTACTCACAGAAATCTAGCAACTAGTTTACATGATTAAAAGATACTTAGCTTTCGTATTGACGACTTCCGATACAGCAATAGAATACAAACTATTAAACTTAGACAAAATGACTCAATACAAAATAGCAAATTGAATGTGGGCAAGACGACTGCTTCTTTCCGATTCCCGCGCTATTCTCTTGACAGGATTCTTTCCGCGCACGCGTCGGACGTCATGTTTCATGGTAAGGCTGGGCACCTTTGCATTTTACAAAGTTTCTCATCAAAATAAGATAGATGGCGATCTTTAGTTTCATTTAATTACCACCGACTCCGACACGGCCATTCTGACAGGACACACGTCCTCGTGTATTTTCTGTAACAAAACAAGCTAGGCACAGTATATGCTCGGCCACTCCTGGCATAACCACAGTAACATTTAAATGACAAAAAGTAGGCATGAGATTTTGCCTCTCAAAAAAACTAAATTCTCTCATTATTTAAATTAACAATGATAATAAATTTTCACATCAAAACATAAATTTTCGTGACCCAAATCGAGCATTAACAACTCATGTCATACCACCTCTATCGATTAATGATAACCATGTATGGCTATGCAATTTAAAAAGTTAACTCTACGTTAAGATTATTGTTATTCTTTTTATTTTTTTATAATGAAACAAAAAAGAGATGATGGATATCTCTACCACAGTTTACTGATAGGTAATATTTTCAAACAAAGAAAGTAAATTTAAACTGGTAAATTAGACTGCCATAAAACAGTAATATTACAACACTAAAGTCAGTAGAGATCAAGTACCATCGGTTAATCAAACCAAACCAAAACAATATTTGAAACAACATCATCTCCACGAGTGTACCCCTCTATCACCACGGCTCCCCAGCCGACCAGCAAACCACCATGCTGACAGTCGCACATCCACTCACTGGATGGCACGTGTGCATCTCCCACAGATCACACACGAGACGGTCTCTAACAGACCACGACCTCCGCCAGAGCTACACGCGAATCGCGCACGCACGGACTTCAAGGGAAATACATGACTCCCCAGGAGATACCGATTTCCAACGGTTTACGACTCTGGTACGGTCGAACACAATACGGCTGATAGAGTACACACTCGCACATTACTACTCATTTACGTTATCATCATTATCGATCTCTATTTCCTCTGGTACATGTCCCTCTGGCATCTTTCTAAGACGATCGTGAGTTTATACTACGAGGGTCAAACTGAAAGTTCTTAGAAAATCAAAAACTAAGCATTCTAGCAAGTTATTAGTTTTATTATAACTTTTCAAAATAGCGTCCATTTACATCAATACATCGCTGCATTCGATGGAACCATTGAGAAAAGCACCTTGCCCACTCGGCCTTAGTCGAGGGTCTCTTCGACGGCGTTTTGAAACGCAGCCACTGCTTCTTCGGCGTCCATAAAATGTTTTCCTCGAAGTTTTACTTTTATTTTCGGGAATAAATAAAAATCGCAGGGTGCGAGGTCGGGGCTATACGGCGGGTGACCCAGTAATTCCACGTCTGAGGTCGCCAAATAGTCGATCGTTTGCCTGGCGGTGTGCGACGAGGCATTGTCGTGATGAAGGAGGATCCTGCTGCGAGGTCGTTTCTCTCGAACTTTTTCCAAGACAAGTGGCAAACAGTTGTTAGTGTACCACTCTGCATTAACCGTTTTCTGATCCTCTAAGACAACTGTCGCGTAATGACCTTCGGAAAGCCGAAGAACGAGGCCACCATCTTTTTTCCAACACTTCGACCTCTCTTCACTTTAGTTGGCAACTCTTCGGAAGGAAACACCCACTGAGCAGACTGTCTTTTCGTTTCCGGATCATAACAGTAAATCCAGCTTTCGTCACCCGTTAGTATGTCGAACACAGCATTTGAGTCACCTCCGTTAAATTTTTGGATCATTTCTCGGCACCAATCAACACGGCGGAGTTTTTGAGCCTTGGTCAATTTATGCGGTATCCAGCGGGCACAAAGCTTCCTGATTGCTAAATGTTCATGGAGGATTTTGTGCACTTGACTCATACCTATGCCTAGACTTGTCCGAATCTGCTGATAGGTCACTCTTTTGTCAGTCTCTATCATACGCCGCACAACACTGATATTATCTTCAGTCGTCGCTGTAGAAGGCCGTCCCTCACGCAAATCATCGGTGAGATTAGTTCGACCACGTTTGAATTCATTAAACCAGTTGTAAACTGTGGCACGAGATGGGGCTTCATCGTGAAAAGCCAATCGAAGTCTATCATAACTTTCTTGTTGACTTATATGACATCGAAGTCATAAAAAATCATTGCACGAAAATTTTCCCTGCTTAAATTCATTCTGACGTGCACAGACAATTTTCCATTTGCCGCCAAATCGTAAAACAAAAGACAAATGAATGAAATGTATACTCAATATTATTGGTAAAGAGTTCTATTTTCAAAATTTAAACTTATTTTTTTAATATAATGCTTTTAAGTTGCCAGTTCTAAAAACTTTCCGTTTGGCCCTCGTATCAAAACCATGTTTATCGTAACGCAAATCATAGTTACAACCTTTTCAAAACGTTTTAGAAGCCAAATTTTAAATCAATTCTGTAAACTATTGTTTTTACTAAGTACTTGTTAAACATCAAATTATCAAAACACAGTTAAATCGCAATATTAGAATCAGTAGAGATCATGTACCATGGATAAAGGCCATCGCCTTATCACAACAAACAAATTATTGAAACACCCCTCTATGTCCACGGCCTCGGCCGACCAGCAATATCACCATTGCTCTCACATACGCGCATCCACCACAAGGATCGCCCGTGTTCATCCTCAGACAACACACGACTACAATACGGCAGATAGAGTTCTCACTTGTGTTTCCACCAAAAACAATTCAACATCGTCAATAACATTATGAATTTCATCTGGTACATGACCTACTAGCAATTAACCTAATCAATCATGATCGTATTTGAACTCAGTGTATTTAAAATGTAACGATCCCCGCTCAAATCTCTGTCTCTTAAAAAGCATCTTTAAATTTAATGTAATGCAATTGCCAATGATTATTTTCACGTAACATAATATCGTCAATTATTTAAACAATTATCCAGTAAAAAAATAAGCAAAATCTCTAGAGGTTGAGTATCGATCGTTACATGACATTAACTTGTTCTGTGCCGAATACGCGTATTTGGCCAAAAGGTAACAGTCATAAAAACAATCTAATCAAAATGGTTAATACTAAACTTCCTGCCAAGCTTTCCAACAAACGTGCATTCAGCACCAGAATCGCAAGAGAAACAATACGGTTCACCTTGTGCTCACGATAACCCGTGGCAGGGTTAAGTCGACCCGCAGCTCCAGTGCGGCTTGCCCCAGGCTCCGCAACGCTGCCATCGCTCACATCTGGCCGCGACATGTCCCGGCACACCACATTTGTAGCAATCAGAGTCCTCGCTGCCGGCTGCTGCACCGCTGAGCTTGGTGTTGGCACAGCTTGTCTTCTCTGCTCCAATGTTCCTCGGAACATATTAAAACACATGTGAATTACAGTTGTGAATAAAACCAGTACCCATACCATTATTAAACATGAATCAACACTAAATGTAAAAACCAATAATTTAATTTCTATTGTGCGTAAATAACTTGGTTTAACTTGAAACTAACAAATAAGAAATGCAACACCTGAAATAGTTCAAGACAATGAATACTAATCAAAGAACAATTGTAAACATAGCCTTCAGACTTCAGACTTTTAATTTTTTATTCCCACTTTTGTTTTATTTGTAACAGAAATAGCGTTGTAAAACTAGTAAAATAAAAATAAAATAAAAATAAAAATCATTTATTTCATCATTAAGTAACTTAATTACATTCGATGAAAGTCAAAATATCGATCATCAGCTTATCATCAGTAGGCCGAGAGAAAAAAGCTGGCGGAAAAAAACTCGGCACTCTTTTGTCCATCACCAAATATACAAAATCAAGGCATACAACTACACCAAGACAAGATAAAAACGTAAGGTCACAAGACGGTTAAATTGAAGTAAGAAAATACAAATACTAATTCTTGTGTCTTGTCTTGGTCCAGATGCTAACAGAGTAGTTAATAGTTAGAATAAGACACAAATAGTTACAATAAGATACAATCTAAAGAAATAGCCTGTCCAGAAATCAATCCCACGCTTTTTTATCATCTAAATAATCTTTAACTTTATAATAAGCCTTTTTACATAGTGTATGCTTAACATGTAATTTAAATTTATTAAAAGGTAAGGATTGAACTGACTCCGGGATTTTATTATAAATATGTATCGACATACCAATAAACGATTTACTGCTCTTGGCCAATCTATGTTTAGGGACCGCTAATTTATTCTCTTGCCTAGTTCTTACAGAACAATTTCCGACACGATTTGCTTTTCGCGTTGTAAATTTATCAATATTTTTATGAGTATACAATATATTTTCATAAATATATTGCGACGCAAAAGTTAGTATATTAATATCTTTAAATATTTCCCTAAGAGATTCCCTATTTCCAAGTTTATAAATGCCGCGAATAGCCCTTTTCTGAAGTGCGAAGATCGTCTCAATGTCTGCAGCGTTTCCCCATAGCAAGATGCCGTAAGACATTATACTATGAAAATAACTGAAATATACAATCCTGGCTGTATTAACATCAGTTAGTGAGCGAATCTTCTTGACCGCAAACGCTGCTGAACTAAGCCTACTCGCTAGTTGTGAGATGTGGGCTCCCCACTGCAATTTACAGTCTACAGTTATTCCAAGAAAAACAGTAGTGTCTACTAAGTTTAATCTATTGCCATTAAGTTTCAAATTTGAATCGACTTGTTTAACATTGGGTGCAGAAAATTTTATACATTTAGTTTTCTTATCGTTAAAGGCTAGATTGTTAACATTAAACCAGTATACAATATTAGAGAGAGCATTATTTACGTCGTCATAATTGATGTTATGTCTATTAATTTTAAAAATTAATTATGTATCATCAGCAAATAACACTATATCATGATTGTTTCCTACCATAAAGGGTAGATCATTAATATAAACCAAAAATAGAAATGGGCCCAAAATCGATCCCTGAGGAACCCCCATACTCACAACCGACCCTGACGACCTTTTACCGTTCACGTCAACCTTTTGAGTCCTATCATTCAAATACGAAATCATAAGTTTAAGATTAGTACCGTTGATACCGTAATGATTGAGTTTTCTTATCAATGTATCGTGCTGAACGCAATCAAATGCCTTAGACAAATCACAAAATATACCTAAAGCGTCTTGCTACTTTTCCCACGCACTAACAATATTAACAATAAGATCAACACCTGCATCAGTGGTTGAACGACCTTTTGTAAATCCAAATTGTTTATTATGAAGCAAATTATTTTTATTAAAATGAGCTAAAAGTTGGCTTAAAATGACTTTTTCATAAATTTTACTACATGTAGGTAAAATAGAAATTGGCCTAAAATTAGAGGGGTCTGTAGTACTACCCGATTTAAACTCACCACTAATAATACTGTTATTAAATATTTTTGCAAGGTAAGGAGCTATTATATCTATAATGGAATTGATAATTTTTACTGATATACCCCATAGATCCGTAGTTTTTTTAATATCTATTGTCTTAAATGTTTTTAAAATATCCCCGGTATCTATTGGTTGAAAACAAAAACTTTCTTTACACTCACTAACATTATTTCTAAGTAACGACGCAGCTAATACGGGTGATGCGTTAAATGATTTGGTAGTCGAAACTGGAATATCAGCAAAGTACTTTTCAAAAGCTGTCGCTAAATTTTCGTCGGAAGTTATGACAGTGTTATCGATGACGAGCTTAATTTGATTTTCGCGTTTGTTATTATTTTTTCCGGTTCCAGAATTTATAACGTTCCAAGTCATTTTTGATTTATTAGAGCTATTTTTTATTTTGTTACTCAGATACATAGACTTAGCTGCAGTGCATACTTTTTTAAATATTTTAGAGTAATTTCTAACGAACTGGCAAAAACTATCATTTTTGTTATATGATTTTTGATCATAGAGATCGTACAACTTTCTTCTACTGATGTATATACCAGTAGTTGCCCAGTCACAAAACGATTTACATAGTTTTAAATTAATTATTTTAGGTATAAATATTTTCTTATGATTTTTATTTATAAAAGTACTCAAATTCTCATATTGTTTATTAACATTTTTAGAGTTGAAAACATTAGGCATCTTACTAGCGACGCTTGATCTAAAAGTCTCTAAACGTTTCTCATTGACGGGAACAACTATTAATTTCCTATTAATCTGTTTTTCTCTCTGATATCTAAAAGTAACTAATTGGCCACAGTGATCCGAGCTTAATTTATTTATAATAGATGCACTAACGGGTGTTATATTAGAATAAATATTATCTATGCAAGTTGCGCTACTCTTGTCTATTCTAGTTGGTTCCAAAAACAGATTGGTGAGGTTATGACATTTAAATATGTTTAGTAACTTTTTACTCATTGATGAGTTTTCTAACAAATCAACGTTAAAATCACCACAAACAAATATTTCCTTGTTATTATTATTACATAATTTAATCAAAACTTGTTCTAAAACTAACTCAAAACTATCGTAGTTTGACCTAGGTGGCCTATAAATACTAACAACTATACAATGTGTCAGTTTTATACAGGCTATTTCTATAGTTTGCTCAATAGATAGACTCACTATGTCTTTACGTTCTTTACATTTAAGACATTTATTAGTAATTATTAATGAGCCACCATGAATTGCTGATTTTCTACAGAACGAGCTAGCAAGTTGATATTGATCCAAATTAAACATGCTTGCAATTTGAAAATCTCTTAAAAAATGTTCTGTAATACATAAAATATCTATTTGCTCACATTTCAAAAACAATTCAATTTCTAAAACTTTCTCTGTAATGCCTCGGATATTCTGATGGACTAAGTTTAAACAATTAATATTATTTACATTGTGTGACATGGGGCTTTTTAAAATTGAGCTAGAGGCTGAAACCTCTATTGTCTTATTAATTAATTTAAAGAATTAGGTACAATATCTGTACCTGTTAATAAAGTGGTACTAAAAGTATCACTGCAATATGTCAAATTATGTGACTGCTCAATAGAAGCAGCACAATCAACAGCTAAACAATTAGCTGATTTTAAAAATAAATAATGTGATAGCATATTTGCTACCTGTCTTAATAAACTATTAGATAGAATATACCTATCTTTTGTCAAAAAGAAATTAAACTTAAACATACAATTTGCATCAATTATGTTGAGCAACATGCTCGATGTACAACATAAGTTTATATTATTTGAGCTTACAAAGTTATGTAAACACATATTTAACTTATATCTAATCATATTTTCTTGAGTGGCATCCCTGAGATAAGGTAATGTAAACAAAATGATTTTATATACTCTAAGGCTTTGCAATTTTTGTAAAAAGTTTGAAAACTGTTTCAAGTTTACATTTCCCCTTCTCCCAAGAAATAAAATAATAGTTGTTTCAGGAAGGTGACTGCTATTCAGTACCTTTTCCATAATATTTCCTACTGTGGCTCCAGGCATGCAGTAATTACATATATTACTAGAGCTGGTACATAATTTAGAAGCTATATTTTTACCTATTTCATCACAATACATTTTGATAGGTCTTTGTGTAAAATCTAAATTATTACAAACTGTATCAACATTTAATTCCTGATCTGAGGAGTTAACTTTACATGTCAGCACTGGGTGTGTGGTAGAAGAGCTTTGCATATTACAATATGTGTTATTAGTAAGTAGTCTCTTGAATTATTTAACTTTTATTTTATATAACATTCAATTCTTTGTTTACCTTTTATTGTTTTAAAAGTATTCAAAATTATCTCCTTTTGTAACTTCAATAGACAATAGTCTTTTTTGTAAAATTTTATTTTATTTTATTTATTTTGAAACTCGCTGTATCACCACAATTAGAACTGTTAGGCCCCGCCCCTTTACTCCGCTGCTTGCCGCTAGATGGCGTTGTACGCATCTAGCTAAGATATCTTAAATTAACTCATCAGTAATAGTCTTAAAATTCTTTTTGTCTACATACATGCGTCTTATAAACTTTTTTAACACATTTAAATTCTATTTCTAAATACAGCTTTCAAAAAATTATCTCTCGCGTCACAAAAAAAAGGGGAGTGGCTTAGTGTTCTATCTTTGGAATTGACACGGGGAAACCCACACCGTAGGAACGGGCTCTTAAAGATATTGAATTGTTGCTAGACATTGAAGAACAAGATATTTTTATAACTATATTGAAATTACTGTTCACTATAAGGTATATGACCTACCTAAATTAAAATAAGTAAAAATTTTTAACTTTTGAAATTGGGTCATACAAGGAAAAATCTTAATTATAATTTTTTACATAACATAATTGTACTTTATTTTTGTATAGATATTTGAACACTGCTGGTAATATTGCTAGTTAAACATAATCATTAATTTTTTTATAAAAATTGTTATTTTGAAAGCAAAATAGAATTAATTCAAAATTTTAAAGTAACCGTGAGACTAGGACTGAAACTTAAAAATTATTTTTTCTTAATACTAAAACCGGATCATATTTGTAATTTTATTTAAATTATCATTAACCATATGGTATATGACCTGTCTGTAGTGATATTGGTAGAAAATTGTCAATTGCGGATTTTGGACTATTCTATAGTATAGTATAGTATAGACTAGACTATTCCTATAAGGAGGGACCTACTATTTTGGGGAAATCTGATATATTTTTTTATTATGTTCACCTTATTAAGTGCGTCAACCACTTCATGTATGACCCTTGAAGCTGACGACTGTGACACATATGTGCTGATATTTTGAGCCAATATTTTTTGGTAACTACCAGTTGCCATAAACGATAGTGTGATTAATATCTGCAACAACAGGAACAATAAAAAATATGCACTTAGGATTTTACTTAATCCGTAGGATATTAAGAGGAGGTTCTTTTCAAAACTTGACTATTCCACTTTTAAAAATTTTTCAGAAATTGAGAAAAATGTATTTTAGGTATGCAGCTATGTATCTTGATATTTTTTTTTATTGAATATTGTATACGAGCATAATACTCATTGCATGGTACAGGTTTCAAAAGTTTAGCATTAATATATACTGAATAAATCGACAATTTAAAATGGAATAATCTAGTTCTGACGCGGCTGATTGGAATAATCAAGTTTTGTTATGATCTCTAAAGGAATAATCATGTTTTGATTAGTATGTTGTGGGATTAATCTTGCTTTGCTGCAATCAGAAATCTTATTTTTGAATTGAAATTACCAGAGGTCCATTTTCTTCTATAAATAAATAAAACAAAAAATTTATTATCAAAGTAGTGTTTTATTTCTTTTTTAAACTCTTACAGCTACTTCATGGTCGAGGCAATAACAATCCTCTGTATGTTCATGATCATTTACATCATCATTTTCAACATTATTGTTATCATTTATTATACTGACATACCAAGAAAGCTCCTGGTTTGTAGCCCACTCCTCGCCAAATTGTTTAACAAGCAAGTTTTTGACATCATTTTTCTTTTTTAAATTCAAATGCTTTTGTATTATAATTTCAGGTAAAGTAAAGTTAACTAGACTTCTTCGTTTTAAAAGGTTTAATTTTGTATTATTTTCATCATCCGATGTAAATATGTAATTTTCAAAAGTTTTAATGTGACTTTGAAGTTGGTTTCTATTATTAGTTGTTTTAACAAAAGTGATTCGTTTTAAATTCTGTATACCTGTAACTTAACTGATTCTAATTCCTTAATATTGTATAACTTCCAATCCGATCCCAGCTTTTTAACTGTTCCAAACTGAGAGTAATATTCAACATATTCTTCTGGAGTTGTAATAATCGGATGACGCTTAAGTTCCTTTTCTACACGTCCAAAAACTCTGTCAGCAGGCAAAAAGCTGTGCCCTCTAACAGGGAAAAACAGTTGTATTTTTTTAATGTTTTCTGGTGACAGCTGTTGAAGCCAGAACAAAAGTACATGTACAATATGTGAATTTTTGTTCTGCCCCCCACAGCCATCACAAAATAACCTGATAGAATGAATTCCCTCAAAATCATAAGTTTTTAAAAAATCTATCAAAGCAGAACCAATTTCTGTAGCACCTCTGTTTGCCTGTAATTCTGTCCAATTATAAAATAAAGGATGCCTAGTATTTTTTCCTACAATACAAAATACATAAAAGCTAACCTGCCTACTGTAAAATGCTTCTTGAATCGGAGTGCGAGGGAGCGGCTGAACTTGCTGAAGGTCAAAGCAGAATGTTAAAGTGCCTTCTTCTTCTACTTTCATTAAGTCATAGAATGCTTTAGCTCGTCTGCTATGGATTCTTTTTTCGATCATGAAATTAACTTTTTCACTATCAACAGTTGTTGTTTTTATTTTATTTTTTATAAGTGTGCAATAAGTGCAAGCATCAGAAGATGGAGACTGAAACCCAATGTTAAAATTTTTAATAAAAACAGTCCTGAAGAATGACTTTTTGGCTCTAAACGGAATTTCTACTGAATTATTTTACATTTTTCTGAGTTTAGCTACACTTAGTTCTGAACTTAAGTAAACACGTTTGGATTTTAACCTATTATAATGGCTTTCAACAGCATCAAATTTATTAATAAATTCTATTATCTTCTGCTTGATAACTGCTGATTTTCTGCTTTTTCGGTCTCCTCCTCTGTTTTCTTTTATTATTTCTCCATTGCCTAGTCTTCTTACAAGAACATCCACTCTTCCTCTGCTTAAACCCATAGCTGTTACAAAAAGTTTCTTGCACACTGCCTTAGGACGACGATTTCTTGTTAGAAAAAAAGTGACAGACCTTTGCTTAGGTCTGGTCGTCTGAGGAACTATTTTACTTTGACGACGACGCACAGGGTCATATACTGAAATAAATCTAGATAAATAGGCGTCCTGCTCCACCTTGGACAGGTTTTTGTACAGTGCCTTACGACTTTTCAAAATATCTCTGGTCGCAAACATGTTGCAATGAAATTTACTCCTTTTGCCATGATTACAAGGCTTCAAATATGTCAGTGCACATGGGTCACGGTCTGAGTAGTCCCTAAAACAAAAATACGAATCAGATTAATATACCTACATAAGTAAGACAAAATAAATTAACATAATAATATGCAGGTGAAAATACGAACTTTTTTTTGTTGCGCCGTCCACGCTGCCTACTTCTTGAACCTGTATTAATATCTTGTACTGTACTTTGATGCTCCATGGTCTAAATTAAATTAATAAGTCTTACTATTGGGCAAAAACACTTCACAAAACTGAAAATACGTTAGATACTTGAAACACGTTACAAAACATCACAATACAGTCTGTATTTGCTTTGCAAATTTTGCAATGTAACTGACTTGACTTGTTTGAACTAAACAACCGAAAAAAATGTTGACAGTAACAGTTGACACTGACAATCATGAAGTGACTTTTGTGCCAAACAAACGCCACCTACGTGAGTGTTGTGCAATCGTTCAAAAACCATAATTATTTCAGCTTGCCATTATAAAAAGTATAGTTGTAACAGAAAAATGTAGGGATTAAACATATTTTGTTGCAATTTAGACTAAAATAATTAATTAACTTCAGGATTAATCATATTTTGTTACAAAACTGAATATTTGAAATGGGTAATGTCATTTCGAAGTGGATTTATCAACTTTTGACCAAATCGTGTGTTTTGTTTTTTTAAGAGCTAGCGCGCACTGGTGACTTTTGTCACCGTGACTGTTTCTTCACTCACATCAAGTCTATGAGTATGTATGGAGGTGCGCGCACGTTACGACGTGACAATTGGGTGACATTTTTGTCCGCCGGCCAGCGGACAAGCCCGTGACGAAACTGTCACCGCGCCGCTAGGTTTTTATAGCAGCGCGCGCACGGGCAACAAAATTGTCACTCAACACGTAGTTCTTCCGCCATTTGCATTCGGACCGTCGTCTTTAGCGTACGCAAAATGGCATCAACGTCTACGCAAAACGTGAAAGTGCATGAAGAGGATATCGATAATGATTTACTTATTGAAGAAGTTGAAAAAAGAGCAGCAATTTACGATAAAAAGCTGAAAGAGTATTCAGATTCTAATTTGAAAATTAAAGCATGGGATGAAATCAGTCGTATAATATTTTCTACAGTTTGGGGTACGTTGTCGTCACAAGAAAAAACTGAAGCTGGTGAGTATCTTTTTATTTTTAGTATTTGTAGCTAAAACAACAGTTGTACAAAAAAGTGAAATTCAGATTTTGTCATATTGCCATGAGATAGCCCCTTGTGGTGAAGTAAAGTAATTCGCAAAATAATTACGTATATTTGCTGCTGATATGGTTCTGTCTGATGGATTTGTTGCAATACCTTTTAATGGACAATCGTAAACAGTGTCAGTAAATTGAATGCCATCTCTGCACCGTACAAAATTATGTAAAATACAACATGTTTTTACTATTATATCAGCAAAATCAAGACTGACGTCAAGGGGCCTGTGCAAAATTCGCCATTTGTTACAAAGTATACCAAAAGTGCATTCAACCATGCGTCGTGCCCTAGTGTGGCGATAGTTGTAAATTTTTTTCACAGTAGACAATGATTTTCTTGCATATGGTCGCAAAATATGCCTCGACAAGCCAAATGCCTCATCAGCGACCAAACAAAATGGCATTTTTTTTCCATTTTCATCATATGGCAAATTACGATCATCTGGTATGCTCAATTGATTTTGCTGCAATCTTTTGCCCATGCCTGAATTCTGAAATACATTGGAGTCGCTTGCTGCTCCATTAGCACCAACATCTATGTATACAAATTTATAATCTGCATCTACCCATGCCATGAGAACAGTAGAAAAGTACTTTTTGTAATTGAAACACTGCGAACCGGTGTTTTCCGGCTGAATTATTCTCACATGTTTGCCATCAATTGCGCCAATTATGTTCGGAAAATTTGTCCGTTGGTAAAACTGATTTGAAATAGTATACCAATCCTCTTCAGACTTTTCAGGCATGTATAGTGTATGTAAATTCCAGATCGCGGAACATGTAGATTTTACAATTTCTCGTGCAGTGGTGGCACCTATCAAATATTCAAATGATATGCTGTAAAAACTGTTGCCGGTTGCAAGATATCTGAAACAAAAGAAAATTAAATACATAATACAATTAAATAAATGACTGACTGTTTTATACTAGTTAAATATTTATTTTCAGGTAAACTTGTACAAAAACGATGGAAGAATTTAAGGGCTTGTTTTTCACGTGAGCTACGTGAGCAAAAATGTACTAAGTCTGGCCAGGCCGCTACAAAAAGAAGAAAGTACAAACATTTTGACCAACTTTTATTTCTTATCCCAAGCATGGATACCCGAGAAACCTCAGGAAATGCTGATTCTGTAGAGGAAATTGCTTGCGAAGAAGATAGTCAGGATGCTAGTGTGGAAGTACTACAGCGAGAAGAATATTCCCGAAAGAAAAATAAGAACAAAATATGTTACGAAGAAAGGCTTCTAGAGATTTTAAACAACAAAAGAGTTGATGATAACAGGTTTAGCGAGGCTATGAGAAATAACAAAAGTGACTGTAATGACGATGACAAGGAAAAGCATTTTGCGCTGTCTTTGGTGCCGTTGTTAAAAGCAGTCCCGGAGGAGAATAAACTAGACGTACAGATCAAAATTTTACAAATTTTCCAGGAAGTTCAGAAACAAAACACTCAGCGCAATAATTATTCTCCTATGAATAGCCCATCCACAATTTATAGAGGTAGTCCTCAAAATTTCCAAATCAAGCCCAAATATTCTGTTTCTATACCATCGCAAAGTCCCCAAGGCCCACTCCACTTAGCAAGAAACACTCCACTGATTTTATCTCCTTCTCCTACATATATTCCATCTACAAGCCCTCAAAATATGCAAATCGAATCCAAATATTCTGTCTCTCTACCATCGCAAAGTCCCCAAGGCCCACTACACTTAGCAAGAAACACTCCACTGATTTTATCTCCTTCTCCTACATATATTCCATCTACAAGCCCTCAAAATATGCAAATCAAACCCAAATATTCTGTCTCTCTACCATCGCAAAGTCCCCAAGGCCCACTACACTTAACAAGAAACACTCCACTGATTTTATCTCCTTCTCCTACATATATTCCATCTACAAGCCCTCAAAATATACAAATCAAACCCAAATATTCTGTCTCTCTTCCATCGCACATTCCTCAAAATCCGCTCCACTTAGCAAGAAACACTCAACTTGTTTTATCTCCTTCTCCTACTCATACATCTACAAGTTCCCAAAATTTGCTACCCTCTGCACACACTCAACCGAATTCATCTTCACAATCATCGCCTCCTAAGCAAGACCCGAAAAACTCCTCAGCAGCCTCATCGTCATCAATTCAAACCTATATTACAGAGTTTACAGAAGATTCCGAATTGTATGACATCTGCCATGAGTACAATATCAACCAACATGAAGAATAATTAAAGAATATTACATTTCAATTACTTTTTTGATTTTTGATTATAGTTAAAAACTACTTACTTTAATTTGTATAACATTTTTGTATTTTCATTAAAATAAACAATTTAAAATTACATAATATTCTAATTACTTATATTTACCTCAAAGTAACAGCGAGTCTTTCTTCAGCCGGAACAGACAATCTCATGTTTGTATTTTCGTATGTCAACGCAGGTCCTAAATTGCGAAGTAATTCATCAAAACTTCTAACACTCATTCGAAAATACCCAAAAAATTTCTTTGGATGTTCCCGAAGTTTATGAAACATGGTGTAGAACTTTCCATTTATTAACCTGTCACTCCAAAGGGGGTGTACCCAGTATTCTTTTCGCTTTTTTTCTCTTTTGAGTTTCCTTATAAGCTCACAGATGACGACCGTCTCTTCGAAATCCATTTCGACAAATGAAGCTTTTAAAAAAAATAATTGTCACTGTCACCTTTCGTGAGCGCACCTCGCTTTGGAGTCGTGACGTGACAGCGACAAAAACTTTTTTGTCATGCTGACAAAAGTCACCGGTGCGCGCTAGCTCTTATTTTTAGTGGATCTATCACGTTTAGCTAAACTCTGATTGTCGCATCGTGTAAATTTCAATGTTACCACCAGGAAAAAAAATAAAAAAAATATTTTGTTAAAAGTGGAATAGTCAAGTTTTGAAAAGAACCTCCTTTACTATACATAAATTATTGTGTAAAGTGGCTAATAAACAAAACTTACTTTCAGCCTGTTGGTCAAACCCGAACGGCGCGGCACTTTCATATATGGTTGTAAATCTTTTTCTAAAATATGAATTAGATCTCCCGACAATCTGTAATGCCGGATAAAATCAGTGTCTCTTGTTAAATTACTAAGTTTTCGTATTTTTTTTGCTTGCCGACGCGTTACCAAATCATCATGTCTTTTGGATTCTTACAACAAAAAAAACATTACACATAGTCGCGCAGCCATTGCTTTTAAGTTCAATTATATAACCACACGTTTAAATCACAAAAAACACACTTTTCAATAAATTCAAAGTAAACAAATCACGAACACGACCACTACTCGACGCTAAAATAGTAGCTTTTAGATTTGGCACTTGAGATCGTGGCTGTGGGCGAGGCGGTCGGCTATTTCAGCCCTGTTTTTTGTTTGTGAATACGAAATTGTATGAAGAAATGTCAATTGCTTCGACGATGACTCGCTCCGACTCGCGCCGTTCTCGTCGTCGAACGCCAGTGTTGAATTAACATGAAACAGAATACCAACTGTGAATCGCAGCGCTGCCGCAGCGACGAGTTCGTGCCTGTTGCTTTAGAGAATAGCACTGCAGGCAACTACCGGTCGCCGGCGACCAATAAGAGCACGGCTTCAAATGGAAGCATTCACACTGCGAGCAACTGTCGTAACGACCGGACGTCACGCATAAAAATCGGTTTCGATACCAATAAAGAAATTCGGAGAAATACATGGTCGCATATTCGTATCTGTGCCAGTTATATCTGCTTTCAGAAGACACAATAATATTAAAACACGCCCTTTCGGTTAACGACTGACTTTTATTTGACACATCAAAACACATTACATGTATGAAGCATAGATGGCGCTACTTATCTTTAAGGAGCATTTTGGTATACAATTATAACACCCCTACTTAACAAAATATTTCTTAAAATTAACTCAAGTAACAATAAAAAAAATTTACTTTATTTTTAATTAGGAACAAGATCTATCATTTCTAAAAACTTATAATGCTTTGCTGATAATAAGCCTTTGGTTAAGAGATCAGCAGGCATATCTAGAGTCGACACCTATTTTACATGAATTACATTATTCTAAATGGCATCTTTAACATAATGATAACGAACATCAATGTGCTTAGTTCTATTCAGAGACTGATGATTTGAAGATAATTTCAATGCACTCTGGTTATCACAATGCAACTTAACAATGCTTAATTTACTTGTTATTTCATACATCAAATTTCTCAAATATGTTGCTTCCCTAGCTGCCTCAGATAATGCGACATACTCTGCTTCGGTACTGGATAAGGATACAGTTTTCTGCTTCCTGCTTTGCCATGATATTACAGAACCAGCCATAGTAAAGCAGAAACCAGTGTAGGATTTCCTATCAGAAACATCACTTGCCCAATCGGCATCTACATATCCTTCTAATTCTAAATTACTGTCTTTACAATATTTCAAACAATAATGCTTAGTTTTTTGTAAGTATTTCAACACTCTCTTAGCTTGATTAAAATGAGTTTCATAGTAACAATTATTAAATTGACTTAGGTAACTAATGGAATAATCAATGTCAGGCCTAGACAGAACAGCTAAGTACATAAGACTACCTATCAGTCTTTGATAAGGAACATCTGTTAAACAATTTTCAGTCTTTTCAAGATTCAACTTACATTCTATAGGAGTATCAATAGATTTACGAATTAACATTCCAAATTTTTGTAACAACTGTTCTATATATTATTTTTGATCTATTTTTACAGTATTTAATTTTCTGTCTACATGCACTCTCATGCCTAAATAGCGTTTTACACACCCTAAATCTTTTATCTTAAATTCTGAGTTTACAGTTTTCAATTTATCAGTTTCCTCTTTACAGTTGGAAAATATCAAAAAATCATCGACATAATCAGCTACTATTATTTTAACATTCTCACTAAGTTTTGTAAATAAACATGGTTCATTGCTACTTATTTTAAAACTCAATTTACATAAACAATCTTTAATACTCTTATACCACATTAAGGATGATTGTTTAAGCCCATATATTGCTTTCTTAAGTTTTAAAACCTTGCCTTTATCTGTACATTCAAAACCTTCAGGCAGATACATACAAATATTCTCATTCAAGTGTCCATTTAAAAAAGCTGTAGTTACATCGAGATGAGTAATATCCATATCCCACTGTGTACTAAGAGCAAATAACACTCTTAGAGTTGAATGTTTCACTACAGGAGCAAATGTGTCCACATAGTCAATTCCACTTCGCTGCGAAAAACCTTTAGCATTTTCTTTTCTTTCTTTTTAGCCTCACTTTGTCATTTACATCTAACTTTTTATTAAACACCCACTTACACTGCACTATTGAGGTATCACTTGGTATATCAATGAGCTCCCATGCATCATTGTACTCAAATGACTTCAACTCTTCACGCATGGCCAGCTTCCATTGTTCTGCTTCCGGTCCATTCAGCGCTTCTGAAAAGTCAATCTCCTCAGCACTTGGTAAGCTGATTGATGAACACATGTTTGAATAACCAAAACGTTTTGGTGGTTTTATCTGTTTCTTTGGTCTAGCTACTTCACCAACTCCAAGATTTTGAAGCTCACCTGATGAAATATCATTTGATGTCATGGAAACAACAGAATTATCCTCATGAGTCTCATCTGGATCCATATAAGCTGGACGAGCCACCGCGCCGCCAGCCGCGGCAGTCATCACAGCGGGGAGCGGGGCGCGGGGGCCGACATCGACCGATCACAAAACAGTTGGGCCGGCGCCACCGTCACGATTATTTGCGTCCGCGTAGCTATTACAATTTATATCCGCAACAATTAAACTCACTGTAAAACCTTCTTGTTCGTAATTAAACATACTTATAAATTACAGTCCACTCTCTCTCTTTTTTATTACCACTGTCGTGTAGGGCTCATCTATTGGTCCTTCTCCCGCGAAATTGAACGGCCAACGGACAAGAAGGATAACGGGACTCCAACGGTCGTCAACGGTCATCGTCGATTTTACGCCGGAATCCTGTTGTCGTCGTGTACATCTTATTCGGGACGCTGTGGACTGCGTTCTGGGAGTTTTTAGCAGCACCACTAGCCAGCCACCCCGCCGTGCACCACATCAGGGTCATCTGGAGTTGCGGATCACCAACGACACTGCGTGGGCATCATCACTGCAGCACTTGTCGTAGTGCAATCATCGTGTTCTACGTGCACCGGGACGTCGAAGTCTCAGCATCATCAGTGCCGTGGAAAACATCAAGAAGTTGGCATCTCTATCATCTTGGAATATTACTGAGAGCTGTTAAATGAACATTATTAAATGCACCAACTACATCTATGAATACACAGGCCAAGAAATTGCCACTTTCCAATGCTGATTGTACATCAACAAGTAAATGTGCAATGCTTTCTCGCGCAGAGCGACCGAGTCTGGATCCAAATTGATTTTTAGGCAAAATTCTATTTGACTCTACAAAGTACTAAACTATTATGTATAAGGATTGCCACACCATTGTGATCATTGCCACAATCATTTCTTTCGTAACAATCATTTGTATTTCGTTAGAATATAAAAACTGAGTTAAAATGTTCTTATTGCTCAATATAATTCCACTGTAATATTTTTAAGTGTGTGAAGAGGATGGATTAGGTTTTTTCTTACTAAGAGTATCAGTCAGTATCTGCAAAATATGTTTAGAATTTATTGATGTGTCTTGTGTTTTGTTTAGAGTAAGAATTTTTACAATTGATTCAACTAAAACATTTAAAGCTGTTTCGTTGTTATTAAGAAAAGTTACTAAGTCAATTTGAACATTTTGAGGTTTGCTAGATCTTTGCAAAGGGGGAAAATGTTGCAATTTTGTTATTTCTGCAAATGAAGTATTCTTAGTATGCCTATTTTTATTTCTGTATTTTTTTTATTTTAATAGGACAGTCCTTAGAAATACTTATATGATTGCCTTTACAATGAAAACATGTTGCCTTATCTGGAGTGATTTTGCATTCTTTAAAATTGTGGTTGTCACTACAAATAGAGCATTTAGTATCATTTTTACAATATTTGGCCATATGTCCAAAATGAAGTCATTTAAAACATTGTTTTAACAAATTCAGGAAGAACTGATGAAGCAAAGGTAATAGCAACAGTTGGTGTCGGTATATACTTTATGATATTATTATTTTTTTCGCGTCTTTTTTTATAACAAGACAGCATGGTATTTTTTTTCTATTGCTGTGTTTGGTATTAAAATGAAACAGCAGTTGCGCCGGCGAGAGACGAACAAGAGAGTTTATTTCTTAAAAACACAGACCACAGATAACAAATGTAGGAAAGTAGTTTAGTACAACATGTCTCGCCAGATGGCGTTAGTAGTAGCTGTATTTTGCTATTTACAACACTCCTACTCAAAATAGAGCTTATTAATAACAAAATAAAATACTTATACCAAAAATAATCATCAACAATTACACTTCTACAATACCTAAAGCATTTACATGTTTGTAATGCTTTACTGGTCCTAAGCTTTTTGTTAACAAATCTGCTGGCATTTCTGATGTACTTAAATAATCTACATTAACAATGTTATCATTTATCATTTCTCTACAATAATGGTATCTGACATCAATATGTTTAGTCTTATTATGGAACACTGGGTTATGTAATAGTTTCATATGTAAAACCTTTGAGTTATTTCAAATTGCAAGTTTCTCAAATATACTGCCTCTTTACAAGCTTCTGAAATTGACTCATATTCTGCCTCTGTACTAGAGAGTGCAATACATTTCTGCTTACTACAACTCCAAGATATAACTGCACCTGACAAAGTATAACAAAACCCTGAATATGATTTTCTATCATTTACATCATTGCTCCAGTCTGCATCAACATAACCTTCAATATTACAATTTTTATTCTTACTATATTTTAAACCTAAACTTTTTGTACTTTTTAAGTATCTTAACACTCTTTTAGCATAATGCCACTGTTCCTCAGTATGACAATTATTAAATTGACTCAGATATGAAACTGCAAAAGCTATATCGGGTCGAGTAAGAACAACTAAATACATTAGGCTCCCGATAAGCTGCTGATAAGGATTCTCAATGTTACAATTATTCTCCTTTTTACATTTTAAACCCACTTCCATTGGAGTATTTGCTGTTTTACAATCAATCATATTAAACTTTTCAAGTAACTTATTAATGTATTTTTCTTGACTTAAAGTAACTGAACAATTTTGTTTATCAAAAACAACTGACATGCCAAGACATTCTTTTACAATACCTAAGTCTTTTAATTCAAAATTCTTATTTAATACATTTTTAATATGATCAGATTCAGTCCTGTTATTCGAAAAAACAAAAAAATAATCTACATACAATGTCACAATAGTTTTAATACTGCCATCAGTTTTTACATATAAACATGGCTCTATTTTAGATTTAGTATAACCATCAGCTATCATACAACCATCCACCTTCTTATGCCATGCTCTTGATGCCTGTTTGAGCCCATATACAGCTTTATTTAACTTAAAAACCTTTTTATCATCTGTACAGATATAACCTGTAGGTTTTTGCATATAAATAGTCTCAGACAGATCACCATTTAAAAAAGCTGTTTTTACATCAAGGTGAGTGACCTCTAAATTAAGTTGCACAGATAACGCAAATAATAGTCTAAGAGTTGTATGTCTTACAACCGGAGAAAACGTTTCACTATAGTCTATACCATATTTTTGAGAACATCCTTTAGCTACAAGCCTCGCTCGATAACGTACATTATTTTCTGAATCACACTTCTTCTTTAGAACCCATTTGCACTTTACAATATTTGCATTCTCAGGCATATCAACAACATCCCAAGCTTTATTTGCTTCAAAGCTTTTCAGCTCTTCCTGGATAGCTTGTTGCCAATGCTCCTTCTCTGGTCCTTGCAGTGCTTCTTCTAATGTCAATTCATTGCTGAAAGATTTATTACACTCATCTGCGCACATAAATCCATACTTCTGAGGTGGTTTTATATTCCTTTTAGATGTCCTTATCACTGGTTTCAACTCTTCCTCAAATGTCATCTCCTCTTCATGAGGTACATAGGTTTCATCCATGTCATCGACATTTTCTATAGACACAAATGAATCAGAATTGTCATTTTCTATTTCTCTTTCAGGTTGAAGATCTGCACTTTGTATGTCTCCTACTGGAACTGGACTTATCTCCTCTGATTCCACTTGAATAGTAGTCTCACATTGCTGTTTTTCATTCTGAATGACATTGTTCTCCATCACAATCACATCTCGACTAGTGAAAATAGCTTTAGTTTTTGGATTATAAATTCTGTACCCTTTAATGTCATTAGGATAGCCAATTAATATACACTGTTCTGACTTTCTGTCCCACTTCAGTCTCTTCTCTTTCGGGACGTGCACCATTACTGGACTTCCAAAAATACGCAAGTGCTTGATATCTGGCTTTTCACCTGTCCACAACTCAAATGGGGTTTTTCCATTCAAAGCAGATGCTACGATTCTGTTTTGTAAATACACTGCTGTGTGAGCAGCTTCAGCCCAAAACTTTTTTCCTAGTCCTGCATCAAATAAAAGACACTTTGACTTTTCTATAATGGATCTGTTAAATCGTTCTGCTAACCCATTCTGTTCAGGTGTGTATGCATTTGTTTTTTGATGAACAATCCCAGCTTTTCTGAAAAAATCATCAAATGCCTTATATCTTTGCCGTTATCACTGCGTAATATTTTTATTTTTCTGTTCAACTGATTCTCAACTTCTTTCTTATACTGTTGAAAATATTGAAAAGCTTCACATTTGGTTTTAAGGAAATAAATATAAGTCATTCTGCTGAAGTCATCAACAAATATTATAAAATATTTAGACCCACCAAGAGATGTATGCTCCATTGGTCCACACAGATCAGTATGCACAATCTGTAAAGGTTCTGAACTTCTATGACCTTTTTTGGGGAATGGAAGGCGACTTTGTTTTCCCTCGCAGCACACTACACATGACGACTTTGATATATCTGTCTTACTGTCAAGTATAAATCCTTTTACTGCATCCTGCATTTTGTTCAAATAGTTGCTGTTTACATGACCAAGCCTGCGATGCCAAACTTCACCTGACACCAATACTGCAGCTTTTGACTGATCTTCTACAGCCATTTTTAATTTGTATACACCATTGTTCAATGTGCCTATCCCCACTAATTCTCCAACTTGATTAAAGATTTTGCAACCCTCATCCATGAATGACACTTTGTTGCCTTTAGCAATCAGTTGACTCACTGACAAAAGGTTTGTAGTCAAGCTCGGTACGCACAAAACTCCTTTGACAGTAATGTTGTGTTCACTGCCATTTGTTTGTGTTGAAATCTGTACATCGCCAGTACATGAAACAGGTACTTTATCTTGGTTGGCTACAACAATTTCTCTAATGTTTTGATCATACGATACATTCGTCATCCAATTCTTGTTGGCAGTTAGGTGAACACTGGCCCCAGAATCTATATACCAGTCTCTTTTACTAAAGTCTTCATTTAAAAACACGGCACTAAAAACATTGCTTTGTTTTGAAGTTTTGTTTCGTAAATCCGGTAAACTTTTCTCTGGTAATGTGCATTGATTGCGGTAATGTCCGGTTTGTTTACATCGAAAGCATTTGATTACTTTTGATTTTGACTTTGACAAGTTTGACGTTTGCCCATTATCTTTGGTGCTTGTATAGTTGCTATTCCGGTTCCTTTTATAACTCGCAAACGCACCACTAGAGATCGCCACAACTTTCTTCCATGTCTAATAACTTGGTTTTAATGGCGTCCGCCGTCAATGGAATGCCGCAATGCTCAATGGCCATAATCATAGGCGAATATTTTTCTGTTAATCCAGCTAACAACAGGGATGCGATCCATTCATCGTTGATATTGAAACCCGTTCCGCTTAATTTTTGACTTGTTTCTATGATTTGCGTCACGTACGTTGTCATTGAGGCACAATTTTCAAAGCGAATGGATATCAAATTTCGCAGCAAGCTGATTCTCCTCGAGAAGCCAGAATCATCGAACATATTTTTAAGTTTGATCCATAGCTCGTAGGTCGATTGTATGTTTTTTATGTGGACATACAACGCAGAATCTATAGTTAAGATTAACTTCGCCCGGGTCTTCGCGTCATCTGCGGCTTCTACAGTTTTAGATTCTGTCTCCGACTGAATGCACTTTGACATCCCTTCTAAAACTAGAAAATTCTCCGCCGCGAAAGCCCACTCTGTATAGTTCTCCCGCCCTTTCAACTTTGGCACGCTAACAATATAGTTCGAAGACATTTTGTATCACTTTCACTTCACAATGTCTGCTTATAGTTTTTTCAATTCGATACTGCACGAGAAAATAACTAATTCACTGAACTTGCTAGCTAAAAAGTTTTCACGCCGCCATTTTAACACGCCGCACATGCACGTTATTGTCTTTTTAGGAAAAAACTGTTTCTCACGATAAACACTTAGTTTTCAATGTTATCCGGTAATAAATTGTTCATCACTCTGATAATTATAACAATTTATTGAATTTAAGGGACCTGGGCCCATAACCTAAAATGAAACAGCAGTTGCGCCGGCGAGAGACGAACAAGAGAGTTTATTTCTTAAAAACACAGACCACAGATAACAAATGTAGGAAAGTAGTTTAGTACAACATGTCTCGCCAGATGGCGTTAGTAGTAGCTGTATTTTGCTATTTACAACAGGTATCAATATTAGAAACTGTAATATCAGTTGTTGAAGCTGGTATGGTAGCACTCATTTGGTACTCTTTTAAGAATGTTTGGTTACAAAGGAAAGCATTTGCAAGACCAGTTTTTTCAAAAAACACTCCTACTTTAAATTTATTGATGTTTCTCAAGTATTTTACACCCTTATTAAAGTGTCTTATATGATTAGACAGGAAAATAAGATATATTTAAAAAAAACTCTTGAACTCAGGGGTCGCAGACTGTCTGACGACTCCAAAAATACAACAAACTCCGAGGCCGGAGAATCCTCTGGGTACCGCCTTTTATAATCATAAACAAAATAAGTTTTATACTTCTCTGATTCCGACTCGCACTCCGAATCGGATAAGGAAGTATCTGAGCTAACCACATCCTCAACCTCCGTTTTCGTTTTTTCCCGCTTTTTAAATTTTTAAGAATTTTTTTACGAAAATTACGTGTACTTACTCGTAGTTCAAAGTTTCCGCGCCTTTTTTCTCGGCGTCCATCACCAACAATAACAAACCTGTTTGACACTGACAGTTGTCTTTAGTTCGTTAAAAGGGTGCGTTCAGAAACCATGTGCTCACTTGCCCCACTATCGACTAACCACTGACCATGTTGGCCAAAACTCGAATCTAAGTCCACAAAATCTGTTGACAATGCTCCTACAACGAAAGCATTATTTTTCTCCCTTGTAGAGTTTTTTGCACTGTTTTTAGGGCACTGAGATTTTAAATTTCCGATCTTGTGGCACTTAAAACATTTGCGAGTATCTTTGTCACTTTTACACTGTAACATGAAATGTCCAACGCGACCACACTTATAACATTTTGTCTCTTTATTGTTATTGTTTTTCACTGGCTTTTGTCTCACATATAATGCTAAACTGTCATTTTCACTAGCTCTTGACTTAATTCTCTCTTTTCCACCAGAAGCCTCGTAACCAAATTGTCATATGTTTCATTGCTCGGGTCCACTGACTCCCAAGCAGACACAAAATGAGAAAACCTCTCCGGCAACGACATCAATACTTTTGTTAATACAAATTTCTCTGACACTTTCTCTCCAGCACGATTCAGTTGACTTGTCATTTCCTGCAGTTTTGACAGAAATATATTCATGTCTATACCATCTTCATATTTGAAATTGAAGAACTTCTGTTGAAGCAAATATATGCGTGTACTGGATTTTTGTTCATACACAATGCACAGTTTATCCCACATCTCTGCTGCTGTTTCACAGGTAAAAATTTGAACCATGATACTTTCTGTCAGCCGGGTAACCAGCACACTCTGTGCTTTGGCATCTCTTCTTCGCCATGCATCTTTCTCATCTTTCTCTGGTTTCTTTTCTGATCCATCCACCATAGAAAAGAGGTCTATCCCCTTTAGTATGACGTCTGTCTGGAACTTCTAAAACTAGGTGTAGCCGAACTTCGGGTATTAGCCGTAACATATACATTCGAAACGGACAGCGACCTCGGAACCCGACTAATTGTTCATCTATTGTCACATAAGAACTGGGTGTGAACCATTTTTTACAATTTTCAATAAACATTTCCCAGAGTTCTCTTATTGGAGCGAACTTATACGATTCTCTTCTTTCTTGTCTGGTAGCACGATTGTCGAACCGACAGCATCGTAGCAGAAAATCAAATCTCTCAGCACTCATACACGCCTTGAAAACGCTGCCACTTCGTTTGGTGCCAAATAACATTCTCGTAGGCAAGTGGTTACCCTTCATAGCAGCTGATTGTAGGAGAAGACCGAGCAACGCTTTCATTTCAGTAGCTGAGGTAGATGAATTAGTATGACATAATTATTTATACTTCTCCCTTTTCAAATCAATTTCAGCATTCTTGTGGATTACAATCTGGTCAATCATTTCATCAGAAATAAACAAATGAAATAATAGAATCGGATCTACATGATCTCTCGCTTCATTTACCGAAGACCTGGTATAAAATGAATAACGTTTCGAGCTGATGCACGAGTAGCCGAGCTGCGTGGAGTGGCTGCCCATTTGTGTTTATTTTTTCCATATAAATATGTAGGTTCTACCTGGATGTATTACCGGCTTTTCAAGTGAAGACTCCGGTAGATGTGGCTGCAATCGCTCGGGAGATTCGTTATCAGAGTCAAAAATCATATTTCTGTTTCTTAACACAAATCCATCATTTGAGAACGCAACCTAATGGTCCGAAAGGACCCTTTTCTACACTCCACACTCCAACCAATAAGAGAGGTAACTGATGCTTTATGTTGTAACGCTTTTGTAAATAATTGAAGCAACAGAAGACAATTTTGTAGTTACATCAATAAGGCGTTTGTTACGTATATCAACAATTAAATTAAAATGTGATAAAAAGGCTGCACCAATTATTGCTTTTGTTACATCGGCGACAATAAAACGCCAAGAAAAGTCTCTTCTTAAACCTAAATTAAGCTTAAGTTCTATGTAACCGTACGTATGTCGAACCGTTGGCCGCACACAAGTCATAGTCCATCTTCGCACGATGTTCACGTAGAGCTGATCGGGGGTAAACGCATAAATCGCTTCCTGTGTCCACAAGGAAATGGACTTTCGATGTGCAATCCGTAACGAACAGGCGACCAGTGGAAGGGGGGCAATCAGCGGTCGTCATTATCGATTGCCCTGAGCGTTTCCCGCAGAGTAGTCACATGGTTTGATGCACTTGTGAGCCTTACTGCCGAATTTAAAGTGATACCAGCAGGTTGGAAATTTTCTGTAGCTGGACTGGGACCTGGTGGATGGTGTCCGGCTGCGCTGGTGAAGCTGACGTCGTTCTCGTGGTCGTGAACTGATCTGTTTCCTCAACTCACTCATCTCTCGAGCCAACACGTCGATCTGCTGTTCTGGTGCTGACCTGGATGTAGCTGCTACTTGTGGTGAGCCTGGAGCAATGTCGTGCACTCTGTCTGCTAGATCTGCGAACTCTGAAGGCGAGAGCTTGGGGTGCGGAGGCACTATGGCCTGCAGGTTGCTGGGTAACCGGCTTGTCCATACTGTGTTCAGGAAGTCATCAGGGATCTCTGGTCCTGCTAGCTGTTTTAGATGACGCAAGAATTGTGAGGGCTTGCGGTCACCTAGTTGTTCTACCTGGAGTAATTGTTTGACCTGCTTCTCTTTTGATATTGACAGGCATTTAATAAGTTCGCTTTTCAAAATTTCATATTTATTTGTAGCTGGTGGTGAAATAATTATGTCCTTTACCTCCAAGGAATAGTGACGATCCAGGTATGACACGACATAGTGAAATTTCGTGTAATCATCCGTTATCCGAGACATTGAAAATTGACCTTCTACTTGCGAGAACCATATTAAGGGTTCGTCGGGCCAGAAAGGTGGTATACGGACTCCCACGTGGAAAACATCGGAAGGCACGTTATTTTCTTCCGTTGAAACACGCAAACATTTTTTTGGTTTTCGGCGGGTAGTTACTCGCCGTTGAGAATGCGCCGTATCGCTGCCGCTGCTGCTCTTATTCTCGTCCATAGCGGGGTCACCAGTATAGGTAGGTGTCCTAGGGTGTAGTCTTAGGTACTGCTTACTCGGACTAAATAACGACGTCCAATATATGTTTTGTCAGTTTTTATTGGCACTCACACGTTAACAGTATACATGTTCACACAGACAGGGCACTTAACTATATAGTCTTAATAATATAAATATATTTAAGTTTTTGATAAGGCGCGTAATTAATTTTGCCAAACGGAGCGACACGGGTGTTGCGTGGCAAGGCCGGTGCTGCACCGGCCGCCGCGTTCCTAGGTATGTTCGTCTACTATGTCGCATTCCAGAGCGCGTAATGAAATTAGTAGGTATAAATATTGGGCTATAGATTTACATACTAATAAGATAAATAAATAGACAAAAAGAATTATAATGATAAACATATTAATAAACAGTAATAAAAGTATCTATTTGTGGAGTTTTTATGTTTAGTGTTCATGTTTAATTAATATATATTACTTATGAATTGTATTTTATCTATAGTACATATACTACTTATTATAAAGATATAAATAAATAAATATATTAATTTAATTAAATATATGTATATTATGTGTGTGAGTTAGCCACATTTTAAACAAAATATTCCATTCTGAGCTTATTTTGTCTTCTTTTGAGAAAGTTAGTTTTCGTGTTTGACGCGTTCGGTAATTTCTGTTGGTAACATTCGGTGCATCCATTTTGCGAGCCCTTTTTTGTCAACAATGGTTGGAGTCAGATGTTCTGTCGTAATTTCTTGAGAAGATTTAAGGAGTGTACGAATTAAGCAGTGTTTCATCTCTAAATGGCTTTTTATGTCATACTATTTAATATTTATTGTTGGCTTTTCTTCGTGCCTGCCTCTAAAATCAACATGCATCTCTTTGAAGGATTGTTGTATTTCATTTAAACCCAACGATATTGGTTTTTTTAGATCTTCTATTTAACCTTTTTTTAGTTCTTGATTTTAATTTCAAAATGGACCGTTAAACTTTTACCTGCTTCTGCAACAACGATGGTATCCATATAAAATTTCCACACTTGCTATTTAACCTCAAGCATTTCACAAGTACCATAATTTCAACTTCACTTTAATGGATAATAATTGCTAAGCTTCAAGGTTAATATGCACCAGCGCATACTGCTTTGGTTCTTCTAATACATCCGTCACACCAGTACAACATAAGTTAAGGTAAAATTGTAACTATTCATAATGTGTCTAGCGTTAAGTGAAAGACCTTGATGTAAATTATTGGTTTATTATGAGTTTAAATTATCTCCGTATAGCACAGTTTGTAAACAAATATATCTGTACAATAAATTGTTAATAATCTATTTTAACCTTTTATTTCATAGGTGTATCTGAACTTCGCTTGCATGAGCAGCGGATAGGCGTCCATTCAATTTAAATTAGTCTGTTTGCTCATCTCTAGGCCTAACGCTCCCATCACCCTGCTAGATAGGTTCTTTATGTCTCATAGCTCTAGTCTAGCCCAGATAAGGTTGCAATGCAATGTTGGAATTTTAAGCAAATAATAATAATGTTAAGTGCTTTGGCGTAAAAACAAGTTATTTTTTAGATTCTAAGGCAAATTTTGAATTCCTTTTGTGTAAGGTTGTACTGATGGGACCCATGTAGCAATCATAAGACCTTCACAAGATGAGCAACGTTAATTTAATAGAAAACATTATCATTCAAGAAATGTTCAAATTGTAAGTAAACATTATTTTTCATAATATACACATAACTCACCCTCCATTATTTTACATTAAAACAATAACATTTAACCGACTCAATAAAGGAAGATGTGTTAAAAAATATAACAACGTACCTACTTAGGATTTACTTTTTGTTCAAGGGCAAGCAACATGGACATGTCACGAAGAAAATACAAAGACTATGATGAAAGCTTACTAAACATCGCTGTAGGTCTTGTACAAAACAAAAATATTTCGTCGTATGATGCCGAAAAGCAATTTGGCATACCTCGCCGCACGATTTTAAATAAAGTCAGCAAAAGCACTTAAAAAATATTGGGGGACCAACTAAACTATGACCAGCTGATGAACAAAAAATTGCTAGTTGTTTAATACTTTGTGCATATTATGGATATCCTCTACCTTCTTTGGAATTGAGATCAATAGTGCATGATTATTTAGTAAAAAATGGACTGAGTGAAATTTTTAGCCACAAAATGCCAGGACCAAAGTGGGTAAGAAACTTTTTAAAACGCCACAGAAACATTTTTTCACAGCCCTACTCATTTTTTATCAATGTATGGAGATTATATAAAATTGTGTCCAGACATTGCCTAAGCAATTTTACATGCCAAAAATACTCCCAAAATTTGTCATTCAAATTGGGTCGTATTCTCTTAATACTAAAGAACATTTTAGATTGTGCCAGCTTAAAAATGTAATGTATTATTTAGGAGTAAATGCGTTAGGCAATGTCAGAGACATGATACCATGACTTTGCCAAATTTTTAAAATAACTCAAATACTTAATTTACATACAAAAATTGAGTAAAATAAACAAAAAGTTACTAAATCTTGGTTTTTTCTACGAAAAAGCCCATACAGACAGCCATATGGAGCAGCCCCCCTCTCTTGGGCCGGTCTGCCCCACGGCTAGGCCCTGTGTGAGATTTCGGGACACCCAGCCCGCTTAAATTTGAAAATTAATTTTAAAAAGGCGCCTTTCACATTCAAGGTTCCCGCCTTCTCCATGACAGATATAAGTGACAGATGCATAGAGTTAGTTTGTTCTTGCGCAGTCTGTTTTCTTTGTAAAATTTCAACAAGACGTAGAAGAAACATCTATGACCAGAGCCACGGCCACTCTATAAGCCATAGAGCAGGTGAGCGCACAAGCAACACGAGAACTTTCTCAAGCGACTCTAGAGCATGCGCAGGCTACACGGCTACATGCTCAGGCTACCGGTAGCCATTGTCAGGCTTTAATGTCTAATGTAGGAAATTTAATGGTAAGTGCTAAATGCTACTTATAATTATTTAGAAATAATAATAATAATAAACATGAAGACTGCTAGCCAACTATGTTTATTTAACTAATATATTTTCGAAAGTGGTAGAGTCTAGCTGTAGGCTCTGTCTGCACCTGCAGCGATTACTGGGCTGACTCTACCGGTGAAATACCACCGTCGCACAGGAAACCGACGTGAAGTAGGGACGATGTTCCTGCGTTTCGTTCGGTGAGTGCGGTATCCGGTGCCCAATTTTCCGCCGGAAGGAAAAGGAGGGGAATAATGGATTCTGACAGTGATAATTTTTTAAATTATGATTGTAATAACATATGTTATAAAAATAAAAAAAGATATTTAAGATTGAATAGTTTTCTTTAAAAAACTAATTATTAAAGTTTTGAGCACTCCACAACCTTGCAAAATGAGCCTGCTGCAGTACTCTACCTCTTTGCAGGTCAGGATTCACCCGGTAATTTATTTAGCTCAAATAGATTTTCCGCCGCAAAATTTAATTGTCTGTCAAACTGATAATCAAATAATTTTCTTGTTAGATATTTAAGAGGGGTATAGAATCAAAAGCAGCTATATCCACAACAAGTCGTTTTTTAAACTGTGAATGCCATCTTATACTTCATACTATTCCATATAAGTTTACGAAAAGCTAAATCCCAGCCAAATTCCCGTTTAAAGAATCGGTTTAGAATCAAAGTCAGCTAAATCCACAGGGTTTGGAATCGAACACAGCTAGAATTGCGCTCGGCCAATCACAGGTATCCATTTTCGTAATGACAAGATGGCGGATTTCATACTAAACCGTGTTTGCGTGGGTGTGATTTTTATCGAAATTAAATAGGATTTTGCATAGTTTTCTTACTAAAAACGTGTTATACGACTAGTTAAACGTGTAATGGAAGTGCCTGTAGTAGAAGCATTGCCAGGGAAAGGAAGAAAGCGCAAAAGACAGCCGGAGAAATGGAAGGCGAACAAAGCGAAAATTGACAGGTAAGCCTAGTCTAGTGATGTACTTAATCCGATGGAGTTCGATAGAATTTTTAACAAAAGATACAAGTTTTTAAAGAATAGAAGGAAGAAGTCTAGATTCTAGGCTTAACATTACCTATAAGTTTAATGTTGTTCAGTTCGATTTCTATCAATAGATGGGTCCATTCCATTAAGAATCCCGGGGGTTTTAGTGTATTGCAATTTAGGCGATAAGCTGACAACCTATAACTAAAGTACGTTCAGCCTGAAGCGATCGCTCTTTGTACCTGCCGCCTAGGCGCGTGCCGGCGCTTGTCAAAGGAAGACAGCGACACAAAGGTCGCTGCGACACGTTCTGAACGAATATACTTTAAGCAATAAAATGACCTTCAAAACTTTGTCAGACGTCGCATAAACTATCTAATATGTATGAGATCGGTGACGCTCTGCCCACACCGTAAGAGATATAGGCGTCACTATTTGTTTTGCAAGTATTTCATCTTAATGAAAATTTAATAGGCTAAAACACTAATGGTTACGTTTGATTTGTTTCACAGGTACTCGTCGCCATCTTTGCCTGAAAACATAACCTGCAATCATAACACCAAATCATTTGCGTGTAAACAATTGAAAATACTAGATCTAGTGCATTTTCACAGATCGTTTTACTCAAAACCCAACAAACAACATCAAGATGCGTTAATATTGAAGTGCTGTTCAGTAAAGAAAACAGCCAGAAAGCGGCCTGTAAAAAACGTAAGAAAAAGCAGAGCTTTTTCGATAAAATATGCAATTTACGCAAAATCACTTAAGAAAGCCATTCCAGTTTGCCAGAAAGTATTTCTAAATACACTTGGGATAACGAAGTATCGTGTTCAGTTCGTCATGCAAAACTTCTTTGAATCTGGTCGGGTTCCTACAGAGAAAAGAGGCGGTGACCGTAAGAAACAAAAGTTTGCAGCACAAAGACAATCAGTTCACAGTTTTTTAAAGTCTTTGAATTGCGTTGAAGCACATTATTGCAGAGGATCATCGCAGCAACGTAAATACCTACCTAGTGAGCTCAATATTAAAAAAATATATAAACTTTTTAAACAAGCACATCCAAACAGCCCAGTCAAATTATCTTACTTTAGATCTATCTTTAATCAGGATTTTAATCTTGGTTTTGGGAGTCCAAGGACGGATGTGTGCTCGAAATGCCTTGAACTTCAAGAAAAATTGAAAAACGAAAATGTTACATCGAAGAAAAACCTACTGATGATAGAGAAAAGGATACACAAATTAAGAGCACAAGCATTTTTTAAGCTACTAAGGGAAAAAGAAGGGCAAATGATTACATTCTCATTTGATTGCCAAAAGAATTTAGTACTTCCGAAAGTGCCCGACCAGAGCTGTTATTACAGCAGGCAGCTGTATTTGTATAATTTCACAATAGTCCAAGGTTCATCGAAAGATCCTTTAAATAAAAACACTACATATGCATACATCTGGACTGAAAATGAATATGCTAAAGGTTCAAACCAAATTGCTTCCGCTGTATACGATAGGCTCAACAAAACTGGCCTAAGTGGTGTAACCCACGTCCGTTTAGTGGCAGACGGATGTGCTGGCCAAAATAAAAATTATATAATGATTTCCATGTGCATGCGATGGCTTTTAGAAAACCGTCATGTAAAAAAAATTGAACTAGTGTTTCCCATCACGGGCCATTCTTTCATGCCTCCAGATAGAGTTTTCGGGAATATTGAAAAACAAATTCGAAAACTTGAGGTAATCACATCGCCAGAAGAGTACATCGCTGTAATTAGTGAACACTCTACAGTCACGCAACTACGAGATATACCCGTGCTTGACTGGAAAAGTTCAATAAATAGTATTGTTAAAACACCGGCTCAAATCCACTTCAAGATTTCTCAGTGCAAAAGATTTATTCTTCGAAGATCCAAAAAACAAGGAAGTGTATTGGTATGTGGTGAATTATATTACAATTCTGACACGGGAAACCCCAAAAGTTTGTGTAAACCAGGCAAAAAAGCTGAGGATATACGGCCAACAATAATTCCTAGCGGCATACAGGTGAATCCATTAAAGTTGCGAGATGTCAGAAACTTGCTTCAAAAACACTACGGTGACTCTTGGAAAAATCTGGCACATTTGAGATATTTTCACGCCGTATTGAATAATTTAGACGAAGATGAGCTGCGGCTATTAGAAGAAAGCGGAGTTGAAGAGAACGATACTGTAGAACATCTATGTGAAGTTCAAGAAGAAGGAGATAATTTAAGAATATAAAATTTAATTCATAATAAAAATGTTTTTATAAAAATGTTCTTTTATTTACTCAACTAGCTGACCCGCCAGACGTCGTCCTGCCCAGTAATCAATCCAACACCTACCCTATACCTACCCTACACCTACCTTACCTACCCTATGTATTATTCTCTGCCTTCAGCTACCTACATACCAAATTTCATCGTAATCTGTTTAGTAGTTTTTGCGTGAAAGAGAAACATCCATCCATCCATCCACACACACTCACGAACTTTTTCCTTTATGATATTAGTAGGATTATTAACATTCGGTATAAATTTTTAAGCAATCCACGTGATAATGATGAATGCATTTCATTTCATTTTGGATAGAAAATCCTTAGATAATGTTTAAATGCACATCACTATTCCTGTGACGTCATCACCAAAGAATAGGTATCAAAAACAGCTATATCCATTACAGTCAGAATCAAAGACAGCTAAATCCTTTTGTTGGTATCAAATACAGCTAAGTGATTTTAAAATTACTGCGTAAAAGTTTTAATTTGGATTGGTTGATGGGTGTGTGTTGTTCAGTGGTACCAACATTCCTAATACTTTTTTTAAGGCTTTTTTTACACGTGTTGCTACAGTAAAAATAAAATAAGACGTTATTTCTGCTTTATGAAAAAAAAGCCTAGGTGGATATAGCTGCCTTTGATTCTATACCCCTCTATATATTCTACTAAGTACAATCATGTGTGTATGGGCATAAATGCATTAAAAGCTAAAGGTACCTGCTGCTGAAGCTGGCTTTCTATTATTTTTGGATACAAATATTGTGTAAAACAACAAACATTCACAATTTGCCCTGCCATTATAGGGTCATAATGTAAAGCTTAAACTTAATGTACTTGCTTAAACTAGTTGTATTAACAGTTATTTCACTTTTCCATCATGGGGAAACGTAAAAAAATTAAGATGAAGGATGAAGAAGAATGCGAAGCGAGTACTGAGGAAGAGTCGGAGACCAGCATCGAGGAAGATTCTGAAAAGTATACTAGGAAGTATAAGCCATACTACGAGTATGTATCAGATTATAGCAGGAGATATCCAGAGGATTCTCCTCTTACAGATTTTGTAGTATTTGTAGTCTGCAGATGAGAAAAGACCTATTGGCACGCGGGACATGATCTCCATGTCTACACACTTAAAATGTTTCAACAAAGGAATTAAATATTTACAATCTATAAATAAGTATAAAATAGGGGTGCATTTTGAAAAGCCAACTTTAGCTAATGAGAGAATATACATTTTTACTTGATAAGTTAATGAAAGCTACGATATCGGCCAGAGGAACTGAAGTCACGGGAGTCATAAACAATGTGGATACCAAGTATTCCAACTCGAAAATTTATGGCATGATCTTTCAGGAAAATAATATGCGTAAAAAGGATTACTAGAAGACTTCGAGATGACGGAAAAAGTTTGAAGCAGCCAACGCGCATCATCACCTTTGCATCCAACGTGTTACCAGACTACGTCGACCTACATAGATGGCGTCATGCAGTTAGACAGTATGTACCCCCGGTGAAACAATGTTTCAATTGCCTAAGGTATGGTCATCTAGCCAAATATTGTAAAAACTCGACTAAATGTTCCATATGTGCTGAAAACCACTCATTTAAAAAATGCAAAACACCTACTGATCAGGCAACATGTATCCATTGCAAAGGAAAACATCTAAGTATTTCAAGTCAGTGCCCTATTAAACAACACAAAATTAAAGAAAATCAGGCCGTCATTCTTTTAAGTCAAGCTTTTCCAGATCCTAAAAAGTAAACCCAGTTAATACATTACAAAATTTATTGAATAGTGATGACATTGTTATTATAATTTTTAATTCAATTACAAAACTATACTTATACTTTGAATAAATCTAAAGAAAAGGTTATATCCTCGAAACTTATTAGATATGTTCTCATAGAAACTATAAAATATAAATAACACTACTTTTTTATTAATAGTATTTATGGATCAGTTACACATTTTACAGTGGAATGCTCAGAGTTTACAACATAATAATAATCAAATTATTCATTTTCTATATGAGAATGATATACATATCGACGGCCCCACCGAATAAACGTGCTAATTAAAAACAACAACTTTTCAGGAGAGCCAAAAAACGTTTGGAATAACATAGCTTGAATTTCATAGTTAGTATGTATACAGGGTGATTGGTAATGCGATACATTCCTTCTAAGAGGTTAAGGAAGAGCTTATTTGCAGTCAATTAAATCATGCCACGTCCAAAAATTGATAATTTCTGAGATATGCAACTGATAATTTTTAAGATTTTTTATAAAAAACCCCATTTTCGAAGTTCAAATGAATCCTTTTAGTGATAAATTCAAAATTTAGTTTACTGTTTTGTTGTTTTATGGTAGCTTGTTAACTAAAATGATATTTTAGATTCAAATTTGCTAAAAATAATCGTCCTTATTTTAGAAAAAGTCAAGAAACCAAGAACAACTTTTAAAAATAGTCTTATGGCAATAAAAAGCGATTTTCAAAAAAAAAAGTCCAAATAATGTTGTGTACAAATTATATCAAAAACTTCCCCAATTCATTAGCTATTCAAAAATGTACATTTTTCACTAAAAGGATTCATTTGAACTTCGATAATGGATTTTTTTTTATAGAAAGCAAGTAAAGCAATACTAAAGTATCAAGAAGATGCATCGCTAGAAAATACTTCCTTTGTGAGATATTATTCAATGGATTTACAAAAAGTTATGTTGTTACCCGACATGCCTAAAGTTAAAGATGCATTTTTCTTGAGTAGATTGATAACTTTTAACTTGACATTTGCACCGATTAGAAAGAAAACGAATGTTAATAGTATTTGTGTTATATGGCATGAAGCTTATTCTGGACGAGACGCTACTGACATTGTTAATGCAATTGCAGCATTGATCGAAAAAGAAAGGGATCTTAATCATTTGATTTTATGGTGTGATAATTGCACAGACCAAAATAAAAATTGGATCCTTTTCACAGCACTTGTTACTATAATGAACTCTGGATTTTCTAAATTAGAAAGTTAGACTTCGTCACACCCATATGACAGCTCATGGAGTTCATGGAAATATAGAGTTGCAGATGAAGAAAAAAGATGCTGTATACGATTTTGAAGACTACAAGAATGTAATTTTGGTTTGCAGATCGAATATTGAAGTTATCGAAGTCCCCAAAAATCGTATGAGTGGATAAAAAAGAAACGCATGCCGCGACGCAATGATGAACTTTATTCTATGAATAAGTTCTTTGCTTGAGGTAAAATTTGTAAATGGATGTCGCAATATATTTTATAAAAATTATTTTAAATTTCCGTATTTCGAATTAGACAATCCAAACCTTAAAAAATGTTACGAGAGGCATTAAAGAAAGTAAAAAGGAAGGCATAGTAAAAACTTTACTAGAGTTAATGCCAATGAATAGAAGGGAATTATGGAAAAATTTCCCGATTAATAATAATTCAGTTGATTTAGTTTCTGGTGGACAAATAAGCGAATAATATTTTTATTTTTATTAAATTTTTTTGTTACTATATATTTTGATTGATTATTGTGAACAATTAATAGTTTTTGGAGTCTGATTTCCTGATTATTTTATCTTTTTCAATTAAACTGCTTATTACTGGTTTATGTAAATGTTTTTATTTGGCTTAGCGGTCTCTTACTAGGTTTATAAATTTGCGTTTAGTCCACACTTAGTAAATTCAGAACTAATTTGAAACAAAGCAAGTCATGTTACTAGGTTTTGAATTTGTCACACTCAAAAAGTTTGGTCTGAGAAAACAATTTTTTAATTAGTAACTGCTTCTCTACGCGCATCTTTTGTGATAGACGCATGAAAACTACTTTTTTATAAAGCCTATTATGAACCTCAAATTTTGCAATCACTTCCAAGAATTTTCGACTAATATTATTGAAACGGTACGCTGTCAAAGATAAGAAATCATTTTTTGGCTCTCCTGAAAAATTTGATATTTCACAGCCCAGTCTGTTCTCCTACGGAATCTACGATCTACGGAAAAGCTTTGGGAAAAGATATCGCAGAAGGTTGTTGGATCAAAAACCTAAGAGGTGAATTAGGATTGTACTTAAAGAGTCTTACTATGTATGTCAACAATCAATCTGTCATCTATGATTCAAAAAATCTAGAGCAACATAAGCGTTATACATACATACTTATTGATTTAAAATATCATTTCGTTAGGGATAAAGTATGTCAAGGGATTGTATTTTTAGAATATACACCTACAGAGGAACAGAGTTAGGTGATATGTGTACTAAAAGTTTAACCAGAGTATTGTTGCTATCATTTGACTGCCAGAAAAACCATTGTCTCCCGAAACTTCCCGATCAAACAGCGTACTTTAGTAGACAATTTAATTTTTATAATTTCATTATTGTGATTGGCAACTCTAAAAGTAAGTTGACAACTGAAAACGTTCGGAGTTACTATTGGAACGAGACAGAGAGGCCAAAAGGGTAAAATGAAATTTCTAGTGCTGTTTATCATACTTTGAAAAACCTCAATATACCTGAAAATGTAAAAAATTGAGACTATTTGCAGATGGATGTGGGGGCCAAAACAAAAATTCTATTTTGATCGACATGTGTTCTAAGTGGCTTTATTCAAATGCACCAAACCATCTAAAAAGAATGGAAATAATATTTCAAGTAGTCGGTCATTCTTTTCTCCCGGCCGTCAGAATAGAAAAAGATATTCGGAGAAAAGAAGTGATCATGAAACCACAAGAATACGTTGAAATAATAACTCCATATGCGAAAACAAGTTTCGTGAGTTAGCGGATACTGGAACTCAATGGGTGTTATTAGACCAATCGATCAATCGTCGACCGACAGCATCGATCGATGGCAGAATGGATTAGTAGACGTCGATCGATTTTTTCTATCACACCAATAGATCGATCGTCGATCGACGACATCGATCGATGGATTAGTAGGTAGACGCCGCCGTCACGTCACCCGCTGCCGCCCGCGCCCCGCGCGCTTACTACCTGGCCTGCCCTGCTTGTGTGTGTTTAGTTGTGTGAATCTCGCGTTCGTGAATGCTCGTTTCTGTCTGTGACGCGCAAAATGGCAGCGAACGCGTGGACGAATGAACGAACTTTAGAATTTATCGAGCAATACAAAAATAAACCTTTACTATGGGACATTGTTCACAATGATTACCGAAATAAAATAAAACGTCATGATGCACTTCTCGAATTAGCCAATTCATTTAAAGTTACTAAGGAGGAGGCAGAAAAAAAGATAAAAAATTTACAAACAACATTTTCCAAAGAAAATAAAAAAGTGAAAGATAGTAAAAGAAGTGGTGCCGGTCGAGACGAAATATATTGTTCTAAATGGTTTGCATTTGAAGCTATGATGTTCATACAAGAAAGGAATCGCCCACGATGTACCGTGTCTACAGAGAATCGGGCTTATTCGAGCATGTCAACTGATGTAAGTACCTACGTACATATTTATTTATTTATTTTGGGTCAATATGTCAATATGGTGGTAGTGTTGTCATAAAAATAATAATACAATTACATACTCAAAACCTTTATTAATACAACTTACACAGTAGATAGTTAGTGTGCAGTGTTTTATTCCAATACAAAACTCGACATGACTGGCTAAATACCTACTCTCCCAATATTTTGAAAGTCAATTATTTAACAATACTTGTATTGCCACCTAACCATACCTTCTTTAGAACAAAAATATTCAGCGAACTCTTCTCTCACTAGTTCAGCTGGACTTGGTAAACTGTGGAATTGTATAGATGACTGAATTTGCGCCGGTTGTATTATTTCGGAATCCACACTCTCATTTATGTTATTTGAATAGCGTAGTTCTAAAGACTTATAACTTACGCAATTCCTTCTTAAACTATTTAATAAGAGTGAAGATAATTCGTAGCTAACACTATATTTTCCACATTTTTCGGTTGAAGATGAAACGGCCTTCGAAGACAGCGAAATACTGCACTTAAAATGCCGAACGTACTTTCTACCATTCGGCGAGCCCTGCTCAACCTATAGTTAAAAATTCGCACCTTTGATCCTTTTCTCCCCAATTCGAGAAATGGCTTCATTAAATTTTCTGACATAGGAAAGGCATTGTCACCTATAAAAACATATGGTGTGAGACAACTTCTTCCAGGTAACGCATTTTCTCTTGGGATTCCTCGTACATTCATGGAATTGATCGTAAAAAAAAGTAAGGTAGACAGACATACTTTTTTACTTCTCCCAAAATTAATTTAATTTTAATCAATTTTAAGTAAATATCCACCTCAAACTAGCATAAGTATTTAGTGAAAGTGTTTTAAAAACGAAATATAGTGTATTTTTAGTGCAAGTGGAGTATTTAAACTTTTAAAAGTGACAGTACAATCCGAAAATAAACATTGTTTTGGTGACTTTTTTTCTCTCCTACAAAGGACTAAAAGTGTATAAAGTGCATCATAATAGACTTTTCTTGACCTTTTGTATGGTTTCAGACAGTTTGACCTTGTTGATAAGTTAAATATTTAGTACTATTTTCTTACTTACCAATCTACCTTCCTTAAAAATATCAATTGTACTTAATTTCTATTTAATTTAGTTTAATTATGAATACTCGTAGTGTAACAGCTCGCCAACTAGAATGCCAGCTCCAGCTTACACTCCAGGAGCTGAGCAAGTATAGGGAACAATGTACTGAGTTATTAAAAGAACGGGAGGATAATGAAATAGAAACAATTAATGTAATTAAATCAAACTCAAAGTTGAAATTAGAGTTAAATGAACTAAATACATTGTATCTAGAGATAAAAGAGGATAGGGATAGATTAAAAAGGCAAACTAAGGAGTTTGATACTTGTTATTTAGAATATGACAATAATTTAAAGGAAATAACATCACTCCGCTCCCAACTATGTAGTGCTCAGGAGCTCATTAAGCAACTGGAAAAGGACATTGCCAATAGTCAATCTTGCCAGACACAACAACTCTTTACACAGTTGATAAATGATACTGACTGTTCATCTGTCAAATTACCAAATTCCCAACCAATTGTAATAGACCTGACGGGTGATGAGACTGACTCAACACATGTATATAAAGCTTGTGTCAGCCATAAAAAGTTAAAGAAATATCTTAGATTGAAGAAATTTATTAACAAATCAAATAAAATTGTTAAAAAGAACCATACATTAAAAAACCATATTAATTTGTGTAATAAATATAAGTATAGTGTTGCACAGTGTAAAAAAATCTATTGTGAGGTAGATATAATTAAGAAAAACTATCAGTTAGACATAGATTCCTTAAATAGTAGAATCAGTACTTTACATTTATCGTTACAGGACATGACTTTTAAGTACACTAGTGCGCAAAAAGAAATTGACCAGCATGTGATAGACATGGATGAATTACTACAGTTATCCAAATACAATGAGGAGCGTTTTCAATCTCTTACTCAAGCTAATAATTATCACCATAGTGGTTCCTCATACATTAACACCGGGCTCCCATGTGAGATCAATTCTTTAGAAACCAATTCCTCATTTATTCAATTGAATGATAGTAAAACTGTAAGACCAAAATTATGTATTAATAATCAAAGCCCAGTTTACATGTTCTGTGATGAGATAGGGAAGAAAATAGGTACCTTTATGTTAGATTATTCACAGAAAATCACAAACTTTTGTATGCCTGGAGCTTCACTTTCAAACATAATGGATAGGATATTTACCACCACTTTTTCACCGGACACTACTTTAATCGTATTTTACGGGAGAAGGGGCAATGTGAATCAAAAACAAATGTCAATTTACCTAGTAAAGTTAAATAATCTTCAAGTTTACAAGGTTATTTTGTTTACATTGCCGTATGTCAGGGACAGGGATGCCAACCACGAAAATAAGATTAGACATAATTTAAATTCAAATTTATACAATTATGTAGGTTCTAATAATGTAAATTTACTCCATAGAACAGGTGTATTATTTGATATAATAGATGTTAATTCTATTTTTAAATTTAACTTTATTTTGACCAAGGATAGGTATTTTGTACCTAACTATATGACACGACGGATAGCAAATAAGCTATTTAATTTTTTATATATAAGACAAGCAAAACATTTTGCTTTAGATAATACTGCTTCTATTGAGCAGTCTAATTCATTTCAATTTACCAGTGTTACATGTAGTAACACCTTATTGACCAACTGTTTAAATTAAGTAATAGGACAACAGATGCGAATGCGTCTAGCTCACTAATTAAGAGGAATAAAATATTAGCTAAAAACTGTTTAAACTTGGTGCATCAGAATATACAAGGCATTTCAGAAAAACTTTATGAAATTGAATTATTTTTAAATTTTGAGCATATAGATATTTTGTGTTTAACAGAGCATTTCCTCATAGAAAATGAATTTATTTTCAAGTTTGATCAGCACCAAGTTGCTAGTATGTTCAACAGAACGACAACGGTACATGGTGGTTCACTAATAATTGTAAATAATGCCTTAAAATACAAGGAACGTAAGGATATAGTATGCTTGTCTGTTGAACTAAATACAGAATTATCCTGCATAGAGTTGACACACTGTATAGTTTTGTGTGTATATAGGCGTCCTAAATCAAATTATGATATTTTTGAGTCCGTGATGGAAGATGTTTTATTCAAATTAAGTAATTCAAACAAAAATATTTTCGTGTGTGGGGACTTCAATATTGATTTATTAGAGAACTCATCTATGAGTAGAAATTTAATTAACCTTTTTAAATGTTTTAATCTATGTAATTTATTTTTAGAATCAACGCGAATTACGGGATCCACGGCTACCTGTTTAGACAACATTTTTTCAAATGTGATCCCAGTCAGTTCATCTATCATAAATAAACTTAGATCCGACCACTGTGGTCAATTAGTTACTATAAAATACCAAAGGGATGAGCAGGTTGCTAAAAAGTTAAAGGTCGTTCCAGTCAGTCGAATGCGTCTTGAGAGATTTAGGAATGTAATGAGTAATAATATACCCCTAGACTCTTTATCCGAAAACGTTAATGAACAGTATGGCAAATTATGCAGTCATATAGAAAGTATAAAGAAAACTATTTTTACCACTAAAACAGTAAATACAAGAGATCATAAATCATTTAATGATTGGGCGACCATAGGTATACATGTAAGTAGAAAGAAATTGTATGATCTTTATGACGAAAAATCTTATAACCGTAGTGCTGCTTTTATATCGTATGTTAAAAACTACTCTAAATTGTTTAAAAAAGTATGTAATACAGCAAAGTCACTTTACCTTAAAAGTAAAATCGAAGCTAGTTCTAACAAAACAAAAACCACATGGAAAATTATAAATAGCGAAACGGGAAAATCGAAGTCTTCCAATAACGAGTACGAACTTTTCATAAATGGTAAAACTATCAAAGAAGATGGAAAAATAGCATCAGCGTTTGAAAAATATTTCAGTGACATTCCAGTTTTGACCACGAAGTCACTTAGCTCATCGCCTGTGGTCGCTGAAGCGCTTCTAAAGTGCCATGTTAGTGAGGGCAAGGAAATTTTTCATTTTAAGCCGATTGAAGTATTAGATGTAATAAAAGTTTTCAAAACCATTGGTGTAAAAAATACCATGGATCTATCGGGCTTATCTGTTAAAATTATCAATTCAGTTATAGACTTTATTGCACCTGCTCTAACAAAAATATTTAACAATTGTGTAGATGCAGGTGAGTTTCCTGATTTAATGAAACATAGTAAGATCATTCCTTTATTTAAGTCGGGTAGTTCCACAGACCCCACAAACTTTAGGCCTATATCAATCCTACCAACTTGTAGCAAAATCTTTGAAAAACTTATTCTTAACCAACTTTTGGCACATTTCAATAGGAACAACCTCCTTCATAATAAACAATTTGGGTTTACAAAAGGTCGATCAACCACGGACGCTGGTGTGAAACTATTTGAGGTTGTGGTTAGCGCTTGGGAGGGCAAACAGGATGCCCTGGGTATATTCTGTGACTTGTCTAAGGCGTTTGACTGTGTCGAACACGATACGTTGATTAGGAAACTCAGTCATTATGGTGTAAGGGGTACCGAACTTAAACTTTTTACCTCATATTTGAGTGATAGAACTCAGAAAGTTGAAATAAATTGCGAAAGATCACAGGGATCAGTTGTAGGTATGGGGGTTCCCCAGGGGTCGATATTGGGCCCATTTTTGTTTTTAATTTATATAAACGATTTACCATACATGGTAAAGAATAATCATGAGATAGTATTGTTTGCTGATGATCACTCTCTAATGTTGTAAAATGGTTCAATGTGAACAATCTAGTTTTAAATGATAAAAAAACTAAATGTATAAAGTTTTCGGCACCAAATGTAAAGCAAGTAGAGACAGATTTGAAATTAAACGGCAACAAGTTAAACCTGGTAGACAATACCGTTTTTCTTGGAATAACTGTCGACTCCAAACTACAGTGGGGACCCCATATAGCACAACTGGGGAGTAGGCTTAGTTCTGCGGCATTTGCGGTTAAAAAAATTCGTTCACTGACTGACATTCATACTGCTAGGTTAGTTTATTTCAGTTATTTTCATAGCCTAATGTCCTACGGAATCCTACTCTGGGGAAACGCTGCTGACATTAAAACGATCTTTGCGCTGCAAAAACGGACCATTCGCGGAATTTATAAACTTAGTAAAAGGGAATCTCTCAAGGATCTGTTTAAGGAGATTAGTATTTTGACCCTTGCTTCACAGTATATTTTTGAGAACATTATGTTTGTGCGTAAGAATATTGATAGGTTTGAAACTCTTAAGGATAGACGTTTAATAAATAATAATGAAGCAATGACTAGGAACGACCATAAATTAGTTTTTCCAAAATGTAGGTTGACAAAAAGCACAAAGTCTTTTATAGGAATGTCAATAATTATATATAATTCAATCCCTGAGTCTCTACTGTCCCTGCCTTTTAACGTTTTCAAAAAAACTATTAAGCTCAAACTGTGTAGTAAAGGCTATTATAGCATCCAAGACTTCTTAAATGATAAGAAAGCTTGGGATTAAAACTCTTGCAGTTTTCTTGTAGGTATTATGTATAAGACTGTTTACACTTTGTATAAAGATATTGGTTGACGTAATTGTACGTGCATCATAATAATTTACCTTATGTACCTTGACGATACTTAACTTTAAGTATGTACTTTTATTGTTTTTTTTTTTTTTAATGTTTTTAATTATTCATTTTACTTTATTTTTTGTACTGTTTTCTCGTTCTTCCTCTCTCTGTTTTAACTTATAGCAGGTGTTTCCAATTAATTAGCTGTTTTATGAGGTTCCTTAGTGCCTTGTTTGGCCCAGAGTAGTCATGCTCGCCTCGAAAGTTACTGGGGCGGTGGCGTTGTGTCAACGGGTCGCCCAACTCCCTCTAATATGGTTGAGTAGGACGATGGCTGGAGCTCACGTCATACTTGTGATCAGGTGCCGCCTTCGGGAAACGGTCTGCTCTGGTTCCGAATTGTGGCGCGGGAAGTTTCCTCAATTAGTTTTCTAGCATTTTAATATTTTTTAACTTTAATAATGTTGAGCGGGGAGGTACGAGAAAATAATGTATATTTTCACTGTATGTACACTATATAAATTATGATTGTATAATTTTGAAAAGAGTGCCGAGAGTTTTTTCCGCCAGCTCTTTCTCTCGGTCTACTACGGCTATTGCTGATGAATGTAGGGGTGTCCCGTGACATCTTTTTTTATTTTTTATTTTATGCTTTTGACAATGTATAAGAGATTAGTTTTTAATCCTACGTACAATAAAGTAATTTCATTTCATTTCATTTCAAAATAGTATTTCCAAACACACCACCGTCAGAAATACGACCTTGGCAGCCAACATCGCAGTACATAAAATTGTAATTCGCATCCACTACAGCCATCAGGACAATACTGTGAACTCCCTTATAGTTAAAGTATGTGCTCCCACTGTTATTTGGAGCTCTAATATTTATATGTTTCCCATCAATTGCACCCAGACAGTGGGGAAAATTCCACATCAGTTCAAAATCTTTTACAATGTTCAGCCATTCTTCTTCCGTGTTTGGCATCTGAAAAATAAAAATATGTAATTGTAATTTAAGTTATCCAGTCAGTCATATAATATTCTTTTCACTATATTATCAGTCACTTTTATAATTTTAAAGTTATTTATAAAAAAAACTTTTATTTAGATGTGAAAATGTATTTAATACTTGTAAAAATTTTGTTACAGATGAATTCACAAACATCTGAGTCGGGGATGGACAGTTCCGTTGAAAGTGAAGGTAGTCGTAAAAGGCGCCTCAATCCAAATGATGTCGCAATAGAAAAAACGTTGGAGATGGTTGATTCATTGATTCGCAATAGACAAGGCGTTGATGAGTATACATTGTTTGGAGAACAAATTGCAATTAAATTGAGATCACTGAAAACTGACTACGCGCGGATTACAGTACAGCATAATATAAATAACCTAATTTACGAAGCTCAAATGGGTAAATACGACTATCCAGAAACACAAAATCAAGGCTACTTCACCACGCTGTATTCTACAAATCAATCTTTACAATCACAATCTTCTAAAGAATCGAACCTTCCATCTACTTCTCAATACGCCATTTCGCCTGATAATACAACACTCCAGTCATTGGATGATTATGATATCCCATCTAACTTGAAATAAGTATAAATCAGAATATATAAAGAATAAGTTTAAACAATGTTTTTGTATGGTAACTGATTCTCCGTTTTTTTAATAAACCATAAATACTATGTACAGTTTTATTTCATCTAACTTATGTCAGAGATACATGAAGTTTGTAACAATGTGTTTCAGTTTCGACTATCGATAATTTAGGAGGTTAAATTGATTAAAAAAAAAAAAAAGATTACTAGCAATGTGGGTCGCACATTACTAGTGTTCTTGTTAACCCCTCGTGCTAAGGTAAATGCTTGTGTTACGAGTGGGTCCACGTCGGTAGTGCAATGGGTAGGTTTCGAACCTGCAACCATATGATCACAAGTCCGACGCCCTAGCCATTAGGCTACCACCGCTTATAATTATATTATTATTATTAAATATATCTAATTTTATCGATATAAACATCCCAAGGTACATCTCCACATCCATCAAAAAATTTTTTGAGTTCCGTACCTCAAAAGGACAAAACGGAACCCTTATAGGATCACTTTGTTGTCCGTCTGTCCGTTATGAATAGGTGTTAAGAAAAAATCTCACACAGAAAGGCACAGAAACTTGAAAATACTTTTTTTTGTTAGTTCTACCTACATACACAATAGAAGCAAAATTATATCTAACTTAAATCTCTAACTTACGATTAAAAGTCCAAGAGTACTTACTTTTATGTGATCCTTGAGAGAATATATAAGTGCACTGCATACTTCTGGAATTATACAAGAAATACTTGGTTGCGAAACTTTAAACGTTAGCACAAGACTCTGATATGAATCACCGCTGGCTAGAAATCGGAGTGTTATAAGTAACCGATTTTTAGGTGAAATTGATTGTCTATAATTGGTATCCAATTTCGCGATTGAAGGAGCCACCATATTTAATAGATTTTCAAGATCATTATTGCTCATTCGAAAATCATCCAAAAAACCGCTATTTAAAATGTCATTTGGATAAGCTAAGCGATCTTTGGCTTTAAAAAACGGTTGCATCCAGAGTCTTCTGCGTTTGCGCCTCCTTAATAATAGTACGAGCAACATCGTACTGGCCAACAACAACGCGTCCTCTTGTGAATCCATTTGGAAAAACACTGACGGAACATAGCTTAAAACGATCAACGTCGACTGATGCCATCGACCCGTAATCGATCGATTGGTTAGTCGAACGGTATCCGTCGATCAATTAAAGCTATTAGACCAGTCGATCGACATCGATCGACGTTGATCGATGCCGTCGATCGACGATTGATCGATTGGTCTAATAACACCCTATGACTCAATTATTGCCCAAAACGGAGCAAATGAAGCTACCACTTCACAAGTTGATAAATGCTTGGAGAAGTATGGCACTATAGCCATTATCATTATAGTATTGATAAGCATCTACGTAATATATTAACGGCCTTACTAATAAAATTATATGTGTATGTATATGTATGTGTTAAATATTTATGTTTATATTTATATTTATTATTCATTATGTTATATGTGTATGTATGTGTATGTTTATGTTATATACATAATTATATTTATTTTATTAAAACGCACAGAACTTGCTTTCTTACCTCCACTCCTATCGTAGGACTACTGTAAGAGATTCCTCTAAGGGATAAGTAGTACCTTTGTACAATGTTTTCTTCTACTGTTTTTATTTTTGTGTCAATATTTTCTGTGCATTTGTACATTAATTATAAATAAATAAATAAATAAAAATGTCTAAAACAGGTGTTTAACAACGGTTTTTTTACACAATGTATAAGCTATGAATAAGCGTTACACACTCTCCTAACTAAACAATGTGTAAGCTTTGTATAGTTAACAATTAGCTTTAGCAAAAACCACTGGCAACATTAAGAGGAACGTTCTGAAATTACGTTTTTTCAAAAACACATATTTTTGGCGTTGCATTGAATGTATCATTTGATGCAACGAAAAACGCTAATAATACTTATGTCCATTTAAAAAGAATATTTTTGACTTCCTGTATTAATTTACGACCATAAAAAGCAATAATATTTATTTTAAAAATGTTTCAAAGTTGATATGGCTTCATGGTAATGAACTTATCCTAGAATGACAAGCAAATCATGCTTTTTGTTTGGATTTCTTTGACACTCACTGGTCGTATGCCGGTCAGATTTTTGTTTTGTTGATATGTTTTAATTTGAACTATTATTGTGAATATAATGGCTAATATTAATGGAAATATCGAACACACAAAGGCGAAAAGAAAACGATCTGCAAATTGGGATGACTGTTGGATCGATATATTTGGACAGCAATAGGAAAATGGAATCTAACGTTGAAATCTTCGTATTTATCCGAATAAGAAATAAAATAGAATTTTACACACGATGCGAATAGAAAGTTTTATTTCCAAATTGACATAACAACTAGAAGCTCCATGGCAACCCTCACCGACGACATTGCTATGTGTATTTTTTTTTTATCTCTATCACTCCTCCTCACATAACTAGTGGAGTCCCATGGCATTCTTCAGCTTCATCATCCTTGGACTCGGTAACGCTTTTGTTAACAAGTCCATATCTTCAGTTGGCATGTACCTTACATATATCAAGCTATCTTGGATACAGTCTCTTATGAAGTGTAGTTTGAGATCTATATGTTTCGACTTGGAAGTAACAATCGGATTTTGACATAGCTTCAAGGCCGCTTGATTATCATTTAGTATTAAAACACTCTTTTGATTAATACCCAAGTCATTGAAAAGGGCTCTCAAATGAATAGCTTCTTTGGCAGCTTCGGTCAGAGCTATGTATTCGGCTTCGGCTGTTGATAGTGCTATACTTTTCTGTTTTCTACATGCCCAACTTATTGTGGCACCTGCATATTTAAAACAATAACCGGAAAATGATTTGCGGTCTACTTTGTTTGCACCCCAGTCGGCATCGGCCAAACCGTACAGATTTTCTTCTGTCTTCCTAAATCTTAATCCAATATCTTTTGTGCCTTTCAGGTATCTTAAAACACGTTTGGCACTTTTGAAATGTGTCTCATTATAACAATCATTAAATTGTGAAAGATAACTCACGGCAAAAGCAATGTCAGGCCTTGTAGCCACAGCCAAAAACATTAACATCCCAATCAAATTTTTATAAGGCAAGTCTTTACCTTCTTCCTTATTAGGCTCTCGATGTAACGCAATACCTGGCTCTATCGGTGTCGAGTCAGCTTTGCATTCTTCCATCTTAAACTTCTTAAGCATGTCATTTATTTTCTTTGTTTGTTTGACTATAATCTCTTTTTCTTTTAATTCTACTTCCATTCCGAGAATAGTCTTTGGCTTACCCAAATCTTTCATTTCAAATTTGCTATTCAGCATCTCCTTTATATCTTTTAGTTTCTTTTGACTTGAGCAGGCAATTATGATGTCATCAACATAGATTCCAATTAAAACTCTGTCTCCTCCTTTCGTGTATTTATAAACACAAGGATCAGCTTTGGATGATTCGAAACCTATATTCTTTAATTCGAAATCAAGCCTTTTGAACCATTGCCTCCCTGCCTGCTTAAGTCCATAAAGTGCTTTTAATGATCTTGGAGAATTTCTTTAGCTTTTTCATAAATTGTTAAGTCGTCGGATTCTGATTCTATCACTAATATCTCTCTAACATATCTTTCAACATAATCAGGAAGTTTCATATATATTTTCTCTTCAATACTTCCATTAAGGTATGCTGTAACAACGTCCATTTGATTTAGGTGTAGTCCTTCTTGAATAGCAATACCAAAAATTGACCTTATAGAGCTTAATTTAGCAACTGGTGCAAATGTTTCATTATAATCTTCACCAGGTCGCTGTGTGAATCCGCGTGCCACAAGGCGTGCCTTTTTTATTGTTTTATTGTCTGGGCTCATTTTCTTTCTTAAAACCATTTTGTAGTCAATTACTCTCATATTTTCTTCTCTTTTAACTATTTTCCATGTACCATTTTTTATGTGTGATCGTAATTCGGATCTTATTGCTTCACTCCAATCATCATCTTGGTCATCACCATCAGACAGAAATGATATTTCAGATGCAAGCTGACTTTCTTCTAAGTCTCCTCCTATCTCGTAATCATTTAACCAGGAAGGCTGTCTGACATTTCTTTTTGGTCTTTCTTTTATCTCTGTTTGAATTGCTTCAACAAAAGATTCTTCGTCTGATGAAGATTCTTCATTTGTGATGTCAGGTACAGGTAAAAACTCAGACTTTTTTGATACTACTGACGGAACTTCTTTAGCTATATCAGAACTCTTTCTATTTATTACTTCTAAGTCTATTTCTTTGTTAAGGTTTTTCTTTTTACCTCTTTTTGTTGTTCCTATCTGTTTATTTTTCTCTTTTTCAGGTTTGCGCTCCGAGTTTTCAATAACGTCATAGTAGTTTTCAGCTTCTTCATAATACATTTTGTTTAAAATCTTAACATCTCTGCTTATTATTACAGTATTTCTTTCAGGAATATAAATTCGATATCCTTTAGCATTCTTAGCATATCCAAGAAATACGCCTTCTTCAGCTTTTGCGGATAATTTTCCCTTTCTTCTTTTCTTTAGAACAAACGTTTTACTGCCAAAGATGTGCAGGTGGTTTCCTGATGGAATTCTGCCTGTCCATTTCTTGTATGGTGTATCCCCCTTCAAAGCTTTCGCTGGACTCCTGTTAATAAGATAATTAGCCGTATAAACAGCTTCAGCCCATAAGTATTTCGGGGTGTTAGCTTCTAGCATCAAGCATCTGGCTTTTTCCATCAGGGATCTATTTTTCCGCTCGCTGATTCCATTTTGTTGCGGAGTATATGGTGTACTTAGCCTTCTTTGGATACCATGCAACTTCAGAAAATTGTTGAACTCTGTATTCACATATTCTTTTCCGTTGTCGGTTTGCAAATTCTTAATCTTTAGGCCAGTGTAATTCTCTACATTATTTTTATACTCCTTAAATTTTTCAAATACTTCGTTTTTCTTTGCTATGAAGTAAATACAACAGTACCTGGTGAAGTCATCAATGAATGAGACGTAATATTTTGATCCAGCCATCGACTCATGTTCAAATGGTCCACATACATCACTATGAACTATTTGTAAGGGTTCGGATGTATAAATACTCTCGTGATGTGGAAATGGTTGACTTGACATTTTTCCTTTTATGCAGGTTTCGCAATCATTTAACTTTTCGTCACCAAGATCAAGCCCATACATCAACTCTTCTTTAGCCATCTTAAGCAAATCTCTTTCATTTATGTGGCCAAGTTTCCGATGCCATTGCATTATATTGCTTGTTTTTCCAGACACGGGAGTAAAGTTTGCTGTATCTTTTGTTTTGTCAAATTCCAGGTAATAAAGTCCGTTGTTTTTCTTTGCTGTCAGTATGACAGTTCCATCTTTTTCAATAATGTACGCCTTTTCTTTTTCAAACACAACCTTATTCCCTTTTTCAGTTATCTTTGCAACTGACATTAGGTTAGTTGTCAAGTCGGGGACAAATAATGTGTCAATCAAATTATATTTATCTTTTTGCTTTGACATTTTTACCTTCCCTTTTCCTTGTATGGTTGTCGTATGTTTATTTGAGGCTAAGTTTAAAACTTTGGATTCAAATTTTATATTTTCAAACAAGCTTTCTTCACTACAAATGTGTGATGTACAGCCGCTGTCAAGGCACCATAAGTTTTCTTGTGACATTTCTGCACCAGTCTTCAGACAAACATTGAAATTTTTCTCAGATTTCTTGTCACTTGAATTTCTGGATGCATTATTATCTTTATTCTTTTTACTCCAACATGTCAGTGTAGTATGCCCCTTCTTTTTACATTTTTGACAGTATCTTCCTTTTTTACTGTAGTAAGCTTCTTCGTTTTCGTTCGTGTTTATGTTTTTCCTCGCTTCGCTCTCTTCACATATCTTTATTTTTAATTCTTCAGGTTTTGGCAAATTGTCTCGAGTTTCTACTGCAATACGAAAATTTTCATATGAAGTAGGTAGGCTATATAACATCATTATGCTTAGCAGGTCAGGATGTAAGTCGACGCCCATGTCAGCCAGCTTGTCAACGATGTCCATGAAATTATTTAGGTGATCACGAACATCTTCTTTATCAACCTTTTTTAAAATAAGCTGCTTCAATAAGGTGGCTTTTCGAGCAGGACCCGTACTTTGATAAATACCTTTTAGTTTAAGCCATAATTCTCTCGAGGTTACACAACCCTTCACTTGTTTTAGTTCAGATGGTGAAATAAGAATCAAAAGTTCTGATCTTGCCAGTAAATCATTTTGTAAAAACGTACTTTTTTCTTCTTTAATTTCGGGTTCTTTAATTTCGCCGTTGGTGTACTTCCATAATCCATTTTTAATTAATACTGCCTGAGCTTGGACACTCCAGGTATCGTAGTTTCCTTTTGAGAGGGCTTCTATTCTATAGGAGGATGAAGTCATTTCTCATCGCTCTGCTACCAATGACTTAGAAAAGGTGAGTACCTACTAAAAAGACCATACACAGCTCAGGCACGCTACATTTTTAAAACCTATTCAAACACATTTTAATAACATTTTTTTTTCAGAATTTACTGAAAAACTGTATGAAGGATTTTGTATCCATTATTGAAAATAAAAACACTGATACAAATACAAATAAAAGCAAGACTGTTGCTTGGCAAACAGTAACACAGAGGTTTGTATAAATAGCATGTCTATATAATTTTTTTCTACTTTAGCGGTATGTATTTTGTACATAATTCAGCATATGACTTTACAGATTTAATGAATTAAATAACCGTAAACGAGATTTAGCTGAAATAAAGCAACAATGGCGAACAATGAAGCTTGATGCAAAGAAAAATATGTCTCAAGTCAAGACATCAATAACATCCACAGGTGGTGGTCCAAAACCTCCAAGTCCGACTTCAGAGACTATTGAAATCTTGAGCATGATTCCACAGGAATTTGAAACAGATTTTAATAAATTTGACAGTGACGGCATAGCTACAAAGGTACATATAAAGCACGGTTGTAATACAGGAAGGAAGAATCCTGTACTTATATGATGTATGTATATACATAGTAGTAGTATTTTTATGATATTATTTCAGAAAGATGAATCCCAGGCTGGTACAAGTACAGAAGAATATGTTCTTACTCCAATTGTAAATAATAAAGAAAGTGCAAAGGAGGTTAGTTTCAATTATTATAATTTGATATAAAATTGGTAGTTAAAACATACAGAAGCAATTGGTAATTAGTTGTTGATTTATATTTATTCTAAGAAGTCTTATTTATTTTCTTACAGAATACTCTACAGTTAATAGAACCCAGAACATTATATTACATTAAATCGTCTGGAATTAAGCGTAAACATAGACTAACACATGATAAGGTAAGACTACATTTATTACAGGAACCTGGTGATCAAATCCATTGCTCTGAATGTACAATCCAGCATCTAAACCACAGAGCCACCATTACTTATCAGTGAACGATAAATAATAAAACCTTTGTTACAGGATGAGTCGGTGAAAGAGAGGAATAACGTTCTAATTCATTGCTTGAGAGAGAAGCATGACTTAAAAATGAAACATATGATTGAAGCTCATGGTTTTATAAAGGAGGAAAGTAACCTAAAAAAACAACAGATGTTGGAAATGCATTCTTTATTGAAAGAAGAATCTCAACTGCGAATTGAAAAACTAAAATTAGAAATATTGTTATTAAAATTCAAAGATAATTTATAATAAACATGTATGTAATAAATTTTAACTGCGAGCTTAAAAATAAATGTTAAAATTTAAAAATATGTTTCAATAAATACTCTCCTTGACTCTTGACCAAAAATACTATCTACAGTATTTCTATGCATTCGAACATTATCTGTATCATCAGTGTCAACAGTATCTGAAACATCAGTTTCATTCATCTCAATTGCAATATTGTGCAATACTGCAAGTGCCACGATATATAGTTTCACATTTTCCAATGATACACTGAATCCATGAAGCAGACATCTAAATCTTTGCTTTCTAAGACCAAAACACCTTTCAATTGGGTTTCTTGTTAAGATGTGGCTTCTGTTGTAGGCTTCCTCCTTTTGGTTATGGGGATTCTGTACTGGAGTAAAAAGGAAATTTGTTAAACCATAACCAGAATCTCCTAGCAAGCGACCATTGAAATCTCCATTTTCAAATCTTTGCCGGATTCGGCTTTCTCGAAATATTCTAGCATCATGTGTGCTGCCCCTCCAGTGTGCCACTATGTCCCTTATCTTCAACTGGGAATCGCATACTACTTGGATGTTTAGTGATGAATATCCCTTCCTATTTATGTAGTATTGAGCACTATCACCAGTAACCTTTTTAATTTTTATGTGTGTGCAATCTATAGCACCAATGACTTGTCTAAAGCCACAAATATTTCTAAATCCAGAAACAACTTCTTCTTGTTCATGTAAACATGTAATTCTAAACTACTCAAGTATGTACTTTAGACTACATATAATATGTAAGTCTTTTGTTAAGTATGCAATGTAATACGACAGCGTATTGTACCTACAGCAAATAATTAATGTAATATATTAGGACAATATTTAATGTAAAAAATAATATTAAAAAAGGGGAAATATTGAGGGATATCATACATGTGTGTGTAAGGTGCGTCCTTGTGTTACGTTATATGAAAATAAATCAGTTGGCTTTTAACATCCGTGCGTTTCACTTGTGTCGACATCTGTAGGTCTATTCAGTAAAACGAAACGTCGGCGGATTTTGGGTCCGTAAACGAAACGTGATCACCAAGAAGAACGTTCAATTCTGTAAAACGAAAATATGTATACGGATTCTTCAACGTTAATCGAATCCATAGATAAATTCTGGACCCCTTGACGGAAGGAACTAATATCTAAAGGCTTCTACGCACTACGCAAGTTTTCAATCAGTATAACTTCGTTTTTACTTAAACAAAGTATTCAACATGAAAGTTTCACTAAATTAACGTTAAATATAATGATATTACCAATTAATGAGTGTTATTAATGCATTTCAGTGTTTTATAAAATAAATATCGAAAAATCTGAAGAATATTAGGCTGAAAGTAATTCTTTTTCTTCTAACATGTCAATCAATCAATCAAATAGATGTCACAATTTATTTCTTACCACCAAATAACCGAAAGTTGTTAAAACTGAAAGAAGGTCTTCAGCTACAAGTTAAAGTCAGAAGTGGATATTTTATCATAAACACCAGTATATTTCAGTATTTATTAGTTTTATTCGACAAAACTTTTCACAGCAATTGTTTTTCAAGGCGTCTGTGCAGCGAATGAGTCAAATTTGCAATCGACAAATTATTCATGACATTGTTCGATTACACACAAATATTATTTAATTAAAAAGGATCATTTATACTATTTCAATAATTATTTTAAATTAATATTATAATCAATCAAATTAATTATATTTAAATAAATGAAAGTTTTATATTTGTTCAATCCCATTGAGATACTCATTATTATCGAACGGTCGTAGTACTTTCTATCTGTCTTCCTCACATCTAATACCAATACACATTATATTTACAATATCGTGCTAACAGTTCGGCCATCTGACTCTTAGGCACGTCCTCGTGACTGTAGTTTTAAAATCAATATCTATCGTATTCGTATAAACAAACATAAATTAATGAAACTTAGTATTACTTTTTTTATACAAACACATAATAATGGCATATTTTTCTAAGGCACACTATTGTTCATATTTATAATTCAATCAAAACAATGAAACGCATATCCAATTAACACTCTTGACAACTACTCGTAGATATAAGAGAGATCAAACATATCTGTGCTTAGTATTTAAATGAGCAAAGCTTTGACTGCATTTACCTACTATTATGACATAAGTTGTTACAATTAAATACTTATATATAAGAAAATATGTCACATTAAATTTTTTAAAATCAAATAGGTATCAGTCGTAACAGTTGTTTAAGATATTTCTCCGAAATAGGTTATCAACTTGCTACTAGGTAAGACACTTCAAAATTTTTCCAATTCACAAAACACACTTGCATCGCTTGTCCAAATAGATAACAATTTAACAGGCTTTTTTTTCATGAACAGTACAGACAAGGATGAAATAAACAAATTGAGCGATCTAAAGACAAATAATTCTCCAGGTTTTGATATATGTTAATCTGTATTGATAAAGAAAATAAAACATACAATACTAAACCCCTTAACGCATATTTTTAATTTAATCCTGGCCAAAGGCCTATTTCCAGAACTATGGAAGATTGCATTGATAGTTCCCATTCTCCTTGCGTATAAGCAGCATAAATTTACTGAAGATGCTGTCTCACTACTCGTTAACATAGTGTCAAAAGCCTTAGACAAAATTAAAGTTGTCTGGGAGTCCTTTTGGATCTAACTAAGGTTTGAGACACAGCATCAATTCCAATATTGTTACAAAAAAAACTTCACTACGCAGAAATAGGAGGGTTGTCATACGACTGCTTTGCAAGTAACCTGAGTAATAGAAAGCAAATCCTTCGACGCTGCGTAATAAAAAGCAGACCCTTGTGACGAAGCATCCATAGATTTTAACATAAAATGTATAATAAAGACCTTACCTAGCATTTCTTCTACCTTTTTCCTCTTTCGCTAATTCAGAACGCGTCCTCAATCTTAACTTGACGCGCCTGTCAGATTGAAAACGATACACATGGCATTTCACAAATCAAAGTCCATTTGCCCGCATCCATCTTGTACTTCTTCCATCTCAAGTTCTCCATGCAATTGATATAGTATCGAACGTACATAAAACATAAAATAGGAGTCACTTTAGACGAACATCTTAATTTCAAAAGCCATATTTAATTCTTGTCATCTAGAATACGAAAAACTATTAATATAATGAAAAGTTTAAGAAACTCTACACAAAATCGAACAATAATCTCTTTTACTTTATTGCACTAAAGTTTGTGGAGACACAGCAAATCAACATTTTCAAATCTTGATAGAGTTAAAAGAGCCGTAATCAAAGTGATGCTTCGAAAAGATTTTAGGTATGACACAAACTCAGTTTTCAAAGAAAGTTAACTCTTAAGAGTAGGTACGTCAATTATAACAATAGGGGCACTTTATTGCCATATGCCAACAAAACTCTTAACTATTCAAAATTGGTAGAGAGCAGAGACTTTTAAAATTCCTTTACCTGCTGTCAATTCAACATTCGCTCAACGTCTACCATATTTTCTACTTCCAGATTTAACAAAACGATCAATTAAAATTAAATTGGAAACCTCGACTATGTAGAAACTGAAAACTTAGTTACTACGGTTGACAAAGTAAGAAGAATAACATAATTTATTAAATAGATACCCCACTGCAAATATATACCTATACAAATCCTACACACACAATTATTAACAAAGCCAAGCTTTATTTTATTTATACCTCCAAGGAATGACATAATGGAGTTATTTTCTTCTTTTTTTTTTGTTCTTCAATTTAAATTGACCAAATTTTGACTAAGGTCCGTTGTTTCTTCTTCTTTTTATTGATGAATAAATGCTTTTTATATTTTATTGTTGTATTAAATTCAAACCATCTGCCCATATTTATATTTCGTAATGCAACCTGTAACAAACCTGTAACATTAAAACCTGTTTTTTTTTATTTCTTGTTGAGTGCTCATCCTAATTATGAAAATGTCTTTCGGTCTCCTTGTACACTGTTTGGTTCTGCGTCATAGGCTTAACCTTAGCTAAGTGCAGAGCCACCATCACTCTGTGTTAAGAATGCTAGGAAAAAGAACAAATTTGTTAAATTTGTTAAGATGTTATTCTGTTGTAAATTCTTTCTTTGGTAAATAAATATTATTTACAATCTAAATTACGATTGTATAATTTCGAAAAGAGTGACGAGAGTTTTTTTCGCCAACTTTGCTCTCTCGGTCTACAACGGCCATTGCTAATGTATGTAGGGGTGTCCCGTGACATTTTTTTTAATTTTTGTTTTTATGCTTTTGACAATGTATAAGCGATTAGTTTTAAATCCTTCATACAATTGAGTAATTTCATTTCGTTTCATTTCATTTCATTTCATTTCATTTCATTTCATTTCATTTCATTTCATTTCATTTCATTTCATTTCATTTCATTTCATTTCATTTCATTTCATTTCATTTCATTTCATTTCATTTCATTTCATTTCATTTCATTTCATTTCATTTCATTTCATTTCATTTCATTTCATTTCATTTCATTTCATTTCATTTCATTTCATTTCATTTCATTTCATTTCATTTCATTTCATTTCATTTCATTTCATTTCATTTCATTTCATTTCATTTCATTTCATTTCATTTCATTTCATTTCATTTCATTTCATTTCATTTCATTTCATTTCATTTCATTTCATTTCATTTCATTTCATTTCATTTCATTTCATTTCATTTCATTTCATTTCATTTCATTTCATTTCATTTCATTTCATTTCATTTCATTTCATTTCATTTCATTTCATTTCATTTCATTTCATTTCATTTCATTTCATTTCATTTCATTTCATTTCATTTCATTTCATTTCATTTCATTTCATTTCATTTCATTTCATTTCATTTCATTTCATTTCATTTCATTTCATTTCATTTCATTTCATTTCATTTCATTTCATTGGTTCTTGTAGTAAAAGGATGTCGCTCATGCTCACCCATCCGCTACTAGTCCGACTGGGATCCGCAATCGAGACGTCGCTCATGCTCATCGCCTTGATTGGGGACCTCACGAAACTTACGAACCAAAAGACGTTGCTCATGCTCATCGTCTTGGTTCGGAACAGATCATATCATACGATTTAACAGACGTTGCTCATGCTCATCGTCTGTACCATAATCACATCGTTTTCCTACAAAGCGTCGCTCATGCTCACCGCCTTGATTGGAAACCTCACGAAACTTACGAACCAAAAGACGTTGCTCATGCTCATCGTCTTGGTTCAGAACAGATCATATCATACGATTTAACAGACGTTGCTCATGCTCATCGTCTGTATCATAATCGAATCGTTTTCGTACAAAGCGTCGCTCATGCTCACCGCTTGTACCATGTTTTTTTACAAATTCCGAGAAAATATTTTTATTCCATATGTCAAAGACTAAACTTTTCCTGCAAATTCGACTCCGGTCTGCAGAGTACCGACGATTGTCAGGCTACGCACGATCGTTGCTCCTGCTCATCGATCGTCGGTTGTTTAAATTCCTTCTTTTGCACTAATATCTGTGAACTCTCGATCGACACTCGCGCGACAATTCCGCGTCACTATCGCTCGTGGTTTATTCATTCATCTGAAACTTTTCCATTTATGTGTGAGTTTAGTTAACTTTGCAACCTATTAACATATACTTACAATATGATCATGGTGCAGTTGTACATTCTGCCAGTGTAAAGTCAAACACAAAATCAAAAGTATTTCTTCAAAAATTAGGACATATCAAAATGAAATCAAAATGAAAGCCGCATATAAACAACATGGCAAACCCATGTAGATAAGGAATAATTTCCTAATTGTTTTGCTTTCAATTAAAAGTCGGATACGGTGAGAAAATAATATGCAAGTAATCAACCAAAAACTACCGTGAAAATATAACACCTCTTAACTCAAATGTGTCTTGTTGCCATTATCATTGAAATTTAAAAAAAAAATGAAAAGTCGGTGACGTCACATAAAAAAAAAAATTACTTGAATGAGAAGTAAATAAAATTTAAACACTTCATTATCATACCAATTATTACTATTTATACATTTATTTGCAAACCTGCAACGGTCAATTCATGCAAAACATTCTCTGTACGCTCTAAGTCAAACAAAAAAAATTTCAAAACTAGAAAATTTTCTTACGTTATTTTTCCAGGGCGTGGCGAGAGATTTCATTATTCTCGTTCATCCCACTTCTGAACTAAAGTCAGAAGTGGATATTTTATCATAAACACCAGTATATTTCAGTATTTATTAGTTTTATTCGACAAAACTTTTCACAGCAATTGTTTTTCAAGGCGTCTGTGCAGCGAATGAGTCAAATTTGCAATCGACAAATTATTCATGACATTGTTCGATTACACACAAATATTATTTAATTAAAAAGGATCATTTATACTATTTCAATAATTATTTTAAATTAATATTATAATCAATCAAATTAATTATATTTAAATAAATGAAAGTTTTATATTTGTTCAATCCCATTGAGATACTCATTATTATCGAACGGTCGTAGTACTTTCTATCTGTCTTCCTCACATCTAATACCAATACACATTATATTTACAATATCGTGCTAACAAAGTGAGCAAATAAAAATGCTTCTGCAGTTTATGCAGGAGCATATAGACTTTGCGAGGGGTAGTCTAATAAAAACCGCCGATGGCAGGCTTCGTGCCAAAGCACTTTGGTCCGACTTTGCCGGCATACTTAACGGCACTGGTGGAGCCGTGACGACGGTATTGTAGTGGCAGAAAGTAAGTTACTTTTAAGCTTAAATGCTTCCCTAAACTACTGCATACTTAACTGTGCGCCATTGCAACAAACTAACACATTTTTTACGGCGAAGGTGTGGGCTGACCGCAAATATATAACTAAAAGCGGCTGCCGCTGCAAGACGCTCTGCCTCAGGCACAGGTGGTGGAACAGCCGGACCACCACTATCAGAGGAGCAGGAGGCAATAAGTCTAATAATGGGGAAAGGCTATGGGCTTCCACAAACGAATGCTGTGGTGCACCCATTTCCATCGGTATATGATTGTTAAAGCTTACATATTAAGTTACATTATGTTATTATTGAGTTACTATTATCATTTCAGATGTAATAGAGTTTCACCACCCAATAACATTATTATATATTTTAGATCCCGCTTGTATAGAACCTTCCAGCTTCAAGTTTATAAAAACAACACCTCGTATTTTAATCCCATTGTAAGAATGTGCCGTGAGTATAACGAGTTGTCCCAAACTGACTGTAATGTTGACATTTTTGATCCAAACTTACTCCGTTTCAAGTCTCACTTACTAAGCATCCTCTAATCACACCCACTTTTGATCATTTAATCTAATTAATATTTGTTTATGTACTGTTATTTTGTTGCTGTTTTTTTTTTAATTATTTTTGTGTTTTAGTTTTAGTTCTTGATCATTTATTTCTTGTTTCAATATCTTCTTTATTTCAATTATGTTTTATGTAACTGTTAGCAAGTGATTCACTGTACATACATGCTTAGGATGACAGTCAGAACATAATTCTAAGTCAAGCTACTATGTACTACCTTGATTGTTATCTGTTTTGTATGTCTTAAATAAATAAATAAAAAAAAAAAACTGAGGGTAAGAAAATGTTTATGTAACTAAAATTCAATCTTGTTTAGATTATATTTTCAATGTTTTCAGTAAAGCTATAAACCTTTATCATATATATAATTTCTTTTACAGAAAACCTAGAACAAACTTCACAAAATCAACCCGAAGAGGCTACAACAAGTAGTACACCCAACTCAGGGTAAGTAAATGTTTATATACCTACCACATTATTCTGTGAAAACGATAGATTAAATATTTAATGTTTCTCAGTTAAGTTATAAACCTATAATATATATTTTGTTCCTTGACAACCTCTGCGATGCAGCGGTATATATACCGGACTGCTAAGTGGATGGTTCCGGGTACGATCCCTGGGTCGGCCAATTTCGTAAAAATTGTTTTTCGGTATTGGCTCATGTCTCGGTGTAACTAGGTTCTCCCTTAGTCCATTGTGTGGTACCTATAGTACAAGCTTTGCTTAGTTTACGGCCACACAGTTAGTGTGTTAGTCTGGAGATTTATTATTATTATTATTCCTGGGGTCCTATATCAAGTCTAGGCTTACTTTAGGCTCCAGTCTCTCTCACACTTTGGCTAATTTTTGTGTCTTTTTTACCTAGTTTTAATTATTTTTGTTACAAATTCTTTGTTATATAGGCACTCATATATAACAAAGGGCTCTCGTCTAGCGACTTTTCTCATTCCAATTTTACAATACGGGTCTGTTCGCACAGACGGCTCGGAGAGAAGAGCAGATTCTCATAACACAAACACAGTTTTGATTTTTTGCAGTAAGGTTTATTTCTGTATCTGATTTTGTCATCAAGAATGCTTGAACGCGCTTGATGTGAAATAATAAGAGGAGCTCATATCGCGTACTTTTTCTCACTCGCGCAGCCGATCGGCTCCGATTGCGTACTCTTTCTCAGTCACGCAGCACATCGGGTCCGATTGCGTGCGCACCAACTCATGCCGACCGCGGAGTCCGCGGACCGCCATTTTTATAGCACAATTTAAACGGAACAGCTGTGTGCACTTTTACGAAAACATGGCTGATGAATAATACTCGGGTCAAAATATGACTGTTTATTTGACATAGCCAAGCTATCACATAGCGATCGGGTAATGAAAGACAATGCATGGAGGAAATACGCAAGTGTCTCGGAATAAGTGGTAAGTTTAGGGATAGGCATGAAAGGGACACGTATTGAAAGGGACAAATCAAATTACCGGTAAGCAAATACCATTTGCATTGATTGATCGCAAAAGCTTAAGCTTCCGCATGTACTTAATTTGTCTATGAACCAAAAATTGGCAACAAAAAGGTATTCACGGTAGACCAGCAATGTTCTCTGGCTGATTACTTAAATACCATGCCATTGCTTGACACCTTAACAAGTCAGAGAACTTGCATATCAGTACGCTGTACGTTTAGATCATAGTATACCATCATCTATGCTTAAGGGGTTTTTAAAAAGGCATGATTCGCTGAGTGTAAGAAAACCTGAGAATACTTCACTAGCAAGAACAATACTAGTTTTAATAGACACAATGTTGAAAATTTATTCGATAATTTAGAGAAATGTTACTTAAAACATAATTTCCCTCCAAATATGATTTGTAATTTAGATGAGACTGGGTGCACGACGGTCACTAATGCTCCCAAGATTGTTGCCCAAGTAGGTGTTAAGTGAGATGGTCAAATTAGTTCAACTGAACGTGACATGCTTGTAACTAAACCATGCTGGGTTTCGCAAATGCTGCTGGTGGGAGTATTCCACCTGCTTTCAACGAAAACGACAGACAGCTTCCGTTTCTTGATGTTCTCGTCACTGCAAGAATAGATGGAACACTTTCTCACACTGTTTATAGAAAACCTACACACACTGACCGATATCTTAATGCTTCTTCGCATCACCACCCCAGACATATCACCTCCGTCATAACGTCGTTCATGAACCGAGCCAGGGATCTCTGTGATCAAGATCACATCGAGCAAGAGCTCGAGCACGTTGAACGAGTCCTGAAGAGGAACGGCTACAGGATGAGCAACACGCAAGACGGAAACATCCAAAAAGGAAAATATAAGTGGGAGTGGACGGGTTACCAGCATTTCTACCATATGTGAAGGTATCCGGTCACTAAGCTAGCAAACATGGTACGCTCTCCGAAGGACACAATTCCATTTAAGACGCCAGGTAAATTTGACTGCAGCTGTGGTAGTTCTTACAACGGCCAGACAAAACGAACAATTGCCGAAAGAGTAAAAGAACACATAGCAGCAGTCAAAAACCGACAGACGAACAAATCTGCAATCGCAGAGCACTTACTTAATGAAGGACCGAACCACTGGATCGAGCTTCACAAACCGAAAATTCTCTCGACCGAACGTCAATACTACCCTAGAATACCCGGGAGGCCATAGAGATTAAAAAGAACAAGACATTCAAGCTATATCTTCGTAGCGTTCGTATAAGCTATCATCTTCGTGGAATCCGGTCATTCATAATATCAAAAACCGCTCAAAAACCTATCAGTGCCTAGTAGTCTCTCCAGCCGCCGCCATGTTCCATTCCACCCGCGACCACGATAAGTGTAACCCTGTCGAAACGTCGGGCAAAGAGGTACGTTAACTTTTTGCTTAAGAATTAGCAAAAAGCTATTACGGAGAACGTGTTTAATCGGATGGTGCTTTTATCATCGAACTTGGAGATGAAATTCCTGCAGAAATAGTAAGTGACCTTGAAGGGGAAAACTACGACACATTCAAGCCAAAAATATACGGAATGGTTGGAACAAAATATAAAATGGCCAACTCGTGTCCGTGTACCACCGCAGGAGGAATCGTTTTCTGTATGTTTATCCCACTAATGATTTTCTTTTAAGATATTTGTGCACCTTCTACAAGTTAAAATGTATCCGTTGGAATATCAAATAAAAGAACTTCTCGCAAACAATTTACGGATCTTAGAACGAAACGGAAGTTTTGAAGTATTGACGATCACAAGGACAGAGAAAGTTCTGAGTTGGCATACGCTACATTAGCTAAATTGAAACAAGTGGCAATAATACTTTGGCTATAGCAGTAGATCTTTTCTTAAAAATCCACATGAGTATCCAATCTAACTGCGTACACCTACTATGAAAAGTATAATTTTGTGCCTACACGGTGTAACTCCACTTTCGAAATGTTAGTTTGTCTGACAGAATTAAAAGAATTTTGCAGTCAGACTCCAGGTGACTTATTACACGTATATTTCGTTCATCACTTGGGATGATATTACTGACCTAATACAGTCTAAATTCTTACAAAAATATTACAAACAGAGCATTTGTACAAATATTGGACACGATGCTTTTTGGAAACCTCACGTATGCAAGTCCCTGTAGCACAATATGTGTGCACACACATGAAAACCAGGAAACAACAGCTAATGACTAGTCCACCGTTTGTTGCTGCCCTTTATTTAGATCCAAGATTCCGTGTAGTATTATCACCACAGGAAGAGTTATCAGCAATCAGACATCTCAAAGCTACTTGGTTGCAGATGCTGAAACTTGACTCTCAAAATTTTGTAATGGGTTCAGAAGCAAGTAATTATGTCGATGGAGATAACTCTCAGGAAACGATTCGTGTAGATCTGTCTGAATCAATAGAAGATGAAATAGAGTCAATTTTTTCACAAACAGAAAAACAAAAAAGACAATAATAACCAACAAATTACGTCAAGTAAGAATCAAGTTTCACAGCAGCTTTGGATAATTTTTCTAACCACCCCCGTTTAGCTACCAAAGAAAATATTTAACAGTTTTGGAAATCAAAATCTTTAGTTAAACCCGAATTGAGTCGCTTAGCAAATATAGTTCTCGCCACCCCAACTACTATAAGCGTGGAACGCCTATTTTCATCGTTGAAATATATTTTATGTAAAACTTAAAACATAATTTGAATGAATCAATTGTAGAAGAAATTTTAGTTTTGCGAAACAATTATTACCCTTAATTTGATAACGTCTAATATACTATACGTATTAATAATTAATTTTATTTAAAAATGTTATTTTCTAAATCATCATTGGCAACATTTTATACGTCAAAATAATATTTTGACACCTGTCACATTTACAGAGTCGATCATTGCTCGCGCTCAATTGTTTACGTCGCACAGTGGGCAAAAACTGCTATTTGAGTGACTTAGGGTCTTTTGCCTCAAATTGTAGATTTAAAATATACCAATCGATAGATCTTAACATTCTCATGAAGAAAGGTTATTACACGATTTTGTCTTAAACTATCCGTTTGGTTGGAAAAAAATAGTTTATTTTTTTTGTATGGAACAAAACATTTAATGAGTTCTAACATCCTATTCTTAACTTTTCCCGCAGTAAAACTGCTTGAGCATCAATCTTTGGCATTTGTCCTGTACTCCTATGCCATTCATACCTGCCCAAACTTGCCCGTTCGCCATATATTGACATTTAAAAAATTATATAAATTTAAATAATTTTTATTCTTTTTAATGTATGATCTTACTTTAAACGTTAGGATAGTAAATAAAATTGAAAAAAAATAATAATTATTATTTTATTTTTAGATCAAGTCTTCTTTTTAACCTTTTTTGGATTAAAATTACTTGACTACTTAAACAAAACAAACTTTTATTATTATTCGGCAATGGTTTAGTGCCGTAAAACAAAGAGACTCTAGGAATTAATTTGTTTTTTATCTTAGCTTATTCGATAAACTCTTATTGGTTCAAGTCTCATTTTTAGGTCTTTTGTAATTAAATATTTATATGATTTCAATAATACAATAATTACAAGTTAACATTTTTTACCTGACTACCTTTTGTTCAGCATAATTAGATTTCTAGAAATCGTTAATGACGCTTTATTGAATTACTACTTTGCAGTGCCTGCGCTGCTTTTTTCTTTCTTTTCCTTAATGATGCGATAAGTTATTAGCGTTTGCTTAATTATCATGACAATAAAATGTTTTTGGTCATTGGGTCAGATAAATGTAACTATTTTGTTATTTTAAAATTTAATTCTAAGAAATCACTAATTAAAATTTCTTGGTCTGCTGAAGCGTGGGGGTTTAGGGTCATAGCTCGTTATGCATATAAATAGGGATTTTACAAAAATGTGCCATTGAAAGCTACGCTTCAAACCTGAGACCAACTTACTTTGCACGGATTTATTTTGTGATCGTAATGGAAATTCTAGTGAATTACAAAACCTTCAAAGCAGTGGGAATGTTGAACTAAAAAAAATAATGGATCACTTATACAACCATCCTGAAGATATTGACACAGTGAAGACCTGTTTCAGCAAAAACAAAGATAGAACAGTATATACTCCAGAAAAGCATTAGCATTGTTTATATTTCTCAACCTATCTAAGTGGCAATATTTAAATTTAAAGGATTCTGCTGAAGAACAAAATTCTTCAATTTATCCTTCTTATTACAGGCTAAGTCAAGAAAAAAAGAAGTGCTACCCTCCACAAGAAGCCGTTACTATTACTGAAGATGGAGCTACAATTAAACTTCAAGCTTTGTTAGACTTGACAACATCTAGGCTATTAGAGGCAATGGGATTTGATATTTCGTCCTTAGGCTGACCTCAAACTTATCTCTAAATGGTGTTTTGATGGAGCGTCTAGCCAAAGCAACTATAAGCAAAAAGCGGTGAGCACAGATTTTGAAGACTCTAGTGTGTTCATGGCTAGTTTAGTACCTCTAAGGCTCACGCGTGCAGAAGAAATACTATGGGAAAATGATCGCCCTTCTTCAACTATCTACTGCCGCCCGTTATTTTTTATGTTTTTGAAAGAAAATCGAGAAACGATACAACACTACAAACAAACTGTAGAAATGCAAATACAAGCACTTCAACCATCAACACACAAAGAAGTCAGTGTAAAGCACGAACTACTAATGACAATGATCGATGGAAAGGTTTCGTCACACATATCTGAAACTTCATCTGCTGTTTGCAATATTTGCCAGGCGAAGCCTTCGGAAATGAATAACTTGGACCAAATTAATCAAAAATATAAAAATGAAAACATGTACCAGTACGGATTATCTTCATTACATGCATGGATCCGTTGTATGGAATGTTTACTTCATATTGGTAAATATTATCAACTTATTTTTTGTTAGCATAGTAATTTAATAAACCTTCTGTATGTTTTACGTATATTTTTTCTGGTTTCAGCTTATCGTATGGACTTCAAAAAGTGGACTTGTAGATGTTAAGACAAAGAGAAGATGGAGCGGAGAAAACAGCAAATCCAAAAAGACTTCAAAAAAGAAACTGGTCTACTCATAGATGTTGTGAAACAAGGAGCAGGAACTAGCAATGATGGAAATACGGCTAATAAATATCATAACAGGGATCGATGAAAACCTCATAGAAAGGTTTCACGTTATTTTACAAACCGTTGCATCGGGAGAACAAATTAATATTAATAAGTTTTCTGTATTTTGTGTAGAAACGGCCACTTCATATGTTCAATTATATCCGTGGTATTACATGCCCTCAAGCGTTCATAAGTTGCTTGTACATGGTGCAGATATAATTGAACATTTTGGTTTAATACCAATCGGCAAACTATCGGAAGAGGCATCAGAAGCTCGAAATAAGGATTTCCGAAAGTTTCGAGAACACCATTCCAGAATAGTAAGTAGGACAGCTACAAATGAAGATATTTTACATACTTTTCTTTTGTCATCTGATCCAAAACTTACTTTTCTAAGACCTAGAATCGCAAAACAACGGAAAACTGCACTTTCTCCGAAAGCAATCGAGCTTTTGATGTCTCATCCTAATGAATGTGAGTTAGAATTTATAGATATAGATAAGTTACAAGATAGCGAAAGTGATTAAGTGTATACATGTATAAATTTTATTAATTTAAGTTTTCCCCAATTTTTTATATGAAAATAGGTTTAAATTTTAGAAGCTATCAAAAAAAGAGAATTGATAAAAAACTAAAAGTTGTCGAAGAAGAAGATTAAGCTAATATGTATATTGTGTTTAGGTAAATTTTTTATGTTTTTTTATTATGTTTGTGTGAGTGCGAGTCAAATACCTATTTCGACCTGTCTCGAAATAACGTAAGGCCTCTTAATTTAAGGACAGGTGTGTTTAACAAACAACTGGTTGGACCTTTCGAATTGCCAGCAAGAATGAACGAACAAACATAATCTGGAATTTAAAATATATATATGACGATGACGGCAGGAATACCTTCGTCATCAGAGCCGTCTTCAGGGGCCGTTTAGTACTATAACTTGTGTGGGCGTACGTGGGAATGTGTTAGACTCAAATAAAACCAATTGCTGTGTGTGCCAACACTGTAATTATCTCCTCTTGATAGCACTCCGTAGGTCATTCGATTAATTCACAAGAAGGCACGGATCGCGGACAGTTTCTACGCAAACACCAAGCATCACCATTTTCCAACCGCTCTTCACCATAGCCCAAGACCATCTCCGTCACTCTGACAGCTCCTCGCTCGATGTCACATAGACTGTCTAGCACCATATTTTGGTACTGGCAATCCGCACTCTTATATCAACCATAAGCATAGTCGATCTCCGACATATATATCAAATATTAGAAGACGTCAATTAAGAATTTCGTCATCGCATGTCCTTTCAATGCGATGGAGCACCATTTCACTATGCTTGGATCGTAATTGAACATTTAAATGGGTCTTTCCCGCGGCGATGAATTGGTCGTGGAGCCCCTATAGCTGTCGGGAAATCGTCTTAACACCATCGATTCCTCGAAATTATAGTTGGTGGTTCGATAACACTGTACTTCGACTCACCTGTTTTATGATAATCCAGAGACTGAATGCTTCAGCACTGATATTTGATGGATGTAGAGGGTGCTTCGCTTCTATGCCATCTGTATTCACTCCTAGATTATCTATATGTTTCTCCTGCATTTATCTGCCACCTGTTGGTATAAATAAAGTATGATTCACATGTAATGAACCTCCAAGTGCCATGGGAATAGCTTTTACAACAGTACTAGGTACATACTATATTCATATAAATTAACCATCCAGTCTCACCCTAAGTGTTGCGGGTGAGGTCATTGACCATCATCATCATCACTCTAGGTGTATAGAGTGATTTGGATATTAGTGTAAGTCACCACAGACAAGGCCCATCACGTCCAAGTCCGCCTCATGTTTGAGTCTATCCCTTCTGCCGGCAGGACCCATGGTAAGTTTTATGGGTATGAGTATTTGAATAGTGCAAGCACCTCTTCACAATACTCTACGTGAGTTACTAAAGTTCGTAACATCACAATCTGGTCGTTCGTTGTACATAAATTTACCGTCATTGCCCTGCTTCCGATATTTCTTCTGCCATCGCATCTATTAATGAAGATTTGGAGCGAATCTGGAACTGGGCTCTGTCCTTTGGTTTGGTCCTTAACCCTAAAAAAACGCAAGCCTTAGTTATTGGAAGCAGGTCAATGCGCGGTCGTATCGATCTATCTTCTTTGCCTACCGTCACTCTTAATGGTACACCGGTCGCCTTTGCTGAATCTGCCAAGAATCTAGGTGTTACTTTAGATTCGCATCTTAATTGGGGTTTACATGTCAGCGAGGTCAGTCGTAGGGTCCACTACTCCTTCCATTCGCTGAAGTGTCTGCAAACGTTTCTGCCGCTCGCGACTAAAATCTCCCTTTCCTTAACTCTTATCCAACCTATTATTGATTATGTTATAAATATTATTAAGTTAAAAGGCTGTATGGCTAGTGCCTTTGCCTTTGATTGAATAAGAGATTGAATAATGGACGTGGTGATCAGTGCCTTGTACTTGCTTTGGTTTGATTGATTAAGAAACTAATAAAACTGGATTAATAAAGTAAATGTTTTATTTAAACGATATAACATGGCGCTGCGTGACAAGTACGAGGAATAGAAAGTATTATAGTGAAAACATTACGACACCGACAGATAAAGAAGCCCGCAAGTAAAAATGAGCAAAAAGGACGCCAACATGGCCGCCAAGAAAGTAAGTGAAGAATTTGAAGGAATTAGTGGATTAAAACCCCCAGCACCTTTGAATAACTTGACGGAAGAAGGATTTAAAAAATGGAGGAAAAGGTTCGAGCTTTATGCGTTGGCTTCAGGAATTACAATGAAAACAGAAAAAGTTCAGGTTGCAGTACTGCTGCATTGTATTGGAGAACAGGCAACAGATATATATTACACATTCGAAAATGTAGAAGAGACATATGAATCGGTGATTACCACATTTGAAAAGTATTTTGTGCCCGAGAAAAATGAAAGTATTCAGAGTTACAAATTTTTTACTAGAAATCAGAAAAGTGAAGAAAGTTTTGATGCATATTTCACTGAATTGAGGAAACTGGCTGGAGAATGTGAGTTTGGGGAATTGAAAGATAGGATGATACGAGACAGAATTGTGACTGGAATAAATAATACCATGTTGAAAGACCGACTATTAAGAGAAACAAAATTAACACTGGAGAAAGCAATACAGATTTGCAAGGCATCGGAGTTGGCTACAGAAAGAATAAAGGAGATGGATGAACCTGGAGTGAGTAATATTAATAAAGTAAATTCAACCTTTAATAGAAAGAAACCACAATTTTTGGACAAAAGAAGATATAATAATGAGAAGAAGCGTAACACAGAATGTGGAAGATGTGGATATGTACATGACAATAGAAATTGCCCGGCGTTTGGTAAAACATGCATGAAATGTAGAAAAATAGGTCACTTCGCAAGAAAGTGTAAACTAGCATGGATACAGGATAGAAAAGTGAAAGCTGTAGGAGTAGAAGAAAATAATAGTGAAGATGAACAAGAAATGAAGATGAACAGCATTAAAGTGTGCAACATAAACTGTGAGAAGGACTGGTATCAGCGTGTTTATTTTATGAATGAAAAGTCTTTTTTAAAATTCAAAGTAGACTCAGGAGCACAATGTAATGTAATCACAAAATTTTACTGTGACAGTTTAAAAATCAGAAAGTATGATAAAACTAATTTAAAGTTAACAAATTATAATGGTCAAAAAATTGATACTATAGGTCAGATTAACTTAAAATGTAAGATCGGTCAACAAGTTGATATTGTAAATTTTCAGATTTGTTCAGGTAATTTTGTGCCAATTTTAGGTTTACCTACTTTGATAAAATTTAATATTATTCAGAAAGTTCAAAATGTTAATGTTAAAAATCTTGACCTTGAAAGTGACAAACTGTTAAACTTTTATTCAGATATTTTTGAAGGATTAGGGGAAATTAAAGGTTATGAGTATGATATAAAGCTGAAAGAAGGATATGAAGGAAAGATAGAAGCGTGTAGACATGTTCCGTTTAAATTGTTGAGTAAATTAAAATCAGAATTAGCTAGTTTAGAATGTCAGAAAATTATAGAGAAAGTAGAGAGACCAACAGAATTTGTAAGTTCTTTAGTTATGACAGGGAAACCAGATGGTACTTTAAGAATTTGTTTAGATCCGCAATATCTTAATACACAAATTATGAGAGAGAATTTGATGATACCAACAATGGAAGAGATAACTTCAAAGCTTAAAGATAGTAAAATATTTAGTACTTTAGATGGTAATAAGGGATTTTGGCAAATAGTTTTATCTAAAGATTCAAGAGAGTTAACTACATTTAATACACCATTTGGCAGATATTTCTTTAAAAGATTACCTTTTGGTTTATCATCAAGTCCGGAAATTTTTCATAGGGTTTTCAGTAATATATTTAAAGATATTGACGGGGTAGAAATTTATATAGATGATCTTTTAATTCATGCTAAAACAGTAGAAGAACATGATAGAATATTAAAAGAAGTGTTGGATAGAGCTAGGAAATCCGGTATCAAATTTAATAGAAAGAAATGTCAGTTTAGAATGAAAGAAGTTAAATATTTAGGTCATGTGATTTGTGAACAAGGAATAAAATTAGATAATGATCGAATAAAAGCAATAACTGAGATGGATGAACCGAAAAATAATAAAGAATTGTTAAGGTTTCTAGGAACTATTAATTATGTGTCTAGGTTTATACATAATGTTTCAGAGATAACTGCACCGTTAAGGGAATTAATTAAAAAGAATGTACCATTTGTGTGGACCGAGAGACATAAGAGAGTGTATGAATGTTTAAAAAAGATACTTTGTGAGCCACCAGTTTTAGCATTTTTTGATATAAATAAAAAAATTGTATTAAGCGTTGATGCATCTAAGAACGGATTAGGATCAGTTATTTTACAGGAAGGAAGACCCATTGCCTATGGTTCTAAAGCAATGACTGAAACTGAAAGACTTTATAGTCAGATAGAGAAGGAGAGTTTAGCTATATTGTATGGTTGCAAGAAGTTTCATCAATATTTGTTTGGACAAGATTTCATAGTAGAAACTGATCATAAACCATTAGTTACAATTTTTACTAAACCACTTAATAAATGTCCAGTTCGTTTACAGAGAATTAGAATGGCTTTACAACCCTATAATTTTAAATTGATTTACAAACCTGGCAAAGAATTGATTGTAGCTGATCATTTAAGTCGTAGTTACATAAATGATACTAAGAAAAACTATAATTTGGATTTGGAGATGCATGTGGGTATGATTTTACATAGTTTTAGAATATCAGAGGAGAAGTTGAAAGAGTTAAAAGAAGAGACTGAGAGAGATGATTCGTTACAGATGGTATCTAAATATGTGAGAGAGGGATGGCCAGATAAGAAAAATCAGGTAGATATTTTAGGAAGAAGCTTTTATAGTTATAGAGATGAGATGAGTGAATGCGAGGGATTATTATTTAAAGGAACACAGATGGTTATTCCGAATTCTAAACGTAAAGAGGTATTAGGAAAATTACATTATAATCATTTGGGTATTGAAAAAACTAAGAATTTAGCAAGAAAATCATTATTTTGGCCTAATATGAGTAAAGAAATAGAGGATTTAATTTTAAATTGTAATACATGTAAAAGTTTTCAAAAAGTTAACAGAAAGGAACCAATGTTAGAAAAGGAAATAGCAGATATTCCATGGGAAATATTGTCATCAGATATTTTCTTTTTATATGGGAAACCTTATTTACTTATGGTTGATTCTTACAGTAAGTTTGTTGAGTTGTATCAGTTACCGGATTTGACTACTATTAGTACTATAAAAGGTATGAAAGAGATCTTTGCAAGACATGGTGTTCCTAATATTTTATATACAGATCCAGGTACTCAGTTTACAAGTTTAGAATTTAGAATGTTTGCTAAGGAATGGGATTTTAAACATAAATTAAGTAGTGCGAAACATCATCAAAGTAATGGCTTAGCAGAACGTTACATACAAACTATTAAAAACATGTTGAAGAAACTTATTTATGATAAAAGGGATATTTTTGTAGGACTTCTAATGTATAGGAATACACCTGTTTTACAAGGGAAATCACCTGCAGAGTTGTTGTTTAATAGAAATGTAAAGACTGTTTTACCTAACTATGGAAATGTAAGAAAGATGAATGTAAGGGAAGAGTTAATAAAAAGACAAAGATTACAGAAAGTTTATTATGATAGAGGAACAAGAAAGCTACCGGAATTGAAAAGAGGTCAAATAGTTAAGATACAGGATGAAAAAGGGAGAAAACCGAATGAAAGTGGTATGGTATTAGGAAAAGGAGAAGGTCCGAGGTCATATAGAGTGAAGAATGAAAAAGGTGAAGTGATAGTAAGAAATAGAAAGATGTTAGTAAAAGGAGGAAAGTATCAAGATAAAAGTGGCAATTATGATGAAGATATACAGGACATGACATACAACCCGGATATGACAAACAACACGGATATGACAAACAATCAGGATTTGACACCAGATCAGGATTTGGACAGGAATATAATTAGGACTAGGGATGATGAGCAGAGACAACATGAATCTAGTAATACATATTCAAGGTCAGGACGTTTAATTAAAAAACCTGCTTATTTTAAAGATTATGAGATGTCTAATTAAAAGAGGGAGATGTTATAAATATTATTAAGTTAAAAGGCTGTATGGCTAGTGCCTTTGCCTTTGATTGAATAAGAGATTGAATAATGGACGTGGTGATCAGTGCCTTGTACTTGCTTTGGTTTGATTGATTAAGAAACTAATAAAACTGGATTAATAAAGTAAATGTTTTATTTAAACGATATAACAGATTATGCGGATGCTTGTTACCTAGATGCCACAGAGGAGCTCTTAAACAAACTGGAACGCTTGCAAAATCTCTGTATCAGATTTATTTTTGATCTTAAAAAGTATGATCATGTATCACATCTTCGCAAGCAACTCCAGTGGCTCCCAATCCGATTTCGTAGGAACACTCGTATACTATGTCTCCTACACAACATACTCCATAATTCTTCCTACCCATCCTATCTACGTGATCGCTTCACGTATAGCACCCCACCAAACGTAATCTGCAGACCCCTCAAAATGTACCTGCTGTCTGTTCCTCCTCACTCCACTGATTTCTACTCCTATTCCTTTTCTGTCCATGCTGTCAGGCTTTGGAACTCATTGCCTCACGACATTCGAGCAATGAAATCCATTTCATTGTTTAAGAAACGTGTCAAAAGTTTTTATCTTTCTATGTAGTGTATGTGTAAAATGTTTTTATATTTATTTTTGTTTCGATAGTTGTATATACAGGGTGTCCCAAAACTCGACGTCAACCCGAAACCGGGTGACAAGGCAAGTCATGCTGGTTATCAGAAAAATGTTTAAAAAAATCTAAGTCACGTGTTCTCAAAATTATTGGCATTTTAAAAAAACACGCAAAATTTCACACCCTGTGACAGTGTTTTTGCTGCTGTTGCCACAAATGTTCACTTTTGGAAACTTTTTTTTTGATATGTAACCCTGAATAATGCTTCTCTAAACTGTTATCAACATTTCAAATCTAGCTCCTCGAGATTGCATAAAAATAGGACTTATTTCCAAGAAAAAAATTAAAAATTAAAAATGGCCTAGTTTTAACTGTCTGCATTGAAAAAAAATTGTACTACGCGAGTTTGGCAAGTTGTGTCAAAAGTTGGCGCATTTAGTAAGGATCCCAAAATGGTATGACACGTGGTAAATTGTAGTTGCTATCATGAACAAAAAAAAAAATTCGTAAAAATCCAGTGTTCAACAATTTTTTCTTACCTGGTTAAAAAATATTCTAATGGGCCCAAGGTTTTCCAAAGAGTCGTAAATTGTAAGTAGTGACAAAGGAGTCTTTCTAGGAAGTGTAAGCGAGATAGTATTTGTGCTAAAGTGATTGAGTGAGACGGAGAGAGTCACCTTCTCAAGTGCGAGCGAGACAGGTATGGACGCTAAAGTGACTGAGATGGAGAGAGTCATTTTACCAAGTGCGAGAGAGACAGAGAGTGACGCCAGGTATTCGCTATTGTAGATACACATTACAAACCAGTCAGTACGTTACGTTCCTTCGTTTACTGCGCTTGTTTTCGTATTCGTTTGTGTTGATTTCGTACTGTTTACTTTTGGCTATGTTTATGGACTTGTGATTGCTTGCGATTTAGATTCGGACTGTTTGTTTTCTCTTAAGGGCCCTTAGTAACTGAAAACGGCAGAATTAGCCGTTTTCTATTAGCTGTTACTTACAAAATATATGATATTTCGCACTGATATTTCAAATATATAATAAAGAACGTAAATGTGATGGGAGGACTGTTTTAAAAACACGATTGGAATAATTTTGCTCGATAGAAAAAAATCCTGAAGTCACCTCTAAAATTTCATATAAATGCACATTAAGACTGTGTTTTACAATAATAAGTCTTATAAAATCGCAAACTGATAGATTTTTACCTTTTCTATGTCGTGACTGTTTTAGATTTCTGAGAAATTGAACATTTTATTAACTTTTTGATGATAAATGTGTTTCGAGGCCGTTGATTCTATAGGAACCGCGTTCCCCGACCCCCCCGCCTAAGGCGTAGAATCGAAGCGAAATCTGAATTTTCGCTGACCGCCTAACCCCCCTTAACGACGACCTTTGCTTTCCTCTGGACTATTGTGTGAGTGTGTGACAAGTGCCGAGATGTCTTCGTATACCACTCGCGAATACGCTAATATGCACCTTATTTATGGTGAGTGCAGGTGTAATGCCAGTGCTGCTGCCAGACTTTACCGCGAAAGGTACCCAAACGCTGCTCGTTACCCCGATTATCGGGTGTTTACGAATGTGCATCGGTTGCTCTTCTCAGAAGGCCGCCTCCCAAATCAAACGCATGGTGGAGGCAGACCCACCAACCCTATGGAAGAAGAAGTTCTACAGGCTGTCGAAGAAGACCCAAGTACTTCAGTAAGAGCTATTGAAACGAACACCGGAGTGCCCAAAAGTTCAGCCCACCGTATTTTAAAAAGAAATGACCTACACCCATACCACGTACAGCGAGTACAGACATTATTACCCGGTGACTACCAAAATAGGGTGAATTTTTGCCGGACGATATTGGAGAGGTACAGAGATGACCCACTTTTTCTAACAAAAATTTTATGGTCGGACGAATCAACTTTTAAAAAGGACGGCTACGTGAACATGCACAACCTGCATGAATGGCGTGTTGAAAACCCTCATTTAACGAGACAGGATCGGTCCCAGTACCGATTCAAAGTTAACATGTGGACCGGAATTTTGAATGGCAAAATAATTGGTCCTTTTGAGTTGCCTGATGCATTAACTGGCGAGGTTTACTTAGACTTTCTTCAAAACCATCTTCCAAATTTATTAGAAGACGTGCCGCTAAGCATTTACAGAGAAATGTGGTTCCAACAAGATGGGTGCCCAGCGCACTTTGCTCGCCCCGTAAGAGAGTACCTCGATGAAGAGCTTCCTGGGAGATGGATCGGGCGGGCTGGACCAATCTCGTGGCCGGCCCGTTCACCGGACTTGAATCCTTTAGACTTTTTTTACTGGGGAGCTGTTAAAGAAAAAGTTTACGAGAAGCCCATTGGGAGTGAACATGAATTACGGCAGAGAATAGCTGAAGCAGCTCAATTTGTAAATAATGGACGATACGCTAGAAAGATAGCTCGATCTTTTTTAAAAAGATGTCGCGCTTGTATTGCCGCCGAAGGAAGGCATTTCGAACACTTATTATAACATTTTAAGAATTATTGTAAATTTTATTAATAAACATTGGTATTAAAATTTTGTTTTATTTAAAATTGAAACCTTTAACAATAAATGCTTATTCCAATGCACACACTAAAAAAAAAAATTAAAAGTGAACAATCTGTTCATTCAATAAAGATAGACGAGTACATCAGTACAATGTACAATTCAGTTAAATTTAATCAGTGTGTAAATTGGAAGCGGCTCCAATGTAACCAACGATAAGCTTTGCAATTTTAACCAAGTAAGAAAAAAAGTTAAAAATGGGTTTTTATGGAAATATTTTTTTTTGTTCATGATAGCAGCTACAATTTGCCAAGTGTCATACCATTTTGGAATCCTTACTAAATGCGCCAACTTTTGTCACAACTTGCCAAACTCGCGTAGTACAATTTTTTTTCAATGCAGACAGTTAAAACTAGGCCATTTTTAATTTTTAATTTTTTTCTTGGAAATAAGTCCTATTTTTATGCAATCTCGAGGAGCTAGATTTGAAATGTTGATAACAGTTTAGAGAAGCATTATTCAGGGTTACATATCAAAAAAAAAAGTTTCCAAAAGTGAACATTTGTGGCAACAGCAGCAAAAACACTGTCACAGGGTGTGAAATTTTGCGTGTTTTTTTAAAATGCCAATAATTTTGAGAACACGTGACTTAGATTTTTTTAAACATTTTTCTGATAACCAGCATGACTTGCCTTGTCACCCGGTTTCGGGTTGACGTCGAGTTTTGGGACACCCTGTATATATATATATATATATATGAATATATATATATATATATAGTATGTGTATATGTATGTGTATATATATATGAGTATATATATATATATATGTATGTGTATGTATATATATATGTATATATGTGTGTATATATATATATATATATATATTGTATGTATTTAAGTAATAATATGTAACTATTTGCATGTAGTTTATATAAGTAGATATGTATAAACTATGTAGACACGCAAAATTTGCTTCTATACCACCTCTTCAACTACAGGTCTGCTGGAAGAGATTTCGTTTTTGGAATAAGCAGAACCTCTGTATTTACGTCTTTTTTTGTAATCAGGGGGCCTACCGCGTAACTAGCGTCTATTTGAACTCGACGTCGACAACTGTTTTCATTGGCTAGAGACCCGCCATTGTTAACAATTTAGCCAATGAAAACAGTTGTCGACGTCGATTTCAAATAGACGCTAGTTACGCGGTAGGGGGGCAGTTTGTCCTTTTATGTGTTCAATTTTGTGTAGATACATGAATTTGTAAATAAATAAATAAATAAATAAATCCCTCAGGATGCACAAAATTCAACAAGTTAGTATAGTATTTAAACCCTAGGCACTTAGCTTTCATCCGTTCCTGTCAGCAAGTTCAGCCAGGACCTTAGATGCACGTACTTCAAACATTGATTCTACTTTACCACAATACAGTAAATAATAGGTACACTGCAAACTAGAAAATAAGCGCGCCATTGAGCAAATGAGTAAAGACACTGTCAGAGTGGCAGATAATGAATGAAGTTGGTATTTGCTTACCTTCACTCATTGTTGCTATATACAATATTTACATTTCGCGAGAACTTCGCGACACTCCCGCCGGGAAAATTAAAGTAAGGTTGTCATCAAGCTCTGCGTCCATTCCCTTATCTTCTCCAAGGCTCGGACAGCAGCAGCTCGTATGTGTTTAGTATCTCCATTTAACGTATCATTGCCCATCAAATCGTTTGTATTATCTCTCATATCATTACTCTCTATTTTATCAGCACTCTCAATCTCTGTATCTGGTTTATTTATGCCAATCATTGTATCGTCTGTCGCTTCATTGTCTACTAGTTCTCTCATTTCCTGATCATCTACAATTTCATTCTTAGCAGACTCTGTTCCTGTGATAATAGCTGGCGAAAGTTTTACATCTTCAGCTGGGTGTACAGCTAATTGAAAGGGTTGAAGTCTTTCTCTAGTTTCTTGACGCTCTGTGTCAGGACGTTCATTATCTTCTATTTCTAGGGGATATAAATGCGCGATAGAGCGCGTAAAAAGCGTATCCCCTACCTTTACTCGTGCTACTCTAATTAAACCATCGGAACCTTTTAGTAAGGAAACTATTCTTCCCACTTTCCAACCTTCTCGGTTTTTATCTCCTTTTATCTGTACTATCTGGCCTTCTTTTGGAGTAAGATGTGAAGTCACTCGTGGTTGCTTAGGTAAATGACTATATCGCTCTCTCAAGCTAGGTAAGTAGCGGTTTTGAAATATTTCCTTAAACTCATCTAGTATTATCCTAGTTTTCTTCCAGCCCAGAATTAGATTGGTTTTTGTTGATGTGCCTTGTAGTAACACATCATTTTGAGCAGTCTTTAAAGTGATACATATACCAGGTTGAAGAAAATCGGATGGCTTCAAAATGTGCTCAAGTTCTGCATCCACAGAAGTTAATGGTCTGGAATTTAGCACAGCTTCTATTTCCTTCATCACTGTCGTCAGTTCACTATCTCTTAATAAGTGTTTATGTAATGTTCTTCGCAGACAGTGTTTGACCAGTCCTACCAAACGTTCATAGAATCCGCCATGCCATGGTGCGAGTTCTGGTATGAATCGCCATTTTATTTTGTTCTCAACACAATATGAATTTGCTATTACATCTGATATCAATTTGAAATGTAAGGCATTGTCGGAAGTAATAAGAGTTGGTACTCCTCTAGTTCAAATCATTCGCCTTAAAGCAAGTGATCCTTGTTCAGCTGATAGATCCTCAACCACTTCGAGATGTACGGCCCTAACTGCTAAACAAGTGAATAGGCTTATCCATCTCTTGCTTGTTCCCTTTTCTGAATTGACAAGTATCGGCCCAAGATAGTCGACTCCCGTAAAAGTAAATGGCTTGCTGTAACTGACCCTTTCATGTGGCAATGCAGGTGCAGTTGGTAATTTAAATGGACCACCACCACCACCATGCTTCATACATCGAGAACATTTACTCAATATTTTCCTAACTTGACTCTTGCCTTGAGGTATCCAATAATTTTCACGGATTATACTCAGTGTGTGATTTACACCCACATGATAATTCTTTTCATGTGTATCGGTGATCACTTTGGTGGTGAATTCGCAATCTTTAGGTATAATCACCGGATATCTCTTATCAAATGACCATTCCGCATATTTAAGTCTGCCTCTGCAGCGAAGTAATCCGTCAATATCCTTGAAGAGTCCTAAATTTCGGCTAAGACTAGTTTCTTTTCCATTTACTTCATCTCTAAAATATTCTGCCTGTAATTTCTTAATTTCTTTCAGTACACTGTCTTCAAGTTTGTTTTCTTCAGAGAGCTTTTCTTGTATTTCTTTTAGCTGTTCACTGAAAGTCTCCTCTGCCTTCTCTTCACAAGGTTCTTCATCTTGTGTTATATTAGTCTGCGGACATTCTGCGTTCGGCAGACTCTCCCGCGCCAAAAAAGTAACAGTATTTGATGGACCTACTGGCCATTCTGTCTGGTCTTTCTTCAAGAAATCTGGCCCCAGTAACCACCTTGACCTCTCTTCTTCCGAGGCGTTTGGTCTGGTTGCTACATCCGCAGGGTTTTGATCTGACGGAACGTGTCTTATTATCAGTTCCTTATTCTGTTTCACTTCCTCTAATCTTCTTGTGACAAATGGCGTAAGCAGTTTTTTAGAATTATACCAGTCAATTACTATCTGGCTGTCAGTCCATAAGATCTATCTAGTAATTTGCATTTGTAAGAATCTTAGAACGTATTTTATTAGTCTACTCCCAATAAGTACACCTAGCAACTCCAGTCTGGGAATTTTCAAGTTTTGCTGATCTTTAATAGGCACGAGCCGTGATTTTCCTATTAAAAATTGAATGTCACTTCCTTGCACTAAATAAACTACCGCTGCGTAAGCTTGCATTGAAGAATCTGTAAAGCAGTGTAATTCAGCTATTCTTTTATTTAAGGTGATGGTTTTGCGTGGTATGCAAATAGTCTCAACATTCTTTATTTCTTTTAGAATTGTTTTCCATCGTTCCACGGTTTCTTCATCTAGAAGAATGTCCCATTTTACTTTTTTCTTCCATAAGTCTTGAAAGAGAATTTTGGCTGTTAGCATAACAGGTACGCTAAAACCGCAGGGGTCGTAGACAGCTGCTATTGTTTTCAAGACTCCTCTTTTTGTGTATTTGTTATTTTCATTTAATTTTACTCTCAAGCTCAGTGTATCTTCTTCAATATTCCAATTTAAACCTAGTACTTTCACTGTTTTGTCAGGGCATGAATCTGGAATACTTTCCATGAAACTTTTGGAGTTAGAGCTCCACTGTCTTAAGTTCATAGAGATCTGATCAAATGTGTATTTTAAATTCTTGTATAATTCTAAGGCTTCTCTAAGATTGTTGGTTCCAGTCACTAAATTATCTACATATATATCGTTAGCTACTTTTTTGACACTTTCATCTTCTGAACATGTCAGATGGTGCTTGACAGTAGCATTGAGAATAAATGGTGACGATGTAAGACCGAATGGAACCCTAGTAAATCTCAGGTGCATGAGATATCTTCTGTTGCTGGTTTATAAAGATCTTTTAGCCATAAGAATCTTGTCACATCCCTATCCGGTTGTTTAAGAGCAATTTGGAGAAATGCTTTTTCTACATCTGCCGTTATACCAATAACGTGACATCTGAATTTAATCAATAAACCAGTTAAGTCCTCTAATAACAGAGATCCACAGTACAGGTGCTGATTTAGACTTTTACTGTCCTTAACATGTGCCGATCCGTCGTAGACTATGCGTAATGCTTTCCCTGGTGCAGAGACGCCATGATGAGGAATATAATGTACAGCGTGGTCTACTCTTCCGTTAGAAACTACTTCAATTATTTCTTTATTTAATTGTTCCTTTATTGTCTCATCATATGAAATTAATGTGTCATGATCTAGTCTCTTAAGTAAACTTTTCAAACGCCCCAGTGCTAGACCAAAGTTAGAAGGTAGCCCTGTTGGACTATCACTCCATGGCCAGCTGACATAGTACCTCTGATTTTTAAATTCTGTCGTTTCATTAAAATGCTTTATAGCCTCTTCTTCCCTGTTTGCTTTTGGTGAATCTGTGATGCCTATGGTCTCCAAATCCCATAAGCATTTTACATTTCCATTATCTAGTGGTGGGTCTAGTTGATGGAAGCCAACTTCGCAAGAAGTTTGAAAATATGTTAACACTGACAGTTGTTCCATACTTTTGTTTGTAGATATTCTCCCAGAAACTATCCATCCAAATTCTGATTTTACTAAGAACAAGTCTTGTCCGATTTTTATTTTGTCAGCAGACATAACAGTGTAATAGTAGTCGTTTCCCAATAATATGTCAATCCGGTCAAATAGTGAGCCGTTATCAGCTAACTGATATCTTCCATCATTCCTCCAGCCAAGTAATTTTTCATCTGGATAAGGCACTCCTTGAGATATTGTTGGTATTACGTTAGCAAATATTGTTCTGGTAGTGTTATTCTTTGTCAGAATGCCTACTTTTACTAGTGAGCTTTGTATCTCCCTAGGTTGTTGAGATCCAAACATAAATATAGCAAGGTTGTTCTGTTCTTCTGATGGAAGATTCAGTTTTTTAGCCATAGCTTCAGTAATGTAGCTTCTGCCACTTCCAGTATCTAACAATATTCTGCAAGTACTTTTGATGTTGTCATGACCTTGTACTTCAACAACAGCTGTTGGTAATATTGTAGTCTCTTTTCTGCTTATATGCATTGCACTAGTGATTCCTTTTCCTGTTTAGCCATTTTTTGTTTAAATTTGGGACATAATGCCTGATTATGCACTCCGTGCTTACCACAGAATTTACATTTCTTTTTACGATCACATTGAAATGTAACGTGCCCTTGTCTAAAGCAGATATAACATCTATCTTTCAGTTTTGCTTTTCGCTCATCAACAGTTGTGATGATGTCACAATTTGCGTTGAAGTGATCTCCATTGCAGAATATACAATGGAGAATGTTACTAGGTATGCCAAATCGCTTGAAATTTTGTCTCAGTAAAGCCTGTATGCATACAAATACACTAGTTTTTGTTGTAATCAAAAATACCCAGTAGTTTTGATTTTATAGGCATTCAAAGTTTCGAAAAATATCGAGTCCCGCTAACAGTCACGTGACCGCTTGTGACGTCTTACCACAACGCGCCAGCGGTGGCGCATATAGCTGGCGCAGTATTTTATTTTATTTTTTTATTTATTTAACATTTAATGTATAATTTTTTTGTGTTTTCGGTCGCGTATTAGTAAATATAAATATTATTCGTTATTAACCGTAATAGTAAATATTATTCTATTAATAAATTGGGTTTAGGTTTCGAAAAAAGGTAATCATGTAATCTATCTAAAATAGATGAATTAATGGCTTTTTTTTTTTTTTTTAAAAAATAATAATTAATGGCTGCGCATTATTTGTCAAGAAATAGTGATTTTGTTGCCGCCGAAATGTTTGATATGTTCTAAACTGTTTTATCAAAACAAAATAACCAATATAATAAAAATACTATTGGAAGAATGCAAGTCCAATAGTAGAAGTATGTACAGTCAGCACCAATAGTCGATGAACAGAATCAACTCAACAAAACACCTGTTCACAATTAAATGCCATAAGTTATAGTCACAACTAGGAAACAAAACAGCCTGTACACCAGAAATTTTACAAAAGTCGCTAAACACGAGTATCAAAAGTATCTGTGCACTAGTATTTTAAAAGTCGCTGTACACCATCAATCCAAATGTCACAAATGAACATCAAAAGTCGCTTATGTTGTTCAGCTACTTTTGGGACAGTTCTTGCTTAACCTTAATAATGTATGCTAACACGTTAGTATCTATTTCAATACTTATTTACAAAACAATTATATTTTATTATCAGTTATCATACTAATCTATAATATAAAAAATATCATAAACATGACTCTGATGATCTACGAAGCAATTATAGTGACGGTACCTACTTGTAATTTACTTTGCGTGAATCTTACAAAACCTAGGTTCCTTTAATTTTTAATGTTCATATGACTTATGATCATTTTAGTCTAGCGTATTTTTGAAAGAAAGAAGAAGAAAGAAAAAATATTTATTCAGTTGTGCTTACATAAGGAAAAATATAAAAAACATGAAAATATTACAACTAACAACTGAATCGGTTGCTGACTCAACATAAAGTCGCTGGGCGACGTTGATTTTCAGTCAGCACCGTTAAGGGGGTACGTACGGGCTAAAAGTGTTAGTATTATGTATAGTGTGTTCTGTATGTGTTTATATTTATGATTTATATTATGAATAAAATTAAAATATAATTATATATACTCATATACATACATAAATGTATTATTATATCTTATATCCTACTAATATTATAAATGTGAAAGTTTGTGAGGATGTATGGATGGATGGATGGATGGATGTTTGTTACTCTTTCACGTAAAAACGACTGGATGGATTTGGATGAAACTTTGCAGTAATATAGGTTATACATCAGAATATCATAAAGGATACTTTTTACCGCGGGAAAACATCTCATTCCCACGGGAAACCGACTTCCACGCGAACGGAGTCGCGGGCGGCCACTAGTACATAAATACCAACGTGATAATTTCGCTAACCAGTTTTTTGCCTTTCAAGTAACAAATTTTTTAGTCTATTTTTAAAAATCAAACGGTTTTTAAGTGATCTTAAAGGTGGTGGCAAATTATTCCAACATTTGGTTGCCTGGTAACGAAAACTACCCCGAAAAGCAACAGTCTTATGTGACGGAGTCATTAGGCTATATAATGATGCCCGGGTCTGGTAACGATTTTGGGAAGATAACCATACTATTTTACTATAAAGATATTCTGGACGCCCAGAATTAATGACATCAAAAAGAAGACAAGCAAAATGAAGCTGCTGTCTAGCTTTCATCTTAAGCATGTTCCCGCTATTAAGAAAAAAATTGTAGGGAAAACCCGTGAATAAATATAAGGCATTATTGAGCAAAAACTAGTGATGACAGACAGGTGTCATAAATCTATCACAGTCTGAAGTAACTAAATTTGAATTGATGGTGTACAGCGACTTTAGGAATACTAGTGCACAGATACTTTTGATACTCGTGTTTAGCGACTTTTGTTAAATTTCTGGTGTACAGGCTGTTTTGTTTCCTAGTTGTGATTATAACTTATGGCATTTTATTGTGAACAGGTGTTTTGTTGAGTTGATTCTGTTCATCGACTTTTGGTGCTGACTGTACCTACCTACCTATCATTATTTTTTTTACGTTAAAGACAACAAATCATGTATCATAGTTTTGTAGCTATAGGTAGGTACGTCCTTCTAATATTATAAATGTGAAAGTTTGTGAGTATGGATGTATGAATGTTTGTTACTCTTACACGTAAAAACTACTGCCCCCCCAAGTCAAGTGGCAAGTGATATTTGCGTTAGCGAGTGAATGCCACTTGACTTGGGGGGCTGGACGGATTTGGATGAAACTTTGCAGTAGGTTACACATCAGAATGACACATAGGGTACTTTTTACCGCGGGAAAACTTCTCATTCCCACGGAAACCGACTTCCACGCGAATGGAGTCGCGGGCGGCCACTAGTATGTATACAAAGATACCGCTCTTCTAAGTAAATTTAAAAAAATACATGCATTGATTTATTACTAACTAGCTTTAGTTAGCAGCTTCGCCCGCGTTTCCCTCGGGAACTGTACATTTTCCCAGGATTAAAAGAAGCCTATGGATTATTTCAGTCTTCGTCCAGATCAGTTCAGTACTTTTTGTGTGAAAGATAACAAACACAAACACAATCTTCCGCGTTTATTATATTACTAGGAAGTAGGATACCTATAAGATCTAGATGTAGGTAGTTGAACGTTACAGATGCACTTTACCTTTACTATTTTATTTAAGTAATTTAATTTATTTTTTATTGCAAATGTAGATGATATGAACTAAACCTCTTTTATTTATTTGTATTTTTACTAACAAATTGTTTAATGGTATTGGTTATGTTCAAGTTAAAAGATTTGGTGATGTATGTATGTATCCTTTGGAACTGTAAAAAACAACTTTTCCGGCGAAGTGATGGTTGTATTTTTACATTTAGGCACAACACATGATTTCCTAGTAGTTGGATTAGTCATTTTTAAAAGTATTTAGGTTTAATTTAGACGACAAATGCGCGCGACCGCGAGCGTACTGAGTGAGCCAGACCGAGCCAGTTGTGGTGTGACGTCACACCGCCACCGACAGCCCGCGTACGAAGAGATAATAATCAAAATTTGTTAACATTCTCCATTCCAACGTTTCTTCCTTTTTTCTGAAGTGTGGTTTGCTTCTCCTTGCTTCTGATCAAATTTTCTTTTAAAAGGTTTTCTTTCCTGGGAGCGCGAATTAATCCTAAATTTGGCTTTATGTTGATATTTATTAAATTGTTGTGTACTGTTCGAGAAGTTTTTCTTTGATGGACCAGGTCTTCCAGGATTTGGAGCATCCTTTACATGCAAAGTCTCCGTAGTGTATGAAACTTCAACTGCATCACTTTTACAAGGTTGACGAGTTATCCTTATGGCCTCTTCTTTAGTAGAGATTATCAGGGATAGATGCTTGAGAATGTCTTCCACGGTTAGTGTACTGTCAGATCCAAGCCTCATCTTGGTGTCATAAATGACGTCGGCAGGAAACTTTTCCATGATCAAAAATCTCATTTGATTCGTATCCGTATTCTCCCCCATGGATTGGAGTATTATTATTATTATTTAATTCTTTATTGTACACCAGAAATATACATAAAAAAATTGTAAATTAAAAAAAAAAAGAAGTACAACTAGGCGGCCTTATCGCTAGTAAGCGATTTCTTCCAGGCAAACCCAGCAGTGAAAGAAGATCATTCATATGAGTACTGTTAAGTGACGTTGAATTTCATCCAATGTAGTCCGACAATAGTCAAAGTTATCAGCCCTTTTCACATTATTTAACGCTCGATGATGAGCGTAGATAACTTCATGTTCTTTTCCATATCTAGATTTTAATATGTCGACGGCAATTTGATAATTTTTGTTTGTACTGTTTAATCCCTCTTTTAGTCGGAGAGCGTTTCCCTTGACAGAACTCTTGAGGTACAGTAGCTTATCCACATCATTTAAATTCCTACGATTTATACTCGAATTAAATTGGTCCCAGAAAGAACACCATTCAAGAAGTTCACCTTCGAACTGGGGTAAATTGAGATCTGGAAGCTTGCTGTATGTTGAAGGTTCCTTTGCTGTAACTGTGAGAGGATCACATATAAATTTTAGCTTTGTATCTAGTTCGGCTAAAATCTCTTCCCCTTGAAGTTGATATGTGGTAAAATTGGAGATCTCATCCGCGTCTGGGTTTTTGCAAATATTAAAATAGTTGTATAATTCACATGAGAAGCGTGAGAGTACTGATTTCAATTTTGCTGATTGGACTTTAGCTTGTTCTAAAGTATCATTGCTTAAATTATTTGAGAGATCGAGAGCTTGTGCTGATATGAATTTAATTTCCTCAATGAATTTAGACAAACGGTTTATTAGTATTTCTTCCATGATTCACTCTCTCATGAATTCTGAAAAATAGTTGTTAATATGTATATACCTATAAACATTTAAGTATTTTAAAAGTTTTATTTCAATACGTTTTATCTAATGGTGTAGTCATTTAACCAACTTGACCTCATGTTAGGACCCGCCTTAAGTTTAGATTCGCCTTAAGAAGCTATTCAGTAGCATAACAATATGTGAACATGTTCTCTTGTACCACTATATAGCAATCATTCTCAGTAATACTCATTGGTACATACCAAATATTCATCAAATATTATTATTATCATCATTGATAAATTTCCCTGTAAAGTAACATATTTCACATCACAAATATATTTATTTATCAGCTGATTCACAGCTGAGTCACACACAAATGTGGGTATAAATCCATTTTCATGTTCATAATTATGTAAGTCATATTAATTAAAATTTCCTTTATTTGTTGAATGTAAAAGACTAAGGTACTATTTGAAAATTCAATATGATATTAATTCTCTTCTATAGTCAAGGCAAGTTTCATTTAAACTGTAACATAGGTATTATGTTAGTATCCTATTAACTTAGGAATTACATAGAATGAAATTTATTTCACCGTTGACTTGGTACAAATGAACATGCTACCACCTAAACAACATTTAATATAAAATCATACATGTTTGTAAGTATGTATAAGAAAAACAAACAAACATCAAAAAAAAGAAACCGTTCCAATTTTTTATAGTAACATAAGTATAGAAAGTTAATTCTGCCTTTTATTCATGCACATGTCGGTCAATTGTGTATGTAGGTAGGTACATGATTATTACTATACTCATGCATGCAACTTATTCTGGCTCAAGTAGTCTGCCAGACAAACTATTCAAACAGTTTTGTAGAATTGTAATAGTTTTAAGCCTTGTTGTGATTTTTAATAAATAAAATACTATACCTACATATAGACAGGTTGACCACCTTTAGAAGTTAACCAAGTAAGTATCTTAAAAAAGAAAAGGCAATCTCTTAAACATTTAATTTATGTACATTGTAACAACATGTTTATACTCCGTCATGCAATAAGGAGCATTGTTATTCTGTGTTGTGCAAACTTGTGTATACACATGGATTGGTAAGTATAGCCCTAAATCCAACCATCCACCCAATGACAAAGAAAAAAAAAAACTTTTACTGAATTAACTGTGCAGTAGTCATACAAAAGCATGTTTAAATGGTTACTAGCTTCAAAATATCGTTTCTGTCCTATAAGAACTTCATAATCAAAGATAGATTGTCATGGCAGATGAACCTAGTTTTGTTGTAACAAGTAATTCACTATGAATATTTGTTATTAGTAACTATGAAATGAAATTAACAGTAATTTGAACAAGTGAGTATGATTTATAATTGGTTTCATCATGTACTTTCATTTATCATCATGTAACTTTTAGCCGGTCGGCCGCCAGTTTAAAGTCTCACAAATCCGTTGATTTCCAAGATCAAGGTATCAGATAGAAACTTATGCATAATCTTACCTTAGCAATTAGCGTATTCCTGTATAAAGTTTATGTTTATTGATCAATAACTTCAAAATATTAAACTTTTGCAACAGTTACGCACAAAAAGAATTATCACTCGGAAACCGCAAACAAAGTAATGGCCAAATTGAAAACCGAAATCCAATTCGAATGGATGGACAGACGCCATAGTTTTACTAACAGGAAATAAAAGTTTGAATGAATGAATTGAATAAATCTTAAACTATAAACGAAAAGTTTGTTTCAAATAAGGCCACCTATACACCTTGCGTTTTTTCTGCCGCATGCTTATTCCGTACATAGCATGTTAGCTCTAGTAACAATAAGTTTCCCTGTAATGGTAGGTAAAAGGTAAATATATTGTAAATATAAAGGTAAAGGTATGTATTTTGTAATGCTTTGATGGTTTTAACGTTTTATAATGATTTAACGTAACAATTTATTAATTATCGAATACATACTGCGCATAACAAAGTATAATATTCTATCACTAATCCGATTAGAAACTTATGAAAAATTAACTAGTATATATTTGTCGTGTAACAAATCATGTCATTGTATACCGTAAAAAAACCGCTCCGAGTGAAGCCAGCCTTAAGATAGGATGAATGACGTGACTGACTGACGTGAATGAATGATTGTTCAATTATTCACTTCCGGTTCGAATGCTTTGCGTTCTTAGCTTCCTTTATTGTAAAATTCTAAATAATTGTACTCAAGCTAAACTTAAAATTAACATTAGTTAATTAAGCAAATTAATTTGTATAGCAACTTTTATACAAATAACATTCATCACATAACTTCGTTTGTTAAAATTAATTAGTTGTTTCCTATTACCAGGAAAGAACACAGATGGCGCCACGAGTACACATTGTTGTATACAGTAGATAGGTACAGGTTATATTACAAGTCAAAGCAAGCATTACCGAACCCATGGATTCTTCTCATTATTAATATTAATTTTAATATATCCCAGCACCTCCACCATGTCGGGAAATCGTCTTAACACCATCGATTCCTCGAAATTATAGTTGGTGGTTCGATAACACTGTACTTCGACTCACCTGTTTTATGATAATCCAGAGACTGAATGCTTCAGCACTGATATTTGATGGATGTAGAGGGTGCTTCGCTTCAATGCCATCTGTATTCACTCCTAGATTATCTATATGTTTCTCCTGCATTGATCTGCCACCTGTTGGTATAAATAAAGTATGATTCACATGTAATGAACCTCCAAGTGCCATGGGAATAGCTTTTACAACAGTACTAGGTACATACTATATTCATATGTCGGGGAGTTCGTTATCACTGGGTTCGATTATGGCGGAAACTTCGAAATAAAACGTGGAACTTGATGTATGGGCGCGTATTAATCACAACATTAAGCAACTTTACAATAATCATCAAGAATAGTCAGGATGTAAATGGATACAGGAAGCGCGGTGAATTCGGCGTGTGGCCATCACTGATTTATTCACTACACGTCTGCACTGCCCCACGAACCAAATAACAATAATGCGTCCAACAAGATAGATGGGCTATCCAGACTCAACGGAAAATGACCGAAACTCATTCAGTCGTTCACTCATAAAGCCTCGCACCGACTACACCCAAGTTACGACAACTTGACGCAACCAATATCGCATTTAGTCGCTGACATTGACATTGACATTTCAAAACATAGACAAGGTAACGTAGTTCTTCAACTGGCCAAGTCCATCGAATCTGTGTTCTCTCCGACACGGCCTTCCTGACGCTTCACACGTCCTCGTGTGATTCTTCTTCTTCTAGTGCCTCTCCACTACTGGTTAGCTATCAGCTCTTGGAATCTTGACCTGCTCTGAGCACAGTGAAAAAGTTGTTCTACGCTGACCACTCCTGTCCATTCCTGGATGTTTCTAAGCCATGATTTTTTTCGTCTACGAGCGCGACGTTTGCCTTCGATCTTTCCCATCATTATTAATTGAAGCAGTTGATACCTTTCGTGTCTGAGCACATGACCGGGATATCCAACTTTTCTCTTTTTGATGGTCTGCAGTAGTTCACGATTTCGACACATACGCTGTAGAACTCTTTCGTTAGCAACCCCGTGTGTCCAGCCGATGAAGCATGCGACGATAAAACCACATCTCGAAGGCTTCTAGGCGTCTTTTAGTATCGTCCTTGATGGTCCACGCTTCACACCCGCATAAGACGACAGGCCATACATAACAAAGGACAATGCGAGCTCGGAGCTTTACATCAATACTCGGAGGCAGCACAAAACTTTCCTCATTTTATCAAACGAGGCACGGGCAATCTCTATCCGGGCCTTTATCTCTTGGTCAAAGGTCCATTTTTTCGTTCACCCAAGCACAGAGGTATTTGTACTGACGGACTTGCTTCAGAACAACTCCTGCGACATTAATTTTAGGGTCAATAGCCGTTCTAGATACAACCGTCACAGTCTTCAACGTGTTAATGGAGAGGCCATATCTTTCACTGAGCTGGTGAACTTTGCTTACGATAGTCTGTAGATCTTTTGCGCTGGAGGCCATCAAGACAGTGTCATCGGCGTATCTTAGGTTGTTAATTCAGTTCAGTTCGTTCTAGTGCTTCCGACATTTTGGCCTCGTGTGATAGCAGTCTGCAAAAGAAACAACACAACAGTAGCTCGCTCGGTCAACCTGACCCAAACAAAACGGTAAGAAGGTAACAAATGACATCTCAAATTACATCTGATTTTAATCTGTACAGCTTCAATTAAATGCAACAAATTAGTCAAATCATAAAAATAATGATCGATTCGATAGCCAAAGTAATGTCATTCAAGCGTCTGATGGTAGGCTTCAAGACAACCGTAGCTGGTGTCTGATTGCGTACTTCAAGACAGCTCCAATGGACCCGACACTTCGAGACAGCTGAATCAGCGCCTGATTGTGTCTACGAGCCTTGACACTTCAAGACAGCCTTACTGGCGTCTGATGGTGCACCGGACACTTCGAGACAGCCTCACTGGCGTCTGATGGTGCCCCTGACACTTCGAGACAGTCTTGCTGGCGTCCAATGGTGCCCCTGACACTTCGAGACAGCCTTGCTGGCGTCTGATGGTGCCCCTGACACTTCGAGACAGCCTTGCTGGCATCTGATTGTGTCCACAAACTCTCAATAAGCATCGACACTTCATGACAGCTAAATTAGCGTCTGATTGTGTACACGACTCCCGACACTTCAACATAGCCTTACTGGCGTTTGATGGTGTCTAATACACTTCGAGACAGCCCTAAAGGCGTCCGATGGTGTCTCCCAATATGACATGAAATTCCTTCTGTGCTGAATATACGCTTTTGACCAATACGCCACAGTTACAACCTTTTTAAAAGATCCCACATAAAATTTCGCGCCAAAACTTTCATTAACTAACGAGCATTCAGCACTAGAATCATAAAAGAAAGTATACGATTCACCTTTGTGTTCTAGACAATCCGTGGAATATTCACAGCTCACACGTCAATCAGCACATTGCCTCGGCCACCGCAATGCCGCCATCGCTCGTAAATCAGGATCATCACTTTCTGTTGCTGCACCGCTGGGTTAAGTCCTGATGTCGACATTGCTCGTCCTCGCGGCTCCAGCTTTGGTTTATTGTAATCGCCATTCGATGTATCCTCGAAACATATTAAAACACATGTGAATTACAGTTGTTAATAAAACCATTACCTATACCATTATTAAACGTCAACAAACACTAAACGTAAAAACCAATAATTTCTATTGGGCTTAAATAACTTGGTTTAACTTGAAACTAACAAATAAGAAATGCAACACATGAAATAGTTCAAGAGAGTGAATACTAAGCAAAGGACAATTGTAAACCTAAATGTAGGTAGGTAGGTAGAAAGGCGTAGATAGTAGCCAGATGTGTGTGCCCTCTTTTAATGTCTTTCATTTAAATCGATAGCATTACTTTTGCCGCCAAAACATAATTGAATTAAAGAACATACTTAGCCTCAAATATTACAAAATGTTTTACATCACCCAATCATGTTGTGTATGGTAATGACGTAATGTAGGTAGCACCGCGTACTTCAATGATGCGTACTCAAATTTGATTCAAACCATCAAGCAATTCCACTATTCTGGCAGCTTTTCTGAAACAATTTTTATAACACAGCATCATATTGTTCGGCAATATTTTATTTTACGCAATTAAGAAAACTGAGACGGCAGAATTAGACTCGTCTAAAATAACTGCCAAAGAGGCACAACCACTCAGAGATTATTTATTTTGACCCATAGTATGTAAAACAGAATAATAACAAAGCAAAACTAAAGTCACAACTTTCAGTCTTAATTAATAGTACCGTAGTACCATTCGAAACTCAAAACATTAACTGACTACTTCATTTAGAAATAAAATTATTGAAAAAACAAATTAAACAACTAGGCTTCCTTCATATTCGTTGCCAATATCTCCATGTTTTCCCCTGAAACCTGACCTTCGCCAGAGTCAACCGCCAATACGCACTCACGGACCACCCTCCAAGGTATACCGATCGAGCAAAACGACTTCTGGTATAGTCCCATCAATCATCATCAAACATCAAGCAAATTCCACCATACAAGCAGTTTTCCTGAAACAAATGATATCACACAGTATCACATAGTTCGGCAAACATTAATTCTAAGCAATTAGAAAAACTGAGACGGCTAAATAACACTCGTCTACAATAATTTTAAACACACTTAGCTCGTAATGAAAACAGAAACTCTCACCGGGTAGCGTAACGCAGGATCTCCATTGGCAAACCTTTGTTGTAAAGGCCCACACGTTATCTTGTCCACACTATATCCTTAGAAGCTCCGGTTCTACTGGCGCTGACTCAACGCATAATAGATAGGCTCACGGCAGTGGTAGCAGGTGATGGCATGGCTGGTCTTGTCATTGCAGTTTCTCCGTTGCGGCCTAGGATGTTCTATTTTCCTGTCCGTATCACCTCGCATCCGTAATTACACACCGATGGTTTATGATGATTCTGTTGTTCCAAAAGTTGCTGCAATTTCTCGTTTCCGTCGATGTTATTTGCAGCACATGGAATGTCATTCGTACAGGTGGAGCGGGGTTTTCTCACCCTTAGCACGTGGTACGTGGTTATGGCATCGTCCGTGGCACGTGGTTATCACATCATTTGTAGCACATGGTATCCACATCATCCATCGTTGCTCTTCGTAGCATAATACAATTACATCAGTAGCATGTGGTACCTGGTTATCGCGTCATCCATAGCACGTGAAACGTGGTTTCCTCATCAGTAGCACGTGAGACGTAGCCTCCTCATCATCCACAATACGTGAAACATGGTTTTCTCTTCATCCATAGCACGTGAAACGCGGTTTTCTCATGATCCGAAGCACATGGCACGCAGTTTTATTATCATTCATAGCACGTGGTTTCCACAAAAATCTTTTCACAAAGGTTTTCACATAGTTCGTAGCACATAGGACATCATCCGTAGCTCGTGGAAAGTGGTTTCACCATCCCACTTCTGATGTCGGGGAGTTCGTTATCACTGGGTTCGATTATGGCGGAAACTTCGAAATAAAACGTGGAACTTGATGTATGGGCGCGTATTAATCACAACATTAAGCAACTTTACAATAATCATCAAGAATAGTCAGGATGTAAATGGATACAGGAAGCGCGGTGAATTCGGCGTGTGGCCATCACTGATTTATTCACTACACGTCTGCACTGCCCCACGAACCAAAAAACAATAATGCGTCCAACAAGATAGATGGGCTATCCAGACTCAACGGAAAATGACCGAAACTCATTCAGTCGTTCACTCATAAAGCCTCGCACCGACTACACCCAAGTTACGACAACTTGACGCAACCAATATCGCATTTAGTCGCTGACATTGACATTGACATTTCAAAACATAGACAAGGTAACGTAGTTCTTCAACTGGCCAAGTCCATCGAATCTGTGTTCTCTCCGACACATATAAATTAACCATCCAGTCTCACCCTAAGTGTTGCGGGTGAGGTCATTGACCATCATCATCATCACTCTAGGTGTATAGAGTGATTTGGATATTAGTGTAAGTCACCACAGACAAGGCCCATCACGTCCAAGTCCGCCTCATGTTTGAGTCTATCCCTTCTGCCGGCAGGACCCATGGTAAGTTTTATGGGTATAAGTATTTGAATAGTGCAAGCACCTCTTCACAATACTCTACGTGAGTTACTAAAGTTCGTAACATCACAATCTGGTCGTTCGTTGTACATAATCCCTCAGGATGCACAAAATTCAACAACTTAGTATAGTATTTAAACCCTAGGCACTTAGCTTTCATCCGTTCCTGTCAGCAAGTTCAGCCAGGACCTTAGATGCACGTACTTCAAACATTGATTCTACTTTACCACAATACAGTAAATAATAGGTACACTGCAAACTAGAAAATAAGCGCGCCATTGAGCAAATGAGTAAAGACACTGTCAGAGTGGCAGATAATGAATGAAGTTGGTATTTGCTTACCTTCACTCATTGTTGCTATATACAATATTTACATTTCGCGAGAACTTCGCGACAATAGCCTGGCCTCAGTAGTTTTTTTTTTATCTGGGAATATTATAAAGAGCTGGTGTACAAAACCGAGTACACCACTATTGAGGAATTACGTTTAAAACTAAATCAAGCTAAAATGAAAATATGAAAATATGAGAACAAGAAGATGCATTCAGAACTCAAAGAAAATGTTATAAAAAGATTTAGATTGTGCATAGCCAACGATGGTTTTGAACATTAACTGTAAAATAAAAATTATAACTTAACAATGTTTTTAATAACATTCTTCCTTCCCTTTTTATTTTATAGTTAGATATTAATTCACCATCAAAAACAATAGCCACATACAAATCTATCACCTTGGTACGACTGTGTACCAAACCTGGAGGCTTACTCTTGAAAATGATTTGCTTTTGTTTTGTTTCTGTTTTTGTTTTCGAACTCGATTCGATTCTGATCCTAAAACCTTACTCCCGAACTAAATCGAAAACGAAATCTCAATCGAGTTTACGATCGAGTGATATTTAGTCGTTAACTGTATCCGGTTGATGACGTCATGGCAAGTCTATGGGTCGACTAAAGTTTAAGAGTTTTAAAATTGGCTTATTTTGTTAGTTTTATATTAATTGTTTTTTGTTCAGATATAATCACACAAAAATCTCACAAAATAGCGGTAATAAAGCATAATTTTCATTAAAATTACTGTGGCCATAAACAAGATAGCTTTTTGTTCTGTACCATGAAATGTCAAACTGTAAATCGGCGTCCAATTTGAAACAATACTTGTGGAGTGTTAGTTCGATTTGGTGCTTGGACAACGTTTTCTACGTTCTTTATTGTACTTTTTTGCGAGCTCATATTACTTTATAAGGTAAGACGTGTTTAATTTCTAGTGTTTGGTGAAATAAGCATAAATTCTTAAAATACTTGACAAAATTGACTACCGATTTCAGCCCATAATGTTTTGTCCAACTGAACACCAACTGGAAAGGCTAGTGCAGTTCTTATAGGAGAATCCCGGTGTAGCCAAAGGCCATCTGCGGTCATCACAAGCTCGTCACCAGACTAAGCAAAAGTGGGAGGAAGTCACACTTTTGCTAAATGCTATGGGTGGCGCAACAAAAGACGCGTAGGCTTGGGCCAAAATAAGTACCTAAATACGTCACTTCTCACTTGAAGCACTTCAGTACGAAACACTTAAGATATCCCAAATGTTATGCATTCTTTACCTTTTTTAAAGTACGTTTGTGTTTTTTAAAATGATTTTTTTTTTAATTTTGGGCTGACAAAAAGTATGCGTTAAAGAAACTTGTGCCGCAACGTAGAAGATCGGCTTCCCAGACTGGTGGTGGAACTGATAGGCTGCCTCCTCTAACAGAGTTGGACGAAAGACTTTTGTCTTTGATGGGTGGTTCCAGCTTTGCTGAAGGTATCGAGAACTGAGAGTCCCCCTAGGTGTGTCTATGGTAAATTGATTATCATAGTACCTGAGTTAGTTATGTTTGGTCCGTCATATATTAAGTTGTATTTGAATAACTTTTCAGGAGCCTGCAGAACTTTCACACATCGTCATTGAAGTAATAGATGAGGCACCTGACCCTTCACAAGCTGCACAATCACCACCAACAGCAGAACCAGAACTTCCTTCTAGTAAGTTGATGTATGGAGATTATAATAGATTTATTTTGATTTCACATATTTATATATGTGGTTACAACTTACGGTACGTTCACACGGCGTCGAGTGTTTCTCTACCGAATCGGTTTTTTGCAGGATTCGGTTTAGTGGCATAAGTATTTCAATGAAGGAGTTCACACATGCATTCGGTTTCAAGACACCACAAAAAAGCCGAATCTTGCTGAAGTTGACATCCGATTTTGCGACTACAAACCGATCCGGCGATACTGCAAAATGCAGATCCGATACAGTGGTATAGGGCATTCAATATATGCGTTCATACGATACACGCAGGGGTAGATTCGGTTTTTTGTCGGATCTTGAAACCGAATGCGTCGCACAAGCTGGGAAGGAGGGGTGGGCGGGAGGGACACACTGCACGTGCGCTTGCCAGTCGCCAGTTCTTTTCGCCCGCTTTGACTGATCGCTCGCTATGACGACGAAAAATATAAACGTTGAAAATTTAATTTCTCTTGTCCAAAATCGGCCAGTTTTATGGGACAAAACTCTCGAAATATACAAGGATAAAAACTTGAGAACTGCTGGCTGGCGAGAAATATGTATAATTTTGAATGAAGATTTTGAAGAAATGGAGGAGAAAAACAGGCAGGATTATGGTAAGTTTGTAATTTTTTAACCTATTAACCGCCGCAGTCGTATATAACCGACAGTGTGATTTCGACTTATAACCGCCACAGTCGTAAAATAAATAAATGTTTAATCGTTTTATTGGTACGAAGCCGTGTATATACCTATATAAAATAAAATTAAAATCTTACCTTGATTGCCTTTATATTAAGATTATTATCACGATCGCAGTGTGGTCGATTCACGGACAGGAAAATAATATAGGTGCTTATCGAATCGATAGGTACCTATATTATTTTCTTGTTCTTCCTTTATTAATAATACATGTTTATAAATACATGATAATTGAAAAATTATAAAATATTTATGCTTTTATTAGAAACAACATTCGAATTTCAAATAAGCAATTTACGAAAAAAGGAATGTGATTGATTATTTTATATCGCGAATATTGTCGATAGTTGGAAATTAAGTATTGTCAATCCCTATACACTTCCACTTTCTTTTGTAATTCAAAGCCACAGTCGGATATATACGACAGATAGGGATTTCAACATGTTTTAATTTAAAGAAATATCGATTCGACTCAATTGTATTACTGGTTCATTATTGACGATTGTAGTCCAAATTTTAGTGAATTGTCCGTATATTATTAAATTAAACAAACTTTTATTTATTAGATTTAACTTTTATTTATTATATTTAACTTTTATTCAGCTAATTGATTCGTCTTGCCAAGGCACAGCTCCTGCTGTAGAAATAAAATAATTTGTGAATTCAGATCGTATAACATTAGCACATCGTCCACCTCGTGTACTATTTTGTTCATTGGGTGCATCTGTGAACACGTTAACCACTGATGATACATTGCTTGTTGATTCTATGTTCGACTGTACACCTTCCATATCTATTATAAAATTATGAAGTACAGTGCAAGCCTTTACAATCGATATTGCTGTGCTGGTATCAACATCCAGTGGACGATGAAATATTCGCCACTTGTTAGCTAATATCCCAAAGGCGCACTCAACATAGCGTCGAGCTCTGGTTAATCTGTAGTTATATATTCTTTTGTTTCTATCCAAATGGTTTCCGCCGTAAGGTCTCATCAAATGTTGATGCAAGCCAAAACCTTCATCGCCTATTACTACAAACGGAATCGATAAATCGGAATCGTTTGTCAGTGGACATGCTGCCGGTAATTGCAAATCACCATCTATTAGTTTTTTCCAAAAAGTACACTCCTTGAATATTGTCGAATCGCATTCTTTTCCATACGAGCCCACACAGATGTATGTAAATTTATAATATGAATCAACCACTGCTAATAATACGATGGAAAAGAAATCTTTGTAATTCATAAACATGGAACCACTGTTGTTTGGCTTTTTTATCCTAATATGTTTACCGTCCACTGCACCAATGCAATGGGGAAAGTTTGCTCTAGTATTAAATCCATTGGCGATATATTCCCAGTCAGATATTGTGTTGGGTAATGTCATAAACTCCCCATGCAAATTGTTCCAAATAGCATTCGTTACTTCCTTAATAATGTTACTGATCGTAGACACTCCGACTCGGTAGGCGTAATGTAAATCCTTGTATGAACACCCAGAAGCCATATATCTGCAAGTAAATTTAATTATATTTTTCAGCTAAATCGATCGTAAAGAAGTGGACTAATATTAGAGACAGCTGGATGAGGAGTATTAATGAGAAAAAGAAATCAAAAAAATCAGGATCGTCTGCGACATGTCCGAGAGCCTACGTTTATCATCGTCAAATGTTGTTCTTAAAAAAAATTGTGTCGCCAGCTGACACACATGATAGTGCAACTATTGCTACACCAAACCCAGCAGACGATAGTACAGCCGCTACAGTTACATCAGATGTTACCCATGACAGTGCGATGGCTCAGGACAATTTATTCGGTGAAGATGTCGCAAATAATCAAGATGCTACAGATGAAAGTCAACAAGAAAGTAATAATGAAAATTTAGTAGGTGGTTCGAAAAGAAAAAAAAGCAGACCATCGAGGCAGAATTTAAACGTGTTTGATAAGAAAATGAGTGAGTTTATAGATTATCAAATGGAATGCAAGAAGAAAGAAGAAATGAAAGAAGACCGTAATTAGTTTTTCTTTAAAAGTCTACTTCCATCATTGGCAACGCTAAACGATAATCAAACATTAGAATTTCAATCAGGCGTCTTAAATTTATTGCAAAATATAAAGAACCGAAATGAATGGTCTCCTGCACACTCATCAACATACAACTATCAACCAAATGTGGCACAATCACAAGGCTATTTTACATCGCAGTACCAAGCATCACCAGAGTCTCAAAGTATTCAATCGAATGCTTCTGATTTACCAGACTTTCATAATATGTAGTTGGGAAACTTCAAACTGTGTACCTACCAAGCGATTGTCTATAATATCTTAATCATATTTTTAATAAATAATTTAATTATAATAAAATACAGTATTTCAATCTTACCTTATACATATCGCTAATTTTTCTTCTGGTCTAATGCTTTTCCTCATATTTGTATCACGCTTTTTCAAATCTTTTTCCACTTTTTTCAAAAGATTATCAAATGTAGGTATAGTCATTCTAAAGTAGTTAAAAATTTTTTGTGGATCATTTCTTAACTGCTGCATTAGAGTTGTAAAGGCACCAACTGTTGATCTTCTTTGTACTATTGGGTTTAACCACAATCTTTTTCTACGACGCTGACGGCGATAATACCAGTATAGTATAGCAAGACTGTTCACGTCCATCGCTTCCAAATCAACGTGAGGAACTGTGCGCGCTCTTGCTAATAAAAGCCGGATGGTGAGTTCACACGAGATCCCGATACGAGGCTGTCGGATACGGCCAAGCAAGATGTGCTGTGTGAATACAACATTCGGTTTTTCCAGATCCGATGAAAATAAGATTCGGCAAATCGTGTCTCCGTGTGAACGTACCGTTACAGCGCCAAGAAGAAGCCCACGACGACGTAGAAGACTCCAAAGGAGTCAGTTTGACTTGGAGAGGGATCGGCTCATGCACACTGAGCAAGCGAGGGTCAATGCTGAGCTCATTCATGCCGAAGCTCTGCGAGGCATAGTGCAGGTTCTGAATAATATTGCAAGTGCCATCAAAGCCAATATTGATAGGGATCATTAATCAAAACTAACAAATATAAGTACAAGAGTAAGTAAGATATTTAAATATTAAGCCGACCTTTAAGGTGGGATTGTGTGTTCACGTTACTCAGTGCTAAAGTTGTGCGCTACGTGTTTAAGGGGTTATAAAAATGGTTCCTACACCGAAACGCAAACACAACACTTTAACCATAGCTGAAAAGTGTGCCATACTGGATAGTTTGAAGGATGGAGTGTCCGGAACTCCTCTTTCCCTTAAGTATGGTGTTGGAAAATCGACAATTACTGATTTAAAGAAAAAAGAACAAACAATACGGTCGTTTGAAGCTCAAACCGAGAAAGGCCCAGGTTTAAGAAAATCGCTAAAATTGCCAGAAAATCCAGTGCTTGAAGAAGCACTTTTCACTTGGTTTTTAGGGCAAAGGCGAAGACACGTCCCTTTATCAGGCAAATAATGAAATTGTACTGCAAAAAGTCAGATTCTTTCATAAAAAACAGGGTCTGATTTCAGAGCAAGTAGAGGGTGGCTGGATAATTTCACAACGTGTCATAGCATACGTCAGCTTAAAGTGTCTGGAGAAAAAGTCTCCAGTAATGCAGAGGCCGTAACACCATTTCAAGAAAAGTTCTTGAAAGAGATAAGAGAAAAAGACCTTAGCCCTGAACAAATCTACAATGCAGACGAATCAGGATTGTTTTGGAAGGTTCTGCCAGATAAAATTTTAACCTCTGTTGCTGAAACTAGTGCTCCTGGATCCAAGGTATCTAAAGACAGAATCACTGTTATGCCTTGTGAAAACTCGACAGGGAATCTTAAATTACAGTTACTAGTCGTGGGGAAGGCCTAAAAGCCCAGTGGCCACGTTCTGTAAGTCTGACACCGATCTCGATCCCCTTCAAACTCCCTTTGTAGAGAACTTTTCCGTGACATTTTCGACAACACCTTTCATCGAAAGCGATTGCTATTGCGACTACAATTGAATGAACGAAATTGACTTTTTGAAGGATTTCAACTGCTTTGAAAGATATACGACTTGTCAAATCAAACAAGGCACTTACAAATAACAACAATTGAAATGAAAGTAGCAGATTATTTACCGCTATTTTTTGGTGTTTTTCTCTCATTTAGGTAGGTATCTACTTAAAAAAGCTTTAAAACATTGCGCATTTGAAAATTTGAGTTTTTAATGTCTAACTTAACTTGTAAGCGTGCATACTGCGTAGTGGATCAATGGTGCATAGAAGCGGAATCACACATTAAACCTAGCTCTATGCATTGTTTAGTCACAGAAATAGAAGCAAACTCGAGTCGGTTTTGGTAGGTAGGTATAAAAGTAAAATTTAAATACCTTGCTAGCAATAATTCTAATTTATTGGTACCTACTGACCACTCCAGTCCAATTCCAATCATTTCAAGATTTCTAAATAATGTTTATGCCTAAATGAACCTATTTGAAATGTACTACATTTTGCACAGTACTTACCAAACAAAGTTTCATGCCATGCTTGATCTCAAAAAAGCCAAAATGTCTCAGATAAAAGGTAAATGTGAAGAAACACACATTGTAGATGCATGCATACTCAAGTAGGTTCTCAACTATCCATTTTGGTTCTATAAAATACCTATTTCACTCTAAAATCAAACAGCCGTCTACTCTTTAGTAGGTAATACAACAGAAACTACAATTGTCAATTTTATTAAATGTTATATTCATCGTTTTGTTATATAAATAATGGTTATATAAATTAGTAGGTAACTCCGTGTTTCTGAATCCACTATTTTAAGTAATATTTAGATATTGCTACAATATAAATTGAAAAGCTAAGAGGTCATGCCGCTATTTTTTTTTTATGTAGGTAAATAGGTACATATTATTTAGTTAACAAACCTTGATTATTTTGATATCTTTACAAATTAAGTTTCATATGATGTAACACTTTAAAAATAAATAAATAATACAAGCCCCAGTTGTGGTTCTTTCATAACCATCTTTTTTGTTAACAAAGTTTTAGTTAATTAGTAATGAAGGGAAGGCAATATTTGTTGACACCCATGATTCTGTTTGTTTCAAAATCTTCTTTAATTGTTCGATGTCTAAGTTCTCCATTAGCAGCATGTTGGCACAGTTGATACAACACTTTTGATTCGTACTGAAATCAATAATTTTAAATTACAGATATGCCTTGAATTCAACAATTTATTATATAAATTTGATGAATGAATGTTTCTTCATTTGAACAACTTACTAAATATTTGTAAATAATGGCAAATCTTAAGTCATAAATCTAGGAACATAACCTTCATACGTTAGTTACCTACCTAAAATATAGAACTATAACTTACAGAGAGGCTTAATCACAAACAATATTGATGATAAAACATTACGTTTTCTCTATGTAAGAGTATTTCCAACGTTCATACAACATTAAATAAGTTATTGAGTTTATTTTAAGGTTAGTTAGCCTAGCAAAGTAAAGTAAACAAACAAAACAATAACATTGTGTAGTGTAGTGATTTTTTTTTTTTTTGGTTTTTTTTTTTAAAAGGCAAAGGTACATTCGACCATACAGCCTGGTCTTTTATTAATTAGTACTGCTGAGTAAAAAATTTAAAAATTCCTTGCGTTTGGAAAGAAATCTTTTAACTTCGAAATTCGCTTTCTTTTTAAACGAATTTCGAAATTCGAAGACCAAACTAAAACGAAATTTAAAACAACAACGACTACAAAGAAGAACAAAACAAAAAGATTTTTACAAAAGCTGAAAACAAAAAAGTGTAACATAAATATATATACATATATATATACAGGGTCTGTCGTAATGAATGGATAACCCGTTAGCTACAGTTGATCCGGATGTGAGGCTATAAGAAAATGGTGTCTTCTTGCCAGGGTTGTCAACCATAAGAAAATGGCGTAGACTTTTAAACTTTTTTATAAATTTCGCTATTTTTTTCATTTATTCCGCTGCCATTTCTTCAAATTTTGATGTATTTGCATAATTCTTTTAGTATTATACTGCTGAAGACGTGTATTATGTAATTTAAATACAATTTTAGGTGTAATTCACGTTGAACATCATCAAAATACTCATTTTAAGAAAAATATTTCCAGTTTTTTTTCTTTATGTCAACTTTTGATCATCTCCTGTGGAAAAAAAAAGTATGACATTATAGCTGCCCATGATCTCAATAAATTGTTAAGTATGTGTAGATTCTAAAAAGGTATAACGATGTGTACTTTACAAGCAACATTAAGTTACAGGAGCGAGAACACTAATCAAGGTCGGAATTTTTATTTTTCATGTTATGTTATAAATGGTTGTAAAACTTCGTCATAATGATTTTATTCTATCAAGATACTTTGCACAAACACTATCGGGCCACTAATAGGATATTCAGAAGAAAACCCGGTTGTTTTTGGGAAAAAAATAACATTACTTCACGATAATAATGTAATGAAAATGTACAAATGAAAATTGTTGTGCTCTAATAGTTACATGCGACAAACATGTTGCGACAAGTTTATTCAAAATTAAAACGGATTTTAAAAATCGAACAAGACCGCATTACAAAGAAAAGGGTACTCATCACATCAGTGTGATTTTGACCATCGCATGTCCTTTTGTTCACATTGGCCCTGATTCTGAAAACACTCTCTAAACTAAACTAAAACTATCGCTGTCCTTACACATCAATAAGACAGAGACAGGTAATCATTTTAGTCCTGTCAAACTAAAATGTACGTGCAATATGACACGGCGAAGGCAATTTTAGGCTAGTCCTCAACGCATTTCGTTCAATTTCACAATGATGTGGACTAAATTTAGTGACACCAATGTACCTGTCTTGTTCTAATACGAAGCATGAGAAAGTGACAGCGATATTTTTAATTTAGTTTTAGAGAGTGTTTTGAGAATCGGGACCACTATGTTCGTCAATTTGTTACTGCTTTCTAATATTTGACTATGATTTTCCTTGTGATTTGGACTTGATAACGTGGTGATACTGATGACTTTGCTCACATTTACGGACATTGTGTTGTGCTATCGATTGAACTTGTTGTTTTGGAAAAGTTTTTGTGTAGTTTGTGTATCATGCCGCAACAGTATACGCCGGCCGAATACGCGAACATGCATTACATTTACGGTGTATGTAATGGCAGCACCAATAGAGCTTCCAGTGTTTATCGTGTAAGATATCCAAATGTGCGACATCCTGATTACCGTGTGTTCATTAAAGTGCACAATGCATTTATGGAAGGACGATTTCCTTCTAATTTTTTCCACTTTTCTTTGTAATGCGGTCTTTGTTCGATTTTTTAAATCCGTTTCAATTTCGAATAAACTTGTCGCAACATGTTTGTCGCATGTAACTATTAGAGCACAACAATTTTCATTTGTACATTTTCATTACATTATTATCGTGAAGTAATGTTATTTTTTTCCCAAAAACAACCGGGTTTTCTTCTGAATATCCTATTAGTGGCCCGATAGTGTTTGTGCAAAGTATCTTGATAGAATAAAATCATTATGACGAAGTTTTACAACCATTTATAACATAACATGAAAAATAAAAATTCCGACCTTGATTAGTGTTCTCGCTCCTGTAACTTAATGTTGCTTGTAAAGTACACATCGTTATACCTTTTTAGAATCTACACATACTTAACAATTTATTGAGATCATGGGCAGCTATAATGTCATACTTTTTTTTTCCACAGGAGATGATCAAAAGTTGACATAAAGAAAAAAAATTGGAAATATTTTTCTTAAAATGAGTATTTTGATAATGTTCAACGTGAATAACACCTAAAATTGTATTTAAATTACATAATACACGTCTTCAGCAGTATAATACTAAAAGAATTATACAAATACATCAAAATTTGAAGAAATGGCAGCGGAATAAATGAAAAAAATAGCGAAATTTATAAAAAAGTTTAAAAGTCTACGACATTTTCTTATGGTTGACAACCCTGGCAAGAAGACACCATTTTCTTATAGCCTCACATCCGGATCAACTGTAGCTAGCGGGTTATCCATTCATTACGACAGACCCTGTATACATATTATATTTATCTTCACAAGCAACCAACAGTAGCAGTGATGTATTTATATAGGGCGAGATAACATTCAGTATTTTTTAATATTTCTTGGATTTGACGCGGAATACTTTCAGCAGTCTTATATATTTTCAAGAGAGCATCAATAAGAATTATGCGTTCTAAAGAAAAAGCTGGACAATCAAAGACAATGTGTTGAAGTGATTGACAAAGACAATTACAAAACGAACATAGTGGGGAAGATATTATGTTCATTCTGTACAAATGTTCACCAAAGCCAGCATGACCTATGCGAAGTCGACAAAGAGTTGTATAGAAATTTCGATGAAGATATTTATATTTGACAAACCATGGAAGTCCTAAATCACAATTTATAGAGTAATACCATCGACCTTTATAAGATACGGAATGTTCCCAAAGAGACATCCACTGTTCACGCATCTGCGTACGTATAAAGTGAATAAAATCTGAGGCTGGAATTTTTATATTCCTGATGTTGTCTGTTTCAGTGTTACATATAATTTTAGCTAAGTGGTCTACTTTCTCATTACCAATAACTCCAATATGTGAAGGAGTCCAAAAAAGTACTATTTCAAAACCATATTTTATTTCTAAATTATATATTTTTTCACGAATATCATTAATTATGTACAAAGTTTTTGATGAAAAGCTAGGATTACTTAAGGCAGATAATACACTCATCGAATCACTTAATATTATCCATTTTTTATTTTGATTAACTGTAGATTCAATTAACTCTAAAGCAAACAGAATAGCCCTTGCTTCTGCTGTATAAATACAAATTTGTTTTGGTAATTTATAGCCATGACCTATTTTCTGTTTTAAATCATAGGTTGCTATCGATACACTGTCCCCATTTTTGGAAGCATCTGTGTATATCTGTAAATAATTTTCCCAAAAATCTAACTGATGATAAACATCATGCTTATTTTTTAATTGTTTTTCAATAACAATTTTGATATCATGAAACTTACTTTCATAATTACCTGTATAACAAGGAAGAATTTCACTTTGATAAATTTGTTTATCAGCTATTAAATCAAGAAAAATTTGGTTTTGTTTAAGGTATGTATTAGTTAATGATATTTTTTTAATTAAATCGTTTTTATGTTGAGATGTCAGATTAAGAGCAAATTTATTATTTAAAAAAGAAAATCTTATAGACATAGGACACAAATTTGCTTCAACTTCCATTGAGTTAATAGGTGAAGTTTTCATTGCCCCTAAAATTATTCTTAAATTTCTGTTTTGTATTTTATCAATTTTATCAATGTATGTTTTATTAGAACCAAAGCAGAAAAAAGCAAATTCAAAATGACTTCTTACATACGATTTGTATAGAGTTATTAAAACTTTTGGATCTGCACCCCAGTCACATCCAACTAAACATTTTAATATATTGGTAGCCTTATTGGCACGCTCAATAAGACTATCAACATAAATATTCCAATTAAGTTTTTGATGAAATGTCACTCCTAAAAATTTTGTACTTGTAACGATAGGAATTGTACTATTGCTAAAGCCGATTGATAAATTGTGAGGTATTTGCTTTCTGTTATTCCTAAAAATAACCACTTTACTTTTATCTGCGCTAACAGACAGACCTAGTTCAGTAAAGTATGGTTCAATTTTAATGAGAGCTACATTTAATTGTGAAGAAATATTATTTATGTTATTACCTGAACAATATATGGCCAAATCATCTGCAAATTGTAAATTGGTGACATTACTATCTAATATCATATTTATTTTAAAAACATAAAGTATGTACAACAAAGGACTCAATATACCACCTTGATTAACCCCCTTAAATGATAGGCGAGGACCATACAATTTATCATCATACTTAACATAAATATTACGACCATTAAGAAAATTAAATATCCAACTGACAATTTTTTGAGGAATATTTAAACTAGTTAGAATATTACTGAGAGCTGTTAAATCAACATTATTAAATGCACCTACTACATCTATGAATACACAGGCCAAGAAATTGCCACTTTCCAATGCTGATTGTACATCAACAAGTAAATGTGCAATGCTTTCTCGCGCAGAGCGACCGCGTCTGAATCCAAATTGATTTTTAGGTAAAATTTTATTTGACTCCACAAAATACTCAAGTCTTTGTTTTAGCAGTTGTTCAAAAATTTTACCAAAACAAGAAGTTAAAGCAATAGGTCGATAAGAATTGAAATCATCAATCATTTTGTTAGGTTTTAGAACTGGGACCAAACAATCCTCTTTCCATTCCTTAGGAATCATATCATCTTTAAATAATAAATTAATTAGTTGCAACAATTTTTTAAGATTAGATTTATTTAAAAGTTTAAACATTTTATACCTTAGCCCATCAAGACCTGATGAAGTGTCTTTACGTGACTTTATCGCTGATTCAAGTTCTGTAAGTGTAAATGGATTAACAAGATAGCTATTACTTTGATTTATGTTGCAATAACTTTCAGTTTTATTTGGATTATCTTGCACAAAGTCTGGGGTAAATTTATTAAGAAAATTGTTAATCCAGGAACAGTTATAAGAATTAGAAGCATAATAAGTGCTATTAAATTTTTTCATAGACTTCCATATTTTAGACATAGGTGTTAATCTATTAATTTTGTTGCAATATTCGTGCCAACTCTGAATTTTTTCTTGTTTAATGACAAGTTTTTTCAAAGCTTGAAACTTTTTAAAAATTATGTAATTCTCAGATGATGGATTATTTTTAAACTTTATATAGGCGTCTTTACATTTTGTAACCGCTGTCACACATTTTTCATTCCACCACGGATTTCGAGGAAACTTTAATTTGGTATCTCGTTTGATATTCTTTAGACGTTGACGCTTCTCCATATTTATTTGTGTTTGTTCTGGTAGAGACTGACGTGCAGAGTCAAGTAAAATATTACAAAACTCCGAATAACTGTTCAAAGAATTAAATGCATCAACACAATAACTTTCAAGTTTTAAATTTACCAATCGACTATAAAGGCTCCAGTTAATTAATCGAGGATTTAAACTTTTATTAAGTAAATATTTATTGGAGGCAATAGAAACATCTCGTTGAGAGTAAGAAGAAGAGGATTCTACTAGTATTTCTATGAAAACTGGCAAATGATAACTTCCACCCAATGGGCAGTCAGAAACTCGCCATTCACAAGACAATGCCAAAGATGGACTAGCCATTGTCAAGTCAATGGCACTGGGTTTCCATTTGTGACTGCCAATTGTTGTAGTTACCCCAGTATTAAGAAGGATCAAGTCAAGTTCATCTAATGAATTCAACAATTCACGACCTCTAGGTTTAATAGAGTTACAACCCCAATTTGTGTGATGTGCATTAAAGTCACCAGCAATTAAGACGGGAGAAGGCAAGCTGTTAACAAACTGTTCGAACTTTTTTATTGAGAAGCTAGGATTGCTTGAAGACGGACAATAGCAGCTTGCTATTGTAATATACTTTTTATTCAAATGTAACTTTATAACTATATTTTGTAAAGAATCATCAAACAATGTATCAATTTTATCAAATTTTAAACTATTATGTATTAAGATTGCCACACCATTGTGATCATTGCCACAATCATTTCTTTCAATAATATAACCTTTAATATTAAATTTATGATGAGATTTAAGCCAAGTTTCAGAGATAACTGCAATGTGTATTTCATTAGAATATAAAAACTGAGTTAAAATGTTCTTATTGCTCAATATACTTTGAGCATTCCACTGTAATATTTTTAAGTGTGTGAAGAGGATGGATTAGGTTTTTTCTTACTGAGAGTATCAGTCAGTATCTGTAAAATATGTTTAGAATTTATTGCTGTGTCTTGTGTTTTGTTTAGTGTAAGAATTTTTACAATAGATTCGACTAAAACATTTAAAGCTGTTTCATTGTTGTTAAGGAAAGTAACTAAGTCTGTTTGAACATTTTGAGGTTTGCTATTTCTTTGTAAAGGGGGAAAATGTTGCAAATTTGTTATATCTGCAAATGAAGTATTCTTAGTATGCCTATTTTTATTTTCTGTATTTTTTTTTATTTTAATAGGACAGTCCTTAGAAATACTAATATGGTTGCCTTTACAATGAAAACATGTTGCCTTATCTGGAGTGATTTTGCATTCTTTAAAATTGTGGTTGTCACTACAAATAGAGCATTTAGTATCATTTTTACAATATTTGGCCATATGTCCAAAACGAAGACATTTAAAACATTGTTTTAATGGCGGTATATATGTTTTTAAAGTATGTCTGAATCCGGCTAAGTCAACAAATTCAGGTAGAACTGATGAAGCAAAGGTAATAGCAACAGTTGGTGTCGGTATATACTTAATGATATTATTAATTTTTTCGCGTCTTAAAAATCTACGCACAGAAATAATTTTTTTATAACAAGACAGCATGGTAAATATTTTTTTATTGCTGTGTTTAGTATCAATATTGGAAATAACACCTGTAATTTCGGTTGTTGAAGCTGGTATGGTAGCGCTCATTTGGTAATCTTTTAAGAATGTTTGATTACAAAGGAAAGCATTTGCAAGACCAGGTTTTTCAAAAAATACTCCTACTTTATATTTATTGATATTTCTCAAATATTTTACTCCCTTATTAAAGCGTCTAATATGATTAGACAAGGAAATTAGATCCCTTGAACCCAGGGGTCGCAGGCTGTCTGACGACTCCAAAAATACAACAAACTCCGAGGCCGGAGAGTCCTCTGGGTACCGCCTTTTATAATCACTAACAAAATAAGTTTTATACTTCTCTGATTCCTTCTCTTCCTCTTCCCCCCGGATCACGCAAGCTTGCAGACGTGTTTTTGGAGAATAGTTCTTTTTTATTTTTAATAATAGTTTTCACCAAATTTTAATAAATTTAAAAACACTAAAGTACCAGGCGCGCATCAGTTGCAAGAGCAACACTTGGTCAGAAAAGGACAGCTACAACCGAGACAAATACATTTCGTGGGTACGTACACCTAATAAGTCACTGTCACATCAATGTCAAAGTAAACGTAACTGTCACTTGAAGTTGACAACCCATCAAACAGAACATAGACCAAAAGTTGCATATGCTTTGCAGCCTGACAACTTCTTAAATAAAATAGAACAGGTAGAGGTTTATTAATTTGGGGTATAAATTACACATCTAAATTTTTACTATAAAAATATGTCTTTAAAACGCACACCACCTGGAACCCCAAGTATGAATCCTACCAAATCAACATCAAGCTTGCTTACTACAATGCGCCACGAATTTGCAACTAACTTACGAAAAGCCTCTGTATCACTTGAAGATATTGCTTTAACTAATTCTAAGAGATCGAAACGAAAACATGATACCGAAGAGGATTTACAAGACACACATACCATTGAAACGTTAACAAGCATGCTTAAAAATCTTGCATCGTCATTTGAGAAACGTTTTGACTCCTTAGATATGTCTATGAAGCAAATATCGGAGCAATCTATAGATATGCAGACAAACCTAAACTTTATTAATGAAAAATATGACAAATTATTGAAGGAACTGGAAAAAATTGATGAAGAGCGCACTATAGATAAAAAAAGAATTAAAGAGCTTGAAGGGAAGATTGAGATAATGGAGAGAAGATCTAGAGCTTCTGCAATCGAAATACGCAACGTTCCCAAATCCACGAACCCAAAGAAAAACGAAAATAAAGCTGAATTATGTGAACTTATTCTTAATTTGGCCAAAGCTGTAAACTGCGATTTGAAGGAGTTTGAAATAAGGGATGTGTACAGAACACGTACCAGGAATGACAATGTCATGCCGATAATACTGGAACTTACGACCGTTGTTAAGAAAGAACAGCTTCTTAGTGACATAAAAGAGTTTAACAAGCTTAAGTCAAATTCTGAAAAGTTAAATTCGAATCATTTAAAAATACCAGGCGCTAGTAAACGTATCTTTACTTCGGAGGCACTAACAGCCCAAACACAGAAACTTTTCTTCAAAGCGCGTGAATTCGCTAAAACCAGTAACTATTTATTTTGTTGGACATCCCGAGGTGTGGTTTATATGAGAGAAAATGAAAAACAGCCCTTTTTTCGTATTGATTGCGAACTTGACTTACAGCGACTTAAGTCTAAACAATGAGTCTTATTTTATATTTGGTTATCCTTTTATTATTATTTTTATTTTTTTCTTATCATGCTTATATTATTGCCTGTATACTGATTGCATGCATTGTTTTTTGATATATTACTTTACATTACCAATCTCGATATTTTTAATACTGTGCCTAATTTGCTTTATATCCAATCATTATTTCTCATGTTTAATAATCCTTAAGGCCTCAAACATCAGACCAAAAAACAAATCCTATAATACACACTTCACTGAAAATATTACTTCTCACCGACAATTTACTAACCTACATTACTCATCACTAATGTGCGTTGGTCCTCTACAAAAGTTATACAAATCAAAACAAAAAACAAAAAAACTGTCCACACTTATAAAGCTCGTTATAAAACAATATCATATTTTATATGAATATTAATACATTAAATACTTTAAATAAGGAAATCGATAATTTCCGCGAATATGCCTCCTATTACTGTGCACCGCACGAGTGTTCTTTATACGTTGATCTTTGTATAAATCACCTTAAAATCTTTCATGTTAATATTAGAAGCGTAAACAAAAATTTTGACGAACTCACTGTTTTTTTATCTAGAATAGACACTGATCCAGATATCATTATTCTGACTGAATGTTGGCTTGCCAAGGTGGTTAATCTGCCAGTTTTGAGTGGCTATAACTCATATAAATCTACTGCACAAAACCAGAATGATGGAGTTATCATCTTTGTAAAGCTCGGTTTGCCTTTTGATGTGAAAGTAGCTAACTTGTGCGATGCCAGTGGCCTCTTGCTTACTTACAATAACAACATTGCCGTTGTTGCTGTGTATCGCTCTCCTTCGGTCAAGAACGTTGAGCATTTTTTAAACTCGTTAAACGATATTTTAATATCATTGGCTAATTATGACACAATTACCGTAATAGGAGACATAAATATTAATATTTTGGCAGAAAATTCTGAGCCAAAACCTGAAACTTATCTAAATCTCCTTGCCTCACACGGATTACTACCAGCACACTCTCTTATCACACATGATAGAAGTTGCTTAGATCATGTGATGATCCGAAGTAGTAAGAAGGTAGTGACGCTAGTGTTTGACTCCTTTTTCACAGATCATGCCCCAATTCTCACTTGCATTGATCAAACCAAGAGACCTAGTCAAACAAGAATCAGTTCTCGTCTGAACTTTGATAATGTTATTGAACAAATTGGCCTTGTGGACTTTTCTGACATACTTAACCTAAGTGATGCAAATACTGCCGCAAACCTCTTGGTAACCAAGATATCTAACGTTATTAAAGCAAACACTAAGGAGTTCATGTTTTCATGTAGAAAGCAGGTTGTGAAACCGTGGATCACCCCTGGACTCTTGCGATGTATACGAAACCGTGATCGTTTACATATTAAATTTAAAAAAGACCCAACAAATGAAACAACTAAAATCACTTATCTCAGATACCGAAACTACTGTAACAAGCTATTAAAAAAATTAAAACGAATTCATGAACAATCCCAACTACAGGAAGCTAAAAATAATACCAAGGCTACGTGGAAGGCCATTAAAAACATAACAAACATGCAAACAAAAGCAACGCCAGCAAAAGAACTGTTGAGCCTTTCCGATGAACATAGGTCTTCCTTAAACCAGGTAAATAACTACTTCATCAATATTGGTAATAGCCTTGCTTCTAAAATCCGTACTAGTCACCCCTTGCCGATTAATTCTGATCCTCCACTTTCAATTGAGAATCTTGCCGGCACATCTATGGCTCTACTGGAAACAGATGAAGCCGAAGTCCTAGGAATCATTATGGGTCTACGCTCTGATAGTGCTGTAGGTTGGGATGGAATTTCTTCATCCATTTTGAAATCAGCTAGTAAATTTCTTGTGCCTGTACTAACCCACATCTTCAATCTATGTCTCTCATCGGGGGTATTCCCAAACGTCTGTAAAAAGGCTCTTGTGCATCCTATACATAAGGGTGGGGACAAACGTGACGTGGGTAATTATAGGCCAATCTCAGTTTTAACTTCCCTGTCGAAGATCCTGGAAAAGATTTTAAATACGAGACTTTTTGGCTATTTGGAAAAGTTCAATATATTATCAAAAAATCAATATGGGTTTAGGAAGGGTCTGTCCACCGAAGATGGGGTCATGGCACTAACGGAGTTCATAGCAAAGAACATTGATAAAAGAACCAAAGTGGTTGGGACTTTCCTTGACCTCTCAAAGGCCTTCGACACAGTGTCCGTACCTATCTTAATTAAGAAAATGGAGAAAATTGGTATAAGAGATCAAAGCCTCAAAATTTTTCAAGATTTTCTCACTGGACGAAAACAGTGTGTCAAATTAGGCGACATAACAAGTGACGACCTCCCTTTGAGCTATGGTGTCCCGCAGGGCAGTGTTCTCGGACCCACCCTATTCCTAATTTATATAAACAGCCTATGTCAAACTACCCTCCCAAACTGTAAGTTAATAACTTATGCCGATGACACAGTTTTGCTTGTGCATGGGGACACTTGGGAACATGCCCGCAGCTTAACTGAAGACGCCCTACGGTTTGTTGCTAAATGGCTCTATGACAATCTTCTTACGCTTAACGTTAGTAAAACCAAATTTATAACTTTTTCCGCTTCAGTTACTTCCCAGCCAAAGGAATCGTTTAATATCAAAATCCACGATTGTGACAAGCCTGTTCAAACTTGCTCTTGTTTACCGCTGACTCGTGCCAATGGCATAAAGTATCTCGGAGTTCATCTTGATAGCACTCTCACTTGGATTTCGCATATAGAAGCAGTGACTTGCCGTATACGTAGAGTTATACCCATCTTGAGAAAGTTGAGGAACTCAGCAGACCTGAAAACTCTAAGGATGGTATACTACGCTCTTGCACAATCAATTATATCATACTGCATCCCGGCTTGGGGTGGAGCAGGGGTGACACATCTTCTTAAACTTGAAAGGGCACAGAGAGCTGTTTTGAAAGTTATGACAAGGAAGCCCTTTCGATATCCCACGACTCAACTATTCGCTGACTGTGAAGTTCTTACTGTGAGACAGCTCTATGTGCTCCACTCGATGCTGCGTAAGCATTCAACGCTCCCTTTCGATTGTACGGCGAACCGGCGTAGAACCTTCAGAGTCTGTCCTGCTGTCCCCCACCGAACCGCTCTTGCAGGAAGACAATATTATGTACGTAGTCCATGTTTGTACAGCAAAATAAATAAAATACTGAGTATTTATAAATTTGCATCAAGACAATTCAAAGTTACTCTTAAAAACTGGTTGCTAAAGCTAAATTATTATGAAACGGAGGACTTGCTGAGGGTAACGCGTTAGGTAAATATTTTTTACTTACCTGTTTATATTAAACAATGGGATCGTCCGCTACCATGCAAAATGCATTGTGCACACACGCGCACCACTTACATAAAACTCACACACCACACCACATAACACACACATACACACGTGAATCATACACTCAATCATACAATAATTACACAACTCACCCATGTAAGTAAATGTAAGAGATTGTAATTATTTACTGATCCAAGGATTTATATTTTAGAGTAAGGGCACACTTATATGTAATGTAAGTTAAATCATTGTATTTTTAATTATTGTTTTTTATTTGAATTTTGTTTTTTTAAGTTAGTTAGTTAGTTTTCAATAATTGTTTGGCAATTTAGTTAAGATCAAAATAAGGAAGAATTAGCGCCTGTCACACAGTTTCACTAGAAACTAGTATCGGCGTTAATGATCCCTATCTTTAAATATAATAAAGCAGCTTTTATTTATATTGAGTATTGATTAAGATAAATTGTACATTGTATATTGGTCAATAAAAATTATTATTATTATTATTATTATATTATTCCGACTCGGACTCCGAATCGGATAAGGAAGTATCTGAGCTGACCACATCCTCCACCTCCGTTTTTGATTCTTCCCGCTTTTTCCTTTTTTTTCCTCCTGATGCCTTCCCCATGGTTTTCAATAGATTTATTTGCGAATTATATCCAGTAAATTATATAAAGCAGATCATTCTAGCAGAAATAAGACGAACTTAAAATTTTTAAGAAAACTTTTACGAAAATTACGTGTACTCAGTTCAAAGTTCCGCGCCTTTTTTCGTAGTGTAGTGATTTGATTGTGTAGTGAGTGACATACGTACCTTTTTTTTTTGGTTTATTTATGAGGCAAAGGTTCTTTCAACCATGCGCAGCCTAGTTTTAAAAAACCGTAGCTTTTCTTTTTAAAAGAATTTATTAATTCAATAATTTATTTTGTATTAAATTTTATATTTTTAAAACATATTTTTTTATTTGCTCTAAATTACAGACTTTGAATGTTGGATAAAAAAGTCATGAAAACAGAGAGTAAATTGGTGATACAAAGTGCAATTCTAAGTTAAAATTAGAGCAATTTACGTAGGTATTTATGTTATTTGTATTTTCATTAATTCACAAAACAAATTTACTAGCGATAAATACAAATAAAAACAGTAAAAATTTACTCAAAAAAACTTGCTTAAAAGTAGTAAGAATAATATTATTTATAATAATATCCACGGCATTTTTTATTTGCTTCATGAAAACACAAGTTTATTTGCATTGCTAGTAACAAAAATTGGAAAACTTATCTGACGTCAATGTCAATCAATTGTCATGTCAATGTCAAGTATCAGCGCAACCGCAACATTTTATTTATTTGCTTTCAAATCAATTTATAATATCAATAATTTACATATTTTTATAAATAAAGTTGCGCAACATATAAGAGAAACACAGTCCTTATGTACCCGAGGTTCCCAAACGATACAAACAAGTAATAAACTTCATGTGTCTCGAGAAAAGTTTTGTTGTTATTAAAGGTACTTGTTTTCGTTATTTATCTTCTTCACTGCATAGTATAAAACAAAGTCACTTGCCGCCGTCTGCGTGTCTGTAAGCTTAGATCTTAAAATTACACAACAGATTTTGATGGGTTTTATTAATAGATAGAGAGATTCAAGGGGAAGATTTTATGTATAGGGAAAGGCGTTTTACTCCAAATGTGAAGCTTACTGAGCCGCTGGCAAAAGCTATATAATATTATTATTATTGCAAAATATAATACAGCAAAAAACTTAGCCACAGCAACATGTGGCTGGTTAATATGTATATAATTATTTTATCATGATAGCGGAGAATTCTTTGCATTTTGATTGTGGTGCTACCAGCCTATCTTTTTTTAAGTAATAATAATTAGTTTGATAGTATAATTAATATTACTTGTATGTTTCAGACGCACATTCTACAGAGAAGTAAAAGATATCATCGAAGATCATACCATCTGTTAAGTGAAAGGGTAGCGGCAGTCAAAGGTGTTAATTGAATTGCAAAAAAGAATTGTTAGTTTGAAAGGATGTAAATAACTACTTATTTTCTAAGCTGTCTTCAAATTATTTGCTTCCCTGTCATGTAAAATAAAAGAGATGCATCATTTTGACAATTTTTTCACAAAAATGTGAATTTGAAATTAATATAAGCTTCTTAATGAATTTTAAGTATTTTATTTCTAATAATGTTCCTTTTTTGTGTTTTATATGACTTTAAATATATATTAACTCATTTCACCTTCCTCGATCAGTGAAAAATATAATAAATAGGAAGTGCCTATTTTGAAGTAGCAAAGAAATATTTATTATTAAAAAGAAGACTTACACAATTAGGTACTATTAATAATTTGTTACATGAGTTTAATTTCAAATATAGTATAGTTCTATTTAAATATCCAATTTTTATTAAATATTTAAATTGCAGAAATAATGGTTTGTGTTTCGTTGCATTTCAACTTTCCTAGGGCTTCAGTCCTTGTTTTTTAAATTACATTGACCTCACCATATCCTAATACTTCCTACTCATCATATAAACAAATACTTAATATAGAATTACTAGAGTGCGCTGTATGCTGAAGATATAGTTACCTAACTACACTAATTACCATGACTTAAGTCTCGTTGGTTATTGCAAACATTATAAACCACATATTAAGTAGCCGAATATAAGTTGCTAGTGGTTGTGCCGTGCTTGCAAGAAAGGTATAAAATTCTAGGTAAGTACCATCTTTACAAACCCAAATGAAATAAATATATGAATTTCATAGGATTTTATTAACTTGAATAAGTAAATAAGTAGGTTATTCGTAGGTTCATAGAATAAGTGATTTCCTACAAAATTTTCACTTCTTTACAAAGTATCTTTATGCGATACCTACCTTTACCTTCTATTTATTGCTCTTATACTAAATACTTTCCTACCTATATCTTTAACAACACTATATTTTTTTATCAAAAGCGCCATATTTAAAAATTTGTTCATAAGTTACTGCATTGGTATCATACTTATTTGAAAGAGGGACCTCCAAAGTGAAATCTTTCATTTGACAAGTCGCAATCACAAACACCTTTCAAAATTGATAAATATCGTTCAAAAAGTTCATTTGGCTCATTCAAGATTGAGTCTCAAAATCAACACCTTTCGATGAAGGATGTTGTCGGAAAGTAAGGTTTGAAGGGTATCGCAATATCTCATAAGTGTCAATTGCGTTTTGAAGTCCGAAAAGATCTTAATTTTTTAATTTAAATTAAAGCAAAAATGAGTTTAATAGTAAGTTAATGACATCAAAGATTAAAGTTTGATACTAAAAATTAATCCTACATTGTTTTAATAATAAATAAAAAATAAAGAAATATTTTTTTTCGTGAATAATTAAACGCAGCAACATCATTCAGCAATATCATTCAAAATTGAAAGCGATTGCGACTCGAAAACCGATTTCGTTCAAGAGTCGCGATACCGATCCCTTTCAAAGGTATTGATATTCGAGTTAGAGAACAGCCCTGCAGATCTTTTGGATCCGTAAAATTACCAGTGCATTATCAAGGACAAAGGCATGCTTGGGTAACTAGAGATATTTTCCTGGAGTGGTTCAGAGGACATTTCGTTCCAGAAGTTAAACGTCATTTGAAGAAATTAGGTCTACCACAAAGAGCATTGTTACTCCTAGATAATGCGCCCGGACATCCAGTTGCGGAAGATTTGACTACCGAAGATGGCAATTTTTCCGTACTGTACGGTAAGTTGCAAAAGTGCATACCGGTTTGACAAAAATTATCGCATCCAGTGGTCGCTTCACACACACACTGACATAAATAAACTACTATTTTACTCCTACTTCTTAATATCAACCTTAACGTGACAGTTTTAAAGCTCAATGTATTTTTATAAACTATTGTGGTAGTTAAAACATTTTCTTAAATACGATGACGTTTTTTCGGATCTACCTACTCTCTAACCGACAACATAGATACTAACTGTTACGAATAATTCTCAGCCTTATTCTGATAGTCTTAAGTTTCAGGTTCAGTTTCATTTATTTTGCTTTTTAATTCGTAAAGAAAGAAATACTAACAAACTTAATGAGGGTAAATAAATATAAAAGGTTAGGTAGAAAAAAAAAGATAAAAAACAGAAGTTTATTATAAAATAATTAGCTTATTTTACACTTGTTTACAAATATATTTAGGTATTGATTGATACTTAATTAAAAAATGTTGATTCAAAAAAAAAAAAATTTACAGTCTATATTTCAAACTTCCAACAACAAATATTAATGTAGTTTTACACTTGTTTTACTTTTTAAGGTTAGTTGTAGCTTAAGTACTCGTTTTCGTAACGAAAAGAAAATTGAAGCTGGCCAACCATAAAAGATGACATTATTATTGAAAAATGTATTACTTACAAACTTATATTTAATAACTACTTTAATGAAATACTTTTGGTATTTAATATACCCTCCCCTGTTTTCAATAACCACAAGCTAACGCGCACCGTCACATTGATTGAACTATATTCAAACAAATCACAGTTCCACTTCATTTTTCCACACTTCCATACACTTTACACTTCGATTGGTAGCCAATGCCTCTGTAGTTCTTTCATTCCACATGTCCCATCTCTGCACCATCAATCCCCATATATTTAGGTTATATCGGTGTTTTGAACTATTGCAAACCCACCGTTTTACCGTTATCTACTGAAACAAAAACAAAATAGGTATAAATATAACCAACCACATATTAAAATAGATAATTATGTAACACTCTAAATTTATTATAATGATACCCAATCAAGGCAAAATAATGGATAAAAAAACAATTTTTCATACTTACAGTAAATCTAGTCTCGTTATAATATTATGATATATTGCATCATATATTATGCATTTTGACAATACACATTCTGTCTTGCATACTAATAGATATTAGCTTGCATATTATAGATTTTAAAAAATCAACTTTATCAAACACAACAATGGCACCCTCGCTAGCGAACCAACAACGACAAAGCATTTAGCAAACAATTCAATCATTGTATGATTTTGGTTATTTTTTGTTTTACCCTCAAATTGTGACGTCTCTAAAAAATGTTCAACTTGTTTTTTAATTTTACTCGCAAAACGACTAATATTTTTGTCAATGTGTAAATTTGTAACATTTAATGTCAATGTGGGTGTAGTTTGTACGCAAGCAGTTATAGACCTTATACTCGGTATGGACTTTTGCAACTAAACGTACATGCCACCAAACTGCACACCCTTGATACAGCCGATGGATCAAAACGTAATTCAAAATGTCAAGATTAATTACAAGAAGAAACTGCTGATTCAAGCTTTTGTGCAGCAAGATGATGGTGAAAGCTTAACACTACAGGATATTATTAAAAAAAAACACAATAAAAGACGCATTTTTTTCACTAGCGCAATGTTGGGAACACGTGTCGTCATCTCTATTCAAAAAATCTTTGAAAACCTCTATGGCCTGAACAATTCAATGTACCAGAAGATAGATCAGAAGAAAATGATGGCTTTGACGAGGAAGATGATCTTCCACTCAATTTACTTCAAATATGTAATAATTCAAAGAGTTATGTATTCAGACAGAAAAATCATGTAAAGTACAATAAGCATATTATATCTATACATTTGTTCTATATAAAGTGCAGCTTAGTTTATATTAATTGCAAAAACCAAAAGATGACATTTCTTAGTCAGCAGCTTCATCATCGTCAATAATGACACTGTTTACAAAATCTGCTGGCAAAGGAATGTCACCATCTCGGTTTCTTGCCCAACCCACCGAGTATTCTTCCACTTGTAATGTACATTCATGCGGTTGAGCGTTTTGATTGGGTCGCGTCAATCTTTCCGCTGTTGCCAGCATGGTCAACAGACAAATTAGTGGTCATTGTATTCCAACTGAAATAATAAATGTCATAAGAAAAACCAAACAGAAGTATAGGATCGTAGTCGTATCTATGTAATTGAGCAGTTATCCTAAGTTAGATATTAGTGTTTTTAAACAATAGTCTAAAGTGATATACCTAACACAGTAAATAGAAAAGTAAGCTTCTCTAATGAGAGTCAGTAGGGCAAAAACGCAAGTTTTGATTACATAGGCAGTTTACTTACCTGACGTTCTGGAGCAATAGCTTGAGTAATATACTGAGCTATAGCAGGATTTGCTTCGAACACAGCATGTGTTATCTCAAATCGTCGTTTGTTTATTACAGATTGCACACAACACACAGTTGACGGTTTTCTGCCACGTTCCACAAACAGTCTCAAAGTCCAAAGCACGGGTCACCAGGTAAGAATGAAGTAAGAGTCCGGGATGCAAGCAAAGTCGTTTTTGGATTTTCGAAACCAGTAATAATCGCACAGTACACAACGAGACGAACGCAAACGAAGGACTGCACCATTTTCCGGCCTTCTCTGACTCAGGCGCAGGATTGCGAACTGTTCGCTGATTGGTCGGAAGCATTTGAAATGAGAAGCAGGTAGATTCTTAGAAATGTGTATTGTATCCCCGAACATATTGTTTTTTTTTTTTCATTGTAAAATAGTCGGTAATATTTTTCGGTAGAGACTTTGCTTGGTTAAGGAACAGCAGCAGTATTTATTTTTTTATATAAGAAAATGTTTCCTGAGGCAGTGTATATTGTTATACATATTTGAATATAAATGTATTCTTTCTTACTATGAATGTTAAAAAAAATTATAAGCAAAAAATATGTAGCCAAAACAACAAAAGTGGTTATAGCTTTTTTATGAAATACAATTTTATAGAACTCCCTGAACTAATGTTGATGTACAGGGGACCCTCTTTAAAATGACACAATTTTTTTTGGTAGCCGCTGATAGGCTTTAATGCCCTTTGTCCTTTAAAACATTATTAAGAAAGACGTTCAAAAAACTGATTATATTTATAGGGTATTCTAAAAGTTCAATCAAAATTGAACACTACTTAAGTACCGTTAATCTTGGCATTTTTACCTTTCGTTGGTAACTTTACCTACGTCGGACTACTACTACAAATAACATTTTATTATTAAAATACAATAAGTAGAAATTTTACAAATATTTTGGTGGATTAGTAATGAACTACTGGTCATACATTTTTTTTTTACTGGTAAAACAGTCTGTTCTAAAGTTAATAGCGTCTGTAAACAATAACGGGACAGTTGTCGCTGCGAGTTTCGAGCAAACTTTTATTGGTTTAATATTGTGAGAAAATAAGTACTTAGATAAGTCCTAGGTTGACTATCTTAAAGAGAACCGGAATCCGAACCCTAAAAATAGAAATATTAATAAAAAAATTAGTGTTCAAGCTGGAAAATCTGTTACAAGCTCTGATATAAATAAAGTAAAAGAAGTGGCGCCCACCGACGCACCAGAAAAAAAAGAAAAGTAAACTACTATTCTTACTGATATTACAATATTACCCAAAAACGACGATTTAGAACATACACAATGACAAAAAAACATGATGTGAGAGCAAAAAAATAGAAAACATTTCTAAAAAAGGTGAAACTAAGAAGAGAGTCTTAGCCAAAAGACCCTACGATAGTAATTCGGATTCAGATTCTATATGCTCTGTAAATTATGCCGACTCTTCAGGGTTATTTAATGAGACAACTGATAGAGGATCAGGAAAGAGAGAAAGAGGAATTAATGAATCAAATAAACCAATTCGAAGCAAAATAGTATGATAAGGAGAAACAAGTAAAAGAGACACAGGAAAAGGAAAACCTCCAACTATTGGAAAGCTGTACAAAAGAAGAAATAGAATCACAAATGGATGAATCTGAAATAAGAAAATTGATAGATGGAAATGATATAGTGGAGAAAAAAATGGACTAAGTACTAAGACATACAAAGCCAAAAGCTTATTTATTAGTCAATACATTTTAGTAAAGTATAAAAGCACCAAAAATACAAACAAATATTACTGTGCCAATTTATTTAAAAAGCTATAGGTATCCGCATATTCATAAAAAAGAAGTTCAGGAACTGGGGGCCGAGTCTCGTAATTTGCAAGTTCTACTGTATTGCTATCGTATTTTTGACAATGCGATAGTAATTCGATAAAAAAATGGTATTCTCGTCCAATAAAATAATTATTACAATAATTATTGTATTTTTATTTTATCGTTATCGTATTGCTTATTGAATGAATGAAAAGCTGACAGAAGTAAATATTTGTGGTTACGTGTTTTTTTTTTGTGTGGCATAGAGGGCATAAACACGGAACATAAAAAAAACATCTATGTTTGTTTGTGTTTCGATTCGGGTTTCCCAGTGGAGATGTTGTTATTTCTTTAAAAAAAAATATGAAATACTCAAAATGTAAGTATTGTTTAGTATTATTAATAATTATTAGATACCTATATTAAGTAAAATGTATTGTTTAAGTACATATTTACTTATATTTTAGGGTACGAGTGACTGGATTTTTTGGAGGCTAGACGAGACTTGGTCCTCGGCCACGTCAAAAATGGCACCGAGGGCCGGGAAGAAGCAAAGCGCCTGTGGAACCAGGTGGCCCAAGGCATGAGCGCCTTGGGTCCTGAAGGCGCCGAGAAAGATGGGGCAGGCTGGCGTTTGGTAATGCACCCGAATTAAATATGTTATGTTTCATAGTTTCATAATTTATTATTTTAAATTGTACATTTTTATTTACAGTTTTATAATGACTACAAATTTAAATTGAACAAAAAAATAAGGGAAATGAAATCCCAAATTTCGGCCACAGGTATGCCTCAATTTATCTTATTAAGTAGCAAAAGTTTGTGCTTTGCTCTAAAACAATTTCAGTACATGTCATACCAAATGTATGTAGTAAGCACCCAGTGGCACCCATAACACAAGTTATTAAGTTGTACTTAGCTTGGGGCTAACGAGCTTTGTGTGATAAAGTATTTGATAGTTTTTTTTTCAATTATTAAGCCGTTGCATTTTATGCCAGTGGTTCCTATCAAAGGAACATAGGTGCCATACATTATCTCGGGTTGTGTAGAACTGCGACATTAAAGTGCATAAAGGAGGTGACAAATGCGTTAAACCACCCACGAATACTACGCAAATATATAACGTTTCCACACACAGAAAGAGAACGGCAAAATATTACTTTAAGTTATTTGTGGTGAGCTTCTAAAAGTAATAACATTCTTATACCTGACATATGTCTTGAGCAGAGAATTTTATAACAAAGCACTGTTACATAAATTATTTTTCTTGTTGTGTATATTTATTTCATTGCTTATTTACAGGTTTATGAACAAATTTTGATTTCCCGGTGTGCTTGGTTGTATTGATGGCACCCATGTTGCCCTCATTAAACCAACTCACCGGGAAGAAGATTACTTTAATAGAAAAATGTACCATTCACTGAATGTGATGATTGTAAGTAGCTTTGTTGTACTAATAGCTAAAAAGCCACACATTATGATTTTAATAGTGTCTGTTTTGTATGCACAAATTTGTGATTCAAACTTAATCATCACCTATGTGGATGCCTCGTTTGGTGGAGCATCGCATGATTCCCATATTTGGAATTGCTCACCTGTAAAAAGGTTAATGGAAAGGTTGCATGAGCAAAATCATCACTATTGGTTGTTGGGTATGTGTTTTTATTCATGAACTAACATTACCTAAGCCTTTAAATGTAGCTAGGCAGTAAAAATATGAAATTTCCATAGACCATTTTCTTACATAATATTACAATGTTCAACATTTTTATAAAAAATATAGTATATTTTTAGGTGATTCAGCTTATGCCCAGAGACCATGGATGATGCAACCAATCCTGAATGCTGCACCAAACACCCCTGAAGAGCACTACACTACTTTGCATTGTAGAACTCGAAATGTAGTCGAGAGATGCTTCGGAGTTCTTAAAAAACAGATGGAGGTGTCTTTTGGCTCATACAGTTCTACATTACAGTCCCGTAAAAGCAGCAAAGATAGCGAATGCATGTGTAGTGCTCCATAACCTTATTAAAGACTTTGATGCATTAAGTATTGGTAAACACACATGATTAAGTTCCCGATTGAATTTATTTTTTTCAATGAAATTGAACCTATGGTAATAACTTTATCAATTATAGATCCAGAAGAAATTCGGCGTGATAATTCACGCCAACCGGAATCTTCTTCCATGACCACAACCGAAGACAGTGGGAGGACTGCTATAGTTAACCGCTTGTAGATGGATCGGTCCGTGAGACAAATGTAAGCTGAACAATAATAACTGCAATAGGTTACCAGTTACAAAATATTTTATCTAGTTAAAATTTTTGTTGTAGCTAAGTTTGACATGGACACCTAGAGTGTGAAGTAGAAAGGCAGAAAGACCACCAGTCAGATGGTCTGATGACATACGATCACACGCCGGGACAGCGTGGACAAGAAAAGCCGGAGATAGGACTGAGTGGAGAATCATTGGAGAGGCATATGCTCTGCAGTGGGCTAAGACATGCTGTTGAAGAAGAAGAAGAAGAAATTAGACATAAATCATGTGTTGATTCATCCAGTTGAAGGTTCTGTGGTTACCAACTTATAAATATATTCTGTTAATTGAGAACCACCTCTCTTGCAAAGAATCGACCTGTGAGTTAGGTGACACCCCCACAGGTCGATTCTCATCGAGGTCATTTCAATTAAGTTGCCGAATATTTGTAGCATTTATCTTTAAATTAAAAAGGTTTTTATTTAATGTCATTAGTATTTGACTTCTTAAAATATATATTATAAATTCATTGTTGTAGGACAAAACGTTGGTTTAATTAATTGCTTTGCAAGAGATAATTTATTTCACGTCGATTTCGATGTTTTCTTTTGGATTCTGTGTTAAAACTATAGATTTGTAGATGTCTGGGTTTTAGAGTTAGGTAACTCTAATTTTGTTAGATCTTTTTATTTTCCAGCCGCCACGATGTGACGCAATAAAAGATTGGACCGGCTGCGGCTGGCTTTTTATACGTTTTTTGTTACAAGTAGTATTGTATTTAATTAGGTGTGTTATTGGAGCTTAGGCAACAGTATCAACCGTTTAATTTCGACGTATTTTGTACCCAGAAATGGTGAGTTGTTGTCGCAGTTATTTTTCCATATCTCGTTTAATTGTCGTTGATTTGAGCAATTGAACAATTGAATCTCTAGTAAAGATCCTTCAGTAAAGTTCCGTAAATGTTCTGCTTCGAAATTTGTCAAGTTTAATGCTTTTGAAAAATTTTACCACGTTGTCATTTTTTTACAGGGTGTCGAGTTGAGGCTCACACTATTGGAGTTAAGTTATTTTACTTCTACATTTGATTTGTATTGCTGATGGCTGTTCCTAAGTGAAGGAAGGCCGATTTAAAAGTCCTCAATAAGCCGAGCAGTTTTATTTAAATTGAGAGAGAGAACCGTGGAATGGTCAGGTAACAATTACAATTTGTCTATAATTAGGTTAAGTAAATTAGGTTAAGTACTAACCCTTGGTTATATTTTAAACTGTAACTTCAGTAAATTTAAATTTATTTCTTTTCATTTGCATAGTCGGTGGTTTAATTAATATCTTTGTCGGACCTCCTCTCCTGAGCTAGTTTGAACTATTGCCACCGTACTTTGTACTCTGTTAATATGCTCATGACTTGCCTTGTTGGATAAATAAATCTGTGATCTGGATAACTACTATTCTGTGTATTTATTTAATTAGATAAACAGTTAATTAGGTAGAACCTTTCCTTAGTTTCCTCAGGTAAGTCTAGGGTGTTTACGCCCAGAGTTTATTAATTTTGTGACCTGTGGTCTGATAGCAGTGATTGGTTTAAGAACTCTTTAGCGTGGCATAGCCAACTTATTCACTCCGGGCAAACCAACAGTCCCCCCTACCAACTACTACGTTACAATACATATTATAAGGCTCTCATAAAAGCTCAGTTTGGGCATTAATAATAGGGCATTGAATGTAGAAGAATGTGGTTATATAATTAAATTTATCAGTATGTTATTATTTTCCAGCACAATGTTGACGGCATTAGAAAGCGGCAGCATTAGCCCACTTAATAATGTCGAAATAGAGGTTTTGGAGCCGACTGTGCCTGAAGAGACAGGTGAATCCAGTCACCAAAAACCACGTCGTTATCGTCGACGCAAAAATAGAGGTCAGTTTAATATTGCTTAAGACAATGGACCTAAGCAGAACCACGATTAAAAGAGTGTTAAATGAAGACCTAGGACTACGAGCTTATCGTAAAAAGACCGGACATTTTTTGAATGAGCGTTTGAAAAAAATTAGGTTGGAAAGATCCCGAGCTTTGTTAAGGCGGTACGCGGGAAAAAAATACCGCAAAATTTTGTTTTCCGACGAAAAAATTTTTAACATCGAGGAAAGCTACAACAAACAAAATGATAAAGTGTATGCCCATAGCAGTGAAGAAGCAAGCGCGCGTATTCCAAGGGTGCAGCGTGGGCATTATCCTTCGTCAATCATGGTTTGGCTTGGAGTCTCATATTCAGGATTAACTGAGGTGTTTTTCTGTGAAAAAGGTTTAAAAACCAGTGCCGTTGTATACCAAAATACCGTCCTAACGAACATTGTGGAACCTCTTTCCCAAACGATGTTCGAAAACAGACACTGGATATTCCAGCAGGATTCTGCGCCAGCTCATAGGGCACGAAGCACGCAAAACTGGCTGACCGCCCGAGGAATTGACTTCATTGGTTATGAGACTGGCCCTCTTCTAGTCCAGATCTAAACCCACTGGACTACAAGATATGGCAACATTTGGAGGAGATTGTCTGTGCTAAACCTCATCAGAATTTTGAGTCTCTCCGAGCATCTTTGGTTAAAGCAGCGGCAGAAATAGACATGAATGTGGTGCGTGCTGCGATCGACGACTGGCCGCGTCGATTACGGGCTTGTATTCAAAATGGGGGAGGGCATTTTGAATAATGTAAATAAATTTGGATTGTGCATTTAATTACCTTTAATTTCATATATAACTTTTAAACAATTATCAAAAACTGTATCATTAATCACATTTAAAGTTTTTGACAGAATTTATGACCCGACTAGGTATATCCCTGCCAGCTGCTTTGCTATTAAGATATAAGGAATTCATTTATAAAATATTTTCTATATTTTCTGTTGATAGAAAAAACGGAGAAGAATTATTACCTACAGTGATTCTGAGTGAGGGACTAGTTACATAGCTACACATTAAGTATAAGTTTAAGCAACCAATCCTATTTGGATTGTGGTGGACAATCATTACATTTAGAGAATGATATCCTTTGCAGCACACATATCTTTCTTCATGGTCTTTTGGCCGTATAATGACAACATAGCTTCCGTCTATGCACCCTAAAACACCCGGAATGCAATAGTTTTTGTAAAATCTAGAAGGTAACACATATTGTTACGCAGCTTCTAGCTTTTCATCTTCAGACATCTGCTTATTTAACCAGATCTATTCGTCACTTTGACGTGCAACCCCGAATGGCCTGAAATTAAAGCGAAACGACTACCTGGTCCGCGTTCTTTTGATCGTCATGACATAATTTCAAGCGTAATTCATTTAAAGATGAAGAAATTAATAAAAAAATCAATAAAGATGAAATATTGGGAAAAGTGAAATGTTTCATTGCAAGTGTGGAGTGGCAGAAGCTAGGTTTACCACACTGTCGTATACTGTTTTGGCTAGAAACAAAAATCCAACCAGACGAAATTGATAGTCTGATAGCTCTGTAATGAAGATGAATTCGCAAAGACACTGCTATACCACGAAGTCCCGTAATATTTCACATGGGCCAATAATACGTTTATAAGAAGGAAGCGTGGTTAGAACGTAGTTGGCCATCCAGTAATTTAAAAAATGCTGCTTTAGGAATTTTAATAAACTTACAAACAAAGCGCTAGCAACAGGCTATATTAAAACGACCCAAGCTAGGAAATTTTCGAAGAATATGTGGGAGAATATAGCCCAGAATTAATGTAAGTAGTGGTAAAGTAAGTAATGGTACATTTAAAGATTGGGAAGGTTGGTGCAAAGTAAGTAAAAAGAATACCTACAATTTTACTTTTGTGAAAAAAATATTTTTGCAATATATCAATATAATGTATATCTATTTTTTGTATTGGAATGATTATAAGTCAAAATTAAAAAAAAATGTAGCAGCTACACGATCATCGCACCAGCAGACTGGAGGAGGTCCGTCAAAAATAAAAAAATTGACAGACATTGAAAAAAAAAACTGCAGATATTAGGAGATGACTTTGGGACCGGCCTGCCTGTTATGAGTGAGGAGCCATTTGAACATGTGAGTATTATATTTATATACTAGCTCATTAGTTCTTAATATATAAAAATATTTGCATAGTTGAATGTCATTTTAGTGATGTAAATAAAGAAAATTAAATATGATTTGCAGGATATACAAGAAATAGAGAGTGCCTTGGACACACCATTAAATATTGGTACAAGTAGTGTGCCCACTGATCTCCAAGATCAGAGGGATTCTGAGAGTAAACTGACCCCCTGTCCAGTCCTACTTAATGAAGGGATGATTCCAGAAGCCATGGAACCAGGACCACCAACTAGAGTGACACCCCCTCCACCTACGTTGTTACCCACTCTCGAACACGCTACCACTGGTGCACCGCACCTGCCAAACACTCCTCGGCCCTCACCACGCCGCCAACGACACACGCGACGAGAGCCACCAATGACACAGGATGCGGCTCGTCGGGCTGTTATTCGGATATCGGAGGGGTGAGCCAACATAGAAGAACTAAATAGTGAAACCCTAAAAAAATATTAGAAGAAATGAAGGAAATAAAAGAAATATTGCGGTTACGGTTAGTTTATATTTTTGATTAATTATTCTTATTCTTAATAACATAATTGCCAAATAATCATTTTAGTTCAATCGGGCAACGCACAGACGTTGAATGAGGTCGTTTCTGGTGGTCACACCATGTTGAAGAGCTAGGTTGTTGCTGTTTAAACTTTCATTATGATCAGACATATTCACCTGCATCTGGGCTTCTTGAAGTATCACTTCGTTACTTAATTCTGGCACAGGAATGTTCCAGAACTAACTCTATTACAAATGTTATGCAGAATCACACAAGCATTTATAATATAGCGTAGATTAACTAAATATCTATTTAGTACCTTAATGTAATTAAACCATTTATTATAAAATTGTATAACACCTAGAGATTGTAATAGAGACATTTCCCTGCAGGCAAACTGTCAGAACAGTTTTGCAGGCGAAGTATAGCAGCAACCATCTTAAATACATGTGTTAATAATAATAAATAAATAAATAATAGAGGCGGCAACTTTTGGTCTGTAGTGTAAAACTCTGTGTACCAGAAGGCAAAGAAAACGTGCTTTAAGAAGCCCAATTGTTCTCTCTATTACATTCCTAGTCTGGACATGCATATTTGTGTAATGGCTTTCTGGAGTATCAGCAAACCGCATTGATAAGGGGTGACATCATGTAACTTCTCAATGGATAAGATTAATGGCGGGGCTATTCCGGCGGAGGGGTAATTATGACATTTTGTTATAACTCCAGTATTTTGATGTATTATTGCTTGCGACAGCTATGAGTTTGTAAAGCAATTATTAATTATTATTTTAAAACAGAGATGGCAACACTAACTGTCAGCGTCGTTACAACAGCAACTTTTTTTGTTTGGACCGCCATTTTGAATGTGCATAACAAAAACACGTGCCGACATTTTTTTGTTTAGTGTGTAATAAAGTGAGTTTTTCAAACCATTTCCAAGGTGAGTGATATTTTAAAATAACAGGATCCTTTTTATCCACTCAGCGGGTTAATTACCGTAATAATAAGACGTGGGTTCGACGCATTCGCGAAACTGACGCACACGTGAAGTCAACGCAAAACAGAGGACACCGTTCGTATTAGTTATTACCGTAAAATTTCATTGTGGCGTTTATCGCACGTCAACTGCACGAATGCGCAAAGACGAACATGTGTTGCCACTATGAGAATTTTTTCTTCGTTAAGTATCGATTATTTTTTACAAAAAAGTTGGTTTTGGATGACAAACAATAACTTTTAATCCTAAATTTAATGTTTTTAAACAACCGGGATCTGAAATTTACATTAAACGAAGCAGAAAAGCATTTTCAAGGCAGAATAGATGAGCTGTTTAGGTCTTAAAAAAAAGTAAGTAAACAATAACAAACAGCACACTTTTCTTTGCGGTAAAAGTCTTGATATTTTTTTAAGTATTAAAAGTCTACACTACAAAGTTAACATACTGGGTGGCGCAAAAGTACTGGCACTAAAAAAAACTTTTTTTTATATATGACATTTCCTGTCACTCTGTAGTTGAAAATTGTGTAGTGAACAAATGTAAAATATACTGAAAATAAACATGGACCGTTTAACTCCCCAAGAACGTGGAATAATCGTGTCAATGTTCTTACAGAATAATTAATCAGTGATAAAAACACAACGTGAATTTCGTCGACGATTTCCCCACCGTCCGGCACCGATTGGTCGCACTATTCAACGCTTTGCCACACGTCTTAAAGCAACTGGCTCAACATTGGATAGACCTAAGTCTGGGAGACCAAGAACAGGCCGTTCAGCTGAAAATATCGATGTTGTGCGCGAAGATGTGGAAGAGTGTCCAGAAACATCAACGAGGCGACGTGCCACGCAATTGGGCATTTCCAGACGGACCCTGCAGCGTATTTTGGTGAAAGACTTAAAGATGTTTCCGTATAAAACTCAAATGACTCATCAGCTGCTGCCTACTGACCACCGAGCTCGTCTAGAATACAGCCAGCGCGTCATAAACCTCAACCTTGAAGAGGATGATTTTTCTTCAAAATTGGTTATGAGTGACGAAGCGCATTTCCATCTCTCAGGGCATGGCAATAAGCAGAATACTCGGTTCTGGGGCACTGATAATCTGCGCATTATTCAAGAAACACCTTTACACCCACTTTTAGATGATGCTGTATTTAAGTGGTTTACTCAAAAAAGATGCCAAGGAGAACCTATTTCTCTGTGTGAAAAAGCAGTTCAATTTAATGAAAAACTAGGAGGGACGTCTAATTTTCAAGCGAGCACAGGCTGGTTTAAACGATTTAAGTCAAGACATAGCATTCGTGAGCTTCAAATAGAAGGAGAAAAACTATCTGCTGATTCATCAGCAGCTGAATCATTTAGAATCAAACTAAGGGATATACTAACCCAGAAAATTACGCTCTGGAAAACGTTTACAATGCAGATGAAACCGGGCTTAATTGGAAAGCTTTGCCGCGAAAAACTTAGGCTTCATGTCGTGAATTAGCAGCACCTGGTCCTAAAATAAGCAAGGATCGTATCACTGCCTTAGCATGCGCTAATGCTACTGGCAGCCACCGACTGCCCATGCTTGTAATTGGTAAAAGTAAGAAACCACGTTGTTTCAAGCACGTTAATATGTCTGCCATGCCTATCGTTTATACTTCGCAAAAGAGTGCTTGGATGGATAGTACAATTTTCGTGGAATGGTTTGTAGAAACTTTTATCTCTGTAAAAGCCCACCAATTGAAAAATGGTAAAAGAGAGAAAACATTATTGCTTCTTGATAACGCCCCAACTTATCCATCATGTGACATCCTAAATGAAAAAGATGAGTTTGTAAAAGTCATGTTTCTTCCACCTAACGTGACTTCATTATTACAGCCCATGAATCAAGGCGTTATTAAAACTTTTAAACGGTATTATAGAAAAGAATTGTTACGTAAGTTACTTTTAGAAAAAGAAGAGGATGGAGAAGAAAGCCTGATAAGAAATCATAAAAAGATTGATTTAAAAGACGCGTCCTATATGATCGGAGCAGCATGGGACAGTGTAAAAGAACAGAACTTGAAAAAAGCGTGGAATAAAGTTTTGGATATAGAGGGAGATCCTCAAATTGGATGTGTAAATGAGAAACACGAAGATGTATCTGAAATTATAGATATGCTAAAAAATCTCGATTGCCGCGAATGTGATGAAGAACAGGGGGGCCTACCGCGTAACTAGCGTTGATTTGAACTCGACGTCGAATTCGGTTTTCGATACTGACACCATTGGTTTCATAATTTCGTACCGCGCAACTTAACCCTTAAATTCATGATGTAGGATGCAGACTACACAATGTTCTCAGGGCTGAATGGCATGTGTACCTTTGCTTTAAAAAAAAAAAAATGTCACCTGATAATCGAGAACAGACTTATTTTCAAATTATTAAGTTGGCAGTACTGAATTGTCATGTATATTTTGAATTTGACAGCTAAAAGTTTTAGGCGGTCGGTGATTTGAAAAAAAGTTGTTGGTTAACTGATTGTGTGAACAAATTTTTTTGGATCTTTCAAGGTAAGTTATGCTGGTTTATTAGTATTTCGTTTATAAAAATCATAAATATCGAGTAGAATTAGTAGAAGTTACAAATTTATTTGAAACGACCACTAAATCTTTGAAATTTCTTTATGTAGGCGCTATCCTACACTATGCATTCCACATTAAATTTAATTAATGTATGAGATATATGTAACTTAGATACAAACATTGATATTTCAGATGGATAATAGAAGATGGACTGGGGGTCTACCGGGACTTGACGGTCGTATCGTTTATCTTATCGCAATCGTGAAGTTTGTACCGGGACTTCCGATTTTCTTTTTTTTCAAACGATACTTCGTATGGTCGCGATTATCGTCTCAAAACCTTACTGGGACTTGCTTTATCGTATGGTTGAACTGTCAAATCTGACAGCTAATTTCGTAAAATTGTCCGATACTATCACGACTGCTCAAGAGGTCTCTTTTAAATTTCGTAAGTATAATTTCCACGTTATTTTGAACTGTTATATTTATTAAATAAAAATCTTTCCTTAGTGTCAGATTAAGTAATCATTAAATCTCTCTGAGTGCGGCTGTATGTGTAGTTATGTTATTATTATTGTATAGGTAGTAAGTTGTGCTATAAAAGTTCTATTTAAGTTTTTACAACTTTTTTTCAGTGATTTAAAACCCCTGAAAATGTCCAGATTTCTACTGGTAGAAGAGGTCCTTCGTGAGGAGGCACTCGAGAGAACCCAAAGAAGACGAAGACTCCGTGAAACTTTTCTTTTACAAACTATTCCAGACATCGAATTCATAAATAATTATAGAGTCAATAGGGAACTATTCGAAGAGCTCTGTCAAGAAATTATACCCATGTTGCCTCCAAAAATACAAAGACATGGTATTGAGCCCGTGACAAAGGTATGGTGTTTGTTGATCAACTGCTTAGAGAATTAATATTTGGTGACCTCCTTATGACGATTTCTAATCTTCTTAAATTATCTTTGTACAGATACTTGTTGCACTGAATTTTTATGCCCGTGGTAGCTACCAAGGCAGTGTTGGGCTAAATTCAGATGTACCAATGTCCCAACAATCGGTGTCTACTTGTTTGAGAGAGGTGACAGATGCTCTCAACAAACCTCAAATTATGCAGAAATATATAAGATATCCTCAAAGTAGGCAAGAAAGGAATGTAATCAAGCAAAAGTAAGTATTTATCTTTTACAAATCTTTCATAAATTTAGTATATTATTTGGTATCTGGAACCTAATCCAACTAGACTCCTATTCCCATTTTCCATGGGATTGGGAATTATTCCCCCATTTTTCTCAGGGTATTGAATTATCTCTATTCCATACAGACAGACATAAACTTTTTTGCATGTATCTATAATATAAATAATATAAGATAAATTATTGTATTTTCATCAGCCTTACTCTCTTACAGATTTTTCAACAGGTATGGTATACCAGGTGTTACTGGGTGTATAGATTGCTCGCATATCAAAATTGTGCGTCCTGTTGAGCATGAAGAACGCTGCTTTAATAGAAAACATTTCCATTCTATTAACTGCCAAGTGGTATGTATCAGAGAAATAATTTAATGTTAATAATTGATGTTAAGGTTTCAATGTATGTCTTCTAAAAATTGTGACTCCAGCATTTGAATGTCAAGTAACACATAATTTATTTACAGATTTGTGATTATGATTGCACTATTTTAAATGTTGATGCATCTTATGGTGGCGCTACTCATGACTCCTTTATTTGGGACCAACATGAGATAAGAGCTCATTTGGAAGCCTTAGTTGCACAAGGGGAGACCGTTTACCTATTAGGTAGGATATTATATTTTGAAGATAACACAGATTGCATTTCAAAACATATTTTTTATTGTTTTATTATTTTTAGGTGATTCAGGGTATCCTCTTCGGGAGTATATGATGACGCCTGTTGAAAATGCTGCTGAAGACTCCCCTGAAGGCCGATATAATGTCAGGCAGAAACGGGCTCGCTCCACCATTGAGCGCACCTTTGGAATCCTCAAAGGAAGATGGAGGTATTGTCAAATAAAAGATTTACTTACACTGAATAGTCATTGATTTTAGTATATATGAATTAAAAGCTAAAATTTACTGGGTGTTTAAAATATTGCAGATGTTTGTTAGCTGCCAGAGAGCTGCATTATAGCCCCCAAATGGCAGGAAAAATTGTGGTGGCTTGCTCAGTTTTACATAATAAATGTGTAAGAGCTCGAATAGATGCTCCAGAGCTTACAATGGAGGATCATGCTGCTATTAACAACTGGGCGGCTGTACCCCAACCACCACCAACAGCAACACAAGGTGTGGCTCTTGCACAGGGCAGAAGAGCCCGCATGGCTTTAGTTAATCTATTGGATAATGCTGCTTAAAAATTATTTATTAAAACCATTTTATACTTATATGTGTTTTTATTTACACCAAAGTAAACTCAGTTTTATTAAAAAAATACTATTTACAGTACAGTAATAGAGTTTACTAATTTAAATAAAAATAATAAGTCTTCAATCATCACAGTTACATTATAGTGTGTGTATTCAAACACATTAAAGGATTTTGTACAAAATTTTCCTAATTATCACAGGTTATTAGATTAATCACCAGTTTTATCAAATAATCACAGTAAAGCTTATTAACAACATAGCAATTGAAACAAAAATAAGTATAGAATTAGGTACAAAACTTTACTAACTACCACAGGTTATTTAAATTAATCATCACAGTTTTATCAAATAATCACAGTAAAGCTTATAAACAACATAGCAATTGAAAGAAAGTTAAGTATAGGATTAGGTATATACATTTACTAATTATCACAGGTTAATTTTAATCATCACAGCTTTATCAAATAATCACAGTAAAGCTTATAAACAACAGTCCAATTGAAAAAGTTCTTAAATTAAGTAATTTTTTTTTCTTAATCATTACTATAATAATCAAAACAAAAGAATAAAAAAAAATCAACTAGGTATGTACTTACATAATATTACTTATCTAAAAACTGTCTCATGACATTGGTCATCTCTTGGATACCCTCTACCATATCAGGTACTGCCTGAATTGCTTCAGCAATTGATGCCAAGTATTTAACTTTTTCTTCTTCTAATTTTATCTTCCTCTCTTCTATTTCTAGAAGCCTTCCCCTTAAGTTAGGGTAAGGTCTTTTTCGCCTTGCTAAAATCGAATAAAAAATGTATTGAACCTTATATCACAAATAGAAGCCCATATCATTTTAGCAACACAGTTATATTCCCTCACAATACATTTATAGTTTACATTTTTTATGTCTGTCACTTAATTAGGATACTTACTTTGCCTAGACTTAGACGGTGTGGTTACAATGTCTGCACCATCAGTTGGCTCTGGGGTAGCAATTGCAGCCATGTTAATCTGTAAAAAGTCTAATATAGTAAACATACCTCAAGATACTTAATTCTAGATATATATATATATATATATAATATATATATATATATGGTAGATTAGGAATAAGTAGGTACATACATCGGGAAATGCAGGTACTCTCGCATCAGAGAGTGGTCCTCCAAAGCCTTCTCCCATGATTTCCATCACCTTCGTTTCTACTTGGGTGAGTTGTGGTGCTGTGGAAGGTCCCCCACCAGTACCTGTATATTGCTGCCTTAAAGCGGCAGCAGACTTTTTTGCTAAATATTTTCGGTCCGTCCAAACCTAAAAATGTTTTGAGTGAGTTATCCCAATGCATGAATAAAATCGTTAGTGTGAAGGTGCCAAACTATACTTACTTTTATCCATTGTTGCACTGTCTTTGTGCAACCACCAACAGCATTTAGCCTTTGGGAAATATCTTCCCAAAGACGATTGCTTTGCTGCCGCCCATCTACCGTTCGGAGACGGCCGCGAGCAAGGTCTTTATGCTCCAATAAAAACTCCAAAAGCATATTTAATTGTTCTGCAGTTACGCTGCCCATTTTTTGTCTTTTGATTCAAATTTTAATGCTAGGTACATACATACCTACTCACTCAACTACTCTACTGTTAGAGTCGTTCTATTTTAGACCTTATTAACTACAAATGACATGCGTGACAGCTTGTTATGATGATATTTTAAAAAGTTTAAATTTCGGAACAAATGTATCAGCCCTTGTAACTTTTCAAATTAGTCGACCAGCAAGAGGTCTTCTGTAAACAATAATAAAATAAAATATTCTTGTTTTTTAATCCAAGATATAGATTTTTTTTATATTTTGAACACCGTAGGGTTTTCTACAACTTTCGAGGCAAATATCTCTATTTAAGTATGTGCAGTTAATTTAAAATGATAGTATTTAAAAAACCGGTTATTTCAATTACAATTGTGTAGAGCGCGCACCGTCGCTCATTTTCTATATTCATTATCTATGGTTCGTTTCGAATCTACGAACGATAATTGCGCAGACGATAAAGAGTGCCGGTAAGGTCTTTCCATCAAGTTCGTTCGTATTTCGGTCGGTCGTATACGATAACGATAGTGAAGTCGGAGTAGGCCTCCTGGATCTGATGATCAAATAAGCTCCTACTTAGCCACCTTGGATGGCAATGAATCGGAAGATGGGGCTGACGTAGACGAATGTGAGGAAAATGATGAAGAAGTGCAGGCTTATAGAGATCGATCTGAACTTCTGCGAGTCTTGGAAGCTGAAAGTGAAGACTGTGAAGATGACCCTCCGTTGCTAGACGAATCTCCTGGTGCTGGTGTGGACCCTAGTGAAGAGGATCCTCCAATAATAGAAGACCAGGAACCTGCTACCCGCCACGGGCAAACTCGGCGCCAAGAGATGAGAAGGTTATTATGGAAAAAGCAGAGTATGACAACTTCGGAAGCTGATATAACTTTCTTGGGCAACTTGGATTACGGTGAACTAGGGTCGTTAGATACAATGTATGATTTTTTTTCGTTTTTTTTGTCTTATGAAATTTTAGAGAAAATTGTTCAAGAAACAAATTTGTACGCGATTCAGAAAGAGCCTAACTCCACTTTTTCAACTAGTATCACAGAGGTCAGAAACTATATGGGTATATTGTATTTTATGTCTGTTATAAAATACCCTAATGTTAGAATGTATTGGTCACCCAAGTATGGTTTTGCTCATATTTATAATTGCATGACTCTGAACCGTTTTGAAAAACTCAAAAGTCTACTGCATTTCAACAATAATGACTCACTGCTTCCATCTAATCATCCTCGCCATGACAAATTGCATAAAATCAGACCAGTCATAGATTATTTCAATAACCGTTTTGCGCTTTTTCCTATCGAACAACGGCTGTCGATCGATGAACAGATGTGCGCCACTAAAATATCCCACTATTTGAAACAGTACCTTCCTAATAAGCCCCACAAGTGGGGCTTCAAGCTGTTTTTGCTGTGCAGCATTTCTGGTTATGCTCATAAATTTGAAGTTTATGTTGGAGAAAATAATAATATTCAAGAACCCAATGAACCAGACTTGGGTGTGACTGGAAATGTTGTGGTGAGACTTGTCAGGATAGTACCCCGAAACATCAATCATATAGTCTATTTTGATAATTTTTATACATCTATTCCACTGGCTTGCTTTTTGCATAAACAAAAAATTCACTGCTTGGGTACTGTCCGCACAAACAGGCTCCCAAATAATAAATTGCCAAATCAAAAAGATTTCATAAAGAAGTCTGTACCAAGGGGATCTTTTGAGGAACATACTTTCGATGAGACTGATATATCTGTAACTATGTGGAAAGATAATAAAATTGTAACATTCTTATCTACCTATGTGGGAGCAGAGCCAGTTCAAAAAATAAATAGATATGAAAAGTCTAAAAAAGAAAATGTTCTGATTGATTGCCCACAGATTGTCAAAGACTACAACTCCCACATGGGTGGAGTGGATCTCCTAGACAGTTATATTGGAAGATACCACATATCCATAAAAAATAGAAAGTGGTATATGCGACTGTTCCATCATTTGTTGGATCTAGCGATGATAAATTCATGGTTAGCATACAAAAAACTTATGTCACAAAAACCTGAATTTAGTGGGAAGCTGTGTAACTTGGCTACCTTTCGTTTGGAAGTTAGCTGAGACTCTTTGCCTTTTAGGTAAAAAAACTGACACAAAAAGGGGAAGACCAAGTTCTGCTTTAGAACAGGAAATTCAGGCGAAAAAAAAGAAAGGTATTTCCCAGGTTGCACCAGCAAAAGATGTTCGTCTTGACCAGGTAGCCCACTGGCCAGTTTTTTGTGACAAAAGCAACAGGTGTAAGATGCCAAAGTGTTCTGGTTTTACCCAAACTACATGCGAAAAATGTAATGTGTCACTTTGTTTGGGGAGAGCGTCCGAGCTACAACTCAAAGCGGTCACGTTCTAGTTCACTCCATCTATAAAAATCCCTAAGTGTTGCAAAAAGACGTTTTTTCAACATTAAATTTACATAAATATAAAGTTAGTGATATTATCTTCCAAAAACTAAAAGCAGTGTAAATAAATTTTACTGCAATAAGGAGAAATAACAAAAACAAGAAAAGCTAACGGCCAAATTCAAAGCACAACAGTGGTGAGTCACCGCAGCGCTCGCCGCCAGCTGACCGTTGCATTGTTGTGTTGCGCCCCCCGCGCGCACCGCGCCCCGCCGTCGCCCGCCCGCTGCCGCCTGTCGCCGAGCCGAACACCCGCGCGCCCGCACGATCGTTTGTTTGGTAAGATCACCCACAAAATGGCATCTAAACCTTCCTGTGCTGGCTGCTCAAATGGCATAGACGACAACCGCTTTTTACAGTGTTGTTTATGCAAAACATTCTACGACATGATATGTGCAAACATATCCGACCAGCGCTTCAAAAGTATGACCCAGGAAAGTAAACAACAATGGGAATGCGTAAAATGTAAATGCAATAAGCCCAAAAATGACAATTGCAATACCCCTGTTCACGGCTGCGACGAAAATATTACACGTCGTAAAACCGTTCGAAATGTGGCAAAAGAGTTAACAGATGAGCCCAAATCTAAATCATCCTCACTAACAAAAAAGTCTAGTTCAGATACTTTGACCTTAGAAAAAATTAGTATTTTACTGGACGAAAAACTAGTCGCAAATAATACCAGACTTTTATGTACAATTCAAGAAACCATACAGTCAGAAATACACAAAGGTATCAACATGTATAAAACTGAAATAGATGATAAATTATTAAAATTACAAAATACACAAAACTGTTTGGAAATTAAACTAAAAAACTTCGAAGAAAAAATAAACAAGCTAGAAATAGAAAACTTAAACCTAAAACAAAATTCGAAAGTCAATGAAAAATTACCAACATCGACACAAGAAGAAATGTATATAAAAGAAACATACGCTAAAAAAATTGTAGTATACGGAATTCCTGAATACCGGGATGAAAACGAACAGGATTTACATGAAGAGATCATAAATATATTCAGAGAGTCAATGAACGTCGACGTCTTAGGATACATCGAACAGGTTGAAAGAATAGGTAAACCAAGGAAAACACAAAGTTCCCGTCCAATCCTTCTAGAACTAATTAGCAAACGGATGACAAAATATTTATTAAACAACGCTAGATGTCTGCAAGGTTCCAGAATTTACATATCCGAGTTCTTGAATAAAGATGCATTAAATACGAGAAAACGTCTCCGCGAAAAGCTCTATGAGGCGCGAAAGAAAGGAATGCACGCAATCATAAAAAATAACCGCCTAGTAGTGAACGGTGTCCCCGTACCAGACGAGCACCAGACATTGGAAAGTCCCCCCTCACCCCCCGCGCGAAACAGCCTAAACAACTCGTCCACTACCATCAACCGCACTGATCGCTCCTTTCGTAACTTTCGAAACTAACACTGGAATCAAGTTACTCTATCAGAATATGCGAAGTCTATTCAACAAAAGGCATCTACTCCAATCGTACCTCGAAGACTTAAACGAAAAGATTCATATCATTTGCATAACTGAATCGTGGCTCACAGCTGAAAAAATTGATCTTGTTCAACTTGACAACTACGGAATGGCTGCATCCTTCTGCCGATCAACGCACTCAGGAGGAGGGGTATGCATTATATCACATGACGACCTACAAGTAAGAGAAATCCCCGAAATCACTAACATGTCCGTAGAATATGTAATTGAAATATGTGCCATACAATTACTTGACTCAAATTTAATAATAGTAAACTTGTACTGGAATGAAAGAGAGACCGACGTTTTCTATAATCAATTAAAAAAACTGTTAGATTACTTAGTAGCAAAATATAATACAAAGAAAATAATAATAAGTGGCGATTTTATCATAAATGTATTTGAAAATAACAAACAAACAAATACCTTACTTGACTTAATGTTAGAATATAATTTTTCACAAATAATAAGTGCTCCCACCCGCGAGACTCATCACTCGTCGACGTGTATTGATTTAGTCTTTATCAACTTTCACACAAAACAGATTGAGAATCAAATAAGAGATCTTGGTTTCTCCGACCACAAAAGCATTATTCTAAACCTAAAACCTATAAATATAAAAAGTACATCTTGGACTATTCACAAACGCGTTTTTAATACAAAAAATATTCTTAATTTCAAAAATGAATTAAAAAATATTGACTGGTTGCAAACCTTAACTTCAAACAATGACATAAACGAAAACTATACTATATTTATTGACATTCTTAAAAATATTTTAAATACTTGTATTCCTTTAGAAAAAATTAAATTAAAAAATAATAATAATAATAAACGATGGCTGACGACCGGACTAAAACTTTCATGTAAAAATAAACGACTTTTAAACGTACACATAAATTCTTCAAACAATAAAATACTAAGAAAACACTATAAAATATACTCTAAAGTTCTTAAAAGAACGATAAACAAATCTAAAAAAATATATTACTGCCAAAAAGCAAAATCAAGTGATAATATTATTAAATACATGTGGCGTATAATTAGGGAAACTACAAATAAAAATATTAAGAAAACGAAGGAAAATATTATTCTTCAATACAAAAAAAAGAAACTAGAAAACCCAAAAACAATTGCTAACGAATTTAATTGTTATTTTGCATCGATCGGTTCCGCGAACTCGAATAATATATCATCCACTCAACAAAATAGACGGACCATTGAAAATAGCATGTACTTGAGCCCTGTTACCGAACACGAAGTCAAAGTTATAATTAAACAACTAAAAAATAAAAATAGTCATGGTATAGACGAAATCCCACCCAAATTAATTAAAAAATGTGCGGATGAATTGACATTACCATATTTCATACTAATAAACCAATCATTCTCCGAAGGTCGCTTCCCAGATTGTCTCAAATCATCAATTGTTAAACCATTGCACAAAAAAGGTCAAAAAACAGACCCAAGTAACTATCGACCTATCGCATTATTACCAACATCGGCAAAGATTTTTGAAAAAGCCATGTGCAATCGACTGTATAAGTTTTGTGAAAAATTTAATTTATTTGACGAAGCCCAATGCGGATTTAGAAAAAACCGATCAACCACTTTAGCAGTTTACGAATACGTAGAAAAGATACTTAACATATTAAATAAAAAACAGTACGCTATTGGACTTCTTCTTGACATGACGAAGGCGTATGATAAAGTTAAATACGACATACTATTAAAAAAACTTTACGACTTGGGTATACGCGGTACAACCCATAAATGGTTTAAATCATACCTACACAATCGGACGCAATATGTTGAGATCGAACATTTTGACCACGAAACCGGGAACATATCAAATATCCGCTCAGACGCGCTTCACATGACTGGCTCGATCCCCCAAGGATCCGTACTAGGATGTGTACTTTTTTTAATTTACATTAATGACTTACCCAATTTCGTACAGACACCGTGTGTCCTTTTTGCTGATGACGTATCTTTCATAATGCCATGCCATGACACTGTGAGTGCACAGAATTCAGTACAATCTGTATTAAACAGCACTGAACATTGGATGACAAATCACAGCTTAGGTCTCAATTATTTAAAAACGGTAACTATGATTTTCAGACCGCACCAAAAATCACCAATTTATCCACAAATAACACAAAACGATACAAAAATAGAATGCGTAAATACTTTTAATCTCCTCGGTATAACCATCGACTCACATTTAAACTTCAAACAACACATTGAAAAAACTAAATCAAAATTATCTAGCTTCACGTACGCGCTCCGAGAACTCAAAAAAACGACTGACCTTGAAACTGCACTGTCGGCCTACTATGCATACGCACACTCCCGACTGTCGTATGGCTTGATCCTGTGGGGCAATAGTACCGACGCACCACACCTATTTATCATGCAGAAAAAATGTGTTCGCATTCTCGCAAACATTGATAGCACCGATAGTTGCAAACCGTTCTTTAGGCAATTTAAAATATTAACGTTGACATGTTTGTATATATTAGAACTATGCAAATTCGTTCGGAAATATCCACAAAAATATAAACACATGGACGAGGAACCTCGACGATTTGCCCTGAGACCGGGAAGAAATAAGCTAATAACACCAGTTTCGAAATTAATGCTCCATAATACCGGACCATATTCGATGTCAATTAAAATTTACAATAACTTACCCACAGACATAAAAACAGAACAAGAATATTTTAAATTTGTACAAAAATTAAAATCCCATCTTATTAACAAATGTTATTATGACCTAAAAGAATTTTTGACACAGAAATCTTAATTTTAATTTTGAAATAGGAAACACTCACTCTCAATTAATAAAATATAATAAATAGACATACAATACATATACTGACATTTTAATGACTAAAATACTATTGACTAATAATAATAAGTAAAATAATGCATGTTGCGTATAAGAGTTTGACATTCGTTCAATACCTACATTATAAAAAACCTCGGACTGTCTCCATCCATTGCTATGCCCAAAAGGGTTCTTATGTGAAACCAAATATATATATCTGTCAACCCATGTACCATAAGTTGCAATAAAGTATTGAGTATTGAGTATTGAGTATTGTTATAATAAAAGAAACAATTGTTTTAGAGAATATCATAATAAATAACTGAAACAAATTCTAAATTCTTATTTTTCACTAGTAAAACCAGACTATATAAGAACTTACTTGCATACATACTAATTTACTTGGAGTGCATAGTGTAGGCTGCATCCTACAGAGACAAAATGAAGAATTAAACTACCTGAACCTTTTCAAATTGTGTGCGATAAATAGTGGACTGTATACGAAAATTCTAAAACTAACTAAACGATAGCGAGACGATAAATATATACGCTGTGTGGTCAAATAAAGTTCTGCTTAGATTAGCTGGACTCACCTGAGTGTGGATGGAGATGGGTATGCACCGCTCCAAGTACAAATATCTTCGGATTGACTTTGGCTGATCTAGACTTACCTTGATCGCTCCTAGAATACCTGACTGGTTTGGTGATATATCTGCCGACTCGGAATCCAGGATCTCCACTTCACAATATTGTACACACACAAACATAAACTAGCTAGCTACTACTAACTAACTACTAAAACTACGAAAAAACGATAAAAGCGATAAAAACGATAAATATACGAGAACGACAAAACGATAAGTGCTACTACAGAGCGGGCGAATTTTAAACTCAATGTTGCCAGAAGGGCAACCGAAAAAACCTACAAAATTTATTGGCAAGTGTTGCCAATTTAAATAAACGTGAGCTATTTAGAGCGAACACAAATATTTTTTTTAATATTTTTCCAGTAATACCCATACCATTAGATACCTGAAACATATTTTTTAAATTAGAAATAAAAAATCATGAATTTAAGGGCGTGGCTAAAGCAAGCGTCGATAACTGACCGAATGATAAAAGACCGTCGAATAGAGACCCGCCAGTGTTAACAATTTAGCCTATGATATACTTGGATTTAGCATACTTTAATATCGTTAAGTATTTTTATTTGTTGTTTAGTATATAAAATCTTTGTCCTTTTATAGAAATATAAAAATTGGCACATTTTTTGTCTAAAATAAACAACCTTTAGCATAATTTATCTAAATTTCAACAGCCGGCCGTTTTACCAAAACGATTATTTAGTTGGTAACATTGTAACAAGTTTATTCGCGCCTTGTAACGTTGACGTGTACTCCAATACAAAATACAAAAATAACAGTAAGTAATTAATTTGTGTTTTAGATATTACATTAATATAATAATAACAAGCAATGGCAACGTCTACGATCTTTATAATTTGTAGATGCCAGCCCCAAGGAAGGTGAGTGCCCAGCAGATGGCTGTTCTGCTGGGCTTTATGCAGGAGCATATGGCGTTGGCGAAGGGGCAGGCCGTCAACTCCTCTCAAGCAAAGCTTGAGGTCCGGCCTTTGTGGGAGGAGTTGACGTCCCGTCTCAACGCCCAAGGCACCGGCGTGCATAAGTCGGCGGCCGCGTGGCGGGACGTAAGTCTATACATAGAAAACTTATTCATCTTCTGGGTTTTTGTGAATCTTTTTTGCATCGCTTGTCTCTAAACGTCTATTACTAATACTTAATGTGCATTTTTCATTGCTTTTTAACCAGTGTTTTGTTTTACTAATACAATGTTTTTGAGTAATTGCACAGTAACAAAACTTTTAATTTTCTAAAGCTTGATACAATAAGAGTTAGCTCAGACAGACACCACTTGTGTGAAAAATTCTGAGTTTAAGTGTATTCAGTCCGAGCCAACTCTAAAATGTGACAACCGTCTTTTAAATTTATCAATTATTTGCCTCTCATACTGCTTTTTTGCATGATTGATGTATTGCCTGCCTAGTATGCCGGTGAAAAATCGTCAAGAAAAATGCCGGTGCGGTGGCGATGGACAGGCGGAGGACGGGTGGTGGTCCCTCTAGACAAGCTCCTTTGAGCGTGGTAGAGGAGGCCATCTATGCCATCATTGGCACTCGGGCGGTGGTGGGGGATGAGGACGTTTGTTTTTTTTTTTTTAAATTATATGTAGCTGGATTAGGCAAAACCTTTTGTTCCATAAAAAGTCTTGTGTGTGTACGTTTATATATATAGTTGAGAAAAAACCACGAAAGTGACTGGACAGTTTAAAATAGCTATGTATACTTTTCAGTTATTAGCTTATTTGTATCAATTACAGGAACCGTCAGACCCCCAGCTGCCCGAGGTGGAGGTGCCTCCGCTTTGGGAGGAGGTGGAGATCACCCTCAGCCCCTCCCCGCCGTCACCGCCGCAGGAGCCGCCGCCCACGCCTGTGTCCCGCATAAGCACTAGGCCCACACAGGCAGTAAATTATGGCACTATTTTTTAAACCTAAATGCAATTCTACTTTCCTTTGTCTTTTTATTAATTTATATGTTTTAATTGAATATGTGGAGAAATGCACATCTAATAAATAAGAAAATGAGTATTTATCAATTGATAATTCTATGTAATCAAAATAATTTATGGTTTGTTTTAGACCCTCCATGTCCATGTGCCACCGCTAGCCGCCACCGCCACCGCCACCAATAGTCACACAGGCAGTAAATTATAACACTATTTTTTAAACCTAAGTGCAATTCTACTTTTCTTTGTATATTTTTTTATTTGTGTTTTAATTGAATATGTGGAGGAATGTGCACCTCACTATTCATTTATTTATTTAGCCTATATCTAATAATCTATTATATAATAAAATGTGTATTAATGAGTTGATTATTCTTCGTATATAAAAATATTTTTTGTATTTTTAGATACTCCTTCCACTTCCAAAAAGAGGGCGGCGTCCCCCGCCCCCCCTGTCCCATCAACAAGCCAAAGTATGTGAAAAATGTTTATATGATTTAGCCCATATTTAATAAAAAATAAAACTTATTTTAGATATGTATTAGACACTCCAATTGCCGCCTCGCATGCCGTTGCCCGCGCTGCGAAGAGAACGAGGGGTGCAGCGGGTGCAGCAAGTAAGTTTTTATTTGCCAACACCGTTGCCTCATAGGGACAATTTTTTTTACATCTTACTGTATATTTATTAATATTTTATCAACACTTATTGTCACGGACATGTTGTTTTAGGTGTTGTGGAAATTCCACAGCCGCAGTGGGCGTAGGAGGCGGAGCAGCGCCGCTCAGAGCTTGATCAGCGCCGCTTGGAGGTTGAGGAGCGGCGCTTGGCGCTTGATGAGCGGCGAGAGGAGCGGCGAGAGGAGCGGGAGACGCGGCGAGAGGAGCGGGAGATGCGGCGAGAGGAGCGGGAGACGCGGCGAGAGGAGCGGGAGAGGCGGCAAGGAGAACGGCTGCAAGAAACCTTGCAGCAAATCCTGGATCGCCTCCCTCCCTCCCTCCCCCCTCCATGATTGACTTATTTTACTTATTGAATGACGTTAGTATTTATTTACCAACATTATTGTCTCATAATAAATGTTTTAGAATTTAGATATGAATGACCAACCAATTTTTTTTTAGTCTCTGATTTCCATAGTACAGAGACATCTTATTGTATTTTAATTAATATGTTATTGAGAAAATACTTACTGTCACGTATGTCTTGTTTTAGTTGCTGTGGATTTTATACAACCACAATGGGCGGCCGGTGGTTAAATTTCTTTTGGAGAATGCCAGGGTCGCGCAATGCACCCACTTCGATATATTTGCGGACTCATTTGCAATGCTATACAATTATTTCCTTTTTATTTGCATGTTGACATATACATTAGGGTGGAACGAAATTTTTTTTTTCCGAATTTTTTTTTGGAATAGTTATATTAAGTTGCCTAATGCCATTACTTACCTTAATTAAAAATATAAATATTATCAGACGATGGTAAAAGCCCCCGCCAAGACATCGAAAATTTACAAAAACGCCAATTTAGGGGTTACTTACGCGGCCTACAAAATAGTACAGAATTTATTAAAATATGTTTATTTTATTCAAAATCATAGTAAAATATAGTTAACTAGCTGTTGCAATTAAACATTTCATAATTTTAACTTACTTTAGCGCTATGACAGAGAAGCAAAGTGCGGGACGCAGCGGGGGGCGCGGCACGTGACGATCACCGAATTGCAATGTTTTGTTTCAACTAGTGTCAATAATTGTCTCAAGGTGAAAGGTCGCGCGTCAATTATTTTCACGAGTACATATCAACTTACGTTTTTAAGTGGTTTAACATGACTTCTACGAGACAAAAGTTAAAATGTCCGATATTTGGTGAAAGTGCAGAGTTGAAAGAGAATATTCTACCTACGTATGAAAATGTGATGAAGTTCTATGAATGGGTACGACAAGACTTAAAAGTGAGAAATAGTACAACAAAAGAACCTACGTTTTTGGAAATTGCTGAAATAGTTGGAACGAAAATTGAAGAATTGTGGATAAAATCGTCTATTCCAATTGTCACACACAAACGAGTTTTACAGCTACTAAAAAGTTATCACTCAAAATGTTGTAATTTGAAAAAGTCTCTGAAGAAGCTTAAGGAAGAAAAGTTAGAAGAGTTTAGAGTACAAAGTAGAAGGCTTTTCGACATAGCTGCATGTAAATGTAAAACATTTACGAGCTGTACTTGTTTGAGAGAAAAAAAAGTGCCAAAAGAGGAACAAATATTCTTAGAAGACCAACGCTCTAACAGACTAATGGCTTTAGGAAGAAAAGATCTTATCCAGATTAAAAAAATTCATAATAGAAGATTACGTGCTCTCAAACAAGAAAACAGGCATAATTCATATAGACGAATTGAAGAAATTCCCTCTACTTCGTATCGGTTAAATAGATCTGAAGTTAGATCTAATGTCGACCTTCCTTCTTGCTCGTCGGCTGCAGATAATCTTGACACTGTTGACATATTGGATCAAAAGCCTATAAAGCTCACGGATGCCAGTCTTCATAGTTTAACGACCGTATGCGATAGGTACGGAGTATCAGACCGAGCTGCGGCGGCTATCGTGTCGTCTGTTTTGTGTTCTGCTTCTGATGCCGACTCCAAGGCTCAGTCGACAAACGTCATGGATAGGATGAAACTAAGAAGAATAAGACATAAAGTACGCGAGCAAATTTTAACAGAAGAAAGAGTAAAAGAAATTCCTGCATTATATTTCGACGGAAGAAAAGACAAGACGGCTAAAATTATTTTAAAAGGATCGAAGAGGTTTCGAGTGATTGTGCAAGAGGAACATATTTCGATTATAAAAGAACCAGGTTCGGTTTATGTTGGGTATGTGGTTCCTGCATCGGGGAGTGCAAGAAATATTGAAAGAGCTATCCACAGCTTTTTGATAGTTGAAAAGATATCACCAGAGAGTATAATGGCAGTTGGCTGTGATGGAACAAACACAAATACAGGGAAAGTGGGTGGCGTGATTCGTCTTTTGGAAAATAGACTTTCTCGACCATTGCAATGGATAATTTGTCTCTTACACGCCAATGAGTTGCCATTGAGGCATTTGTTTAACTATTTGGATGGCCCTACTGCAGGACCTAGATCATTTGCAGGGCAAATTGGTAAAGCATTAGAGACATGCGAGACGCTGCCGTTGGCCAACTTTGAGAAGATAGGCGGTGATCTACCTCCACAAATATCAACAGATCTCAGTACAGACCAGAAATATTTACAAGAAATAACTATTGCTGTCATAAGTGGATCCTGCTCTCCCGATTTATTACACAAAAGCCCAGGTAAGTTATCCCATGCTCGCTGGTTAACAAGAGCTAATCGCATACTGCGTTTATATATTTCTACTGAAAATCCACAACAAAATCTTGTGATTTTAGCAACGTTTATTGTAAAATCATACGCCCCTGTCTGGTTTGCAATAAAAACACATTCATCCTGCAAAGATGGTGCAAAACATTTATGGAAGCTTATTAACAGTACTAGGTACTTGTCCAACGAATTGTTAGCGATAGTGGATCCTGTTTTAATTCGAAACAGTTACTTTGCTCACCCAGAAAACTTGTTGTTGAGTATGATAACAGATTCACATAAGCACGTTAGAGAACTCGCTGCAAGACGCATTTTAAAAGCACGACAAGTTAATAAAAGTTCTGTTCCACGCATGTTTGAGGTTCCAAAAGTGAACTTAATGGCAAGTTCTTACATAGACTTGATTGACTGGCAACAAAATATATACGAACCCCCAATATTGATGAATATTTCCGATGAACAGTTTCAAGATCTAATCGAAAATGGAGGAGATGCAGTTTTGGAGTTTATGAGGCTACCTTGCCACACCCAGGCTGTAGAAAGATCAGTTAAAGTTGTGACAGAAGCAGCTTTGAGTGTATGCGATAAGACAAGAAGAGAGGGATTCATAAAATCTAAATTAGCATCTCGAAAGCTTATGCCAAAGTTTGAGACGAAAAAGGATTTTTGCCATAAAAAATAAGGTATTTCATACCAACATAACTTTATGAACCTATGTTTACTTTTAAAATATATGATTTTATTAAATAAAACATACTTTATTTTATCATTTTCATCCATGACATATTGTATTTACTTAATATTTTCTTTATGGGGTGTACTATAAAAAACCTCTAAAAAAAATTAAAAAATGAAATTTGAAGTCTATGGCGGGGGCTCAAGCTGTTGAGCTAGGATTTTCAAATTTAGGGATATTATATACAATTATACATAGCAACTTTTAGTAGGTATTCCAAAACGATATTCGAAAAAAAAAAATTTTTCATACAAAAGTGTTCCACCCTAATATACATGCTATTTTGACGCTTTGGCATGTAATCTAAATTATTTTAATTTGTAATATTTATATACAATTCAAAAAGTAAATCAATACTTAAGATGGATACAGTGATATCTAAGAAACAAAATATTTAAAATAAACAATATAGTTAAATCTAACATAGGTACAAATGCACATTTGACACAACAAATTATACAATTCAAAAAGTAAATCAACACTTAAGATGGATACAGTGATATCTAAGAAACAAAATATTTAAAATAAACAATATAGTTAAATCTAACATAGGTACAAATGCACATTTGACACAACAAATTATACAATTCAAAAAGTAAATCAATACTTAAGATGGATACAGTGATATCTAAGAAACAAAATATTTAAAATAAACAATATAGTTAAATCTAACATAGGTACAAATGCACATTTGACACAACAAATTATACAATTCAAAAAGTAAATCAACACTTAAGATGGATACAGTGATATCTAAGAAACAAAATATTTAAAATAAACAATATAGTTAAATCTAACATAGGTACAAATGCACATTTGACACAACAAATTATACAATTCAAAAAGTAAATCAACACTTAAGATGGATACAGTGATATCTAAGAAACAAAATATTTAAAATCCTACTAATATTATAAATGTGAAAGTTTGTGAGGATGTATGGATGGATGGATGGATGGATGTATGGATGTTTGTTACTCTTTCACGTAAAAACTACTAGACGGATTTTGATGAAACTTTACAGTAATATAGCTTATACATCAGATTAACATATAGGGTACCTACTTTTTACCGCGGGAAAACTTTTCATTCCCACGGGAAACCGACTTCTACGCGAACGGAGTCGCGGGCGGCCACTAGTAAACAATATAGTTAAATCTAACATAGGTACAAATGCACATTTGACACAACAAATTATACAATTCAAAAAGTAAATCAAAACTTAAGATGGATACAGTGATATCTAAGAAACAAAATATTTAAAATAAACAATATAGTTAAATCTAACATAGGTACAAATGCACATTTGACACAACAAATCTGCAAAGAAATAATTTTTTAACATTTTGTTTGAGTAAGGCCATTATTGAAATTATATATATAGATAATATTTTATAACATACCCAAAAGCACGATCTATTTAGCGTCTGTTACGCCACAAGCGATTAACCACATGTTGCCTGTCACTACGAAGAAGTCCATCGTTGTCGGCTGGCTGGCGAGGAGGCTGTCGCTCTCTGTCGCGAAGTATTTCCTCCCGGTCGATCTCAAAGTTGGGATCGTTTATGAGATTGTGAAGCACAACACATGCGTTCACAATCTGTGCAGCCTTTCTTGGCGCGTAGTGCATGGTTCTATGCGCCAATAGACAGCGAAACCGAGACTTAAGCACCCCGAAGGTACGCTCAACCACGTTTCGCGTCGAGACGTGCATGCGGGTGTAATGAGCTTCCGGTGAATTGGGCTGGGTGTTAAGGATGGGCGTCATCCATGGACGCTGGGCATAGCCAGAGTCACCTGAATAAAAGAAATCATTGATATTATATTATGATAATATATACATATAATATATATTTTAATGAAATAGTGTTATGATAAATATCATTAACTTACCCAAAAACCAGTAAACTTGTATGTTTAACCACTGTATTAATACTTGATATTAAATTTTAGACACGGTCCAGCCTCTCATTAGATATTATAGTAATTACTGTATTGCGAAGATTTGTATTAAGTTATATTTTATCATGTTGTGGTATCCTATTATTAGCGTTAAGAAGGTACCTATGTTCTATTAACTTGTAAAATTGTCTGCTGTTGGATATCCAAATAAATAAATAATAAATACGAGGGAGCGTTTTTATGTTCGCGGAATGGAGGGTAAGGGGTGGAATTAAAAAAACCAAATTATTTTTCCTTTTCAATATATTCACCTGCAAGACGGATACATTTTCGGACCTTTCAATTAATTTATTTATACCCTCATAAAAAAATGTTTTATCTTTGTCTTCAAAATACGCTGAAACTGCCTCCTTAACTTCATCATCGGTGGTAAATTTTTTACCCCGAAGCTCTTTTTTCATTTTTGGGAAGAGGTAATAATCACTCGGGGCTAGGTCTGGGCTGTAGGGTGGGTGGTTTAAAATATCGAAGCCCACCTTATGCAGGGAAGCCAACGCAACGCGACTCTTGTGGACGGGCGCATTGTCGTGCAAAAGCAGCACACCCTTCGTCAATTTTCCCCGTCTTTTCTCTTTAATGGCTTCTTTTAGTCGCTCTAATATCGAAGCGTAGTATTCTCCGGTTATAGAAACACCTTTATCTTTATAATCGATCAACAATATTCCTTCTGAGTCCCAAAAGACCGTTGCCATGAGTTTCCCAGCTGATTGTGACACCTTAAACTTCTTGGGGGGTGCTGTGCCCTTTTTATGCCACTGCGTGGAGTCTTGTTTCGACTCAGGTTCATAATGATGAACCCAAGTTTCGTCTCCAGTAACAATTCGACTCAATACATCATCCTTGTCGTCACTGCAGAGGTCCAAAAATGCACGTGAACACTCTACGCGTTGTTGTTTTTGCGGCGGCGTGAGCATTCTCGGTACCCATTGTAATGTCTCGGGAGCTAATAAAGCACACTTTTTAGAATCAGGCGGGTGTAATATTTGCGCAACTCTGAACGCGAGTACTCTCGTATACGGCGGCTGGGCGACTGCCCCGTCTCAGCGTTTGCGCATACACTACATCCCTTCTTTATTTTAATTTATTTAATTCATTACAATATATAATTATTTTTATAACATTAACAAATCATAAGGAAATAATATTACATAACTATCAACAAGAAATTATACAATTCTAATCAAATTTATAATTTCCTCCTAGATCATCATTATGGCTATTTTGATTAATTACTGTCCATGAATCATTAACCTTTTTTAAGTGCACTACATTACGACGGTATTCTTTTCCAGTTTCGTCATTACGAATATTAACGTCACCATCATTTATGTCCGTTACTGTATGCATAGTGGGATTAAAATTCGTCGTCAACTTATTATCTTTGATTAGATTTTTAACTAATACTTTTCCTCCTATTTCTAGGTTACTGTCTGTTGCTTTCCTTTTTAGATCCGCGTACTCTTTTCCTTTTTCCTTCATTTGTAGATCTCTATCTCTGACTTCTTCATCTATAGCTTTATATTCCATGTCTGGTGCTGCCGGGATCTTGTCTCTAAACTGTCTTCTAAAAAATAATTCTGATGGTGACTTGCCTGTAATAGAGTGAGGTGTACTATTATACATCATTAAATAATTAAAGATTTCTTCTTTCCAGTTTTTATTTTCAGCATGGCAAATTTTTAGACGTTTCAAAACGTCTCGATTTTGCCTCTCCACTTCACCGTTCATTTGAGGCCAATACGGGACCGTTTTATAAAGAATGATTCCACATTCCTTACAAAAGTTTTGGAAAATTTCGCTCGTAAATTGATTCCCATTATCACACGTCAATGTTGCTGGGTAACCTAATCTGGAAAATATTTCTTTTAGGACCTTTATTGTATCCAGGGAAGTGATACTGCGCATTACTTTAATTTCCTTGTATCTACTAAAGTAGTCAACAAGAATTAACAGGTAGTCGCGACTGGGAAGCGGGCCCAAGAAGTCCATCGCTACATCAACCCAAGCCTCAGTGGGAAGTACTCGTCTCTTCATCGGACATGGCGCAGTAGGATTAGATACCAGAGTACAACCTCGACAAGCTTTAACTAGTTGTTCAGCATCTTTGTCAATCCTAGGCCACCACACCTTTGTTCTAAGACGAGCCTTCATTGCTACAATGCCTGGATGGCCTTCATGAGCTGCTTCCAGTACTTGTGGGCGGAGAATAGTGGGTATAACTAGCCTAGTCCCCCGAAGAAGAATATCTCCACTAAAACCGAGTTCATTTTGTATAATTTTAAAATTTTTGATGGAGTCGTGCCAGTCATTATTAAATATACCATTTTTAATTTTTTGTATTTCTTCATCTTTAGCAGAACAACCTACAATTTCTTTCAATGGAACTGCTATAGGCCTACTGTAACTTACAATTTCGTTAATATAATTTTCAGAGTCAAATGGTTCTGGCGAGGAACTTCTGCCGAGTCTGGAAATTGTGTCAGCGATGTTGGATTTACCTGGGCGGTAGACGACTTTGTACCTATATGCTTGTAACCTAAGTACCCACCGTTCTATTCTGGCACAAGGTTTAGAAGTTCGTCCAAAAATGGTCTCTAATGGCTTGTGATCGCTTATTAATTCAAAAGTTTTGCCAAACAGATAAATTTTAAAGTGCTCGACTGCCCAAACAAGCGCTAGTGCTTCTTTTTCTGTTTGGCAATATCTTTTTTCGCAATCGGTAAGAGCTTTATGACCATAAGCAATCACACGGGGGCCATCGTTGTCAACCTGGACTAACACTGCGCCTAACCCTACAGGAGAGGCATCAGCAATTACTTGGGTTTTATCAGAAGGATTATAGTAACCTAAAGTTTGGATATTAGATAAGCTATTTTTTAAAGTTTCAAAGGCCTCGTCCTGCTTAGGCGTCCAGAATTTTTGAATGTTCGCTGACTTTCCCAGGCCTAACAGTTCTCGCAAAGGTTCCGTAAGGGTTGCTAGGTTTGGAATCCATTTACCGACATAGTTTACTAACCCCAAAAAACTTTGAATTTCTTCAGTGGTGTTTGGTAACCTACTATTTTTTATTACTGTCAAATATTTTTTTAATGGTCTTATTCCACTGGCAGAAAGTTCGTGACCAAGAAATTCAATGTTTTTTGTTTTGTAAATGCATTTTTTATGGTTTAATAGGACGTTGTTTTCCTTCAGAATACGCAGCACGGTGTTCAATCTTTCGTCATGTTCTGCTTCTGTCGCGCCATGTACAATGATATCGTCAATAAAATTAAATGTTCCTTCGCAGCCCAACAACATCTTTACTAAAATTTTTTGGAACATCTCCGGTGCACAAGAAATTCCGAACATTAATCTTTTATATCGATACAGCCCTTTGTTAGTACTAAATGTTGTAATGTACCTACAATCTTTATGAATTTCGAGCTGGTGAAATGCATTTTTTATATCAAGTTTAGAGAAGTATTTAGCTTGACGAAAATTAGGCATTAATTCATTCATTGTTGGAAGGGGATGTTTTTCTCTAATAATTGCTTGGTTAGCTCTTCTCATATCTAAACAAATACGTACCTCTTCTTGGCCTTCTTTAAGAACTGGAACCATTGGTGAAACCCACGGTGAAGGTTCATTTACCTCCTCAATGATATCAGCATCCTTTAATTCCTTTAATTTTCTGGCAACTTTTTCTTCAAGAGGAATAGGGACTCTTCTGTACGGTTGGATGACTGGTTTCACTTTTGGGTCTATTGGAATCTGGACAGTTACTCCTTTGAACTTTGGGAACGTTTTATCTAATGATGCGTCACTGCTTACTGCATTGATTTGAAGTCCAATTTTAAGTACGCCCAATTGAATTGCGGACTCCTTGCCTAATAAATCACGTGTGCCATTTCTGATGACATAAATAGTAGATTTTATCTTAATGTCCTCAGAAACTGAAAGGTTTGCGTCAAAAGAGCCCATTATATCTAAAGGTTCTTTACTGCCGTAAGAAATAAGTGTCTTATTAGGTTTGCATATCTGGTTACAAACTTCCACACGATTATCCTTTAGATATTTCCAGGTTCTGTCCGAGATAACATTGCATTTACTTCCTGAATCTATCAACATGTCAATTGTAACTCCCCCAATATCGCACTTTATAGTTTCGTCATCATCCAGATGGAAAATATAATCTATTTCAGGCTTATCAGTCTGTTTCTCTCCTATATCATCGGTTTTAACTTCTACACTTTTATGATTTTCTAGGTTAAATATACAGGGTCTGTCGTAATGAATGGATAACCCGTTACCTACAGTTGATCCGGATGTGAGGCTATAAGAAAATGGTGTCTTCTTGCCAGGGTTGTCAACCATAAGAAAATGGCGTAGACTTTTAAACTTTTTTATAAATTTCGCTATTTTTTTCATTTATTCCGTTGCCGTTTCTTCAAATTTTGATGTATTTGTATAATTCTTTTAGTATTATACTGCTGAAGACGTGTATTATGTAATTTAAATACAGTTTTTGGTGTTATTCACGTTGAACATTATCAAAATACTCATTTTAAGAAAAACATTTCCAATTTTTATTCTTTATGTCAACTTTTGATCATCTCCTGTGGAAAAAAAATGTATGACGTTATAGCTGCCCATGATCTCAATAAATTATCTAGTATGTGTAGATTCTAAAAAGGTATAACGATGTGTACTTTACAAGCAACATTAAGTTACAGGAGCGAGAACACTAATCAAGGTCGGAATTTTTATTTTTCATGTTATGTTATAAATGGTTGTAAAACTTCGTCATAATGATTTTATTCTATCAAGATACTTTGCACAAGCACTATCGGGCCACTAATAGGATATTCAGAAGAAAACCCGGTTGTTTTTGGGAAAAAAATAACATTACTTCACGATAATAATGTAATGAAAATGTACAAATGAAAATTGTTGTGCTCTAGTAGTTACATGCGACAAACATGTTGCGACAGGTTTATTCGAAATTGAAACGGATTTTAAAAATCGAACAAGACCGCATTACAAAGAAAAGGGTACTCATCACATCAGTGTGATTTTTACCATCGCATGTCCTTTTGTTCACATTGGCCCCGATTCTGAAAACACTCTCTAAACTAAACTAAAACTATCGCTGTCTCTTACACATCAAAAAGACAGAGACAGGTAATCGTTTTAGTCCTGTCAAACTAAAATGTACGTGCAATATGACACGGCGAAGGCAATTTTAGGCTAGTCCTCAGCGCATTTCGTTCAATTTCACAATGATGTGGACTAAATTTAGTGAGACCAATGTACCTGTCTTGTTCTAATACGAAGCATGAGAAAGTGACAGCGATATTTTTAATTTAGTTTTAGAGATTGTTTTGAGAATCGGGGCCACTATTTTCGTCAATTTGTTACTGCTTTCTAATATTTGACTATGATTTTCCTTGTGATTTGGACTTGATAACGTGGTGATACTGATGACTTTGCTCACATTTACGGACATTGTGTTGTGCTATCGATTGAACTTGTTGTTTTGGAAAAGTTTTTGTGTAGTTTGTGTATCATGCCGCAACAGTACACGCCGGCCGAATACGCGAACATGCATTACATTTACGGTGTATGTAATGGCAGCACCAATAGAGCTGCTAGTGTTTATCGTGTAAGTTATCCAAATGTGCGACATCCTGATTACCGTGTGTTCATTAGAGTGCACAATGCATTTATGGAAGGACGATTTCCTTCTAATTTTTTCCACTTTTCTTTGTAATGCGGTCTTAGTTAGATTTTTAAAATCCGTTTCAATTTCGAATAAACTTGTCGCAACATGTTTGTCGCATGTAACTATTAGAGCACAACAATTTTCATTTGTACATTTTCATTACATTATTATCGTGGAGTAATGTTATTTTTTTCCCAAAAACAACCGGGTTTTCTTCTGAATATCCTATTAGTGGCCCGATAGTGTTTGTGCAAAGTATCTTGATAGAATAAAATCATTATGACGAAGTTTTACAACCATTCATAACATAACATGAAAAATAAAAATTCCGACCTTGATTAGTGTTCTCGCTCCTGTAACTTAATGTTGCTTGTAAAGTACACATCGTTATACCTTTTTAGAATCTACACATACTAGACAATTTATTGAGATCATGGGCAGCTATAACGTCATACATTTTTTTTCCACAGGAGATGATCAAAAGTTGACATAAAGAAAAAAAATTGGAAATGTTTTTCTTAAAATGAGTATTTTGATAATGTTCAACGTGAATAACACCTAAAACTGTATTTAAATTACATAATACACGTCTTCAGCAGTATAATACTAAAAGAATTATACAAATACATCAAAATTTGAAGAAACGGCAACGGAATACATGAAAAAAATAGCGAAATTTATAAAAAAGTTTAAAAGTCTACGCCATTTTCTTATGGTTGACAACCCTGGCAAGAAGACACCATTTTCTTATAGCCTCACATCCGGATCAACTGTAGGTAACGGGTTATCCATTCATTACGACAGACCCTGTATAGTCAATTTCAGATTTAGTTCCGTCCCTCTTTGTTTCTAATCTTGGTTTTTTGTTGATTGTTCCTGTTTTGTTATTTGAAAATTGCCTTTTCTGTCGTGTCCTGCAATGTTCCCGGAAATGCCCAATGAAACCACACTTCAAACATCGTTTATCCTTTGCTGGGCATTTTGTATCATCGGATGAATGGGTGGAGCTTCCACATCTACTACATTTTGTACTCGAAGGTTGTTGTCGAAAAGGTTTGTTGTAATATTTCTTATTATCTATTTTATTTATTTCTGCCTTGTTGCAATTGATCGAATTATTAATATTTACAGTTCTGAATTGATCTAGTTGCCTAGCCACAACTTCTAATGCATTTGCTTTACTTATTATTTCGTCGAGAGTAACTGAATCGCCGTGTTCTAAAATTTTTTTTCTTAATTCAACTAATCGGCACTTTTCTGTAATTTGATCGATAATATGATCCTCTTTATTATGAAACTGACATTTTTCAGCTTGATTTCTTAACCTTAATAGAAATCGTTCAAACTGTTCTCCTTCCTCCTGTTTTATTAGTCGAAAAAGATACCTTTCGTAAATCCGACTTTGTTTTGGACTAAAGTAACTATCTAATGATTTTAGAGCTATTGAATAAACATCAACACCTTCTCCTTCGTCAGCATGAGCGCCAGGCAAATTGTAATAAACTTCTTGGAGTGCTAGTCCTCCAATATGGAGAAGATTGGCTCGTTTCTTTATAGGTGTGTCGATGTTTGCAGCCAATAAGTAAATTTCAAGTGCCCTCTTCCATTTTTCCCAGCGAGTACCCACCGATGTTGGATCACCTTCGCAATCAAAATGGTCTAAGCTCGAAAGTGAGGATGATGCATGAGTCATTTTGGGGCAACCTGTAATAAAATATTGACTCATATTTTTGCGTGGCTTTTGTACTGGAACCAGTAACAGTATTACAACTGCGTAGCCCTATTAAACTGACGCAATTGCACATTGCGTCGAATTTATAATATACCTTAATTATGACAATAAATCGTATACAGTCTTTTTAATAAGTTTTTAATTTAGCTGCATGGCCCTTTGTTCAATTTTCTTTGCGTGGCCTTTTTATGAACCATTATTATTATGATATTTCTATCAATATAAGTTTAACTTATATTAGCTAGTAATACTAGCATTCAATTCGACAAGTACCTACTTGCAATGTTTTGATAATGTTGTTTTCAATAATACAATAGAAGAAACAAACAAAATATTAGTAATTTGATTTTACAAAACAAATTTGTTGGTAGGTAGTAAATTAATGTTAAAGTTTTAAATTGTTGGTAACATATTTTTTAACGAGCTGAACCTAAATATGACATTCCATACTATTATAGTTAATGTATAAGACCGATTCAGATGAAACTATGAGTTGTGGGTAAACAGAAAATAAAAGCCATAATTATAATTCTTTTTTTTTTTTGTGGTTGTTTAGAGGTTTATAAATAGGTAGGTACTTTAGATGCTATTTGGTTCTATATTTCGAATCTTTCCTTATTTCTATTTTGCAACAGATATCTTTAACTATAACCAAAGTTATGCGTTTGCGTGGCCTTTTTAAATTTGCAACTGACACAATGCATGGCCCTTTGTTTATCAGTTCCCATTGTTTACGTATTGCCATGGAGTGTAATTAGAAACATGTGTTCAATTTCTTATCCTGTTTTTTTTTTTGTACTCACTTTTATCCTCGTCGCCACTTGTAATGTCTCGGGAGCTAATAAAGCACACTTTTTAGAATCAGGCGGGTGTAATATTTGCGCAACTCTGAACGCGAGTACTCTCGTATACGGCGGCTGGGCGACTGCCCCGTCTCAGCGTTTGCGCATACACTACACCCATCTTGCGCTGACCTTAGTCATGCCAAGATGATCGTGCAGGATTTTAAAAATGGTTGTATCGGATACTCCAACCATTTCTGCGAGTTGTTTCTTCTTTAGTCGAGCATCTTCGAGTACAATTTTTTCGACTTTTTGAATAAGTTCTGTCGTGGTCACCTCAATGCTCCTGCCCGGCCTCGGGTCGTCTTCAAGGGATTCCCTTCCTTGTTTAAACAAACTGTGCCACTTGTATACCATGGTTTTTCCTGGACAAGAGTCACCGTAAACCGATGACATCTCATCCATTATGGTCGCAACTGATTTTCCTTGCTTGGTAAGGAACTTTATAACGGCACGATATTCGATTTTTTCCATATTTCACTTTTCACTCCCGATTATGTTGCTTGGTTGACGTTAGCTCAAAGACTAATTGTCTGATAACAATAAAACCTCGTATTTATACTAATTATGAGTCACTGAACGCGTTACGGTCCTAATGAGCCTAATCACCCCCCTCCAACCCTCTCATTCCGCGAACTTAAAAACGCACCCTCGTAACATAATATTTTGATGAAAAAGCGAAAAATCAGAACTTTCTTGTTCCAACACTTTTACAAAATTACTAAATTTGGAACAGTTGAGTCTATAGCACTGTAACACTCGGAGAACCCGCGGCTGCGTTGTCACTAAATTAGTTGGTTGCCGTTACCTTAAACAAACATAACTGTAGTCGAGGGCTTAGTAAACACAGCTCTATAACGCGAGATTCAAAGAAAATGCTTACAAAGCAGAATAGATGGAGAGCTATTTGTTTTATGATATCTGAAAAGAAAAGTTCATTTTGTTTGTAACTCTAACGAATTTTTTTTTTATATAAAGATGTGATCATTAGTCATAAGGCTTCCACTGCTGGGCGTAGGCCTTCCATAAAGATAGCTAGATCAACCTGTTGGAGGAAGCTTGCATCCAGCTCCTTCCTTGTTAAAGATTGATTGCATGAAGTTTTATGTCATTATTTAGATACAATAGACAACTATCATTACATAGTATAAATCCAAGTTGCTAATTGATTCTGTTTGTGTGTTTGTCCGCCATCTCCTTCTAAACCATTTAACTTATGTTTATCTTTTAGACAACATTCATAAAAAAATATTAAAGGTTTTTTACAACGTAATTACTTAATAACATAAACGTATTTCAATTACGCCCTTTTTACAATTACACGTAACAATAACGAAATTAAATTAACCTCCTATTAAATTAAACCACGCAGTTTGTTTTAATCCTTTGTTAAGTTTATTGTATTACACGCGGCTCTATTGGATTAAATGTAATTTCTTCTTACAACTCTTCAGAAACAGCTTTTCTTTGTACCACAACGTGTATTTATTTATTTATTTATTTATTATGTTTGTATTAAGTATGTATCTTGTAAATAGAACAAACAAGGTTTTAAACATCAAAGGAGATGTTTTAAACAACGGGGGCAAGGGTTAAAGCGATGTTAGTACACGGTTAGGTTTAATTATTACATTAAAATTGGTAGAAAATCTTTTTGAAAATTTCAATGTATCTTGCATAATTAAGAGATGATAAGTTTGAAGTTTTTTGATCTATAAAGTAAAACAAAGATTGATTAAATTATCTTGACAATGACATTTTATTTTGTGGATTCTTTTCGATGGAAATTCCCACAAAGTACTATTAAACAGGTATTTATTAAAATTTTAATTAATAGTGAGTTCATCTTCTATGTCTATTTTTGTCGCCATTCCTTAACTATTTATTGATTACCTTAAATGACCCATCAAGACCTTACCTAAATCTTCGCCTTTTTGACAAACGCAATCCATTACCCTGAAATAACCCGCACCTGTTCAGTATGTATCTCTAATACCCCTCATTAAGGAAATATCATCAGCGTCGTTTCTTGCCAGTAAGTATTTTTCAAGGAACAATGAAAAGTAATGAAATGAGAGATCGTAATTGGATAGTTTATTCCGAGAGCAAGAGATCCATTTATTGTGGACCCTGTTTGGCATTCGGTCCATTGGAAAATAGGTCTCACTTTGAGGACAAGGGGTTTAATGACTGGAAAAACGCAGAAATGCGAGTAGCTCAGCATGAAAACTCTGCGCGACATAAATCTAGTATTCTTAGTTTAAAATCTAGAAATGTGATCGATGGCCGACTCGACAATTCAATACTGATGCAGATTGCTACCGAAAGCACGTACTAAAGAAATGTTCTCAAGAGAGTTGTTGACGTCGTGAAACGACTATGTTCAAGAGGCCTTGCTTTCAGAGGGAAAAATGAAAAGTTCGGTGATCCTCATAACGGCAATTTTTGTATGATTTTAGAACTTTTAGCGGAGTTCGATCGATGATCAGGTAGTACCAGCTACTTATCTAAAACCACTTGTGACGAGTTCATTCTCTTGATGGGTCAGAAAGTTTTGAAACAAATTGGAGACGAGATAATAAAAGCGAAATATTTTTCTTTAATCATCAATTCTACACCAGATATAGCGCATGTGGACTAAATTACTCTTGTGATTAGATACGTTTTGGAATCAGGTGAACCGTGTGAAAGATTTGTCAAGTTTTTGCCGTCAGTGGGACATAAAGCTGAAGAAATGTTTTCTGCTGTTATTTCGGAATTAGAAATATTGGGCCTTAATATTAAGGATTGTCGTGGACAATCATATGATAACGCTGCGACGTTGGTTGGTCTGACACGTTGGTCAGCTAGAGAGGACGCTTGTAAAAGTTTGGGAGATTCTTGGCAAGAAGTTTTAAAGACTTTGACATCAATTAAAGATGATTCTACCGAAAAACCTGTGACGCGACAAGAAGTAACCGGAATAGTTTTGAATTTAGAAAAACTGGACTAGGAGATTATGGTTTTTGTATGGTATGGAATATTTTTTTTTGCCGATTTCCGGGCTACTATTATTTTGTAGGTCTAATTATTATTATTATTGCTTTTTTACATGGGTAATAAGATGATTTAGGACGTCAATCATTAAAATAGTGCATAAATTAATTGAATAGGCCGAAGAGGACGAGGGAAAGTTAAGAATATAAAAAAAAAAACTCGAAGCGATATAAAAAAAAAAATATGGCAGTTGTTTGGTAGTTTTGTTTTAAAATATCTACGTTTTATCAGCTATCTATCGAGGTATAACAATCTAGGGTATTATTTAAATACATTGAAAAAAACTTCATTTTATAAGCGACGCTACTTTTTTTGATTTTGTGAAGTTTTCGAAATAATTATGGCTCGTCTAGTTGCTATGTTTAATGATCTTGAAGAAGCAAATCGCGCAGACATACGCCAGCGAAATAATTTGCAGAGAATGCATCGGTACAACACCAACTCTATGAACATGGATTGTGAAGAGTTTCGGAGAAATTACCGATTGACAAAGGACTTATTTAGTGCTCTGTTAGAAGACATTTCACCCTTTATGAAACCACAAACCCGAAAAAGTGATATTTCAATTAAGTGTTAGGTTAGTTTTTTGTTTTTATGATTTGATAAACACTTATTTTACATTACTTACCTTAAATTACTTAAATTTACTAGGCATAACACTGAAAAACCCTGCCAACGATGTTTATGTAATAATTTACAATATTTTTCAGCTTTTAGTAACATTGTCATTTTATGCAACGGGGAGCTATCAAAGACTAGGTAGAAGTACTTCTACCTTTATGTCACAGCAATCCGTCTCAAAGGAATGGAATATAAGAGAGGTCACTGTTGCTTTATGTAATGCTAGAATTTTAAGCAAGTACATAAAGTTTCCTGGATCGGCAGAGGAAAGAAATTTGCTCAAAACAAGGTGCACATACATTATATTTTCAATGTTGTTCAATAATAATGTTTAGTGCTTTGAGGCTAAAACAATTTTTTTTTTTTGGCTTCTTTGAAAAATTTCAAATTCCTGGTGGTAGGTTGTATTGATGGAACCCATGTAGCCATCATAAGACCTTCGCTAAATGAGGAACGTTATTTTAATAGAAAACAATATTATTCAAGAAATGTTCAAATTACAGTTCCAGTATACATTCTATTACATAATATTAGTTATATTTAACTCACCATTCAAAAAATTTAATAATCTTTTCTTTGATTACAACAGATATGCGACAGTGACTTGAATATTTTAAGTGTGGATGGAATTTTTGGGGGTGCTACTCATGACTCTTTTATTTTCTCTCAGCATCCAATCAAAGCACACCTTATAGATTTAATAAGCAGAGGAGAAACCGCTTATTTATTAGGTACTTATTAAAGTTGGGAACTCTAATTTTAAGAGATTCAAAAAGTTTTAGACCGGCTTCGGCTGGCATTTTTATAATATGTTTATACATTTTTACAATTAGTTGTGATATAGTATCTACAGTATCTATTTCGACGTATTTTGTACCCAGAAATGCGTGTCTAGTTGAGGCTCACACAATTGGAGTTATTTCACTTCTACAAAATTGATTTATATTGTTGATGGCAATTGAGAGAGAGAACCGAGGAATGGTCAGGTAACCTCTAATCTTGAAGTGAAGAAGCAACATGCCTGGGTGATATGAGCTACATGAAGATCCATCTTCTTAATGTAAACAATGTGCATGACACGTCATATGTGTGGTTAGACACGTGGTTGAATTGAACTTTGAGCATTTAAGTACTAACCCTTTGATGTATTTTAGACTGTAAAATATATCAAAGGTTACAACTGATGTTTTAATATTTTTCGATGTACTTTTTGATTCAGTAAATTTAAGTAACAAAAACCACCGAAAAAGGGGTGGAAAACCTTTCTTCCAGTGACCAGAAGTCCAGTGAAGTTTGGCTTTAACACACAGAAAAAATGGGTTGAAGCTAAAACTATATTAAATACTAAGTAATTTTTAAAAGATGGTTAATCAGTTTCTGTATTCTCACTTAAAAATTGGTTACAAACGTTAAAAAATGTTGAACTTAATAACCACTTTATTTAAAAATATGAAATAGGGTCACAGCACACATATCAACTCGGAAAAGGATCGCCACCGTATCGCCTCGAGCCGTTCAGTATTGTTTGTATAAAACTCCCAACTGCAACGCACACTAATTGGAATCGTAACGTAATCGCCTCGCCTCGGAACAGGTTCCGAACCGCGAAGCGGTGCGTCGTCAACTTGCAGTTCCCGCGCTTACGGCTCGTCGTCTCCGCGCTTACGTCTCTCCGCAGGCGAGCTCACGCCTCTTCGTCCGCCCTTGCCCCTGTCCCCTCCCGCGACTTGCCTGCCGAACGTGCCGCCATTTGCAAGGCAACTTCCATTCGTGTTGCGCGTGAGTTTTATTGAATTTTTGGGTTAGATTAACACGATGAACAGGGAGAAACTCATTTAAGAAGTGAGAAAATATCCATATTTTATGACTTAAGTGACGCTAAATACAGCGATAACATAAAAAAGGACGAGGCTTGGAAACAAATAAGTATTACTTTAAAACAATCTGGTAAGTACCTACTCCTATTTAATTTTTTATGTAATGTTTTTCGCGCGTATGTCTGTATCTATGGGAAATAAAACAATTGTGATTAATATAATTATAATGTAATTATCTAACTGTAGTATCTATTAAGAAATATAATAAATATTTAAAGCTAAAAGCTACGATTCTGCCATGGGACTCGTCCAGTAGAAGTTTGAAAATATGTTTTGAACATTTCACGTACATTGAATGCAGTAGCCATATAGTTACCACCAATATTTGGTAATTGACTTAACAATCGGTCTTCGCCGAATTCAACTATAATATCCTGTTCTGTTCTGTTCGGTTCCAGTAAATTCACCTCAATGTTATATGTCCTCATCATGTTGTGTAAAATGCAAGTTGTTAATACCACTTTATCTACAAACTTTGGATGCCAATTAATATTTTTGTTGTAAATTGCAAATTTTTGATATAAAATTCCAAAAGCGTTTTCAACAACCCTTCTAGCTCCTGATAAACGGTAATTATATTGCCGTTCAGGATCTGATAGTCTTCGTGTGGTTGAGCGAGGATATGGTCTTAACAAATATGTCTTCAACGGAAACGCCTCGTCTCCCACAAATACATGTGGCAATGCATGATTAGTTCCTGGTAATGGTTTGTCACATGGAATATTTAATGAATTTCTTTCAAGTGCCTTTCCAAATGTAGATGATGAATAAATTCCGCCATCGCTGTTTTTTCCATAAGCTCCTACATTAACTGCTATGAATCGGTATTCAGGGTCAACTACAGCTAACAAAACAATAGAAAAATGTTTTTTATAGTTAAAAAACAACGATCCACTATTGGGAGGTGCAATTATATTTACATGTTTGCCGTCAATGGCGCCTATACAATTTGGAAAGTTCCATTTATTTCTAAATCCCTCTTCAATTCTTCGCCATGTGTCTGTAGTTGGTTGAGGTATGTGAATTGGCATTAATTTATTTATTATTGCATTGCAAACGTCTATAACGATCGAGCGAATAGTTGATTCTCCTAAACGGAAGCTCGATGATAAATTTGTGAATGTACATCCAGTTATGAAGTACCTGCAACATAAAAAATATATTTAATAATTAATACATGTCTATACGTGGATGTGCGTGCGTGCGTGCGTACGTGCGTACGTGTGTGTGTGTGTGTGTGTGTGTGTGAGTGTGTGTGTGTGTGAGTGTGTGTGTGTGTGTGTGAGTGCCTTTCACACATACATATGCAACTATACGTCCAACATGCGCTTACATGCATGCAAGATGGTTCACCGTGTAATTTATTTTATTTCAGAATCTGAATGCAAGAAACATTGGTTGAATCTTAAGGTGGGTCTACGCTAGACGAACCGAGCACGAGCGGAGCACGAGCCGAACACAATTCGTATAGTATGGACCGACCTACAAGCCTCGAACGAGCGCGCTGCGAGCATTTCGTTCGTGCTCGGCTGCGTTCCGCCTGTTGTCGGTTTTTGACAAACACAAAGGGTTTTGCTTCGCGCTCGCAGTGCGCTCGTGGACGTGTTTAGTGACAGACGTCGTTCGCTCGAATCGAACATCATGGAAACGTGGACCGAAGATGCTTCCGTGCAATTAATTGAATTATATCATAATAATTCTTTGATATGGGACCCAAAACATGAGGATTACTTTAAAAAAAATAAGAAGAGTGATGCATGGTCTCGTATATCCCAAGAATTGGGTAAGGATGTAGAATTGTGCAAAATAAAATTCTTAGTTTATTGGCTTCATATCGCAGAGAGAAAAAAAAGGAGGATAAATCTAAGGGCACGGGCAAAGGTAATAAAAAGTTATAATTGTACTTTATGTTATAATCATTTCTATTTTATTTGAACTTTGTGTTATAATCAGTATACAATTGACTATCTATTATTACAGGTGCATCGCAAGTGTATGTGAGTAGGTGGTTCGCATATAATAATCTCAAATTTTTGGATGACCGTGATAACCCTCGTAAAAGATTGAATACGGTAAGTTTTTAGAATTAAAAAAAAAATAAAAAAAAAATAAAAAAATAGCTTTATTACTCAAAATCGATTATACAAAGTGTTGAGACATCCCAGAGAGTAATACAACACTCGTGTTGGGATTGACTCGCTCTTCCCAAAATTAATAAATTAATATTGAGTATTTAACAATTTGTGGTTTATATTACAAAAGGTAAGCATTACAAATTATTTTGTGTGTGTGAGAGGGTGTGTGAGTTTATGTGTGTGTGTGTATGTGTGTGTGTGTGTATGTGTGTGTGTGTATGTGTGTGTGTTATTATAATATAATATTTTTAATATTGTAATTCCTACTTAATGGCCAAGGGTGGCGTAAAAGTTATTATCACACATATCTAAGCATATTCTTGCTGCCATTCAACTTTGCCTTCTTTAATACAGTAATCTGCTATTTCATCTCTAAATTTTTTGACATGAGATGCTGATCGTATTGGAATTTGCCTGAGAGGCAAAAAAGAAGTTAAAGGTGTAGTTTCTTCTGTATTATTCAATGTTTGAACGTTATAATCAGTACTGTTAGAACGTAAGTAATTGTGTAAATAAACAGTGGTCAATACAATTAACTCAGCTTTTTTAGGTTCTAGAAGCATTGGTTTCCTTAATACTCGAAACACTGCAGATATTATGCCAAAAGCATTTTCAACGTTTCGCCGAGCCCTGCTTAATCTATAATTAAAAATTCTCTCTTTAGAACCCATGACATGGTTTCCACGGTAGGGTACCATCACATTTTCATGTAGGGCAAAAGCACTATCACCAACAAAGAAATATGGTATATTTATTTGCCGGTTAGGTAATGTTTCCGATAGTGGTAAATTCAAAGAAGCATTTCGAATCATTGTCCATAATTGGGAACTTTTAAAAATGCCACCATCTGATATTCTACCTTGGCACCCCACGTCAACGAATAGGAAATTGCAATTACCGTCAACCAATGCAAAAAGAACAATACTGAAGAATGATTTATAATTGTAAAATTCAGTTCCACTATGAATTGGTGCTTGCAAGACTATGTGCTTGCCATCAATAGCTCAAACACAGTGTGGCAGATTCCATGTATCTTGAAAGTGTTTGCTGATTTTTAGCCAATCATCAGAAGTCTTAGGTAGCTGAAAAATAAATAATTGTTATTATTATTTTTACAGGAATCGAGTAATACTCTGGGAGAGGAATTGAATAATAATCCGGCAGGAGAGGAACACACACACACAGAACCGACTATTCCATCTAAAAAGCCCCGCAGATTCAATCAACCGGGAAACGAATTGTTTAAAAGCGCTGTAGATGTATTAAACAATGTACAAAAGAAACTTGGAGCACCAACAGAAGTTAATTGCGTTGATAAGAACACAAAAGCGTTTACGGATTTTTTGGCTTCAAAAATGGACACTTATAGTGCTCAAACAAAGATAGCAATGCAGCATGCAATCTTTGACATTATTATGAAAGCTGACATGGGCCATTATGAATTTTCACATTCTCAAGCAACTTATCGCACTGGTTACCAAACAGGTTATTCGTCCAATGAATATTCAGCATCACCGTCAACCTCTCGTCAGTCTACCAATCTAAATCAGATTGACTCCTCTTATCAGCAGCCATCCTCCGTCGATACACAATCCACTATATCAGATACCATGGAAGGTTTTTCTGAGTTTATATAAATTAACTTTTGTAACCATATTGTTTCTATTAAAATAAAACATTACTTACCTTTACGTAGTTTTTTAATTCAATACATAGTGCTGTACAGACTTCCGGAATAATGTTGCTTATTACTTGTTTGGACATTTTAAAAGTATATTGGAGACTGGTGAATGAATCGCCACTTGCCAGAAAACGCAACGTTACCGCCAACCTCTGTTGAATGGATATAGCCTCTTGAAATTTGGTATTTTTTTTCGCAATGTGCGGTCCAATTGAGCGTAGTAGATTCTCAAAGTTTGTCGATGTCATTCGAAGAAAGTTCTTAAATTGGCCAGTTGCTTCTTGACCTCTCAAAATATTTAACAAATCTAAATTTTGTTGATTGGATCTCATTTTATATATATTTGTAGATCCCCATCGTCTTCGCCTTTTTCTATTTTTGCTGACCACCGCTATAATAATCGCTGCAACAGCAGCGGCTGCTGCAATATTATTAATATCGTCCATATTCGCCAAGAGCCGCGAGCACACTGCGGAAAACTGCGTTCGAGTACAGTGATCGTTGTAGGTTCGTTGTACGTCCACACTTGACACCGTGAACGACGAAACCTGAATGGCTCCGCTCGTGCTCCGCTCGTGCTCGGTTCGTCTAGCGTAGACCCACCTTTAGAGAGTCCCACCGACGAGCTATCAAGAAGCGTAAAACTAAAAGTGGTCAGGCAGCCACGACGACGAAGAAGTGGACATTTGAAGATGAAATGAGTTTTTTGGTACCTCATTACAGAGAAAGAAATACGATCTCTTCGGTTGATGATGACGGTTCAGATGTTAGCAGCTTCTTGGAAAATGATGATTCACAAAACTCAGTAAACATAATTCAGTCTCCAGAAGACTTACAACCGGAAACTTCTGCACCTTCGTCACGTCCAAAGTCGTCTGCATCTTCAGTTACTTCTAATACTCCAAAACGAACAAAAAGAAGTTGCGAAATGGAACGCAATTCAGCGTCACATACTTTAATGAAATATTTATTAGATAACAAGGTAAATAAAGAAGAAGACGAGATAGATACATTTTTTAAGAGCATTGCGGCAACGGTAAAAAAGTTGTCTGAATATAACCAAGCGGTTATAAAAAGCAAAATATATAACGCAGTTTCTGAAATGGAGTTGAAAGAAATCGCAGATAAACAAAGCTATTATAGTTATGGCAACCCTTACATTCCTCAAAGACAAGATCACATGGCTCGAGGTTATAACACTGTAAATAATATTAGCCACGAGAATCAATCAATGTCGACAACAACTGGCGCTTCAAACACTGATGATTTTAATATTTCAAACTTAGAAGAAAATGGCGCTTCAAATACGGAAGATTTTAATACTTCAAACAATCTATAACATCTATAATTTAATTTGTCTAAGTGTTTCCAGATCCGCCATTTAAAATTTACCTCTTTAATTTTTACGTATATACGAGGGTCATTTGAAAAGTTCTTAGCCTAACATTGTTAGACTCGTCGGTATATTTTATAACTACCCTCATTTTATAGCTACATTATTTAGCAACAAGTATGCACAGTTTAGTTTATTTGCAATAATTAATTGTTCGTTTACACGTGATACCGTAAGTCAAGTCAGAGCAATTTTTGAAAATGGATAAAATTGAACATCGTGCAGTGATAAAATACTTGTATTTGAAAGGTTTAACTCCAAAAGCTATACATGAAGACATGTCTGCCACTTTAGGTGAGTCCGCTCCTTCGTATGCGACTGTTAAAAATTGGGTGGCAGAGTTTAAACGTGGTCGTGAGTCCATTCAAGATGAGCCCCGTAGTGGCCGGCCCTCGACGGCTTCCACTGATGAAAACAAAGAAAAAATCTGTGATTTAATTTTATCTGACCGAAGATTGACAGTCGAGGAAATAGCTAAGACTGTAGGCATCTCTTCTGAGCGAACACATCATATAATTACTTCTGAACTTGGATTCTCTAAGGTGTCTGCGCGGTGGGTACCGCGGCTGCTTTCAGTGGAACAAAAACGCAACCGACTCACAACTTCCCGCGACTGTTTAGAGTTATATGAAGCTGATCCACAGGAATTTATTGAAAGATTTATAACCATGGATGAAACCTGGGTTCACCACAATACACCTGAGACAAAAGAACAGTCGAAACAATGGAAAAGGGCAGGATCACCCACCCCAAAGAAGGCAAAAGTGGTTTTATCGGCTGGCAAAGTCATGGCATCAGTTTTTTGGGATGCAAAGGGTATAATTCTGGTGGATTATTTAAAAAAGGGTGAAACAATAAATTCTGATTACTACTGCAACCTGCTGCGGCTTTTGAGAGAAAAAATCAAAGAAAAACGTCCAGGTTTATTGAGGAAGAAGGTCTTGTTTCATCAGGACAATGCACGCGTTCACACTTCTGTGCAATCCATGGCAGAAATCCATCGGTGTGGCTTTGAATTGTTACCTCATCCCCCATATTCACCGGATTTAGCACCGTCAGACTTCTACCTGTTCCCAAAGCTGAAAAAATTTTTAGGTGGTAAACATTTTTTTACAAATGAAGAGGTCATAGCCGCCGTAGACGCTTATTTTGAGGAGTTAGACGAAGATTTTTTTAAAATGGGTATCGAAGCCTTACCGGGTCGATGGAAAAAGTGTATTGAGTTCGGGGGAGAGTATGTTGAAAAATAAAAATATAATCAAAATCATGTGGTTTCATTAAGTACGTTAGGCTAGGAACTTTTCAAATGACCCTCGTAGTTATACGTATTTAAATAATATGATTATATTTTTGTTGTAGCGCTATATTTGTTTGATTTCCTTAACCTTTTAGATTTAAATAGGTACTCACATTTTTTTCAATTTTACATACACACACCAGACATAACACATACATACACCCCTCCATACACACCAGACATAACACATACATACACCCCCCCATACACACCTGACGTAATACACACCCTGATATATCACACACACCAGTCTTAACACACACATACACCCCACACACACAATATAATTTCGCTAATGGGGTTGCGTCACAATATAATTTCGCGCAACCCACTTTGCGTTCCAAAACAGATAATTTTTACTCGACAAGGGTAACAATTACTCTATCCCGGTCCGAAACGTTCACTTTGTGTTTCGGAATCGGTCCTAGAGAAATTTTTATGCAGCCCAGATAGGTAAATAGCTACAAAAAAATTGAAGTTACTGACCTTAATGTTACAGCCAATTTTTCTTCGGGCGATATTGTTTCTCTGAATGTTGTAGTCTTCTTCCTTATACATTCATCTATAGACTGCAATATGTTATAAAACAGACATTTTGGCATATGAAAATAAACATAAAATTTCTCTTCATCATCTATCAAATGTTTTTTAATAGTCCGAAATTCTCCTTCAGTACTCCTTGCTTTATTCATATTGTGTACCCAATATCTTTTCCTTCGATTCTTCCTATTTTCTTTTTCCTCTTCATCAAGTGCTATGGCTATGATAGCCATCTCACGTATTGTAAACCAAGACATAACCGTGCACAACACTCAACGATTGGATTCAAACTGATTTAGTGCCAACCAGTTCAGCCAGCGGTCGGCGAGCCGTAAGCGCGGTGTCGCTTAGCCGTAGCCGAGTTGACGTACAGGAGCTGCTGATACGCTTTGGTTACATGCATACGTTAGGTTGACGCCTGGTTGACGGCGAGGCGAAAGGCTATACGGTGGCGATCCCTTTCCGAGTTGATATGTGTGCTGTGACCTATAACCTCAGATTGGATGCGGCACTTAAATCCCTTGTAATTTTTTTTGGTTGCATTAGAAGCCATGGGTGTAGAAACAACAACCCTACATGCTCTGTTTTGAGGCGGCTTTTGCTTCTTTACTAATTAATAATTTTAGCAGCGTCCATTACTCAGGGGCTAATTGCGAAGCGGATTCTTGTACTGTTTTTGTAAATAAGTTAAAAAAAATACTGTCCCTGTAAACCATTCCACTGAAGTTGATTTCAATGACCTAAATTGCAATTTTTTAATTGATTTAAACATAAAACTTGATGTTCCCAAAATTAAAGAGTATGTTGCTGGTTATGTCTTAAAAAAATTACGGAAAAATGGGTTTCATGCAAAAATTACTTATATTCTAGAGAACAAACAGGCAACAGACATTTTATAATTTAAATCGAACTTCTCTCTCCTATCCCTCAATAGATTTAAGTTAAAACTTTTTCAAATTTTCGGGATTTAGTGCCTAAAATACTAAAAGAAAAATGTGAAATCCAGATTTAAAGCAGAACATGAAAACTGTATTAATCATAATGTTGAACTATAATTATTTAAAGTGTGATTTACATGGAAAAGATTTGATAGAAAAAATAGAAAACATTTCTCTAAATATTTTTATTTACAATTGGTGTAAAGACACAAACAAACTTTTAAAGGGGTGCAGAACTTATTTTGACCATAATGATGGTGTTCAAAAATTGTCATTTGATTATTGTAATAGAAAAAGAAAAATTTAAATATGTATGAAACATCATTTTTGTACTTTTTTGTAGAATATATTAAAAAAACCTTAATTTCTTAGTAACAAGTAAGAAGAGGGTCAAACTTAACCACCCAAACCTATAGATGGCACTTTAACTTTAATAGCGACTTCTCTATATTTCATACCATATATTCAATACATATAAAAGTTACTACTCTATGCAGTGCGCCGCGCGTTTTCACAGTCGTCGAAAGTAGTCTGTCGACACTTCCTAACAAACAGCTTTCATAGTGTATCTGCACTGCATAAACAGCTTACGATACTATAAAATAATACGTTTTATTACTACACATTTATTATTGTTTTTAGAATGTATCCAGAGACATTCAATGATGTGTTGCGCATGATTGGCCCTCAGCTACAGAAACATGCAAACTTGAGAGGTCGGGAAACAATACCACCAAGGGAGCAACTTTTAGTTACAATTTGGATTATGGCCGCTACAGGTTCTTATTTATGATTCTAATAAAGACTTGACTAGTTTTTGGTAACTACGTATGCCCAAAATGTTTTTGGTCAGTCTCTGAAAAAATTAAGATTCCTAAAACATCTGTCATCGGAGCTGTACAAAGACGCACAGAAGCAATTTACTGCTTGCACCCAAAATTATTACTTGGCCAAAGGGCAGGGATGCCCTGAAAGTTACTCGTGACTTTGAAAGGTTTAGTGCCTTTCCTATGGTAATTGGTGCAATAGATGGCACCCATGTTAGAATAGATGCACCATCAAAAGAGAAGAAGGATTTCATTATTCGTAAAGGATATGCATAAATTTAAATGCAGGTACAGTAATGACATAATACTCTTAATTCCAATCTTATATATTCCTAACCTATCCTATATAAAAATTTAAAGCTACAACAACACATGCTATACAATTTTATTAAATTGTTGTAGGCTGTTTGCCAGCGTAATTGTTTATTCACAAGTGTGTTTGCTGGTTATGCTGGTAGCGTGCATGACTCACGTGTATTCCGTCTTTTTCCAGCGAAACAATATTTGGAGGACAGTGAATATTTTCCGGGTGATTTACACATAGTTGGAGATGCAGCTTATGGGATTCACCCTAACTTAATGTTCCCATTCAAGGATAATGGACATCTTACCATAAGGCAGAAAAAAAATCCTGCCTATCTTCAGCTAGAATGTCCATAGAGCGGGCATTTAGAATGTGGAAAAATCGGTGGAAGCGAGTCCAGGATTGGCTCCACATAGTTAAAATGGAGAACATACCAAAATGTTTGGTTGCAACATGTGTTCTCCATAATATATTGTATTATCAAAAATGATTTGATAAATTACACATCAAGTCTAAGGATGACAAGACGTCGTCTAACTGGGGACAATTTGACATCTGAGGGTAATGCAAAGCGACAATTATTTGCTGCGAATTTGATTATCAGAAATAACTAAAACAGTTTTATATTGAATAAATGTTTTATTTCAAGAACTAAATGTTTCATTAAATAATCCTGCATCCATTACATGAAGTAAGTGCAACTAATCAAATGAAATACAGGGTGGCGCAATAGAACGTGCATATTGCGTCATCATTTTTCGCGGGGTCAACGGTGCGCGGACGGGGGGAGCCTAGCGTGGTTAGATAGTGGCACTCGTGGAGTTTTAGTAGCCATGAGTCACTTCGACGGGAAGCGTCGCGCTTTTTGTGTTCGCACGTTTTACGAGAACGGTCGTTCATACATCTCTACAAGGCGACTGTATTGTTCTGAATATGGATTAACACACATTAATGAAGCTCCGAGTGCAAATTTAATTAAAATATGGATAAAGCGTTTTGAAGAGACCGGTTCCACGTTTAAACCACCAGCAAAAGGTCGTCCAAGAACGTCTAGGACCAGTGACAATATTGAGAGGGTGAAGGAGTCAGTACGAAAAAATCCGCAAGTGTCTACTCGGAAGCGATCTGCGGCTTTAAACTTGTCGCGACGAAGTTTACAGCGAATTTTGAAGTTGGATCTTAAACTGCACCCTTATAAGCTCCAGTTAACACAGGAATTAAAAGATTCCGACTTCGGAGCAAGGTTGGCATTTGCTGAAGAAATGCTTAGTCGATTTTCCACTTTTGACAACATCCTTTTTTCTGACGAGGCTCATTTCCATTTAAATGGGTTCGTAAACCGACAAAATTGTCGTTATTGGACGGACGAGAATCCAAAAATGAAACATCAAAAACCACTGCATAGTCCGAAAGTAACGGTATGGGCAGCAATCTCAAGCAAAGGAATTATTGGCCCTTTCTTCTTTGAAGATTCACGAGGACGAAACATCACCGTTAACACCGACCGCCATGTTGCGATGTTAGAGGGATATTTGACTCCAGAACTTGCGAGATCAAGAATAGCGAATACGAGGACTTGGTTCCAACAAGACGGAGCGACCTGTCACACATCAAATGACTCTATGGCGGTTGTGAGACAGATGTTCCCTGCAAGACTAATTTCCAAAAGAGGTGATATCCCTTGGCCCCCACGTAGGCCTGACTTGACGCCTCCAGACTTTTTTTTATGGGGATATCTCAAACATAAAGTCTACATGAACAATCCGAGGAACATCAGTCAGCTAAAGGAAAATATCCGTGGCGAAATGGCAGCAATCACCCCAGTTTTATTGACAAAAGTTTTCACAAATCTGCGTTCGCGTTTAGAGAAGTGCCGTCTTCGAGAGGGCCGTCATTTAGATGATGTTATTTTTAAAAAATAAACTACATTTAGGTAATTACCTAATCATCCTGTCTTTTATTTCAACTATACCTTTTGTATTTATTTTTTTAGCCTATACTTAATAAATGCACGTTCTATTGCGCCACCCTGTATAACCAAAACTAACAAGATTAATTGAACATGAAAATTTTTGGAGATCTTATTAACTATAAATCACAGATACTGAAAGACAGTTATTAAAAGAGCCAACATGATTATAACTTGGGATGAGACACCAGGCCAAAAAGGGTCAACTGAAATCGCAAGATGCGTATTAAATTTCTTAAAGTTAATAAACGAACGCCCTACTAGTAAGTCTGTAACTGTAACTTTCTATCTATTGCTACTCTTTACATGAATGCGTTGACACAATTTAAAAAACATAAATTCTATAAATCATAAGTTTCTCATAAAAGGGCATACACAAAATGAAAACGACAAAGTACACGGCCTTATTGAAAAGGAAATAAAGAAGTTTTTAAAAGCAGATTAAATTTTTACTCCAGTTCAATACATTCCACTTCTACAAAATGCCAAGAAAACAGGCCAAAAATTTAAATGTATGAGATTTGAAGATTTTATTGATGTTAAGAATTTGCAAACTCAATGGGGTCCCAATTTCACAAAAGATAAAAACAGAAACCCATTGTCATGGAATGATGTAAAAATATTGGAGTTTCGTAAAAATGAAGAGTTCAAATTTTACTTCAAGGTATCATACAAAAAGACGGAATATCGAGAAGTAGATGTTCGAGCCGGGCTACGAAAGTCTTTACCACCAGCTAAAGATATTATCCTAAGAAAGGTTTACAGACAAAGATTTGAGTTAAATGAAAATAAGAAAACGGATATCAAAATACTTATTGATAAATAATCAATAGGTACCGCCCTATTATGTTCATTATTATAATGACTTGATTAAGTTAAATAAGTAATATAATAACTTACATAGTATTTCTATATTTTGTTTAGAATATTAAAGTTTCCTTTTTCTTTTTATTTATGTTTATAAACATTTCCTAGTTTAACACGAATAATAAATTAACGTGAACGGTGTGGTGTGCCTATTGTTTATAAAAAGTCTGATAACAGATATATTTGAGAAGTGTGATACAAAGCAAGGGTAATAGTTATAGATAGTTGTTGAACGTTAAATATTCTCAGTAATTAAGACTGATTGTTAGACCAATACCAATTAGAAAATAATATGTTAAGTTCTGATGAAACTGTTACCTCTTAAATTTAACAATTCTGTTAAAAGTTTACAAGCTGATTGCAACATGCGTTTTTTCGTTCATTTTTCTTGACACTTGTTTAAAACTAGATGCAATTTAATTGTGGGACTTTGTAGTTCAAATTAGTATTATATTTTAGATAAGATATTAAGTAACCATGAAAATGACATGTGATGAAAAATAATGGTAACTATCTTAAAAATAATTATAAAATCAACATAATTACTTTATTGTTCACATTCCTAACATAAATAAATTTAATATAATCCTAGTTTTGCTATTGCCGGGTTTTACGCTAATTTTAGGAATTTATTCGATAAAAAAAGGTCTCTTACTATGGATAATGTCGGTTTCTAATGGTCAATAGTTATTAAGAGCCACAAAATTAGTTGAATATTTAGTAGAATATTATTTAAAAATAACACATACAACTAACATAATCTCTTAGTAATACGAGTATAACGACTTCATTCAAAAAGTGCCATAGTAGAATTTTTTGAATTCCCAATTTTTTCAAAAATTTCAAAGTTTTATTTGTGAAATAATGATTCAATTCCAAAGGGTTTATTTTGATTAGCGCATCACCTCTTTTAGGCAGCTTTTCTACATCGATCCCAACAACATTTAACCAAAGACTAATTAATATTAATGTTTTAAAAAAAAGTTTTTCCATACAAATTTATTATATGCCTCTGAACGGTCAAATACTCTACGCGCACGCAATTAAAGGGGCGGGCGCGCGGGCGACGGGGGGGGTGTAGTCTCTTACAAAATACAGAGTAATAAATAACAGAGCGCGCAAATTTGCTTTTGTTTTTTTGTTTTTGTGTTCATTATCAAGTTTTGCAAAAAGTCGTAGAACAAATGTTATTGGGATTGATGTAGGGTAGCAGCCTGTATGAGGTGATGCGCTAATTAAAAATAACCCTGTATATTTATGAGTCAAGAACATATTATTAAAATTACATACGTAGAATTAGTTTTATTTTGCGACGCTTATTTAACATTTTACAGCATTTTAAAAAATATGCAGTAAAACAAAAAAGTATTTTTCGATTTCGATTACTAAAAATTTATAATTTTGGATTCGGTCGTTGTCGTATTAAGAGTGCGATATGATGATTGACATTATTAAATGCACCAATTATATCAAATAATATACTAAAAAGAACTTTATTATTTTTAATGGAATAATAAATGTCTAAATGAAGATGTGCAATGCTTTCTTTGGCTGACTTACGACGTCTAAAACAAAGCCGCAAAGAATTCCCCCGACTAGAAAAAACGAATGGTGGACACTTGCGGCTTTTTTGACCGATATTACTATAAAATTCAATAGTCTTAATTTAGAGATGCAAGAACCTAACAATATAATTAGACAAATGGCAAATAAAGTGATCGCATTTGAAGCTAAATTGCAATTGTACATAAATGACCTCGAAGCACGAGATTTTTCGAATTTTCCAACTGTTGCTTCTCGGCAATCTGAAGTTTCTTTTCCCGACAGTATTATCTATCAAATTTAAATTTAAAGAATATTAATAAGAAAAGCCTATTTAAAAGAATATCTGTTGGAAATTCAAAATAGATTTACTGACGTCAGAAAAATTAAGAACTGTTTTATACTTGTGGAAAACCCATGGCACGTTGAAATCGAAGATATGAAATTATTCTGCCAGTTTCAGAATGTTATAGAAAATATTTTGATCACACTAAATTTAAACTAGTGTGTTACACTAACACATTAATTGAGATAAATGATAGAGAAGAGCAATTGCAGTTAATTAAAAGTTATAATTTTAAAGACAATAGACATGCCGGAATAGAAAGTGTTTATAAGCAGCTTAGAGAAAAATATTATTGGGAGAAAATGCGTAAACAAATTAAATATTTTATTTTGCAATGCGAATTATGTAGAAAAGAGAAATATAATAGACATCTCTATGTAACTCCTTTTTTAGAAACAGAAACACCAAATGCACCTATGGAAATATGGCATATAGATTTTATGTCTTTAGAATGACAGTGGTATCTTACTATAATAGATACATTTTCAAAATATGTTATAGTTAAGCCAACAGAGAAAGGAAAAGTCTATGATACACTATTAGAAATATTTGCGATGAAAGGTTTACCGAAGAAAATTATTCATGATGGAGAACAATCATTTTGTAGTGAGATAATAAATGAACTTTTTCAGACATATGAAATTATTAATCATACTACGTCACCACAAAATCATAAATCTAATTCGGATATTGAACGATTTCATAACTCTTTACAAGAATTATTTAGGTTACAAAGAAATTCAGATTCAGATTAGAGAAAAAATATTATATTACGCATGCATATAATAACACTGCGCATAGTACAATAAACACATCGCCATTTGAAGTTCATTTTGGGAGAAAACCTAAATTAAGAAACTTCGACCATTTACGAGTTGCAATACAAAAATATACTACGCAACAAAAGCAGTTTATTAATGATTTTAATAAAAATATTCGTAACTTATTAATAGTAGATAAACAAAAGCGTAACGATGGGATAAATAAAAATATTAAATCTGTTAAAACTTATAAGATAGGCGATACGGTATATTTAAAAAATATTAAAGCGGATAGACATCAGACTAATTCAAGATATTTAGGACCATACGTAATACTGATAAAATTGGTAAAGATTTGAAATATTTTCAAACATTGAAGGAAAGATATGACAGTATTGGTCCGCGCACCGATAAGGGCGCACGCGTCATTCGAACACGAGTGCCTAATCTGTGTTTACGTTCGAGCGATCTATATTTCTAGCATAACAAACCGGTTTGCTTGCGAGCCGGTGTTTCTGACAACAGGAACAATGGCCGAGAGTAGTCGTTCATACTCAACAGTAACTCAAAATGTTTCCTTCCCTACCAAAGAACAAGCAGTATTAGTTGATGCCATGACAGATGTGCTCATAAAAGACTACGCTCATGCATTTGGTAAACTAATAGAACCGTCACAGATAAGATACCTAAGTAGAATGTCAAATAACCGTGTCTGCGTATTTGTTGCTTCGAAAGAATTGGCCGATGAACTAGTGGATAAACACCAATGTATTACAATTAACAATCAAAAAATTCCAATTAGGCCCCTGATTTCACGGAACAAAAGAATTATATTGTCAAACGTTTGTCCAATCATTCCCCATCAAGTTATTGAAAATAAATTAAAAGAGATGAACATAACGACGGCGTCCTCAATGACATTCATCAGAGCTGGTATAAGTGATCCTGGATTTAACCACATTTTAAGCTTTAGGAGACAGATTTATATAACCCCAGAAGATGTCAGCAAACTCCCTGATCGATTACAAATAGATTTTGACGAAACTTCTTACTGGATATACCTGACCGCGGAAAGCATCACATGTTTTATTTGTAAACAACAGGGCCATATTGCAAGCAAATGCCCCACAGACGCACAACAGCCTTCAGTTAAAGATAAGAAACCCGCTCAACTAGCCAAAGATAAATAATAATAATAATATAATCATTTATTTCTCCTTTCCAATACTTAGACAATCTAGGGTTTTCTTAAATTACAATAAGCCTAAGACATAATTTTGCCCAAGTGAAAGTAAGGAGCTGGTGTCTGATATAGGCCTTGGCCTGAACTACAGATCACCAGGCTCTTTACCCAGGAAATATGGGGAACAATTACAATTATAATAGAATAGAACTAGTTTAAGTTAAACAACATTGAAATAAGGCTTTTTATGATCAATTAATGTAATGATTGTACATTTCGTTAGGGATATATATATATTGTATGTGTTGAGTAACGTTGGAGTGTGAATAGCGTGGTTTATGATAGAAATAAATAAAAAAAATAGCTTACTACTTCATTCAATATATATAATAAATAAAAAATAATAAGAGTAGTATATAGGTGTGTTCCGGCATAATGTATATTAAAAAGAGATTAAAAGCTGTTCAGTCATATCGTAATCTAAAGTACGCAGCCATTTAGAGATTCTCTTCTTAGCGAGAAAATTATTAAGAGAATAGAATGGCGTAGCTTTGTTAATTTGGTTGTAAAGAAAGCCTCCAAGAAAGATGTAAAACCGTTGAGAGAACCTGGTATTCAGCTTTATAGTCGGGCACACAAGGTCTCTTCTTCTTCTTAGATTGACCTGCGCAGGATCATATGTAAGACTGGAGTGTTTATTCATAACAGTTTGCAGTACGAACAGTTTTCTAACAGATAGAACCTTGCATATTTTAAAAAGGTTGCTGGTCGGATAGTAGAATGGAAGAAAATGACTGACCTTGAGGATAGCCCGCTGAGCTCTTTCAACCTTTAACATATGTGTTTTAGCAGCTCCTCCCCAAGACGTGATGCAATAAGATATAATTGACTGGGCCAATGCTAGATAGACAGATTTTATTAAATCTTTACTAGCAACACGTCTTAAAATTTTAAAAATGTATATAAGTTTCCTTAATCTAGCAGCTAAAAGGTCTAAATGATAATTAAAGTTAAGTTTGTCATCAATATGAACGCCTAGGTAGGTAATTAAAGAAGCCTTTTGGATTTGTGGACAAACGCACATAGCAGAACAAAGTTCAGAGCTAGTGTGGGCGTGAATGCAAAAGCGATCAAGTTCTTCGTTTGGTTTTTTGGAGAATGTAAGATACTTGGTCTTCTCAACATTAAGCTTAAGTATATTATTAGCAAGCCATTTGGAAACTGAATCAAAACCTCTTTGAGCAGTCTCGAATACCTCATCCCAGGTTGGCCCCGAAAACAATAGTGCCGTGTCATCTGCGAAGGTCACAATTTTAGTATTTGGGAGCTTTAGGTCGCAAAGGTCATTTATGTATATTAGAAATAAGGTGGGTCCCAATATACTCCCCTGAGGAACACCATAAAATATTGGGACTTCATCACTTTGCACATTTCCAATCCTAACACATTGTGATCGATTAGAAAGGTAATCCTTAAACAATTCCAGCTGGAGGCCCCTTTCTCCAATACATTCGAGTTTTTTTATCAAGATTGGTACAGAGACGGTGTCAAATGCCTTTGCCAGATCAAGAAATAGAGCAATGACTTTATTCCTACTATCCAAATTTTCAACAACATGATTTGTTAGCACATGGACAGCATCTCCTGTAGATTTATTCGCTCGAAAACCAAATTGTGATGAAGATAAAAGGTTATGTTTTTCTAAGAACACTGTCAGTCTCTTGTTCATTAGTCGTTCCAGTATTTTGGACAAGGTAGGCAATATAGAAATTGGTCTATAGTTGTTGACACAATCTCTGTTTCCATTCTTATATATTGATTGGATTCTTGATTTTTTAAAAGCTGTAGGGAAAACTCCAGTCGAAAAGGCTAGGTTACAAATAAATGTAAGTGGTGGGACCAATAATTGAGAGAAGCGCTTTAAGATGTCCGCAGAAATCATATCAAGACCGACAGATGAGTTTGATTTAAGATTGTGGATTAAAGATTCAATCTCTCTGTGATCGGTTTCGAGAAATCCAAAGGAGTAATTGCAACTTTTTAAGTTATTAAGATAATGTTGGTTATTATTACTATTAGATTCCGCCAAATTACGACCTACGTTTGCAAAAAATGAATTAATGTCATTAATGGAAATTGCTTGTTTTTCAGATTGTAGTAATTCCTCACCACTTTCCCTATGTATTTTATTATTTGTTATTTCTTTTATAGCTTTCCATAAATCTTTACTATTTTTACTTGCCTTGTCAAGTTGTTGTTTTTCATACTCTATCTTGGCCTTCTTTATAATATTATTACAGAAATTTCTATATCGTTTATACGTTATTGATAGTACCTCGTTATTTGGATCCTTTTTAGTCTTTTTATATAAACCGTCTCTGTTTCTTATACATTTCAATAAACCGTTTGTGATCCATGGTTTAGAAGTTCGCTTACGCCTTGGTTTTCTTATTTCTGTTGTGTTGTTTTTGATTAGTTCAGACAAGCGGTCGACTAAAATGTTTGTGGCTTCATTAGCGTCAGTACAACAGTAGATTAAACTGAAATCAATGATTTTAATTGAGGATTCAATATTTTCGAAGTCAATTTTAAATGTTGGTCTAGGTGATCTATGTTTAGGATTGTGCTTGATATACAGAGCAATGCTATCGTGGTCAGTTAAAGAGGTTTGGATAATGAGACATTTGGCAGGTAGCTTAGTTTTCAGTAAGATATGGTCGAGGCAAGTCTTATTATGGGTGCAGGTAGTAAATGCAGGAAAAATGCCATGAAAAGCCAACATATCCAGATATGAGGTCTTATAAAAAAAGATGACTGCTTAAGCACCGACTTCACCACACTACCAGCATTCAAGAGGCCTCATCCCCCCACAGACCCATCCACTTGTTCTTCTCTTCCGATGAATGATCCACCTAGTACGGTCGAAAATGAATACGAATTCGAGTTCTCTTCTAGTGACTCTTCACAGGATAGCCTTCACCGACCGGAAAAAAAAAGATCAAAGAGGTCCTCGGGTTCCTATATATCTACTTTGGAATCGGATGACATTAGATCTGCCTTGGAAAAATCTGAAGTTAATTTCCCTATTTCGTTTACTGAATTCCAGAACTTACTAGAAGAGACACATGGAAAGTCAAAAATTCAAAATATCATTCTTAAATACACAAACAACTCGGATGATTTAGTTAAGATGTTACAAGATATCGCTCCAAAATTAAATGTAAGACGTATAAAGAATAAGATTTACAAAATCATTCAAAAAATTAACACTTTAGAAGCGTAATGTCAGTAAGTCTCATCCTGGTTCTTTTTCACTCTTTTTTTTTATTTATCTTCTCTTTTTTTTTGTTTTGGTTTTTTTGTTTTATTTTTTTGTTTCGTTTTTAGTAAAATACAAAATAATATAATTTAATTAATCTAATGGAAGTAAAAATTATACAATGGAATTGCCGTAGTATAACTCCAAAAAAAATTGATTTGGAAACCTATCTTTTTAGAGAAAAAGTTCATATTTGTATTTGTTCAGAAACATGGTTATTAGACTGTAACACTTTAAATATTTCCGGTTATCAATGTTTCAGGAAAGACCGGGAGGATGGTTATGGTGGCTTAGCTATTTTTGTTCATATGTCAATTCCGGCCAGGTTCAAGGATATATCTCTGCCCCGCAATAAGTTAGATATAATATGCGTTGAACTACTCCATCAATCTAATATTAAATATGTTTTAGGTGTTTATTCCCCAATTTGGATACAGACATGCAGACGCGACTATGATGAATTATTTTCATTGTTCGGATGTAAAACTTTTATAGGTGGAGACTTCAACGCACACCACTCCTCTTGGTCGTATTTAACAGATGGTAGAGGGCGCTTGATCGCAGAAAGTTCTTCAGACAATAACTTCCCTTTCTTAAACGATGGAAGTCCTACTCGGATAGCAAAAAACCAAGATTCAATCGTTTGTTCGTCCCCCGATATTTCATTTGCAAGTTCTGATCTATTATTAGACTGTTTCTGGTCGGTAACAAATGAGAATCTGGGAAGCGATCATTTACTCATTAGTATAAAAATTAAATCCATCCAGTATCATAAATTTTTTATCAAACGTAACATCAAAAAAGCAGACTGGGTCGGTTATAGTCAGTCTATTGAATCCAAATGTCATACTTTTTCTTTTAGTCGGGGTGTGCAGGATAGCTATGATGGATTGTTAGATATAATAAATAGCGCTGCAGATGAGTTTATTCCGGTCATAAAAACAAATAATAACCCTTCTTCAAAATTTAGACCAAAACCGTGGTGGAATCAGGAGCTTTCAAGGGCAATTGCGGAGCGAAGACTTGCTCTAAAAACACTGCGTAAAAATCGTACCGTAGAAAATTACTCATTGTTAAAAGAAAAGGTTCTAAAAGCTCGCAGATTAATTCGAATGGCAAAATTAAATTCATGGCAACAGTTTTGTGACAGTATAGATAATAACACTACGAGCAGTCAGATGTGGCAAAAACTCCGATGGATAAAAGGCTATAATAGTAATCCGGGCACATTAACGGACGAAGAAGCATACGAATTTGTTTATAAACTCACCCCTGATGGAGTTGGATCCCCTCCACTCATACAAACTACAAATAATATAGAAAATGTAACTACTCCTTCATTTACCTTAGCAGAACTATACGCAGCGATTAAGCATAAAGATACCTCTGCAGGTTTGGATGGTATTGTCTATTCAATGATTTATCACCTTCCAACTAATGCCAAATCAATACTTCTGGATTTATTTAATTTAATTTTTACCACTTCGACAATACCCCACCAATGGAATAAAGTCAAAGTTATTGCGATACCTAAACATAATGGTTCTATTATTAAGTTTCGGCCCATCTCACTCATTAACTGTGTATGTAAAATATTTAATAAAATGATCACTAGGCGATTAGAACACTTTTTTGAAAAAAATGAACTTTTTCCAGATTATATGATAGGATTCCGCCGCGGTAGGTCTTGTGTAGACGGCTTGACGCGCTTGTCAATGGATATAGAATCAAGTTTTCTTAAAAAAGAATATCTTTTGTGCTCTTTCATGGATATTAAAGACGCTTACAACGGCGTTTCAGTAGATGTTCTAGTCCAACGACTTATTGAATATGGTGTTTCTCCTCTTATTTGCAAATATATAAAAGAATTCCTCTCATACAGATTAATTATTTACGAATTGATGAATGGAGAAGAGATATGTAGAGTTTGTCGTGATGGACTAGCTCAAGGCGACCCGATGTCCCCTATCCTATTCAACATTGTAAGTTTGAGTTTAAAAAGCCTTTGCATGAATAATAATATGAAAATGATTCAATATGCTGACGATTTTGTATTCTATTGTAGCAATAAGAACATCAATGACTGTGCTACACTTATGCAATACACTCTTATCAAATTTGTAAAGTTACTTCTTGATATTGGCTTAGAGATCTCTATATTAAAAACTAAAGTATGTGTATTTACTCGAAAATATCGTACTCCTCTCATAATGATTAAACTGAATAATATAAATCTGGAAACCGTTAAAGTCATAAAATTTCTTGGTGTTTGGTTCGATTATAGGCTAAGTTGGAATAAACACATTAATGAAATTGCACAAAACTGTATTAAATATATAAATGTTTTAAGCTTCTTATGTAGTTACAAATGGGGTGTTCATACTACTCATTTGAGAAAATTATACATAGCTTTAATTAGAAGTCGTTTGGAATACGGATGTTCTGTATTTGCTAATGCTAGTCCTAACTCCCTTAGGAAGTTAGATGTAGTTCAGAATCAGTCGTTGAGACTTTGCGGAGGATTCGTAAAATCTACTCCAATTCATGTTATGGAAAGTGAACTAAGTTTACCCCCTTTAAAATTTAGAAGGACATATCTGGTAGATAAGGACATTTTAAAAATTATGTCTAGAAAGAATGATCTTTTAATTGATAATATTTGTAAATTTGAAGACTCCTTAGAATCAAATGTTCGATACTGGAATAAACATAGCTTCCCATACACCGTAAACAGTTATAGACACCTCAAAGATTTTAAAATAAAAAGGTTTACTGTCTGGCCTCCTTTCGAATTGCCAATACATTCATTTGACGTAAATTTTGAAAGCGTATGTAACACTTCTATTCATTTAATTGAAAAATCTAAAAAGAATGTTACTGCTGCAGAATTAAGAAAAGTTAGTGACGAGTTACTTTCTAAAAAATATCAAAATTATGTTCATGTATTTACAGATGGTTCAAAATCAAAAGATGGGTACAGTGCATGCGCCTTTTATGATTCACATTCCAAATTAAAAGTCAAATTTAGGATTCAAAACAAAGATATCCCAATCATGAGTATTGAATTAATTGGTATTCTTGAAGCCTTATCGTACGTTGAGGATACTCATTATCGAAGTATAGTTATCTTGACTGATTCTCAAAGCAGCTTATTTCACTTAATTTCTTGTAGTAAGGGTGAGATGGCTAGATCGGAAGCATTTCTCATTATTAAATGTATTTACAAACTAATACGTAATGGGGTTAATGTCCGTTTACAGTGGATTCCTTCACACGTTGGAATAGTTGGGAATGAGATAGTGGACTCTCTGGCAAATACAGCACAAACAGATGGAATAGAACTTCGCACAATCTCTGAGTATTCTGATTATTTGGGACTTATAAAAAAGAAATCATATGAGGAATGGGATCTATATTTTCAACAAAAGTCTGTTGAATCTGGTATCTGGTACAGAACCATGGTAGCTAAGCCACCAAAACTTCCTTGGTTTACCAATAGCACCCTGAACAAAAGAGACTTAACCATTTGTTTCCGGACACGATCTAACCACATGAACTTGAATAACTTTCTCTTCTTAATGCGCAAAATTGACAACCCCAATTGTTCAGTGTGTGGTCAATCTGTGGAAGATCTGTATCACGTTTTAATAGAATGCGAAAGAAATGATTATTTAAGAGTTCAATTTATGTTAGACGTCAATTGTAATAGACTAGAACTATTTTTTGTAATCCATAGTATAATAAGTTCCAACTTTAAACTTGTGAACAGTGATAGACTTCTTAGTTTTATAATTCAATCATTGTATTTAAGAGATCTAGATATAAATTAGTACTGTAAGGCTGACTTAATCATTATGATGTATAGCCTTAATAAAGATATAAAAAAAAAAAAAAAAAAAAAGGAAAGATATGAAAAGAGGCCCACCATGCACAGTATGTTCGCTTCAACATCTCAAACTAACGATGATGGCTTGCGGGCATCTTACAATATCTCATTACTTTTAGCAAAATCTGGAAAACCGCACACTATCGGAGAACAATTAATTTTACCCGCTGTTGAAGAGGTTTTAAAAACTGTTTTGCACTAATCACCATTTGACGTACTAAAAAGAATTAAGTAACAATACTATACAAAGACGCATTGATGAAATGAGTTCTGATATTGAAAGCTTCTTGTGCAATTATTTGCAAAAAACACATTTTTCTATACAACTGGACGAGTTAACGTTACCTGGTGATATGAAGCATTTAATTGGCATATGTTCGATTTATTACGGAGAAAGAAATTCACGAAGAATTGCTATTTGCCAGAACTTTGGAGACTGACACTAAAGGCGAATCAATATTTAATGCCCTGAGTAATTTTTATGGAAAAATCGATTCCATTCACAAACATTATTTCAGGGGCAACGGACGGAGCCCCTGCAATGGTCGGACGCCATCGTGGGCTTTATAAGTCATCCCAAAAGAATTATACCAGGACTAACCGCTATTCATTGCATAATCCACCGACAACATCTTGTGGCAAAAAACTTAAGTGAAAGGTTGAACCAATCTCTTCATTTTGTAATAAAAGCTGTCAACAAAATTAGAAGCAATGCATTGAATACGCGTTTATTTGCTCAATTGTGCGACGAAAATGATGAAGATTTCCATCGGTATGGAAGAATGCTTTAGTGACGCCTATACATAAGAAAGGACCTAAAGATGACGTCTCCTATTATTGACCAATCTCAAAGCTGAGTATTTTCTCCAAATTATTTGGAAAAAAATCTTTGGTTACTTTTTCAGGCAAAAAGTTACGTTTAAAGTTCTTAAAAACCGTTCACATTGCTACCCACACAATGTTCACATAGCATCTTTTTGTTTAAAAAGTAGTTAAAACTACTTAACTTCACTATGAAGAGTTCCTCTGCTCGTCAGTTGGATAGCCAACTCCAACTTGCGCTGCATGAGCTAAGCAAGTACAAGGAGCAATGTGAACAGTTATTGAAAGAAAGAGATGATAATGAGTTAGAAACATTACAAGTAATTAACATAAATTCCAATTTAAAATCAGAATAAAATACCCTGAACACTCAATATTTGGAGACTAGAGATGAAAGGGATCGTTTGAAGAGACAAACTCTGTTATGACCGCTGTTATGTAGAATATGACAGTAATTTAAACATCATAACTTTACTCCGTTCCCTACCTCAAGTGCTCAAGCACGAGTAAATCAACTTGAACTAGATGCAACACAAATTAAATCAGTTGAAACACAAAACCTTTTTCACAACTTAGTCAAAAATTCTAGTAATTGAGTTCGGTAACAAGTGATTAACAAACAATATCCATTTATTTGAACAACGATGAATCAATGTCAGTATTATCACACAGACAGAGTAGTATTAATAACAGTCATAATAAGCTGAAAAAGTATGTCAGGTTACAGAGATTTATAAGAAAAACTAATAGAATTATTAAAATGGATGGTATTATAAAAAAGCATGTAGGTTTAAGTAAAAAGTATAAGTCCGTTATACAAAAGTGTAAATTGTTTAGCCAGGTGGTGGATATCATTAGAAAAAAATATGAATGTGACATAAATACCTTAAGAGGCCTTACGTTTTTTCGAGACGGGTCAAAATAGGTATTTGACTCGCACCCACACAAACGCAGCAGCACTCGGACGCGTGTGTGCATTGCGTAATTCGGAGCCGTCGTTCGTTGTCTAATACGATTTAACGGTTTTGATCTTTTGATAGTTTGGATACTTTTTGTCTTTAAATGAAATTATATTGGGAAAATAAAACATAGCATTGATTAATTAATTTATAACGTGTAACAAACATAAAAAAACCTAAAAAAAATGACATAATTACAATTCACATATTATTATCTTCTTCTTCGTCAACTTTTCGTTTTTTAATCATTTCCCTTTTCTTGATTGCTTCTAAAATGTATTCGGGCTCTTTTATTTCCATTTGCCGGTCTAATCTCGAATCGATAGTTTCAGGTCGAGAGAAAACAGTCGAAGTAGATTTTTTTCAGTTTATTTTCCATGACGTTACATAACTCCTTATCTTTCTCTATTATTTCGATTTTCATACTTACTTGAATACTGTTTGTGTTGGTGGCATTTTCTGGTAGCTTATCCGTATGAGAATTTTTTAACGTTTTAACCGACTCCTTGCCACCATCATTTTTCGAGCCTTTCCTCCGTGGCCCCATACAAAATTCAATGACGCGCTAGTCGCGTCACGGGCCCTCCTAAATGATGACGCACCTAACGCGTCGTGGGCCACTGGTGATGTTATTACGCTATTTTAGGCAATTTCAACTAAAATAATACAAAGTGAGACCTGTTATTGTTTGTTATGTTTCATTTATTAGTTTAGTGTATTTAAAAGTGTCAATCTACATGTTTTATACGAGATGGAAGGTATGTTATAGATTTCCACCATTGGTTGTCAACCTGTGGGAAGTATTTTATCGCAAATCAAAAAATCTTCCGTTTTTACTTCTAAACTATTCATTGGTGACCAAAACATAGTGATTATTTTTATACATTTGCTAAGTTCGAATCCTGGCTTTGATAATAACACTTTTCAATAATTAGTAGGATGAACAGTTACCTGTAGGTAGGCATGGTTGACCTATGGTTGACAACCACTGGCAATTTAATTTTCCAAAAAAAAGTAGTGGCCCTTGATACTGGTGTCCCTAATGAGTTAATTTTTATATAAAATAAGATATTTTATTGATTAAATCAAATAAAAATTTGAATTGCAACTATTTTCTAATGACGCATCTCGCGCGTCATGGGCCTCCCTAAAGGTTTCTTCATGACGCGCTAGGCGCGTCACGGGACAGGAGTCGGTTAATATCTCTTGCATGATTAAGAAATTCAAGATTTGCCCTTTTTTTTTTTTCAACTTGAATTCTGTTCTTTTATTGCCTATTCTGATTCTGATTTGATACCTACAAGTATAAAACTTCAATGAAGTAAAAAGCATAAACTAAATACATACAATATAATAAATAATTGCACACGCTAATTAATATTTATTTTGAATACAATACAATTATCTTAATTTCTGACAATCATAGTTCAGTTACATGCATTAATTAATTGTTACTTTGCTCACCCAAGTATCAAACAACGTTAGGCCGCATATAACTTAAAAGCACGCCGGAATGCATAACAGGCGCGCGGGAAACGATGCGATACGTCCTCTCTCCTGAAGGTCTCGGCCGGGACTGATTTCACGCGGCTCATGCGCTTGGTAATAAGGAGCTCACGAAAGTATTTGTTAAAAAATATAATGACTTTAATTCAATATTTTTATTTTCAATTTAGATTGTCCATATTTTAATGTATAATATATATTAAAATCATTGTTTATGGAATATATGTTATATGTCAAACATCACGATGAAGTCGAACGATTATTAACTTATTTCGACCGTTTTATTCAATTATTTTAGTAATGAAACAATAAATATTTGTATATTTTTCTCTGTCACTTCAATGGAACACTGTATGAAGAATTTAATAGATATTTTTATTTGAATTCAAGTTTATCGTTTTAGTACCTATCGAACGGCATAGAAGACCATAATTTTTAAACTGCGAAAAGGGTACGTGAAAAAACAGTTAATACACAAAATAAAAGAAAATAACCTGATTTTTTCTCTGTCACTTCATTAGACGAATAAATTTCCTATACTTTAGGCTAATATTTACTTGTACAAATTTAACCATTCTCTCGTAATTGAACGTCGAAAAGTATGAAAAATCACGATAACTGCGTTTCGGTGGAGAAAAAAACGTAAGGCCTCTTAAACGTTAAATTAAGTGAGTTACATCTATCTTTGAACAAAATGACAGCGGTACAATAGTACAAAAAAGGAAATAGATCAACATGTTAAAGCATTAGATGAACTTTTGTTGCTTTCTAAATAAAATGAAGAACGCTTTGAATCACTAACTAACGCTCAATATTGTACTTGCCAAGGCTCTTCTAGCTGAGACTCAGAGATATCATCTGAATTAAACTCCCAAGGCCAGGAATCAAGTGTTAACCACAAAACTATAATTACAAGTGATATGAAACGCAGTGTATGTGATGTTTTTTGTCCCCGTCGAATCGCATTACAGCCAGAATCTGTATTTAAGTGGAGATCTGAGTATTGCTAAAATGCACAAACTGTATCTGGGATGGTTTGACGAATCAAAATATACTTGTAAAGCTTCTAAAGAACGGCAATATCATGACAGTGAACTCTAACTTTAACTTATCATTTCACATTGCAAAAAAAGATCAATGCGATGAATGTCATGTATTTAGACAGAAAAAAAAGCCAACAGATGAAGAAACACAAGTTTTTAAACAACACGAAGATAGTGAGAAAGTGGCCAGGAAATTAAAAAGTCTTGATAAATAAGATGCTATAGATTCTAATGGTAAAATTATAACTGCTGTGTTTGACTTTAAAAAGGTCCTTACTTGCCCGCATGGCAATATTAGCATCTTTTATTATAAAAGAAAGCTTTCTTGCCTTAATTTTAGTGTATATAAAGCTGTCTGTTATATGTGGGACGAATATGACGATTTTTTTTTTCCTGAAGTAGATGACATAGCTAGTGTCCTATTAGAGGACATCAAAACTAAATTACCAAGACCAAAGACATGCAATAAAACCAAACGTGGTAAATCTAAGTACACTTTCGATAAGCCTTTATGGGTTATAACTAATCTAAGATAAGTCAAGAATATTGAAGGTGTTTTTATTTGTTTTCGTTACCGTAAAATGGGGTTATTTGGATATCACGAGGCTATTTGGAATATTCGAAAAAAAATATTCAGTCGCAATTTTTTTTGTGTTCTGGTAATGGTAGGAAATAATATTAACTATCTGGCAATACAATGACCTTTTATGTCAATGTCAAACCAAACAAAATAAGATTAACGGTGATACACATTGAGCAGTGCGTCTTACAAAAAGTAATATTTTTTTGTGTTTTTCGTGGGTCTGAAACTTCTGTGTGCTAGACTACATCTGAAAAGGTATGTATAAAGTATAATATATTGCGATAAAGTGTATTTTATCCGCTTTTCTGTGATTCAATCTGTTTTATTCTGTCTGTTACGGCTGGTCATATTTTTCGGGATTTGAATATGGGGCTTTTTTGTTTCTGTTTGGGGGCTAATTGAAACTTGGTTTTAAATAACCCCCTTTTAATGCATGTTAAAAATTGCTATGTGTTTTAGTCATCGTTTCAAATAGCCCTAATTGCTCATTTTAACTCGGTTAAGGGGAAGTTGTTTCGTTGCACTACACAACGTAACATTATTATCTGTGATAATATATCGTCTGTTAGCAAACAACACCGCGCAAGTCGAAAATTGGCGGTTTCTACATTTGAATGCCATTGGATAGAGTTGCCTATTGCGCATCGAATCACAAACCACGTTACAAACATTTAAGCCAATCAGAGACCTTTATTCAAAAAATAGTGACAGCGCGTAAGTCGGTTAGCTCAACAACACCGCTCAAGTCGTCATTCGGCCATACATTTTGAAATTTAACTTTGCGCTTCGTGATTTTTATTGTTTTTCATTAAGTTGTATCAATAAGTATCTGTGAAAAAGTGTTTTTTTATGAAGAATAAGAGGTAAGCTATAATTAAAAGTAATTTTGTTAATTTTCGTAATTTTTAGTATAAAAAAGTCTATTCAGTTTATACCTAATTACTTACGCGGTGTTTACTAACAGATTTTTTGACTTACGCGCTGTTTACTATTTATTTTTGCAGGTACTACTTCTTAAAATAAGCCATGGATGGAGAAGATCTTGATGATCCAGTGGATTTTAGCTCAGAAGATGAATTATTATGTCAACAATTAAAAAATGCGGGCCTGATGGCAAAATGCAAACGACGTAAACCAACTTATAAAGAAGAAATAAAAAGGACTAGACTAGGTGAGTTTAGAACCCGTTATGGAAAGTTTAACAGTAGTTTTGTTTACATTTTAATTAAGATAGATAAATAGATAACTTATTGCCAATAAAGTTTCAATTTAACTTAAAACTAACTTACAACAGGTATTATGTTTACATTTTCTAGATACAAGCTGTTCTTTTAAAGACACTGCGAGTCTTCTTCCTGAATATTCTCTGGCTCACTCACCTTGACGTTAGCGGCAGAAAAGTATAATGTGCCGAAGAGCACTTTATCACGAAAATGCCGAAATAAAAACTGCACTCAAAAGAAGGCTGGTCATCCAACCCTTTTTTCAAAAGATGAAGAGATGGCGTTCCTGGATTATATAAAATTGTTAGGTTCATGGGGATTCCCTCTAGATTCAACTGACCTCAGAGTTTTTGCACAAAAGTACCTAAATAAAATGGGGAAAACTATTTATAGTCTTAAGGATAATATGCCTGGAACAGACTGGGCACGAAACTTCATAAACAGGCATAAATCAGAAATCTCAAACCGTCAAGCATCAAATATATCAAATGAGCGCGCTAAAATAACACCATATGGGTCAATTCACACGTACCACAACCACACCACAACCACAACCACACCACAACAACGCCATGTGGTCGGGCGTATATTTTGTATCGATAATGAATATAACAATTTACACGTACCACATTTTGCCGTTGTTATCGACCACCTGTGTAATACGACCACATCGCAACCACATCGCGACGGCAACGCCACCACCGCGGCCACATCGCCACGACATGACGTCATCAACAGCGCGCGCCTAGCTGGCGCCTGCGCTCCCCCCTTTCATTCTGCGTTGTACTGAGTTGCCGCGTGGTTGTGCGAAAAATTAAAATGTCCGACTCCGAGACTTTTGACACGGATTTGTTTATTGAGGAGATTCGCAATTTGCCATGCATTTGGGATCAAAGGACAGAGGAGTATTCCAATCGCATATTAAAAAACAAAGCATGGGAAAACCTTTGCATGAAGTTTTATGAAAATTTTGATAATAAGGAAACAAAAGAAAAAAACCAGTGTGGTAAGTTTATGAATTACTATTTATTAAATCGAATATACCTAACAACACCATTCACGCTTTATCGTACTGCCACGATAATTCACCTCCAGGGCTCACAAAATAGTCGGCAAATTCATTTCTAACAGAATCTGCTCGAATCCCGTCATGATTTTGATCAAAGGAATGCATTCGTAACAAATTTGAAGTTATCGATAAAGTGTCATCGAATTTATAGCCATCTCGCTTGCGTACTATATTATGTAATACGACACATGCTTTCACTATGTCTGTTGCAAATTCAACTGACACGTTAATTGGCCTATGCAATATTCGCCATTTGTTTGTCAAAATTCCAAAGGAACATTCCACATATCTTCGTGCTCGTGATAATCTATAGTTAAAAACACGTTTTTTCATTGTTAATTGTTTGCCGCTGTATGGTCGCAGCAAATGTTTGTGTAATCCAAAGGCTTCATCGCCAATGAATACCATAGGCAAGGGCCTACCTACAGGTGTAATTGCTTGCGGTCCAGGTAGATCTAAATCATTTCTTTCCATTGCATCATATAAACTGCAGTCCCTCCAAATAGTTGAATCGGAAGTTTTACCGTAGGCTCCTACATCAACATACACGAATAAATAATCGGCGTCACATACGGCCATTAAAACAATAGAAAAGAAATGTTTATAATTAAAGAATAATGAACCACTGCGTGGCGGATGAATAATCCTAATATGTTTCCCATCTACAGCCCCTAAGCAGTTTGGAAAATTTGCTTTCTTTTTAAATTTGTTCGCAATATCAAGCCACATTGTTTTATTACATGGTGGTAAATGAATAGGCTGTAATTTATCCCAAATCAGGCGGCATACGTCGTGGACAATTTTACTAGCCGTTGAAGTACCACATTTAAAAAAATCGGCGAGATCTTCAAACGAACACCCCGTTGCCAAATATCTGTAACAAAAAAATTATATTAATAACGAAAATAATAATGAAATGGAATTATACAGGTGTTACAAAAGGTTGAAATAAATAACACTGGGGTCATTGTACTGTTCTCATGAATATGAACAACTTTTACTATGGGGACACATACGCAATCGTAAAAAATCAATTGTTTCATACATTTAGGTCGTGTAGGTATGTGTCCCTATAATAATACAATAACGACCCCTTAAATTATTAGGTATTTCAACCTTTTTTAACACCATTCAATAGGCTGATGACATTTTGGGAAATGATCGATCTTACATTATACTGGACTAATGTAAAATAAATCCAGTTAATTTTAATATGGTTAAATTAAAAAAGAAAAGTAAAATATTAAATACCACTTATTTATATATTACATAACGTCTAGTCCACGCGAGTAGAAAGCTAGTACATTAAATAATTATATTACGGTTTCAAAAAGCGCTTATGCCACCGGTATAAGAAAAACTAATCATTTATCAAACCATATAAAGATGCTTGGCTGAGTTGGCTGTCATAAATTTAAGAATAACTTGAAACTATTAACATTGATATTAAAATATACAGAAATTATCTTCCATTCTGAGTTCATTATATGATCTTATCACTGTAATTTCGATATTGTAAAATATTATCATTTTATATGTTATTTACAAATTTAACAATTAATTTTTCAGCTGCTAACTTACAAAGAAAATGGAAAAGCTTAAGAGACTCTTTCAACAGAGACCTTAAAAAACAAAATTCACAGAGAAGCGGTTCAGCAGGTAGTTCAAAGAGATACTACTACTTTAGCCAATTATTATTTTTAAAGCCATTGTCTGAAAATCGAAATACAACAGCGTCTCTACCAGTACAAAACAAAGACGATGACATCGAACAAATCGATAATGAAGACGATAATACTACTGAAACGAGTGACTCTGAAGTTTGGAAGAGACCAAAAAATAGCCAAAGAAAAAAAGACGATGCAGAATACGGGTTAATAAAAAAAATAACAAGTCATTTGAGCGATCAAGTAACTGCACATACTCGTACACATGAACCTGACAAATCCTGCGACAGTGATATGCATTTTTTGCTATCTTTATACGATAGATTTAAGACCATTCGCGATGATTGGAAACTGAATGCTCAGATAGAAATATTGAACGTAATTCAAAAATATCACGCACCTACAACTACACGTAATGATAATTACAATGAATATGGACAGGGGTATACGACACCAGCGTACCAACCGTACGAGCGACCATCAACGTCTAGGTATCGGCCGGATATGGAAACAGGCTCTCCACAGCTTCTCAATTTGCGTACTGCATCCACACCTAGAGATATTTCAGTACCAGAATCTCCACACAGCGTCTCTTCTCAGGCTTCAAACTATAATGATCCGATTATAACGGATATTTTCGGAGATTAACTGATTAATTACCTACTCTGTTGATTTTTTAATGACAAAATAAATAAAAATATATAAGTACGCTCTTTGTTTTCGCTTTCCTATCCGCCCTACCACAGTTACAAATTAACTCCTTGGCAATAATAAAGGTCTGAGCACGTAACGTACAGTCAGCGACAGAGCGACCTAGAAAAATCTGTGAAAAAACCACACCTGATGTTGATCTCTATGCGTTTGAAATTAGGTTGAAATTCAGTTTCAGAAATTTGACAGATAATGGTAGGTCGATATGGCACTGACTGTACATGCATACTGTTGTAATAATAGGAAACTATATGAAACGTGCCCACAATCATAATTTTTACCTTTTATTGTTAATGAATTAAGAGCCGTAGGTACCTAGTTTTGCTCGCAACACTAGCGCCACTTTCATTAAAATAATAATATATTTTTATTTAAGGCATAGATAAAAAATCTGTACTTACCAGCCAATTTGAATATATATTAATATATATTTGAATTTTTAATGAAAGTGGCCCTAGTGCCGTGAGCACAGGGTCAGGTACGGCCTCTTAATTTGCACCTGTATTTTATATTTTATAAATTAGTTTCGTCTGCCCGGTGAGTCTGTCCCGGTAGATGAAACTAATCATATTTTCTAAATACTTAAAAATAATTAACTATAAAAAAAAATTTACTCACCTCAATGTCATTGCCAGACGTTCAACAGATGGTATGCTTTTTCTCATGGCTGTATCTTTTTTTTTCAACTCACTATTCAGTTCGTTTAACAAGTAGTCAAATGTATTCTTGTTCATTCTAAATTTTTTATAAAATTTGTTCTTGAACCTTCGAAGTTTAGGGTAATCAGTACGAAATTGGCTTTGAATTTTGTTTTCCAATAAAGGATGTACCCAATAAATTCTATTTCGACAAATACGCTGCTGTCGTCGTCTTCTTCTTATTAATAAAAGCCATAACAAGGATAGCAACAACAATCTTTCCTCCATGACTACGTTCAGTCAAGCCGTGTTGCCTCTAGGAAAGCCGGAGTATAACTGCACATGACCACGTGGTTACCACATCGCAACGACAGCGACAACGTAACCACATCGACATTTTGTCGGTACCACAACGCAACTGCAAAAAGCCGCTGCGACACTATTCACACGTAAACACAGCTTGACCACATTTAGTCGCTGCGACGTGGTGTGGTTGTGGTACGTGTGAATTGACCCTATGTGATAGACGATTTTTTTTCTTGTTACGAAAAAACTGTGGAAGGTGTGTCTGCGGACTGTCTCATAAATTATGATGAGACCAACCTGACCGATGACCCGGGAAACAAAAAATATTTATTTAAACGAGGTTGTAAATATCCTGAAAGAGTGATCAACAGTACAAAGACGTCTATTTCTTTGATGTTTTCGGGAACTGCTGATGGCCAGCTATTGCCCATTTACGTAGTATACAAAGCTGAGCATTTATGGGATCAATGGATGGATGGCGGGCCTACAGGGACTAGGTACAACAGGTCAAAAAGCGGTTGGTTCGATTCCACTTGTTTTGAGGATTGGTTTAATACCATCATTGTACCATATGCAAAGACAAAAGAAGGCCGAAAAGTGGTACTAATAGGTGACAATTTATCTTCCCATTTTTCCCAATCCGTATTACGAACTTGTCAAGAACTAAATATTATATTTGTTTGTCTTCCTCCAAAAAGCACACATTTGCTCCAGCCGCTAGACGTTGCTTTCTACGCACCTTTGAAAAAATATTGGCGCGATGTGTTGACGCAATGGAAAAAGACTGATGGATTCAATCATAAAACTCTAGTCAAAAGTTCATTCCCAAAGTTGTTAACAAGACTGCATAACAGGTTGGCACAAAATGGTTCGGATTCGAGCAACATAATTGCCGGGTTCAACAAATGTGGCTTATATCCCGTTAGTTCAGAACGTCCTAAGTCACGTTTGCCTCAAACAAATTTTATTGCGGAAGAACAAATCCAAAATACAGCTTCTGCAGCAATTGTGGAAATTTTGCAAGACTGCCAAAACGTAAAAAAAAAATGCAATGTCTGGACAGAGTATCACAGCAGAAGACTTACGGAAGGAACAAAAACAACCGATTGAGCTTCAGCAGAGTAAAAGAAAATATAGTGCGAATTCTCGACAGAACAAAAGAAAGTATATAAAAAGCAACTTATTTTCATATAAGACAGACAGAAGTAGTAGCACTGATTCTGAGAACATAAATAAAATAGTTGAAATAGACGTATACAAACAGCCCATAGCAGGCCCTTCTGGATTATGTCAAAAGAAAATACAAACACCTGATAAGGAACATTTAGGTAGAAGCAGTAAATCTAATGGATCCCAAGATAATAAATCAAAATCTACTACACAGAATAATGAGATAAAAACTCAACAACCAGTAACAAGTTTTATATCTAATAAGGGCAAGGGTAAGGGGAAAAAAAGTAAACTAGCAACTCACACTACTGATAGTAAAGAAAAAAATAAAAGACTAAATGCTACTACTACTCTCGCAAAATTCACCAGGAAAAAAACTAAAAGAAGGTCTAGCACTTCATCCACGAGTGTTTCAGATTTGATGAGTGTGTACAGTGACTCGGACCTACTTGACGTTGACTTTCATATGAACAGCTCTGATTTGAACGATGACAATAACTATCAAAACATTGAAACGCCTTGTACTGATATTAAAGATTTTTTTTATGACAAAGAAAATGAAAAAAACCAACAAGATGAGACATCACTACTTGCCTTCATCGATAATATGGGTGGAGTTGAGGAAATTGAAGATGGAGAAGATAAAGATATGATTGAGAATAAAGAAAACAACATTGAGATCGGAAAAAAAGTAACCATTATTAGGGAAGAAAGAATTGAAGATGTGTTACCACTGAAGAAAGTAATTCTTAAAAATCTGCAACCTCTGTGTCTAAATCAGCCTATTATTACCCGTAAAAAGAATGCAAATTATTATCATAATAGTCAAGAAATTTTAAAGGCATTACTTGATAGTGACCAAGATTAACTTAGTTTGAATAAGTTTTTTTTATAGTAAGCTGATATAGATATCATAACAGAAGATTTATAAGAAGTTTTCTTTTTTATAGGAATTTTTATTATTCAAGTTGATTTATATGATAAAAGACACTACTTCTTACTTTGATTTTTATTTGGATATGAGACTAACTAAACTGACAGATGCAAATATTATGTTCCCATACATTTAACATTTTACATCTGTCAATATGAGCAAAAATGTAGGGAATGACACAATGCCATCTTATTAATTTAGTTCGCATAAGCATAAGCACTAAAACCTGCTCTATTATATAAAAATAAACTTTTTCAAATTGATTCACCTATTTACGAGCTAGCGTAACACTGATAGGCACATACCTACAGCGGTCTCACTTATTACTAGTACCTCATTTTTTCTCGTCGGTAGTAAAAAAAACAGAATGACTTCGCCTTAAATATTCCGAATATTGCTTCACCTGATAGTAAGAGTACACTTGATAAAACCGTTACATTCCAAATAACCCCAAATTAGGAACAGGCTATCACTGCAAATAAATTTTGAATGGTAGTTTTTCACCCAAAAAATGGCGAAATAAAGTGAAACTTAAAAAAACTGAATACACCTACGTCCCCTTTATCTTTTCCAATTATTGCTCAATGGGTTCTATTAAGCATAATTCCAAAATATGAGAAATTCCAGAACCCTAAAGTCAGATACCAAATAACCCCATCAATGCGATATTTGGAACGGCCTATTAAAATATATATCTCTATATTTATTTAACGAAAAAGTACAGATATAGTAGGCATTGAAAGAAAATTGTGAGAACTACCTAAAATATTATGTTATTTTAATAAAGTAACTGACATTTTTGTAAACACCTGAAAGAAATAAAGTTCCAATTAGCCCCATTTTACGGTACTTTTCATTTAGTTACATGCACCCAATGCTTCCTGGGCATTTTTTACTTAATTTCTTAATTATCTCGAAATGATTATACTGATTATATTTATAAAATAGTTCTTCGTAAGTTCTATAGCCAAATGTATGGTGCAATAAGAAGCGGCATTGAATGATGATTATTTATTAAATTTGATTTTTCATGTAATAAATTGTGAAAAGTGCCCAGCCCTCTCCTACCTCCAGTAAATATTTTTTCAACTTCCTGGCAAAAACCAACCTTTACGAATAGTCCCCGATCAAAGTTCATATTATTCGCGCCAGTTATAATTTTTTAACTATACAATTGTTGTAGATCATTACCATGCTGGAAAGCAAAAAAATATGCAGTAGCGATAAAAGAAAAAACCACTCAACAAGAAAACGAATATTCAACGAAATTGGCAAACCTTCGTTCCCTGTTTATGTTTGTTGAAGCGGGGCTTACCCAAGCCCAATACGAAGTGGTTCGAGACACAAATCCAGGCTTTTACCCGTGCTATTCGATTCTAAAGAAGTTGAAGAAAGAATGTTACCCCGAAATCCACAGTATAACTGAGACCTGTGCCAAAATCAGGGAACAAATTTTAATGGATCACACTATTAAGCGATTATTATTGCATCTTGGTGAGGAGGTCCTGGAGCAACTGACTGAATTTGAAAAGCAGTCATTTCTGCTCATCAGCAAATGGGGCTGTGACGGATCTCAGCAGATTCAATATAAAATTAAATTTGAAAATGAGACTGATTCAGACGCCAACATTTTTCAAAGCTCTGTCGTTCCACTCCAACTAGATTATGGAACGGAAAAAAATAAATATGGCAAAACCCAACTCCCTCATCACCGCGATATTGCAGAGTAATACGCATACGATTTGTGAAAGAAACCACTGAGGTGACTAATGAGGAAATCGAGTACATTGAAAATCAAATAAAAGATTTGAACAATACCAAGATCGATGATATATCTGTCAAACATAAAATAGTTCTTACCATGGTGGACGGTACTGTATGTATGTAACGCAGCAACACATACCAATTCAATCATGAGATGTTACATATGTGGCGCCACATCTTCCGATTTCAACGACCTTACGAAAGAAAGGCCTTGCAATAGTAGATATTCCAAAACCTAACTTTGGAAACACAAATGACGGGAATACCAGCAGGCGATTTTACGAAGATTTAGAAAAATCTGCAGAAATAACTGGAATCGACAAAAATTTAATTTACCGATTAAAAGTCATTCTAGACACCATGTGCTGTGGGATAAAAATAAAAACTGAAAAGTTTGAAATTTACTGCAAAGAAATTGCCGAATTGTACGTATCTTTGTACAATTTTCACTCAATGACACCGACATTACATAAGGTGTTGCGTCGAAACTGCCGAATTTTACGTATCTTTGTACAATTTTCACTCAATGACACCGACATTACATAAGGTGTTGCATCATGGGGCAGCCGTGATAAAGGAGGCAATTCTGCCAATCGGGCAACTATTTGAGGCAGCTGCAGAAGCCCGGAATAAACCTATCCGAGCATTTCGGCTTAACTACGCCCGAAAGTTTTTAAGAGTAGCCTGCAACACTGACGTTTTAAATAGGTTGCTCTTGACATCAGACCCCTTGCTGACGGGAATGAGGAACTAAAAACATAAAAGAAAGAGTCCTCTTTCGGCGGATACCATGAATCTTTTGGAGGAAAATGATATATGTAATATTAGTATCGAAAATGACTCCGAAGATAATGAAAATTATACGTTGGACGTTTAATTAGCTAAGTGTCGAGAGAACTATATGTCGGAGTCGGTGGACATTAAATGACACTAAAGAACGCCATCTATCTTCTAACCAAGAAACATGATGTCCGGCGCGTGCGCGGAAAGAATCCTATCAAGACAGAATAGCGCGGGAATTGGCTAGGAGCAGTCGTCTTTACCTTATTCAATTTGTCTAAGTTTCTGTAAATCTAAGTTTAACAGTTTGTATTCTATTGCTGTATCGGAAGTCGTCAATACGAAAGCTAAGTATCTTTGTACCCGTTAATCATGTAAACTAGTTGCTAGATTTCTGTTAGTAATGTAATAGCAGGTTTTATAACATGCCTCTGTATTTAAATTGTGATAATGGCAGTGTGGAGTTTTTTCACCGGTTTCTTCTCCCCACAATATGTCAGACAGAACGTAGCTGTCTTTATGAATTCGGTTAATTAAAACAGAGTTTAAGGTTAAACTGTTTCTTCATTATTCCAAATACCCTTGTCATTCCTTATGGTAGTGAGGCAGGTCATTTTAATACAGTTGCATTAGTTTTATCCAATTATTGAGCTAGAGTAGTTAATAGATTGTTCCTATATTCTTTCATAATGCTTTAAGTTACTGTTTGCTGCCTTCTACGCCCACTAATATGAGATCTTAAGCATCCTAGCCTTAAGAAAAGACACCCGCCTGCGACTTATAAACCTGGATGCTACCTCACTATTGATGAACAGTTATTTGGTTTTAGAGGCAGATGTCCCTTTCGAATTTATATACCGAATAAACCCAATAAATATGGTATAAAAATTGTGATGGTTGTTGACAATTCTACAATGTATATGGTGGATGCAGAGCCTTATCTTGGTTCTTTTACTAAACGGATGATGGAGTACTTTTGATGGAGTATACTTTGGTGAATATTTTGTGAAAAAATTGACAAGAACTGTTCATGGCACAAACAGAAATATCACTATGGATAATTTAAGTAAAAGTGAGCAAGTGAGATGTGAGCGGTCCGCAACTGCCGCAATAACAAGCAAAAAGTAACCTCTGTGCAAAACTTTTGTTATTGAATTTTTTTAAATTTTTTAAACAGTGGAAAATTTTGATATTTGAGTGCAGTGTGATATATCGTTTTGTGCGGAATTAAACGCTCTAAACGGTGTTGATAGTGTGGTGAAGAAATATTCAAAGACACCTCACACACCCCTGGGGATTTACAGGTTTGGGAGACATAAGACTTCTTCTTTAGGCAATTTTTTTTCAATTTTCATAAATTTATTTCTCAGAAACTAAATCCTTTACCCCCAAAACGATCTCTATTTTTAAAATCCCCAAAACGATCTCTATCTGGTTGCCAAAAATCAGTTTTTTCGGACCAGTAGTTTCTGAGATATAGCATCTAGGTCACTTAGGGGTTCACAAATAACCTAGATTCTAAATTTTAGTACGCAATAAATCCAAAACGGGAACTCCTATCAAAATTCTGTAAACGGTTTTGGCATTTTCTCGACGACATCTCTATACCATAAAATTTTCAAAATTCTAACTTCTAAATTTAAAGGGGTCATTTTCAGTTTCGAATTATGAAAATCAAAATTAACCAAATTAGTGCGTACTATAACTCGACAACCATTAGGCCTAGAATTACGGGGTTTTCGGCGTATTGACTAGCTAGTCGAGGGCTATTTTTTGATACCAAACTTGGACCGCCCCCAACCAATTTTTCAAAATCCCCCCCCCCCTCCCCCAATTTTGACAAACCGACACCAAACCCAAACCATTGACCACCCGAGTGAGGAGGACCGGCGTATAGCTACAAAACATCAACCTGCAACCGGTGACCTTGAGCGACTTGCGAGCTACAAGTCGTGCGTGACCTTGGCCCTTTCTGGACCAAATATATAACCTGACGTATGAAGCCCATTTACAGCTTGATACCACTGTGTCTACGAGGCAATGTTGACAAAACCGCATCCAACGAAGCTGACGACAGCGGCAGGAAAAGAACCATATAAGCTGACATTGGTTGGAACTTTACGAGTTAACAAAAGGCAGATACCAGTATAATTTCAAAATGAACGCACCAGAAGAACTGGAACAGCTATGTTCTGCTAGGATAACGAATTAACACTACTCTCCTACAAACCAAAACCCCGAAAAGTTGTATTCCTATTATCAACATGTGACGAAGAGGGAACCATTAATGTACAAACTAAAAAGCTCACTGTTCCGTACTTTATATTTTTGTAAATGGTAGCACAACTCTTTCCAAATTTTCGCCAAGTAATTTAAATAATTTCGCGTTCCTGAGCCTGGCCACACTTAAAACCTCACAGCTGTCAGTGTGACACATTCCCTGTTCTCAACTTGAACGCATCGGTTGGCGCGCTTTTCATAAACTATCATAAAATTGTTTTAAACCTTGTGCTGGTGAGAATCTATTGACCTGGACTGTGGTGCACGCTAAGACACGAGAAGTATCAGACCTCTGGATTTCCATAAACCTATGTTGGGGGGCCCCCTGGCTGCTGCTCGACGGACGGCGACTCTCAAGTAAGTGGTCAGGCTCGCGCTTCCTAACACCCACAATGATTGAATTTTATAATCAAACCAAAGGAGGGGTCGATTTTAGACCGAATGTGTTCCATAGCGTCTTGCAGTCGAAAAACACGGCGCTGGCCGTTGTGCATATTTTATGGTATGCTCAATACTGCTACTACTATTTATAAAAAGTTACATTATTAATGTAACAAACACAATAGATGCTAAGAAAATGACTCTTGTCGAGGCGTGAATATCTAAAAGCTCTACATCACAAGCTGATCGAACCACAGAAAGATTGCTTATACCAACTCTACAAACAACTTTGCGGGACTCAATTACACAAATTTTAAACATGCCAGGAAGAAGTAATGAGAGTGTAATTAATAAGACTGAGCAATTGTCGGGTAGACTACAGAAAAAAGTAAACAACAGCTCAAAAGTATAAATTTATTTTTTTGCTTAATTAATAAGTATTTACATAAAAAATTAATGAAATTACTTTAACTTAACTTGATCCACCTGTTGGCATATAAAGTTCTCCTACTTCACTTCTTTAACACAATTCAACACCACTTCCTACAAAACGGAGTCTATACAAGAAAGCATTATCGCCATGAAGGACCTCTTCAGTTGTAAGATGGGTGATCTTTAACACAATATACAGGGTGTCCCAAAACTCGACGTCAACCCGAAACCAGGTGACAAGGCAAGTCATGCTGGTTATCAGAAAAATGTTTAAAAAAATCTAAGTCACGTGTTCTCAAAATTATTGGCATTTTAAAAAAACACGCAAAATTTCACACCCTGTGACAGTGTTTTTGCTGCTGTTGCCACAAATGTTCACTTTTGGAAACTTTTTTTTTTGATATGTAACCCTGAATAATGCTTCTCTAAACTGTTATCAACATTTCAAATCTAGCTCCTCGAGATTGCATAAAAATAGGACTTATTTCCAAGAAAAAAATTAAAAATTAAAAATGGCCTAGTTTTAACTGTCTGCATTGAAAAAAAATTGTATTACGCGAGTTTGGCAAGTTGTGTCAAAAGTTGGCGCATTTAGTAAGGATCCCAAAATGGTATGACACGTGGTAAATTATAGTTGCTATCATGAACAAAAAAAAAAATTCGTAAAAATCCAGTGTTCAACAATTTTTTCTTACCTGGTTAAAAAATATTCTAATGGGCCCAAGCTTTTCCAAAGAGTCGTAAATTGTAAGTAGTGACAAAGGAGTCTTTCTAGGAAGTGTAAGCGAGATAGTATTTGTGCTAAAGTGATTGAGTGAGACGGAGAGAGTCACCTTCTCAAGTGCGAGCGAGACAGGTATGGACGCTAAAGTGACTGAGATGGAGAGAGTCATTTTACCAAGTGCGAGAGAGACAGAGAGTGACGCCAGGTATTCGCTATTGTAGATACACATTACAAACCAGTCAGTACGTTACGTTCCTTCGTTTACTGCGCTTGTTTTCGTATTCGTTTGTGTTGATTTCGTACTGTTTACTTTTGGCTATGTTTATGGACTTGTGATTGCTTGCGATTTAGATTCGGACTCTTTGTTTTCTCTTAACGACGACCTTTGCTTTCCTCTGGACTATTGTGTGAGTGTGTGACAAGTGCCGAGATGTCTTCGTATACCACTCGCGAATACGCTAATATGCACCTTATTTATGGTGAGTGCAGGTGTAATGCCAGTGCTGCTGCCAGACTTTACCGCGAAAGGTACCCAAACGCTGCTCGTTACCCCGATTATCGGGTGTTTACGAATGTGCATCGGTTGCTCTTCTCAGAAGGCCGCCTCCCAAATCAAACGCATGGTGGAGGCAGACCCACCAACCCTATGGAAGAAGAAGTTCTACAGGCTGTCGAAGAAGACCCAAGTACTTCAGTAAGAGCTATTGAAACGAACACCGGAGTGCCCAAAAGTTCAGCCCACCGTATTTTAAAAAGAAATGACCTACACCCATACCACGTACAGCGAGTACAGACATTATTACCCGGTGACTACCAAAATAGGGTGAATTTTTGCCGGACGATATTGGAGAGGTACAGAGATGACCCACTTTTTCTAACAAAAATTTTATGGTCGGACGAATCAACTTTTAAAAAGGACGGCTACGTGAACATGCACAACCTGCATGAATGGCGTGTTGAAAACCCTCATTTAACGAGACAGGATCGGTCCCAGTACCGATTCAAAGTTAACATGTGGACCGGAATTTTGAATGGCAAAATAATTGGTCCTTTTGAGTTGCCTGATGCATTAACTGGCGAGGTTTACTTAGACTTTCTTCAAAACCATCTTCCAAATTTATTAGAAGACGTGCCGCTAAGCATTTACAGAGAAATGTGGTTCCAACAAGATGGGTGCCCAGCGCACTTTGCTCGCCCCGTAAGAGAGTACCTCGATGAAGAGCTTCCTGGGAGATGGATCGGGCGGGCTGGACCAATCTCGTGGCCGGCCCGTTCACCGGACTTGAATCCTTTAGACTTTTTTTACTGGGGAGCTGTTAAAGAAAAAGTTTACGAGAAGCCCATTGGGAGTGAACATGAATTACGGCAGAGAAAAGCTGAAGCAGCTCAATTTGTAAATAATGGACGATACGCTAGAAAGATAGCTCGATCTTTTTTAAAAAGATGTCGCGCTTGTATTGCCGCCGAAGGAAGGCATTTCGAACACTTATTATAACATTTTAAGAATTATTGTAAATTTTATTAATAAACATTGGTATTAAAATTTTGTTTTATTTAAAATTGAAACCTTTAACAATAAATGCTTATTCCAATGCACACACTAAAAAAAATAAATTAAAAGTGAACAATCTGTTCATTCAATAAAGATAGACGAGTACATCAGTACAATGTACAATTCAGTTAAATTTAATCAGTGTGTAAATTGGAAGCGGCTCCAATGTAACCAACGATAAGCTTTGCAATTTTAACCAAGTAAGAAAAAAAGTTAAAAATGGGTTTTCATGGAAATATTTTTTTTTGTTCATGATAGCAGCTACAATTTGCCAAGTGTCATACCATTTTGGAATCCTTACTAAATGCGCCAACTTTTGTCACAACTTGCCAAACTCGCGTAGTACAATTTTTTTTCAATGCAGACAGTTAAAACTAGGCCATTTTTAATTTTTAATTTTTTTTCTTGGAAATAAGTCCTATTTTTATGCAATCTCGAGGAGCAAGATTTGAAATGTTGATAACAGTTTAGAGAAGCATTATTTAGGGTTACATATCAAAAAAAAAAGTTTCCAAAAGTGAACATTTGTGGCAACAGCAGCAAAAACACTGTCACAGGGTGTGAAATTTTGCGTGTTTTTTTAAAATGCCAATAATTTTGAGAACACGTGACTAAGATTTTTTTAAACATTTTTCTGATGACCAGCATGACTTGCCTTGTCACCCGGTTTCGGGTTGACGTCGAGTTTTGGGACACCCTGTATAATAATGTTGGCATATAAAGTTCTCCTACTTCACTTCTTTAACTTTCTTCGATTCAACACCACTTCCTACAAAATGGAGTCTATATAAGAAAGCATTATCGCCATGAAGGAGCTCTTCAGTTGCAAGATGGATGAATTTCAGCAGGATGAATTACACAAGGTTTCTCAAGGAACTTCATCCAGCACAGGTAAATCTTCCTTAAACATTGAGTTTTCAAATTTTCAAAAGTTTATCACTGCGGCTATCAACAGTTTACAAAGGCAGTTGCAATTTTTTAGCAAGTCACGCCGCGAAAAAAATGATTAAAGCTAACGCACGGAAATTGAACGTTTACTTTGGAGACGGCACATTTAGCTGTTCACCAAAACCATTCTATAAATTATTTGCTCTCCATCTTGATATTGGTTCCACAGAAACAAGTACTAATAATGTACCCCTAGTATTTGGTTTACTACCAAACAAAAACGAAGACACCTATGTTCGATTTTTCTCGATACTAAGGAGTAGACTTGGGTTCAATATTAATATTTATAAAAGTGACTATGAACTTGGTCAAATGAACGCAGTCAAAAAGGTTTTTCCACAATGCAAAGTAAGTGGATGCTTCTACCATTTAAAAAAAAGCGGTCTGGAAAAAGTCGAAGGAATTAAAAGCCAATCGTACCAAAGAAGAAAGAAGATTTACTCGATATGTTCACATTGCCCTTAAGGTAGCCTTTGGAACTAAGCGTCTATAGCGTCAGTGGCGCCGCGACTGTGACGCCGCGACAGAGCGACAGATAGATGTTCTATGCAAATGTATGAAACTCTAGGGAACGTCATTCGAGCGCAGCGACACTAACGCGGCGTCAGTGACGTCACAGTGCCGCTGCGACCGCGTCGTCAGACGCTGTATTTTGAGGTTACTTTTTCCTTTTTTTACAAAAATGGCATCTGTTGAGAATTTTAACGCAGAAGAAGATGAAATGTTAATTACATTGGTGTCTCAGCACCCATTGCTTTATGATTTAAGCGTGGAAGATTATAGGAATACCAGAAAGAAAGACAAAACGTGGTCTGAAATTGGGATAAAATTAAATAAAAGCGGTAAGTTCTTTTATTACTAATCAGTTTCACTATATTTTTATTTATTTAACAATAGTTGTTTTGCCAGGATACTTGACCCATTTGGGAATTAAAAAATAGTTTTAATTCGTTTCTGACATTAATACCGTCGTGTACGGTACTTGTGGTAGCTGCCAAATCAGTCATATTATCGCTGGTATTTTGTTTTTCATCGCGTATGTAGTACGGCCTGTTATTAATTTCCAAATAACCATCGCGTAACAAATTGTGAAAACAACACGCCACTAATATCAAGTCTGTGGAAGTATCCGGTGCGATCGCTATTGGTGTATAAAATACTCTGAACACTTGGCTCAGGAGCCCGAATGCGTTTTCTGCCACGCGACGAGCGCGACATAATCTGTAGTTAAAAACCTCCTTTTGGCGATCAAGTCGGGATCTTCTGGAATAAGGTTTCATCATGTTCTTGTCTAAAGGAAATGCTTCATCTCCTATCATAAAATGAGGCAAATTGATGTTGGTTCCTGGCAAAACCTTAGATTCTGGAATATTGAAATCGTTTCTTGCAATCTTTTTTCCAATCATCGACTTCCTATATATGTTGCTGTCGCCTTCTTTTCCATATGAACCAGCGTCAACAGCTACAAACTTGTAGTCGGCGTCAACTAAGGCCAGCATCACAATAGAAAAATAGTCTTTATAATTAAAAAAAAGGGAACCACTATGTTGTGGTGCTTTTATACGCACATGTTTACCATCAATGCTAGATACACAGTTTGGCATATTCCATTTCTCCCACATTACTTTCTCAATTCGTTTGAAATCCTGTGTTGTTGGAGGTGGCATTGCGATTGGCATTAATTTTTGCCTAAGCAGCCTCAGAACTTTTCGTATGATTGTTGAAATATAACAATCTGATATCCGATAGGCGAATGATAGGGATTTATACGTCTCTCCTGTCGCAACGAATCTGGAAAAGAAAAATAATACATTTGAATTTACTTGCAGGTGACAGCTGCAAAAAGCACTGGAAAAACCTAAAGGACACATATTTGCGTCAGAAACGCAAAAGCAAGAGTGGGACTGGATCTGCAGCACCTAAAAATCCAAGATCTAAATTTAACGCTTATGTTAAGTTGTTTTCCTTTTTAGAATCGGTACCAAACGAACGATCGACTATTAGCAACGTTGACCTCCACGACAGCACTACACAAGAGTCTCAAAGTAGTCAAACGTCGACCCAAGATAGATCCACTTTACAAACGGAAACGAACTTGACCAATGATTCGTCACAATCCCTAAGTAATGTTTCACGAACACCCTCACCAGCCTCATCATCAAGCCTTTCATCTTTTCCAAAGAGTAACAAAACACGTACAAAGAAGGATGATATTTTAACGTACCTGCAGAAAAGAGAAGTGTCTCGCCAGAAAGTGTTAGAAAACTTAAGAAATAGAGATGAAGATGACGATTTGTCGTCTTTTTCCGAACACGTTAAAGCAGTTTTAAGAAAGCTGAAACCTTTACGGAAATTACAGGCGAAAAGAGCAATATTTGATGTTCTCATGACATACGAGACATTAGATGTTGAGTCAGCAGATATAGAAAGTAATCGCCCAAGTACATCAAGCTCATGTGTTTCAACAAATATTGACTGTAATACACCTGAGTCACCGGATACACCAAACAATGACAATGTGCTGGAATTAGTCTCGAATAGTAATAATTTAAATAATAATTTACCTGTCTATTCACCTGTATCACAAGACAATGAAAATGAACCTACAGACTTAACTCTCGCACAATTTATTAAAGAGTCTTTCTTCGAGGAATAAATAAGAACACATAATACTAATTACTTAAAATTTAATAAACATACCTTAAAGTCATAAATAGTTTTTCTTCTGCACCAATACAATCCCTTTTTGTTTTTGGAAGTAACTCTTCTTTCACTATATTATAAAAAAAATTGAATTGTTGTTTATTAAAACGACAATAATCTCTGAACATTTCATTGTTCGCATTTAGGTGTCGTTGTATTAAGATCTTGAAGTAACCTTCTTCATTTCGGAATTGGAACATCAAATTGGTAGAGGCTCTTTCCAAACTGAGGTAGTATTGAAGTAAAAGATCATCATCTTCTTCCTCTTCTAGCAAAACAAGTTCCAAATCCATTATGTTTTATGATAACACTGTATAGATCAATACAGTCAGGATGGCGCGCGGCGAAACTGTGATGCGACTGACGTGGGTATCCAAAGTCACCAAAGCGTCTCTGTCGCGGCGTTAGTGACGCGGCGTTGGTGACGCTATAGACGCTGCGTCTGTGACGCTAAGTTCGAAAGGCTACCTTTACTGCCTGCGAGTCATATCCCGAGTGCTTGGGCTCATATTTGGAGGAAGCGCCAATCACGCCCAGGAGCAAAAATTCCTTAAATATTACAAGCGGCAATGGAAACCCACCAAGCACCCTGAATTAATAAGTTGTGCAACGGACCGCCACCGTACCACCAACGCACTTGAAGGTTGGCATCGGCAGCTTAATGCTAATATTCGAAAAAACCCAATTTTTTTTATTTCCGAAAATTAACAGAATTATTAAACGAAGAGGAAGAAAACAATATTACACACGTAAAATTTTTCCAAAAAATAATATATTCAAAACTAAAAATGTGTTATAAGTTTAAATGAACAAAATACCTTAATTGAAAGTTGTAGTTAGATAGGTCCTGTTACTTTTTGCCATAAAATGTACTTGATTTTTTTATTATAAAGTTAAAACTGTAAGAATGTTTATCTTTAAGTTTAAATAAAAAACATCTTACTTTAAAATTGCATTTGGATTAGTTTAAGATACTCATGTTTTTTTGTTGTAAGAATTAAACAGAATTTCTAAGAAAATGAGTGATATTTTTGTTAAACTTTAAAGACCAGGTGTTAAAATAACTGTAATTGCATGAGTAGTAAGCATCCTGTGTGTGAAAAATGTGCATTAGCGGGGCGGTAGTCATTATGAAAAAGTGGTCATTATGGTAAAGTGGTCGTTTTGTAAAACGCAGTAGTCATTTTGGTAAAGTTGACATTTTGGTAAAGTGGTCGTTTTGGTAAAGTAGACTTTATGTGCCTAAGGGTGATAAACTGCAAATGCACTCTCGAAGAAAGGTGCTTTTACTTCATGGTGTGTCTGAACATAACAATGAGGATGTTTCCACTCTGGTTGTCAACATTTTAAGAGAACGGTTAAAGCTGAATCACTGCTCCGAGAATGACATTGGCAATTGCTTTCGAGTATGTCGCTCAAGTAAACCAGGTTCAGCCCGGCCAATTTTGTTGAAGTTTGCCAATATGTCCATACGTGGTGAGGTTTGGAATAAGAAGACTGCTCTCAAGGGATCTGGCATAACTCTTTCTGAGTTCCTGACCAAGCTTCGCCACGAAACTTTTATGGCTGCAAAACGAACCAAACTAACTTATATTGCGTTCAAGAAACAGGCAAATCAATAAAAGTAACTGCAGCAGAAATAAAAGATTTGATGGGAGTAGTGGTTCTTCTGTCCTATAAAGATTACTGGAAGACATCTTACAGATATTCGAAAATAGCCGATGTCATGTCACTGAAAAGATTTCAACAAATAAGGCGCTCACTTTGCTAATAATACACAAGCAGACGAGATAGACCGCTACTACAAACTTCGACCTCTTATTGATCAAGTAAGAGAACAGTGCCTCGCATTAGAAGAAGAAAAAGCGTTTAGCATAGGTGAAATGATCATACCTTACAAAGGTAAAAAGGCAGGGTCCCGCCGGAAAAAAGAGGGATTGCATTCTTACCATTACCAGCGTGTACAACATTTACATGAAAATGTAGACAATCGTCCAAGATGCGTAATGTCGATGTGGCTGCAAAGAAAGATCAGAAATGACCCAAATTTTCCCAAACGCATATTATGGATGGACGAAGTTACATGTGCAACAATGTGCCTACAAAATCAAGGATGACATTTTAAACATTTAATGCCTTAAATAAAAGGGTCGGTGACATTTCGGACCAAAAAAACTCGGACACCTTCGCCAATGTATGGATTTTCAATTTTAATATTAATTAGCCAGTCCATACATTGGCGAAGGTGTCCGAGTTTTTTTGGTCCGAAATGTCACCGACCCAAATAAAAAGACAAATTATGTGCAATTTCACTAACATAACTGATTAAAATTATTGTGATTAAAGTCCTTCTTTTATTACCTTGTCCGCTCTAAATAGCACCCTAGTTATTAAATTGGCAACACTTGCCAATAGATTTTGTATGTTCAAATTTCACCCGCTCTGTAGTAGCAACTTATCGTTCTCGTTTTTCGTTTATTTGTCGTTTTCGTATATTTATCGCTTTTTCGTAGTTTTTAGTTGTTAATTAGTTAGCTAATATGTTTGTGTGTGTTAATACTGTGAAGTGGAGAGAACTGGATTCCGAGTTGGCAGATACATCACCAAACCAGTCAGGTATTGTAGGAGCGATCAAGGTAAGTCTAGATCAGCCGAAATCAATCCGAAGATATTACTTACTTACGTACTTGGAGCGGTGCATGCACATCTCCATCCACACTCAGGTGAGTCCCAGCTATTCAAAGCAGAACTTTATTTGGCTACACAGCGTATTTATTTTATCGTCTCGCTATCGTATTAGTTAGTTTTATAATTTTAGATACAGTTTACTATTTATCGCCCACCTACTAAAATGTAAACAACTCCTACCTAGCCAATTGTTAAGTTAGAATGAAGAATATTTTTTTATCTGCGGTCGAACAAAGAAAAGGAACTTGTCTACCTCAGATTTGTGCTTCTGTAGTTTGTCGACTAAAGCGGAACAATCAAAAAATATATATTTCTAAACATGAACAAAATAGGACACCAACAAATTCTCCAATTCTCAGAGAATCTTCTAGTCTCTTGATCGATTCCGAGATTTTAGAGGATATTAGTATTGTTGACGTTGGTGTTTCTACAATTGCAGAGATTTTAGGAAGCAATATAGAATAAGAAACACCTTCAAAAATTCTAATAGAAGCATCACCTATTCCAAAAATTCCTTTGACCATAGCTAAGAGCGCGAAATAATCAGCAGATATATTAAATTCAAAAGAAAATATAAAACACAAGAAGGATGTGGCGGAAAGAAAGGAAAAACAAAAGAAAAACGTCACCTGGACATTCTCGAGCGTAGCTAAAATTTTTTTATTTTAATTCAAGGATTACGAAAAATCTGACAATTTCCACAAGCCGAAGCAACAAAAATTCATCGATAAAGTTTAGTGCGTGATGCCTATACTCCCCTCTCCGCGTTTCTATTCCTCTCTCAGTTTTTCTCTATCTATTACTCTCTCACTCCGACCCACTCTGGTTTCGGTTGCCATGACGCCATGACAGCTGATTACACAGACTTATTCGTTTGAATGAGTTCATTAGCTTTGAAATTTTTGTAAACATCCACAGTTGAGCTATGCCCTATTAAGGGTTAAGAAACCGCTTTTGCGCTTAGTTGGGCAGAATTGGCCTCGGCTGAATTTTTGTAAAATAAAACTAGTGTAAGATGAAAACTTACAAAATTAAAAGAGTGGTTGGATGACCACAGAGACCCAAAATTAAACAAGGCTTGTTTAAAAACCAGACCACAAAATCGAAGAAATAAAGACCAAATAAACAATTCAATGCTCCTTCGTATTCGCACCCTGCGTTAATCAGCTATAAAATATTTAGAACCCTAATCGCGTATTTACTGGTAAATTTTCATAGAAACAAGTCAATTGCCATTTTAATTTGACGCATTTTTATGAAAAGAAAAAAACGTTCTTTCATACGTTCACTAAATATGCGAATTAGGCTCGACCGAATACTTCATTTCAGATGATTCATCATGTTATTTAGAACACAATGCTATTACCAAAGCAAGACATAGCGCACAAAACCTCAAATTTTGGATTGGTTCCTAATTCTCCACTGCATAATAAATTCTCAGTGACACATAATATTTAGTACTGAACTTCCACGATTTGCAATCCTCGTTAATTTTTATTTATGATATGAAATATTCTTCATATTTCACATCATTAATAAAAAATAAAATAAAAACAACGCATATAATACACATACGTTGTTTTTATTTGCTGTTTTTTATAAGAAACAGAAACAATTGAACTATTCAAATATTGCCTGAAAGTATTTTTAGTCTACGTCTGAAAAAAAACAACCTCATTGTACCAATAAAGAACTGTTGACACCATATAATGCGTTGTAAGACCATATACGTAACCACATTTAGTAAATTTGAAGAATATTATCAATGCCACCACTTTTTTAGTACTAAACTAAGTCAGAAAAACATTCTAACAATTATTAAGTTTATCATCATTATTATTTAATTGTTATTAGCTAATTGTTGTTTGTATGACAACCACTTATCCCTCTTATATTATTTAATATCAACGTTCTGTATGTGACCTAAATAATAGTTACCAATAATATAATTCTTGTTCTTGGGATCCATCATCTTAGTTACATATCTATAAAATGCACACCTTTTGGTTTTATATACAACTAGCGGCTCGCCCACGCTTTGCAATGGTGTGATTTTGGCCGACTTGTTCCCGAAACATTCTTTTTTAGCTAACTTGAAATAACTCTTTCTAAATGTTTTTTATTTACAAATTTAAATGGGAAAATATCCTTAGTGGTTTATTAGGAGGAGTTAGTAGACAAACATACAAACAGACTTGAATTAACGACTTGGATTTATACTATGTAATGATGATAACTCAGATGAAACTCAATTAATGTAACTATTGAATTTAAACACTCTATAAAAATCGGATCATTCGTCTAAAACACACATCAAACTTAATAATAACACCCAGTTTTGGGCCAAGGGTCAGAGAATACATCCGTAACTTACCCCAAAGGAGGAAACTTGTTAATGGTATTGTACATAGTAATTTATTATATCTTTTGTACACATATTTACCCGTAAGACTTCCTGAAAGTAATAAAATAAAAAATAAAATAAATAAAGAATCAAACACCATATAATAGTCATTGTTTATTATTAATATAAACTTTATACTTATTCTTTACTATTCTCTCCGGACTCATCATCCGAATCATTGTCCGTCTCTTTCTGCCCGTCTGTTGTCTCTGTCTCGCATACTATATCTTCAGCTGGTTCATAGGAATGGTTATTAAGTTTCATTTCAATCCACTGGCCCATATTATCGGTTTCGATTTCACTTTTCACTATGTAAGGGTGTATGTGTTCTTCGATAAATTTCATTACTTTTGGCTCTTCCTCGTCCCAAGTAAGGCTGTCGTGACTGCCTTTGTGTTTTGCTGCGTACCTATCGTAGTGGACCTGGAGATAATAAATAATGTTCATTATTTTTTTAACTTACGAGACGTAGAAGTAAAAGTATTAAATATTAATAAAGTTTAAATTTGTGTGAATTTGTGCTTTGTCTTATCCTACTTCCTACTAATATTATAAATGTGAAAGTTTGTGAGTATGTGAGGATGTATGGATGTTTGTTACTCTTTCACGTAAAAACTATTGGACGGATTTGAATGAAACTTTGCAGTAATATAGGTTATACATCAGAATAACGCATAGGGTACTTTTTACTGCGGGAAAACTTCTCATTCCCATGGGAAACCGACTTCCACGCGCACGGAGTCGCGAGCGGCCACTAGTGAACTATAATTTCTAATTCAAATTTACTACTTACTTACTTGACTGCTACAAAGAGGAAGGGTACTATTTTCGCAAAGCAAGATTTCTTCTAGCTTTACTTTACTATACTTTAGCAACACAGGAGAGCTTCAAAGATAACACAAAAATCAAACAATCTGTCTGAAGGCTATCACAGCCAATTTTATTTAAATTAGGTTATTTATCTATAATTGTTATTATTTTTCTTTGTTTCTTCTTCTTTTCTATTTACCCAATTCACAATAACATTTTATTTCTGTTGCGTTATTTTTTATTAGGTTGGAAATTAATAAATTCAAAGAAAGAGGTTGTTGAAACTGCTACACAGTTCATAGCCCGTTGCAGTCTTTTATTTGTATCCAAGCTTAATTTTTTTATACCAATTAAGATTACTTTTAAGTAGTAATCTAGTATAGCCTTTATATAAATAAAAATGTTTCTTTTTATTACCTTATCTAGCACAAGGCCCAATCCTGGCGCAGTTGGCATCATAACCTTGTCCTTGGTGAAGGCTTTCTGCATCGTAGACATATCCGTATATCCCCGGGCTATAGCTATGGTGAGACCAACCATTTTCCTAATTTGATGTATCATAAAACTTTGACCCTGTTGACAAAAATGACAGTAATATGTAAAATGAAGCAGTGCTTGTAATAAAATATAAAATCATTGCAGTTTAGTTTAATTTTTTTAAGCAGAATGTAAAGACTGAGGCAGTTGCATAATAAGATATAAACTTTGTTTTCAACTATTGGGTTTAAGATTTTAAGTAAACATATATTTAAAAATTAAATTATGAAACTTCAAAGATAATGAAAAATACCTCAATTATAATCCGACAGATATTTATTTCAATTCTCATAGTGTCATTCTAAATGAGTCATGAGTTTCCATAAAATGTGCTTAAAGTTAGTATGTGGATAAGAAATGATATTTTTTTTATTACCTTAACAAGTAGAACAGCAAATTCCATATCCGAGTGAATAAATAATCTATTAAGTTCAAAGCCCATCATGTACCTGGATGCGGAAGGATCTTGAAAATGCCTAAAAAATATTAAATTAGTTTTAGAGCAGCATACAAAAAGGATTATTTTATATAATGTTTAAAATCCTTACACAAAATTATAATTTAAATGTAAAGTATAATTTGTTTTTGATTGAAAAGTCAAAGAAAACATATTTTTTAATTAGTCAATTGTGTCTGTTATGTTTTTTTAAGTTAACATTTCTACTAATGCATTTAATTAAATTTATCATAAAGTCTAATCAAATTAGTTTAAAAAGTGCTTGGAAAGTAAACAATTAGATCTTTATTATATTACATCATAAACTTACTTTTTCTCTGTGAAGTTGTGATAGCACTTGGTGCCTGTATATACCGATAATATACTTTTAACTTTTTCTTTCTTTTCTTCAGTGACTCTATATGCCTTCCTATCTTCGGGTGTTATTGCATTTGCTTCAAATACGTAAGTCGGTAATGTGTAACTATAGGTCCTTGCATTGCATTTTATTTTTGAATTAAACTTGTTTGTCACTCTTTTAACCCCAAACACCCTGATGCATTCCGGTAATCTATTGTTTATTTCATCTAAACTCATTTCTAAAGCTGAAGAAGTTAGGTAATTTAGTATTGCAAGCTTTTGAAGTATAATTTCAAAAAAAAAAATGTATAGGTAAGTCTTACAGGATCTAAAGTTTTATTAAATGAATTCTGCCACTAGCGAATAATTAGATGGATAATTCACATTTCCATTATCTACTACAGAATTATAAAGGGACTTCAGGAGTAAGTATTAGAAGTAATTGAACATAGCAAATGTTAGTATACTTACGTAATTTTAAAGAAACTACTTGTCTTGCAGCAGACACTCCTTTATCTGTGCGGGAACTCCTTTGAAACTGTGCATTTTGCTGATTGTTGTAGTCATCTTCCGTGATGTATTTTGCATCAAAAAGAGCTTTCAATAAGTCTTCTTCAATTGTTTTTACACCAGGATTCCTATAGGCCACAAATTCAATATTAACTTAGTAATTTAGTGATATTGAAAACAAATTGAATTTCCATATTTTCATGCCCTGTCAATAACATTATATTATTAGTGACTGCAAACTATTTTTGTTAGATTAACACAATATAAAAACTAAGGAGGGTAGATTAAAAAAAATTGACAAAGTAAAACTTGATAACAAAACAGTGAAATGTCATAATGATTACCTTTGCATTCCAAAATAATCAGCACCACAGTAACCTAAAAGCATTGCCATCTTTTTCCTCTTGATCCTCTCGCCATTTTCACTTCTAGTTTTTTTTTCATCTTCTTCGCCATCTTCTCTTTCTGGTTTTGGATCTTCCCAAGGCCGTTTCCAGCGCCGCTTGTATCGGGTTGAGTCTTTATTTCTCAAAATTTCTGACTCGTTTGAATCACTTTTTTCAGTTGCTACACTCATTGCAGTGATTGTTCTTGTCTGTAAGCCTGCAGAAATGATCACTGAGGTGATTTATAGTTGATTGAATACCAAGTTACGTTAGTTAGGACCAAGGACTTTTTGTTGAATCTAAACAACTAGGTATGTGGACGGACATAAGTTTTGAGGTTAGGTTTTTGCAAAAAAACGATACTAAAGACGTTTTAAATAGTGAAACTAACACTAAAAAGCGATTTTTAAATAAAAATATAATTTATTAACCACTAAAGTAAGAAAATTTAATAATTGAATACCTGTTTTAAAGTGAGGCACAATATATTGTCTAGTCTTTACAAATAGTTTATATAATGTAACGGACATACCTACAGCACTAGTTTTAATTATTTCAACAACACATCATACAACTTAAATTAAAAGATATACGAATAAATGACCTCAAATAACGCTCGCGAAAATTATTACCCCAAAAAAATAACAATGCGCGCTGGCGAAAGAACGTACAGGCCAAGGAAAATAATACTCCTCTAACGAGGAGAAGAACGTTAACTCCATATAAAAAACTTTGACCTTACACGTACACACGTACAACACTACCGCCGCGACGGAATAGCAAGACATCTAAGGCTACTACGAAAAGCGCGGGTATTACAAATGTTTTTAGATTTAATACCTACTGTTATATTAAACTTGGGATGAAATAATGAATAAAACGGGTATTTAGGTTTCAGAATAATCATTTATTCCAAAAACCGTCATTTTACTGTGTTGAGATTTCTTGTTTTCGATTTACCTGATAGGTAGGTAAACAATCATATTTTCTGATGGTGCAGCGGCAGATGTAATATAATTTAACTTTGAAAATGTAGCTTGATTTTGGAGTGTTTGGGAATTTCATAGCATTATGAATTTTACCGGTGTTTTCTGAAATTAATTCAGGACTTTAAATAGGTCATTAATGTTATGTAATCAATATTACATTGATAAATGAATAAAGTAGTAGTAAATAAAGAAGTAACAAATATATTTATAAATATATTTTAAAATGATACCTTTTTACTATTCAGCTCAGAATATCCATCACTTTTCCAAGCTGTTAGTTCGAGGATAGGCAAGCATAGCTTTCATTCTATGAATTTGAGAAAAATTGCCAAACGGCCACTTTGGTTGTGAAGGTCAGGTCTTCGTATAATCTGCAAATAATTCGTACCTACATTCATAACAGTATCATAATTTATACTTACCTAGTAATAATAATAAAATCATTTAGTACCTGAACTGAGAAGATTTCTTTATAAACCAACAGGAATAGCAAACTTCTGCGCTGCAACTGCAAAAGATTTGTTGTGTGTCTGCCCAAGTATGTGCCCTTAAACAAAAATAACATGAAACATATTTATTGCAATTGTATAATCAGAAAATAAAACTATCCATCAAGAATCATTTGGTGCAAATTATGTACCTCTAAGACAAGTACTTACTTAGTTATATTTTGATTTTCTAGTTCGAGAAATCTGTGGTAGGTTACAGATATGTCTTTGGCTTCTGTTTTACTGCACTTTCTGTGGTGGTTGACCCACATCTTTCTTTTTATCTTTACACAACCAAAAATCACCCAATTTAGAGCCGCCAGGCCGTAAGAGTGTTTAACTATATAGAAAAGGACTTTTCATTAGTAAATCCTTGCGAAGATGTTAGAGGCACTTTTGTATTTGTAGTTCTTTCTTCAACGACACTGGTTGATTCGTTTAAATGAAAAGACAACCACAAAATTGATCACAAAAATAAACACAAATGGCCGCCATACATGTTTTAATCAAGTGTCGACTTGACAGCATTAGTGTTCCTGAGTATTACCGTAGAAATAGCATGAAAATACGTAGACGCCATTATTAATATATGTTTAAAAGTAGCTTACCTCTAGGTATCTTAAAAGCCTCAGTTAATTACTGAACCACTTTTCGTCTTCAATCATCAAATGAACACTGTACCGAAATTCGGGTCTCAAAACATAAAAAGCTTTTAATAACGTAACAGATTACTAAGAGAGTTAATATTAATAGGGTGAAAGAAGGGTGGTAATGAAAAGATGTTTTACTTATTTTTTAAAAAAAGCTACATAAATGGTAAAATAATAAAATATTAAGAACTGTGTTAAAAGCTACAGAATCGGCAACACAAACAGCGACTCCCAATCAGTGTGACCATTTTTAATTTATAAATTTACTAGTTTTTACCGGTGCGGCTTTGGATGCTTTAAATTCGAAATACAACTCCTTTCTTTGCACTATGTATGAATACATGTAAACCTTCATCTTGAAGCATTCTATCTATTAAAAAAACCGCATCAAAATCCGTTGCGTAGTTTTAAAGATTTAAGCATACATAGGGGCAGAGAAAGCGACTTTGTTTTCTACTATGTAGTGATATTTTTTTCAACAGGTCTATAATAGCAACCCACATTTATTAAAATGTTTATATGTGTGCAAGGTTAAAATTGCTTGTATGGAACATATAGGACCCTGGTACAGGCCAAAGAGTATAGAAACTACAGGCTGTGTTCTGATTTGTGCTAATTGGCACGTGCTTGTTTATAATTATCCGGCGGTCCCATTATGACCGATCTCATCCAAAACGCAAATACGGTTGACAAATTAATTGTGTATAGAGCAAGGTCTTATTATTATCCCGAATTTTGACCAATATTTCCCAATGGCTGGTCGACTATATCTATTATTGTATAAATAAGGGAAAAGAAATTTTATTGGCAGATGTTATTAGCGCTACGTTAGCGCTGACAGCAATGCGATGCGTAAGTTCACGCAATAATGTGGAAGCGTTGTTAGATGGAATCGGAACGAGAGTACGAATGATCAGTGATCTTTGCCAACCCATTCCAAAAAAAAAGTAACAAAAAAAAGAGTAGCTCGTGTGTAGTTTTTTTTTAAGTACACCTAACAAATAGCAAGATTATTTACTTACCACAGATTCCTATATATTTTTGTATTTATTTATGTTTATTTGGGGGGCTTACAGCTTTATATGTCGCATTATCATCATCACAACATATGTTTGTCCATTATCTCCTCCTAATTCTCCTCCCCGCATTTACGGATTTTAACGCACTTTTTGCCAGCATTTATGTATTTTAACAATAATAGAAACTAAGATTCAAATTGGTAGGCTTTTACTAATATTTAATACGACATTTTTTTCGAATCGAAAGGTTTTATTACTTTGGTAACGAGTAAAGTAGATACCAATAAGTCAATCAATTTCCGCCGGAAACGAGGCAACACACACAATTATTATGTCAAAATTAGGTATTGAAGCAGTTTCACGGCTTGCTAGTACACTACCTACCTACTTCATCTAGAAAATGTATCCATCTTTGAAATTGAGTATATTACCTCAATCCTTTAAATAACGTATAGATAGAACGCTTTACCATCCAGTCCAGTTAACGTAGACTTTTATTAATTCCTTTAAAATTTTAAATTGATAAAAACATGCATATTTGAAGTAAGTAAGTTAGTTATATTTAATAGAATGTCTGATGTTGATAATACATATTTTTGAAAAAAACATGTAATTGACAGCACTTGGAAAGGGATTTCTTCTGTAATTGTATTTATCTATGTAGTAAAAACAGCTTAATGCAAATAACAACATTTCAGTCACTCATAATAACTCACATCATGTATAAATAAAACTAAAATTACTTAGTCAAAAATATATAGTCCTGTTAAGTCTTTCTATTTCTAAAATATTGTTATGCTTGCCTAGTTAGGTAGGTAGGTAGGTACTTATGCAAATAAAGGCATATGCAAATACAAATATTAGGGTAGGTAGATCTACTGTGGAAGGGGTACGAATGGTGCGATAGGCACGAACACCGACTGCGCATGCCCTGGACGCATGCGCAAAGCCATATAATTAAACAATAGTTACTGCAACTTCGCTCAAGAAGTTCAATATGGGGTGACTCAATAATTGGTGAAAATGAGAGGCGGTAGCTCCGAGAGACTGGTCATACGACCCACTCGCCGCAGAGGAGAAACGCGCGCGAAATTGACAAGGTACATCACTATTTTGCTGGCAACAATCCTCTGTGGTGGCGGTTCAGCTTTGCTCTTCCTCGTGCCTCTATACGCTGATCCAGCCCTTAGTGCCCTAGCTGCAGACTTCGACCCGTCCCCGGCGGACTGCGTCACAGAACGAAGGGACGATCGACTCGGCCTAGACAACTGCACCTGGGCTTCATGCAGAGAAGGATGTACGAGCGACGCTTACAAATGCATACAACTACACGTGAAATACAAGCCGAATAGTGGCGAGTGGCGACCTGCTGTGCTGTTTGTTAACATCAAAGGCTGCGGCTACCCCCCTACGGTAGACTGCGAGAACTTCACTACAAGCTACGGCTATGTCGGAGCCAGATACCCTTGCTTTTGGTCACGGGCTGACAACGGTGTGGTGATACCCCGCTGGTCGCGAGGTGAGCAAGTTGCGACTGTAACTAGGACGCTAGCTTTGCCGCTGTTTCTCTCCGGATGTGCTGGCATTGGTCTATGTGCGTTGCATTGTGAATGTAGACCTCGGAGAAGACGGCGGCCGCCACGTAGACCTCCACGGTTGCCGACACTGTCACCGGATGAAACTTCAGTGTATAGACTTGCTTAGATAGTCGCAAGTCGATATAGGGAAGATTATCATATAAGATTTATGGATTGATTGAAAATTATATGATACCTAGCTAAAGTATCACCCTAACCTGAACTACGAGTGAGTGTGACTTAAAGGCAAAGGCAAAGAAGGACTTCATACAAAAAGAAACAACTTCGATTGATATTATTTAACCACAAACCATTTTTCAAAAGTTATCATTAAAAAGGCAGTGACAGGCAGTGTCAGGCGGTGACGATCACTAAGTAATTACCTACGTTACACGCTTGTGAAAAAAAAAGCTTGTTAAAGAGAAGAAAGTAGCCACAAGAGGCCACCAAGAGGATACTATATACTAAGAAGGTCGAATATTGCAACTGTACATTGAAATATACTTAATACCTTCTTGAATAGTGAGCTTACGATTAAAGAGTTGCTAAATCAAGTGGAAACAAATTTAATAAATAAAAGATTTCATATACAATTTACAACTAGCAAAATCCATTTTTACGAGTTATAAGACATTTGTGTGAAGTTCATAATGCTTTAACGCTAGAAACTAAGCACAAAGCTAATTATTGTAAATAAGTATTGTACATATAATTTAGCTATAACTCTGTACCTTATAAATAAGAAAGAATTGAATAAATCTATCAGTGCTACATACGTCTTTATTTTTTCAGGTAATAAAATAAATAATGATAGAATAGGCATCCTATCCTTCCTACATATTTAGTTGAAAAATTGTGTATAGATCCCACTATTTGGATATATTCTTCTATCAATTCTATTGCAACAAAAACGTGGTGACAAAAAACTCCGCATCACTTCATTGATGACTTGCACATAGAAACTATTTATTTCCTCTTCAGATAATTGAACATATTGAATACACGAATTTTATTTACTTTAACAGCCTTATGAACAGATTAGGCCGGATAAGGTTTTGCTACCGTTTTTTTGTCATACCCAATCGAAATAATCCCACTAACATTATAAACGTGAAAGTTCGTGAGTATGTATTAATAGGGGAGCCCACGATGCTAAATCTGGATTTACTCGAGCGTGAAAGATACCTATTGGGTTGCAAAACTTAGATGACAAAAAGAAAAAAATGTTATATAACATATACCATTTTATCGGTGGGGGAAACGGCTATAGATTTCCAAAAATTTAAAAAACAAATTTTTTGCATGTACATACTCGGGCGTGTCAGATATTGATATCATCCATGTCCTACGTATTTTTAAAACATGTACATTTGTTAATCTGATGGTTTCCATTATGGAAATGGGCGTACGTAAAGGTTTAAAATGAAAAAAAAAACTTTTAATAGAGCACGTGCGATTTTTAAGGGGATGATTAGTAGACCTAAAACAACGCTTTTATACAATAATCTGCAGGGATTTACCTAATCTGACAATAAAATTGAACTGAATTATTTTAATATAGGTAGGGCAGGTGACCCGGTTTTGGCCACTTTAAGGATTTTCTCGACTTTGAGGTTTTCTTAATTTATGGTTTTTGTTATTACGAACATATTTCTTGCAAAAAGTCATTAAACATATATTAACCTTGCCTAAGAAAACCCTTTTTTTAAAGAACATCCAATAGAAAAATAATTCTATAAAAATAAAAAAATAAGGGCAGTATGTGCCATTTTTGGCCAGATTAACGCCATTTCTGGCCATGGTCGTGTGCCAGTTTTGGCCATCAAAAAATAAAATCAGATGAATTCAAAGTAATCAAAATTAATTAATTAAATTGCACATTTTTTGCCTCAAATCAGGATATCTTGCCGTAAATCCGTCAAATCACGATCCTGAAGGTCTATTATTTTAAAAAAGAGTGGTAATTTGGCCCTTTACTACAATTTTTTTGACAGATACTTTATTATTAGAAAACCCAGCACGAGCGCAGTCTTTGATCCATACGACAAGTTCATTCTCTATTTCATTTCCAGGAACTGCCTTTTTTTCTTTTTTTTTGTTGATCAGGAAAATGCCTACGCATACCCGCCCCTCCAGGGAAAGGAGACGGGTTATGTCGGACTCGCACCGACTAAAAACCTGGAGTTGTCCTTCTGGCCGTCGTATAGTGGCGGGGACACGAGAATAGTCCTGTTAAGGCCCTCGCTGCGAACCCGCCGACGGCTGGCCACCGAGGCAGCCCCCTCAAGCTTGGAGGGGACAAACCGCGGCGCGCCTGCCCACTCACGTTCCCTTGGTTAGCCACCGATCTAGCCCTGTGTCGGCGGCCTAGGAACCACCCCAGGGTCTTTGGCCGTCGGCGCCGACCCGGGACCTCACCGGCTGGAGTCACCGACACGTCACACGCCCCTCCGGGCGTTTCAACAAGCTGGGCTTACGCCCAGCTGCAGCAGTCCCCCTCTCGTGGGCCGGACTGCTTCACGACCAGCCCCGGTGTGGGATTTCACCATCCCGCAACAATGAACCCTAATAGGAACACGGTTGCGGGACGCACAGGGTGCACCGGGCCGAACCCCTTTCCTTCCCTGTGGAACACAAGTATTCCAGGGAGCAGGAAAGAGGACGGCCGCACGAAGAGGTATCCCACGCGTACTCCAAGAACTGCCTGGAATCCTACATGTTCAAGAGTTTTAGATGCTTTTCCTGAAATTTTATGTCGCAAAGTCGTTCGAGGTACATTAAAATCTCTATTAACAGTGGAAACGGGCATCCCATTCTTAATTGCGTTCAACGCTAAAGTTATTTTATGTGTAAGTCCTGGAATATTTTTTTTTTCACGGCTTCTTTTTTGTCACTATTTGATTTTGGTTGAGGCATTTTATTGTAACTCTGAAAATAAAAAATACTCTTACGTTGGTACGTAAAGCCAAGTAAAAAAACCTCGAAAAAATATAAATGGCCAGAAGTGGGGTATCTATGTACACCACTTTTGGCCAGCCACGCGGCCAAAGATGGAGAAATACATGATTTTGACTCCATTAGTGGCCACCTGCTCATAACCTCGCTTCATAAACATATGGCGACAAAATAACTTTAGTTCTACTTAGACAATATATTCTTCAAGTAGTATTAACATAAAAATCCATAAAATAGCCAAAGATTTAAAAAATAAAAATTTATTAGTCACCCGCTCGCCTTAGCCATTTTACTAAGATCTTAACAATTTCGCGCTCACCTAATAAGAATGGCTTGTTGCATCGAAGTCAAGCTTGACACATCAGAGCTATCAACGGTATCAGTGCTACCAATATTCAATATTCTAAATAATATAAACCATAGATTAATAAATTTGTTTTTGCCTTAGTTATAATTATTTGAAACCCCAAATGGCCACAAAGGGGTCGGTGGCCACAACCGGGTCACCTGCCCTACTGAATTAATCGTCCGGCCACTTACAAGGCTCATATTTGGTGGAAGTGCTCAACCGGGTACAAGGTATCCCCCAGTATGTTAATCTGCCGCGCTTGAGTAAATTCAGAAATCCCCTCTTGGGCTCCCCTACTATATCCGACTCCTGTCCCGTGACGCGCCTAGCGCGTCATGAAGAAACCTTCAGGGAGGCCCATGACGCGAGAGATGCGTCATTAGAAAATAGTTACAATTAAAATTTTTATTTGATTTAATCAATAAAATATCTCATTTTATATAAAAATTAACTCATTAGGAACACCAATATCAAGGGCCACAATTTTTTTTTGGAAATTAAATTTGCCAGTGGTTGTCAACCATAGGGTGCCTACCTACAGGTAACTGTTTATCCTACTAATTATTGAAAAGTGTTATTATTAAAGCCAGGATTCGAACTTAGCAAATCTATAAAAATAATCACTATGTTTTGGTCACCAATGAATAGTTTAGATGTAAAAACGGAAGATTTTTGATTTGCGATAAAATACTTCCCACAGGTTGACAACCAATGGTGGAAATCTATAATATACCTTCCATCTCGTATAAAACATGTAGATGGACACTTTTAAATACACTAAACTAATAAATGAAACAAAACAAACAATAACAGGTCTCACTTTGTATTATTTTAGTTGAAATTGCCTAAAATAGCGTAATAACATCACCAGTGGCCCATGACGCGTTAGGTGCGTCATCATTTAGGAGGGCCCGTGACGCGACTAGCGCGTCATTGAATTTTGTATGGGGCCACGGAGGAAAGGCTCGAAAAATGATGGTGGCAAGGAGTCGGATATGGATGGATACATTTTGCTAGTTGTATATGTTAGTTGGAGCTTTTTGTTACTCTTTCACGTAAAAACTACTCGACGGATTTGGACGGAACTTTACAGTAATATAGGTTATACATCAGAATAACACAGAGGGTACCTTTTACTGCAGGGTAAACTTCTCATTCCCACGGGAAACCGATTTCCACGCGAACGTAGTCGCGGGCGGCCACTAGTGGGATATAATTTTTAAAAACCGTTAGTTCCTCTATTTCCAGGGAAATAGGGGGATCCACCCAAAAATGTCTTAAATTCAAAGTAGATTTATTATTTTTTGACCATAGCTATTGGTATTATTAAGTTTATGCGAAAACTAGAATATCATCAAATAGGAGAAGAATAAAAACATGTTTTGGAGTATACAATTTTATTTAAGTTTTTAATGTTAAAGACATTGATTTACAACGAAAAATGGAGGCACAATAAATTAATAACTTGAGGTATTTCACATTTCAAATCCGATACAATACAAAGGCCATCTTATTTTATTTGTAAATCAATGCGTTATGCCTTCCTTCATACAAAATCTTCAGTCCTTGACAATCATGAACATTGTTATCAGTCTTTAAGCATTTTAGTTGATATTTTAGGTTTAACAATCTTTCACCAAAGTCTAATAGTTATTGCTTTTAACCACATAGTTATAGCTTAGTGATTATTAAGGACCTTATAAGCCAAAGTAAATCAAACGACTTAATTTTAACAACATTGTTTTAAAGGAACATACAAAAGAATTTGGCAACATTATAAATCATTCAGGGTGGAAATTTTAGCTGATCCTGCAAGTTTTTCTTACATCAATACCATTGATAGACGACCGACTTTTTAATGTTTCAATAACAAAAGATAATGATACAAGTAAATTTCGAAAAAGCAGTTTTCCGTAATTATATAAGTAAGAAGTCTTATAATTTCCACCCTGTCTAAGACATTGCTTTAACCAGCTAAATTAGCCTTATTTGGTAAAATGCTCACAGCAGAATGTAACAAAAATATCGTTTTCTTTTGGTATCGAACCGCAATACATTTTATGTTAAAACTACAATAGCTTAAGCTATATATGTTGTAAAGATGTTATTACATTTAAATGGGCAGTGTTTTTTTTCATAATTGATAAGTATACTTAGGTATTTATTAATTATTTACTTTGATATAGAACATTTGCGATGCTTGATAAACTATTTACGCTTTTCATATATATTTTTTACTATTCAAGACTACGTTATTCATAAAAAAATAGCTATATTGAATTGAGCATATAAGGCATGGTAACTTTTTTTAAATGTAAACTGTTTTAATATCTGCACAACAATAAAGCCAGACTAAGCTACTAACAATAGGTCAATATTCTGTAATAAGATTAATAAACAAGAGTACAGTAACCGTTTTAGACTATTTTCAAAAGTTCAAATAATATGTACCTGAACTTTGTTGATGATTAAAAAAACATTTCAAATCAATAATCAAAAAGCCCAGCAAAGAATCTCTGTATTTTAATTAAAAAAACCTACTATAACATTCAAAATTAACTAGAAAAACATCATAAAGACTCTTTCCCGCGCTAGCAACCAAATAAATAACACATAATCACAACCGATCCAAAATAGCAAACTTTTTATATGGAAAATATAATTATTGTCATACTTCAAATTGCGGTGTTCGTACTAACGCCGCGTCGTAAAATGGGATATCTGAGAAAATATTTTCTTCTAGAAAGACTAAGCTATAGTATAATAACGGTAGGAGTATAATCTGTACTAATATAAAGAGGTATGTGTTGTCAGATGGAATGTTCGGGGTAAGCTCCCGTACTTTTCAACCAATTTAAAAAAACGTTCATCAGTCGAAATTAAGTTTTTAGCAAGTGGCATAGGCTACCTACACTATGATAAGACGAATTGAATGAATTTATGTAAGTGTTGGAGTGTGAATGAATTCATCTAAGTGAGCGACAAATAAATAAATGAAGCAAAGTATAACAACGACACATAGTTGATACGATCGTGACAATTTGAAATAACGAAACTAACACACAAGTTGCTATTTTGGATTTTTTGATTCGACAACGAGGTAAAACAATATTAAGATCCGTTCTTATAAGCTAAACCTTGATGTCAAAAAGAAAATTAGCTAAATCATTAAACTAATACATACTAATGACAAGCTTTATTTATTACAAAAGCAATTTGTTTTGGCCAATTTCATTTTTCAAAGAACCAACTTATTAAAGAAACTGTAAGTACTTACTACTTAGTTAATTGAATAAAGATTGTCATTGTTGAAGGTAAAAATACGTAGGTATATAAACGTGATACGTTTTTTAATCTATTTAAAGTAATATGTTTTAAAAAAAGTAACTTCTCCGTTCTTACCTTATGTAAAAAGTTTATGTCAGAGTATGTCACTAAAGAAAGTGTCAAATACTTTTATTAGTGAAAATTATTGTTGACATGACAGTTATACGCAATCGGATTAAGTTGTGAACACATGTATATTCCTGACCTATTTGTAATTCGATTTTTTGACTTTTTTGTCTAAATAATGCGCAAAAGAGAAAAGAATAAAATTGTTGAAGAACTGTATAGTCGTATAGTACAACAAGAGAAAGGGAAATAGTAAGCATTACTGTAACAAATGGAGACACACAAGCTGAAGTTTAAAAGTATGCAATTTTAAGTGAACTCAATGATAGTTAAAAAAATTTGTTTTCTTTTGGCTGCTGTTCCAATTATATCCTGCCAATGTAAATTTTCAATTATTGACATGCACTTTTCTTCAGAACATGCAGTATTTAATAACAGTTATTACCTAGTTTTAAGAAAAAAATATGCTTAAATTCCCTCCATTAGTAATAGTAATCCGTAAGTAACATTACAAGAAAAAAAAGCAGCTGTTTTAAAACAATCATAAATAAAGTATGTAGTGTGGTAGAGCAATAATGAATTCTACAATCCTACATTTTATGGATGATTTTAAATAAGTTTTGTAAGTGATGAATCTTTAAATGTTGTTTTGCTTGTATACTGTGGCCCAAAGCATATTTATAATTAAATATACCTCTCAAAATAACAGCTGCCATACTAACAGTATATTCGGCCTCAAAACTCTACAACGGTCAAACACACCCAATCAAAGAACAACCTGTGACATTTGATTGCTAAGCCTGTACCGTTTGTTCTCAAAATCCATATTAGTTTCCAGACCACGCTTCACAGCCATACTAGTGGACGGTTGCACAGAATCTAAACTGGCATCAATTAACCTATTCGTTCTACAATACCTATAATCTGAGATATTATCAACCCGATGCACTGTCATGTCAACGGTTGGCAAGCGGAAGTAGTCACTATTCACTGGTATGTTGGTATTACGTTCATCGAGCACTGAATATATTTCTCTTCTGTCCGGTATAGGTCTGTGCCGGTATGAGTTGTCATTGATGCAGCCCCGGGACGATGAACTGCAAGTGCTTGAGGCTGGTGAGATCTGGATTTGTGGTGATGTGCACGGAGTCAAGTTAGGAGTGGTTCGGGCACTGCTGTAGCCTTGGTCGATGTCAGTTTCTACTGGTGACTCACGTGACTTGAGTATTTGCATCATTCTGGGAAAAAAGGTTAAAGAATTACGTATAAAAAATAATAATAATTGATAATCTTGTGATGGCTTCAGTGATTGTCAGATAATTCGCTTCGTTGTTAAAACCAGTTTTGGGACATCAAACCGTAAAGGGATATCGACCTCGTCTTTTCGGCCTTTTTTTCATCACTTTGTGTAAGTATAAACAAAAAGTTTGCTAATAAAGCAATATTTTTAAGCAATTATTATAATTTATATATCTCCATATTCAGTATATAAATTTAAAAAAAAAAATTACAGACTAACAACTAACATTGTCAAAGTATCATCCAAACTATTATAGTAATATTATCATTGATACCAATAAATATGTCGGGTACAGGGCGAGGATTAGCAGAGTTTTGTTAATGTTAAAAACTGTTGATTGTTTAGAACTTAATTTATTGTTAAAAATGTTATAAAAATGTTAAAGTGAATGCGACCGATTAATACCGTTGTTTGTTGCGCACTGACATTAAAGCTAACTTAACAAATTAAATTATTTAGGTTAATAACAAATTATAGCTGACATAAAGGTGTTCGGATTTACACCGAACATATTCCGGGGCACCAAAAAAAGTAAAATCCTAAAATAATTAAGTGTACAAAAAATAATGTTAAGATAACAAAGAGAGATAAGAAAGTGTAAAAAGAATGTTTACAAAATAAACTAAAATTATTTCTTATTAAATTATAAAAAATAATGAAATAAAATTGTTTTATTACTAAGTAAATATTTCATGTTAGTGTCTCTAGTGTTATAGTTTTTCGCGGTATTGGAGAGCACGTTTTATCACATACTACAGTCTTATTTATTTTGGCATAAACATGACGAGCACTAGGCTGACGATCAGCCGTATTAGAACGCGCACTATTTCCCGCATCGTTATTCACTTCACTTGCACTAAACGTAGGTTGTAGCTCGAGATCCGCGGCTATGCATGCTCGCTGCTCTCGCCGGCGCCGGACGCGGCTCAGCAGCCACCCGCCGGCCGCCAGCGCGCCTGCTCCCGCCAGGATGTAGCTCAACACGTAATGATGGATGTCGTGAGGAGATAAAGATTCCTCGACGTCTGATTGTTCTTCTTTCATTTGTTCTATTCGCTTGTGAAGCGACTGTAGAGAAGATTCCAGTCTACTAGTATCTGTTTCATTTGGTAGGCTGCTCAGCTGCATCGAGTTGTAAACTATATGATTAAGCTGATCCACTGCAGGTATGTAGATGTCGTTAGTAGTCTCTACATCATGATTTGTAGATTTTGGGATATGTAGATAATAGTTTGGACCCTTAAGAGCACATCCCGGTGTGATAGAGATGATGCCGACAGTACTTAGTTGTTCTGTTTGGATTTGGTTACTGCAGATCACTTGGACAGTAAATTCCTTGCAGAAATGGAACAAATACATCGACGGATGCGTGAGTGGTATTATCTTGTTTTCACATGTTGATTCTTTGATCTTGCATTTTGTATAACGATCGATGGTACAGAGATTGTTAATGCTACTTATATGGAAAGTAGGTGTTTTCAAGTTACAATAAAAAGCTTCTGTTTGTTGGTTACAATGAGAAAGTTCTTCTATAGTGGTGAATATAACCAAGTCTCTTCTCAAATTTGTTGCGATGTATTGCGAAGCTGTTTCCAATTCTAACATAGTGTTGCCTCTTGATTGTGGGATAGATATCACTTTGTACAGTTTATAGGAAACACGGCTGATCAGAGGAAACGATATCTTGAATAGGAAGTAATTTTGAGTTATCCTTGCTTGGATGTTCAAGAGAGAAAATAATTTTATAATATTATGGCGAGAAACTGGTAATTTGATATCATCAGGTAAGTGTTCTGAGATGATGTTTAGTTCTCTTTGAAGTTGTTCCGGAGTAAGAAGGTGAAGATTGAACTGTCCATGATGTACGTTCGCCAAAAGATTCAACAATAAATCTTGCGATCCTTTCAAGTTGTGTAATAGATTAGTTGCAGTTAATGACGTCATCGTAAATTCTTGTATCACCGATAAGTTGTTTATTTCTTGCTGAATTCTGTTTGTAAGTCTATCCAAGTTAAACAAGTGTTTGTTTATTAGTTTATGTTGTTTTTTCATAATAACTTCGGTTCTTTTTAATAGATTGTACTCTGATTCCACGATTGATGTTTGATTTTTTAGTAAGTTGACCATATGATGTTCGTTATGTTTAATCTCTTCAATGTCTTGAGTGTACTTTTCTGCGAAACGTTCGTCCAATACTCCGAACAGCGAATTTGCAAGGTAGCCAACTCCATTGATAAGCCCTCGCACGCGTCGGGAGCGCGCGTCAGATTTCTGTGTCATCAAAAGTTCATTGTAGTAATTCAGTTCATTGTACTTTTTTTTTGCGGGTAGGCCATAAATAAGCCTAACGTAATTTTTATAAGTGCTGAAAAATAATCAAAAAGAAATAGATAAAACTGAATTTATAAATAAATTTAATGTTTCTGCACTAAAATTAAGTTTCACACACTGACTAAGCAAAGAATTTTTACAACTGTGCCAAAATCAACATTAGTTATTACCAACACTGCACTGCACTATGGAATCAATTATGAAGACCATTCATGACATGAAGACTACATTTGCGACACAGATGGCCGAGTTCAAAACTGATCTGGCAAAAGCCAACACAGGGGGTTCTTCATCGGTGACTTCTATTTCCCAACTAGAACAGAACTTCGTCAAGTTTCAGTCCTATGTGATGTCAACGATTGGGAGTCTTCTTGCACAGGTAGAATATTTATCACTTGAATGTGATCGTCTAGAGATGCAGGGAAGGCGTAGCATCTTACTTCTCCATGGTGTCTCCGAAGGAAAAACAGAAGACTGTGTTAATGTTTGCATTAATAAACTTGCTGAAGTTGTGAAGACTACAGGAATTGCTAAGCATGACATTACACGGTGTCACCGGCTGGGTGGCATCCCAAAGAAGGACAAACCGCGTCCCCTGCTACTGGAGTTCAGTAATTCATCAATCAGAGATAAGGTTTGGTTTGCAAAGACAGCTTTGAAAGGGTCAGGAGCGACTCTCTCCGAATTCCTGACGCGGCGACGCCACGAAGTCTTCGTAGCTGCTCGGCAACGCGTCGGTGTGTCTAGGAGCTGGACGCGTGATGGAGCTGTCTTCATCCTGGATCGTGACGATAAACGCCACCGTGTAGTGACTCTGGCCGATTTGGATGCTCTTGCCCTTGCGGATAACATTGGATCATCTTCGCCTTCTCAAACGAAGGTAGCAATTGACAAAACTGCACCAACTCGCAGCAAGCGCATACTCCGTCGATAGTGCTCAGTTTCTTTGATTTCACCTTAAAAGTTAATTTCACCGACATTTAATCTTATATTTTTTGTTTACATTTTTTATTTAGATTTAACACTTTTTTAATGTTGACATTGACAGATGGCATCTACTGCTGTCATTGTCAATCATTACTTCTTTTCTTTTTTTTAACTGGCAATTATAACAACTCGTCGGTATGTGAAACAAGCAGAGGCAAATATTTATATATTTTTATTTTATTTAGTTGTTAGTAGTCTATTTATAGCATTATTATTTTAAAATATTTTACTATACTATACATGTATACGTCATTCTCTGATTCTGACGAAGTTGATGATTTCTTGTCGTGTTCCTCAAATCAATCGAACAATAGCTCTGCGAGCTTCCGTAGCTTGTCTGTCCCTTTAAATACCACTCTTGATGATGAATTTTTACCCTTCTCTAAAAACTTTAATGTTATTTATATAAATGCCCAAAGTATTCCTGCTCATTATCCTGATATGCTGGCATCCTTCGATTGCAACAACATTCATGCTGTAATGGTTACAGAAACCTGGTTAAGACCGTGTTACTCATCTCTTCCGTACGTTTTACCTGGTTTCGAACTAATCAGGAATGATCGCGTTGGACGTGTAGGTGGCGGTGTGGCTATATACATCAGATCCCAAATAGCTCGTAATGTGGTCAGTGTCTCAACTCACTGTGAAACCGATGCTCTCGAGTACCTTTTTATTGAGATTACGCTGCACCACAGTAAAGTACTACTAGGTGTTGTTTATAGCCCATCGTCTAAATCTGACTACTTTTCTTCTTTCGAGAATCTGCTAGAGGACATTATCACCGACTACAATCATGTCCTGATTATGGGTGATTTAAATACTTGCCTCTTGAAAGGTGATACCAGGTCCTCGAAACTTCTCTCTATTGTTAATTCTCTTAACCTAAATATTCTCCCGACTGGCCCTACTCACTTTTTTCCTGGCAGTTCTCCTTCTCTTCTTGATGTTATTATTGTCTCTTCAACTGACCATGTTGACAAACACGGGCAGTGCGAGGCTGATGCTTTCTCTTATCACAATCTTTTATTTCTTTCTTACAAAATTCGTCCTCCCAAAGCAAAGTCGAAAATACTTCTGCAACGTAATTTTAGGGGCATTAATACAGAACAGTTGATCGATGACGCGTGTAAAATTGACTGGGATACGATCGATGAAGCTGATACTATTGATGACCAACTAGCTTTATTTAATTCACATCTCACGCAGTTATACGATCGTCATGCCCCAATCCGACCTGTCAAAATCAAACATCTTCCGGCTCCTTGGCTTACAGAAGAAATCAAAACAATGATGTTGAAGAGAAATCAAGCCAAGTCCAAATATAAATGTCAACCCACGGATGCGAATCATAATGCTTACAAAAACCTTAGAAATCGCTGCAATACTATGTGTAGGGATGCCCAACGACGCCACATACATAGCTCTGTCTCCCACGGCCATCCAGCTAAAATCTGGAAATTTTTAAAAACGTTGGGTGTCGGTAAGTCTAACAATAACAACTTGCCCGATCATATAAACATAGACAACCTTAATAAACACTTTTCCAAATTTTCCAATCTTGATTCTTCGGCCAAAACTCAAACATTTAACTGCATTTCATCCTTGCCGACCCCAAACGTCCCTTCTTTCTCTTTTTCGCAACTGTCAGAGGGTGATGTAAGAAAGAACTTACTGGCTATCACTTCTAACTCCACTGGATGTGACAACATTAGCCGTGCTATGATCATACCCATAATCGATATCCTGGTTCCCGTCATTACTAGAATTTTTAACACATCACTACAGTCCCAAACGTTTCCGAAACTCTGGAAAGATGCGAACGTAATCCCCATCCCTAAAACACGCAATCCAGAAACTATCCAAGATTTCCGTCCAATTTCCATTTTACCGTTTTTATCCAAAGTCCTCGAACGCCATATCCACCAACAACTTAGTACATTCCTTTCCCAAAATAAACTCCTTGACTCCCACCAGTCTGGTTTCCGCCCCGGTCATGGCACGGCTACTGCATTAGTTAAAATCACAGACGATATTCGTCTCGGTATGGAAAACAAACTACTAACAGTTTTGACACTGCTTGACTTTAGCAATGCCTTCAATACCGTTGACTTTGATGTTATGCTACATGTCTTAAGTTCTTTTAATATATCTCCATCTACAGTTGCTTGGTTTCGTTCCTACTTACTAGGCCGCCGGCAACGTATCTGCACTGAGGACGGTGGTTCTAAATGGACTGATATCAAAGCCGGTGTGCCGCAAGGTGGCGTGTTGTCTCCTCTTCTTTTCTCAATTTTCATAAATTCTATCACTCAACATCTTTCTTCTTCCTACCATATGTATGCAGACGATCTACAAATCTACACTACTGCATCTTTAGAAAATCTACCAGATGCCATAGCTTTAATTAATCAGGATTTAAAATATATATCTTTGTGGAGTGGTCGCTATGGTCTAGTTATCAATCCTAAAAAATCCCAGACTATTATAATTGGTAGTCACTACGCCATCTCACGGATAGACTGGAATGAGCTTCCTGCAGTAATTTTAAATGACACTCGCATTCCACTAAGTAATAGTGTTAGGAACTTAGGTATTATTTTTGATAACACCTTATCCTGGAAACCCCAAATTGAGGAAGTAAGCCGAAAGATGTTTGCCGCGACTAATTCCCTTCGCCGCTTACGTAGCGTTCTGCCCATTGCAACTAAAATTATGATTGCCCAAGCTCTCTTCTTCCCCATTTTCGACTATGCTGATGCCAGTTATCCTGACCTTACGGAAGAACTTCTTAGTAAGCTTGAGCGCCTTCAAAACCTCTGTATAAGATTCATATTTGGACTTCGCAAATATGATCACGTCTCCGAATATCGCAATCAACTCAAGTGGCTTCCCATTCGCCTTCGCAGGAATACCCATATTCTTACTTTACTCTACCGTGTTCTGTTCGATCGACTAAGTCCCACATACCTAAAAGAGCGCATTAACTTCCTGCACAGCAACAATGACCGTTCCCTACGTTCATCGGCCAATCTCCTCCTGACGACACCGCCACATCGCACTGAGTTCTACAGCCAATCCTTTTCCGTGCGCGCAGTGTCGTTGTGGAACGATCTACCTCTGGAAGTTAAACGGGCTCAAACACTGCAGACTTTCAAACGACTCGTCAAGAGACACTATCTTTCTATTTAATTATCCTATTTTTAAGTACGTTTACAATATAGTTATTTATATATCTATATCTAAGTACCACCATTTGATACCAGTTTTATCAGTAAGTATACGTTTATGTATAGTATATGCGTATATAGATATATTACATAAATTTAATATATAAAATAAAATAAATTTATATATATATTTATATATTACAAAAATCATCTAAGTATTTATGTGTAGTTAATTTAATATTGTACGCCAACCTGCTATAGTACATAATATAGTAATCCTTTTGTACCTGGTTTGCCTGGAAGAGATCGCTTATTAGCGATAAGGCCGCCCAATTGTACCTACCTGTGTTTAAATTGTTAATTTCTGTACATTTGTTATTTCCTATATTTTATGGTACAATAAAGTTATTAAATAAATAAATAAATAAATATTATCTAAAGTAATATTATAAAATGGAGAAATGATAAATATTTTTGTCTACATCTTTACTTCCTACTAATATTATAAACGTAAAAGTTTGTGAGTATGTACGGATGTTTGTTACTCTTTCACGTAAAAACTACTTGACGGATTTTGATGAATCTTTACAGTAATATAGGTTATATTCAAAATAACATATAGGGTACTTTTTACCGCGGGACAACTTCGCATTCCCACGAGAAACCGACTTCTACGCGAACGGAGTCACGGGCGGCCACACAACGGGTCTTTAGTCTGTATGTTCCCCTTGTACGTCAAAACGGCTGAACCGATTTAAATCAATTTTGCAGCATACATTGTTCAACAGCCTGGGATGAGAAGAGGCTGCTTTATACCACGGGAATAAGTCTCATTCCCCCGGGATAATCACTTCATCACAGATATAATCGCCGAAATAACTAGCCTAAATTATAAACCGCGATTTAAAATACACGCAGCGCCATCTACATCCAACACTGTGTAAACCCCCTTACCGTTGTAATAGCTTGGCTATAGGCGCGACAGTATTAGTTTGCCTCCCCGACTTGGCGGCGAGCCACGAAAATCACTTTATTGCCGACAAAGTCCTACCTACCTACTAGCCTAAATTATAAACTGATATTGTAAATACACGCAGCGCCATCCATCTATAAACCTATGTAAAATTTTAACCACACGCAGCGCCACCTACCTGTCAAACTGTGTAAAATTTGAACCACCCGCATCTGTCTTGTATCCAGCTAAAATGTGTAAAATTTTAAATAGGTACATGCAATGCTAAGATCTTACCGTTGCAGTAGCCTGGCTATAGGCGCGACAGTTGACGTCTGTCTTCCAGTCTTGGTGGCGAGCCAGCCCGGCCACGCCACCAGCCCGAGCGATGCGCGCGCGCAGGAAAATCACTTTATCGTCAACCAGGTCCTACCTACCGACTAGCCTACATTATAAACTGATATTGTAAATACACGCAGCGCCATCCATCTAGAAACCTATGTAAAATTTTAACCACACGCAGCGCCACCTACCTGTCAAACTGTGTAAAATTTGAACCACCCGCATCTGTCTAGTATCCAGCTAAAATGTTAAAATGTGTAAAATTTTAAATACATGCAAAATAAGGATCTTACCGTTGTAGTAGCCTGGCTACAGGCGCGACAGTATTGGTCTGCCAATACTGTAAAAATGTGACTTAAAAATACACCTAACGCCATCTACATCCACACTGTGTCAACTTACCGTTGCAGTAGCCTGGCTATAGGCGCCACAGTGTTGGTCTGTCTTCCAGTCTTGGCGGCGAGCCAGCCCGGCCACGCCACCAGCCCGAGCGATGCGCGCGCGCAGGCCACGCACGCGCAGCCCACGTCCACGCAGTCCACGACTTTCAGACGGACGTCTGGGGAAGATTGGATAGTTGGGCGATGAAATATACTACAATATAAGGTCAGACCTGACATTAAGTGAAGGTATCATTATTACGTAGTATAAATCCAAGTCGCTAATTGTGTATGTTTGGCCGCTATCTCCTCCTAAACCAGAACCATTTAGGTCGTTTTTTCATTAAAATTCAGAAAGTTTATTTAAGTTAGGCAAAATTCAATATTTCGTGAGCCAGTCGGCCAAAATTACACCATTGCGAAGCGTGGGCGGGTCGCTTGTTATTTATAAAAAGATTTTAAAGATAGATGCATCCAGCATATCAAATAATCATGAAGGAAGTTTTTTACATTGACCAGACTGTAAATTTGAATTGGGCATCTCACTTGATATTTAATAACCATGATATACAAAGAAATTATTTCTTAAACATCATATTAGGGACAAACTCTCGAATTTACCAACCACATTCAAAACAAATAACCAAGTGAGTAACTGCTTCTTATACTCATATTTTTAAATAGTCTAGTCTCCTTCATTTTACAGCTTGTCTTATCTTCCATGCAGTTTAAAACACGTGAATTACGCCCCTATCACAATTTCATTAAAAAAACTACACTCCTCCGTCATTTACACAACTAAAAATGAACTTACCAGACAAAGTCAAGTCCAGAAAAGACTCGAGCAGCTTCGACCCGTCCCGTTTGAACCTCCGAACGAACTTTGGATGTCTGGTCGTCAAATCCGCGTCTGTCACCACATACTGGGCCAACAAGGCGGCATATGTCACCGGAGTGGGTGACAGGAGCCTCCATTTGACATGTTGGCCGACCATCCATTCTAGTTGTCTGAAAGTCTTCCCGCACAGTTGGACACCACTGATCTTAGCCAAGGTCTTGAGGGTGGGGGCGCGGCTGAATTTCTCTTCGCTTTTGGCTGTAATTAAAAGTTTTATGTGAAAAATATGTCATTAAAGTTCAAGCATAGCGGTTTCAACTGCAGGTAAATTGCTTTTCCCTAAACAATTGGTTAAAATCCTTTCTTAGTGCTCACTAACATCATAAAAGGAACGCATGTACCAAATTTCATGGCCCTAATGAATCAGACAGTCAGTCATGACTTATTATTTTATGTATATGTTACGGCTAATACCCGAAGCGCGGCTACAACTAGTTTTAGCCGGTTAGAACATCAATAGGTTAGGTTAGTTAGGTTACTTTTTTGATACCGCCCAGAAAAAGGAGTCCGTCGACTCATTATTGAAGCCAGTTTTTATATACAAAGGTATATTTTTTTTTTACAGTTTTCCATATTAAAAACACTTCTAACCGGCTAAAACTAGGTGTAGCCGCTCTTCGGGTATTAGCCGTAACATATAGATTAAGTGAGTTTAAGTGTCTTTACTTTATAGCTTTAGGCAGTTAAGCATTTCCATTTAATGTTGAACCAGGTGGCAGAATTAAAAGATTTTAAATTCTATCATCCTACTAATGTAATAAACGTGAAAGTTTGTGAGTGTATGGATGTTTGTTACTCTTTCACATAAAAACTACTGGACGGATTTTGATGAAACTTTACAGAAATACATATAGGTTGTACATCAGAATAACACATAGGGTACTTTTTACCGTGGGAAAACTTTTCATTAACTAGTTATTCCTATAAATCAAAGACTTATTCTTACAATGGAGAATGTTACTAGGTATTCCAAATCGCTTGAAATTTTGTCTCAGTAAAGCCTGTATGCATACAAATACACTAGTTTTTGTTGTAATCAAAAATACCCAGTAGTTTTGATTTTATAGGCATTCAAAGTTTCGAAAAATATCGAGTCCCGCTAACAGTCACGTGACCGCTTGTGACGTATTACCACAACGCGCCAGCGGTGGCGCATATAGCTGGCACAGTATTTTATTTTATTTTTTTATTAATTTAACATTTAATGTAAAAAAAAAATGTGTTTTCGGTCGCGTATTAGTAAATATAAATATTATTCGTTATTATACGTTAATAGTAAATATTATTCTATTAATAAATTGGGTATAGGTTTGAAACCAAGGTAATCGTGTAATTTATCTAAAATAGATGAATTAATGGCTGCGCATTATTTATCAAGAAATAGTGATTCTGTTGCCGCCGAAATGTTTGATATGTTCTAAACTGTTTTATCAAAACAAAATAACCAATATAATAAAAATACGAATGGAAGAATGCGAGTCCAATAGTAGAAGTATGTACCTACCTACCTATCATTATTTTTTTTACGTTAAAGACAATAAATCATGTATCATAGTTTTGTAGCTATAGGTAGGTACGTCCTTCTAATATTATAAATGTGAAAGTTTGTGAGTATGGATGTATGAATGTTTGTTACTCTTACACGTAAAAACTACTGCCCCCCCAAGTCAAGTGGCAAGTGATATTTGCGATAGCGAGTGAATAGAAAAAATATGTATGAAACTGTCAAATTGCAAGCTTGTCAAAAATTTATTCTATTCACTTGCTATCGCAAATATCACTTGCCACTTGACTTGGGGGGCTGGACGGATTTGGATGAAACTTTGCAGTAGGTTACACATCAGAATGACACATAGGGTACTTTTTACCGCGGGAAAACTTCTCATTCCCACGGAAACCGACTTCTACGCGAACGGAGTCGCGGGCGGCCACTAGTATGTATACAAAGATACCGCTCTTATCAGTAAATTTAAATAAATACATGCATTGATTTAGTACTAACTAGCTTTAGTTAGCAGCTTCACCCGCGTTTCCCTCGGGAACTGCACATTTTCCCAGGATTAAAAGAAGCCTATGGATTATTTCAGTCTTCGTCCAGCAGGCCTACCATGAACTCTTATTGCAATTCAGTTTAGGACCTAAACTGAACTGCTTCGCTTATTCGTACCACGACGTTACTTAAACAAACCTAAATTGGCTCGCTAGTTTGTAAGCGATTCAGCTGAAATAGTTCATTCTTTTGCAAGCAAATGCGTACCATGACGTGACATTTAAACCTAAACTGAATAGCTTAAATGTCAAATTAAGCGATTCAATAAAAGTTGCTTCTTTCGTTGCGTGAAGTGAATAGTTTTGTGAATTACTTTTTAAAAATAGTAAGAACATATGTATTTCAGTTCAATATTTAGTGGGTTTTATAAGTATACTAGGGGCCGCGCGCGACTCCGTTCGCGTAGAAGTCGGTTTCCCGTGGGAATGCGAAGTTTTCCCGCGGTAAAAAGTTCCCTTAACTCTTTCCTACATATATTTTTGGTATCTAGAACCGTTTTCGCAGCGCACGCAACGGAAGCTCTCAAGGATGAATAATTTTCCCCGTTTTTTTCACATTTTCCATTATTTTTTCGCTCTTTATAGTTGCAACTTGATGTTATATAGCCTAAAGCCTGCCTCGATAAATGGTCTATTCAACACAAAAAGAATTTTTAAAATCAAACCAGTAGTTCCTGAGATTAGAGCGTTCAAACAAACAAACAAACAAACAAACAAACTCTTCAGCTTTATAATATTAGTATAGATGTAAATAAAGGGAAAAAATTGTGATTAGCAGAGCATTTATGAAAATATTAACGGCCCTAAAAAAAACTTTTGGGGCTAAAAGCCCTAAGTTGGCAAGCCGGGAATAATACCTGTCAAATCAAATATGAGCGTTCAAAAACGTATTTTATTCATTTTTACGACAACACTAAACAGACTATTAAATAAATTACTATAATTTAATTAGTGCTAAAATAGTTTACTGTGGTATAATTTGATGCTTACTAGTGCAATTTTAAAATGTATTTTGTAATTTTATTCATAAATAAAAACCTTTACTAACCGGTATTATCACATAAACTAGGTTTCGAAACGCAACTTATTGAGATCGAGTAAAAGAGATAGAATTAAGCAACGACTGTAGAGCGTCATTTCTTTCTCACATTGCGGACCACAGACAAATCTCGTTCATTCGTTCCTCCGTGTGCGATTCAAACGCCACTCACCATTAAACACTTCATGGTACGAATCTTAGCAATTCAGTTTAGGAACCTAAACTGGATAGCATCGGAATTGAATCGCAAACTAAAAGTTGATGGTAGGCCTGCAGATCAGTTCCGTACTTTTTGTGTGAAAGATAACAAACACAAACACAATCTTCCGCGTTTATTATATTACTAGGAAGTAGGATACCTATACGATCTAGATGTAGGTAGTTGAACGTTACAGATGCACTTTACCTTTACTATTTTATTTTAGTAATTTAATTTTTTTTTTATTGCAAATGTAGATGATATGAACTAAACCTCTTTTATTTATTTGTATTTTTACTAACAAATTGTTTAATGGTATTGGTTATGTTCAAGTTAAAAGATTTGGTTATGTATGTATGTATCCTTTGGAACTGTAAAAAACAGCTTTTCCGGCGAATTGATAGTTGTATTTTTACATTTAGGCACAACACATGATTTCCTAGTAGTTGGATTAGACATTTTTAAAAGTATTTAGGTTTAATTTAGACGACAAGTGCGCGCGATCGCGAGCGTACTGAGTGAGCCAGACCGAGCGAGTTGTGGTGTGACGTCACACCGCCACCGGCAGCCCGCGTCGTGCGGTAGCAACTTATTTTACTTATAAATCGGAAACTAATTGACGCATCGAAATAATTCCTTCACCAGTATTTTTTATTTTTGACAGAGAATACGAAGAGATAATAATCAAAATTTGTTAACATTCTCCATTACTGCACGCTGTATTGGAGGTATTTAACAAAACTCACCTGCAAGACTCAAACAAGCCAGCGCAACATGGGTCAGTCTGTCCGCACGCAGTCTGTGAGCATCCATGAACAGATCCAGTTGCGCCACAGCCGAGTGTAAAGATGCAATCCCGAGACCCAACTTCTTGCTGACATCGCGTAGTTGCTGTACCAGGGCTCCACGGAACTCCAGCTGTTGAAGTAGAAGGAAATATTGTAGTTAAATAGGTTACGTGGATATAATTTGTGCCGTATAGTATACCGAAAATATCTGATTGTGGGCACTGTACCAGAAGTACGACGCGTAAAGTACCTACATAGAGTTTGTTTTTAGCACCTTAAAGAAACCTTATTCAGAGGGCTTTAGAGAACACGGTATGAGAGCATAAACTAACTTGGGCTAACGTTTTCTCAGGCTAGGTTGAGCTAACTCAATACTTTCTTGCAAAAAAATCTTTTGTCTGTGTTAGTTACGATTTTATAACATAAGATTGACCTTAGTGGAATAAATGCTGCATAGAGGATCTCAAAATTTAACTCTAGGTAAACTATTCTACCATATGACATTTTACTGGGTGTGAAAAAGAAAGCAGATATTTAACAACAATTATTTCATGAATCTGTCCAACCCGACAGTTTTGATGCGTCGATTTTCGAAATAAGTATAAACAATTGACGATTATTATTACTTTTACTACCTATGCATATGCTATAAGAGAAGAGGGTTCAAGTATATGGTCATTTAAATATTCTCTCTCTCCCTGTCTGTTCTCTAATTGTTACTTAGAGATTTTAACTAATCAAGGTTGAAAAACATGAAAATTTTATAAAAGTTGTAGGTGTTAAATTTCTGAAATCATTTTGAAATTAGTTGATATACATATAATAAATAAGCTTTTTACTTATTTAGATAGTTGGTATGGTTTTCCTTGTTATGCATTAAACATGAAATGTTGTGAAATAAACTGATGTCACATGCAATTAAATGATGCAACTTTTACCAGTCTTAGTACCACCAAGAAGCCACTAACTTAAGTTACTCATTTATTATATTAAAACTTGTTTTACTATTTAATTAAGATTTAAGAAACTAGGAATAAAGAACTGACTCTGTAGGATAATAAAGTTGGATAGGCAAACCAATAAAAAAATCCAAACACAAAATTAAATTTGAGCTATCATTGTGTTAAATACTTCTTTTCTATTTTCATGATAAATTGATTTGTTTTTATTCATTTTTACATTGAATTTAATAAAAAATAAATATCTTTTACAGACCTTGGCCTAGTACTTCAGGATTTAAGAGGACTCAATAGGCACACAACAATTAACAAAATAAAGTTCAAATTAAATAAACTCCTGAATGCAAACTGACTTAAATTAGTAAAATTGAGTTTAATCCTCAAGATTTACCAAATCCATTAACATAATGACTAGCTAATAGGTCAATAATGTTTGTATACAATGTTTTACCTGCGGTGACTGTAGATGTATAATTGGTTTCTGAGCTTCTTGTTCAAGCAAATTCTTCCAAATATCCTCACTGTATTCACAATTGTAATCAGCAGCATCGGCATCGGGATCCGTCAGCGTCTGAGAAATAAAAGTGACAAATATACTTTATGTGCCTGTATGTATGTAATTATGACATAAATTAACCAAGTTGAACTTGACGCTTACAAATTATGAAACGTTAACCCAGATAGAGTACATAAAATGTAAATAAATATGATGAAACAGATCAGATACAAACTTACATTGGGCTCAAATTTTCGGTCTGGCATTTCGATCTTTACATGTTGCTCCGACGATGTGTGGCTCTGCACACTTGACAAGTTCAGTTTCGACATATTCAAGGACTCCATTTTACGTTACAAAGCAATCAAGACGATATAAATGCACAAGAAAAATCGAAAAAATTAACACGTCGACTAAATGAGCAGACGTCTACCACGTGGAAACAAACGTCAAATAATAGTGCTTAATATGCCTTTATTTTCGCACATAATGCAAAAACTTAAGTAACAGAATAAACTGTGAACCTCATACTCGCATTCCCAAGTTTTAAAGGTTTAATTTACGAAAATCTGCACATTTTTGCCACATGATATTGCACTTCCAACATATTGCTTGCTTGCACACGCGAAGAATGAAAGAAAGAAAGAAAAGAACACGATATGACAGAAGTGAATGTCATGTCCACATTTGACATCTGTCACTAAGATTGTCTATGGCATTTACGGTATCTTCACACGATCAATATAACCTTGCGTTCCGTAAATCGCTTACAGAACTGTGATCGCTCAAATCGCTTACAACCGTTCCGATTACGTTTAGCACGATATTGACAGTTATTGCGTCAATTTAAGTTTTGACAGCGCTTACGCCGACCATACTCCAAAGTGTTGGTTCTCTGAGCGCAATGTATATGACGTCATCGTTCTCACCCATGGTCGACAATGGACGCGCTCTCGCTTCAACGGAACGGTGATGTGAGCGCTAGCATTGCGCTCAGAGAGCCAACTCTTTGGTACATGGTCGGCGTAAGCACTGTCAAAACTGACAGGCGGACTAACTTTATGAGTTGAAGCAAGGCATGAAAATTTTGTTCAAGATTTAAATGAACACGAATTAAGAAGAGCTGAGCAAGGTAAAGGCGAAATTATATCGTGAGCGCGCTAAACAGCCGTTCCAATCAAATTTACGCAATAACTGTCAATATCGCGCTAAAAGTAATCGGAACGGTTGTGAGCGATTTGAGGAAAATAGTAAAAGTAAAAAAAACATAATATTGCACATTTTTGGAGTGGTAGAGTCTAGCTGTAGGCTCTGTCTGCAGCGATTACTGGGCTGACTCGACCGCTGAAATACCACCGTCGCACAGAAGTGAGTGCGGTGCCTAATTTTTGAAGGCTCAGCAATACATCCCCAACACCCACAGTGTTGCGGCCGTTGCGGGTAGTCATGGGCGGCGGTTACTTACCATCAGGTGACCCGCATGCTCGTTTGCTTTGCTATATTATATAAAAAAAAACATATACTCATATCAAATATACACATATTTGATATGAGTATATGTGCAAAAGTATTCCATAATAGGTCTAACTAAGGCCAAGCAGGACCGATGAATATGTGGCAGCATTTCTAAATGCACCGAAGTCAAGCAGTAAAAATGAGCTTTCATAATACTTAGGACCATAATAAGCTTCTAGTTACTTCTAAGTCTACGGGAGATTGCTCTAGCAAAAATCATAATTCTTTTAAAAGTGCATAAATCCTTTATGTATCTTTTGACACTTGAGTGATTGTTCTTCATCTTAAATTGACAGTGTATGAACTGCCTAAGTAAATTTTAATCCAATTTATTTAAAATAATATTAAGAAAGCCTTTTCAACCTTCACCTTAACAAAATTATGAAATATAGATTTTCGGTCCCGTTAAAACTTATTTTACAGTTAATTTACTTCGAACCATATATGGGCATTCCCTGGGTTAAATAGATTCTACCAACATAAAAAAAAGAAACGTCACGTCACGTCATTTTTCGCAAGGCTACAGTAAATTTGTAGCGGCTGATTCTGTTTTTACGGAAAATACACGAATTAGTGTCAAAAATATATTTCTGTGGGTTAATTTAGTGTAGTTTTAGGCTAATAAATCTATAGTGTGTGATGTCTTATTCAAATAGTAAGTGTTTTGTGTAAACTGTTGTTTTTTTATGGTCGGTCGGGCAACCGGGTTTCTGGTTTAGGAACTCGTCAATTTTATGGTGAATTAGTTGTTCATTCGTTTGTGATGTTTGTTTTTGTGTCTGCAGAGTATACTTTTGCGGCGTTGCCGCGGACACAGCGTGGTACTCCGCTGGTTTTGGGCGGAGATCCAAAGGGCAAGAACTTCCTGTACACCAATGGGAACTCAGTCATTATTCGAGATATCGAGAACCCTGCTATAGCCGATGTTTACACCGAGCATTCTTGTCAAGTCAATGTCGCAAAATATTCGCCAAGTGGCTTCTACATAGCTTCAGGAGGTAAGTCACATTTGAACAGTTATTATGACTCATTATTTGGTAATAAACATGATTAACCTGATAAGAATGTTGTTAAACTTCAACTCTTGAAACAATATCTAAATAAAGAGATACACCTTTCATTATCTCTTTCTGAACTGAATTATATTATAAGAAAAATCAAATTCTAAATTATATTAATAACAAATCAAACTTTCAAATTCAGAATATAATCATTTCAAGCATAGGCTTTGCTTTTTAATCTAATCACTGTAGTGGGTGTGTAAGATTAACAGTAAAAGACAAGTAGGTTAACAAATTAGGTATAATGTGATTGTTAATTTAATCATCATGTACCTACCTACTTAAATGCAGCATTCATTATTTAACTATTTTGAGCTTTTTCATGTTCACTTTTAAATATTCATTAATTATGATTACTATTTTTCATTGCAGTTAACTAAACACAATTTAAGAATTGACAAACTTTCCTAAAGTCATAAATTTTAATTTGATTACACAAATTTTGTGTGGGTTTTTGTAGTCATGCAAGATAATTGTATGGAAGGAATTTTCTAAACAAAATGTGCCGCCTATATCATCACTAACTGAGTTGGAAAGTTGCCAGGACTGGCAATCTCTCCAGAATTAACCCTTACAATCTATAGTTCTATCTGGGACATGATAGTGTGTTCATTTTATGATATTTGTACTGTGAAGGACCTAAAATCTACATAAGTGTATGAAGAGAAATTGACAAAGTTATTAATTTTTGATATATTTGTGTTAGTAGTTAGTCAATTTATAACAAAGCAAGTAACAGTTGCAGAATCATTTTTAAGATTGGTTTATTTGAAACATTTCATTTCTTATTTGTCAATTGAATCTTTTGTGGTGAGGGCTAAAAAATTTACTAGTACACATCATCATATACAGTATTGGCACTTATAAAATTCTTAAAGTCACTGATCTACTCTTTAAGTAGTAAAAAGTTATTTTTAAACTGAAATTAATGGACCTGTTTCCCCATTAGCATGTATAGCTACAAATTCCATATAGTTTTGGAAATAAATTTATGATCTTTGACTGCATTCAAAGTTAATTGTTTCTAAATTGGGGCAGTGTGGCACAGTTTATGTAAAACTAAAATGAATAAAAAATACTGCTAACTAAAATTATATCTCTAAATTATAAATGCCAAAGTTAATGAGTATGTATACATGTAGGTGCCTATTCATATTACGGATCTATTTAATATGGAAAAAGAAATATAGATAGAGTAGTTATATTGATAGCTCAGTTATTGCAGCAACTAAATATTGGTGTTTTTGTGTGCAGCCTACATATTATTTAATTTAATGTGCTTCTGACGAGAATACCGTGTTCACTGAGTCGAACTTACAATGCGCTTTTATCATTCACAACAAGTTGTCGCCAATGCCTAAACCTCTTAATTATATTTGGAAAGGTTCCAGTATGCAGACTTCAGCTTATTTGTTGCCGCATTAAGTTCGTACGTTTGCTCCATCTGCTGACTAGTAGAGCGTGCAGGCACCTTTTTATTAATCTATGAACGCATCGAGTACTTTTCTAACTTTGGAAAAAACTTATACCGCAGCAAAAACCCAAGCACTAAGCAGCGGCTGTTACCGACAGAAAGGCACCTTTAAAAAAGTATCCTAATTTTATTATTATAAATAACATAGGTAATCCTTTTTTTATAGATGTATCTGGTAAAGTGAGGATCTGGGACACAGTGAACAAGGAGCATATTCTGAAGAATGAGTTCCAGCCGATCGGAGGGCCGATCAAGGACATCGCGTGGAGTGCCGACAACCAACGCATGGTTGTCGTTGGAGAGGGGCGGGAGAGGTAGGATCTATTTATTTATATACTAGCGACCCAATGGTGTAATTTTGGCCGACTTGCTCACGAAACATTGATTTTTGACTAACTTAAAAAACTTTTTCCGATTGTTCCTTATTTAAAAATTTAAATGAAAAAAATACCTAAAGGATGGTGAAAACCGCATTAAAATCCCTCAACTGGTTTAGGAGTTAGCGGCCAAACTTACAAACAGACAGAATTAGCGACTTGGATTTATACTATGTAATGATTACATATTAAAGTTGTAGGGTATAACATATTCATAATAAGTATTTGAATTCGTAAACACGATTGTCAATTTTACAAGTGCATTGTACGGTTATCTCTTTTACGCATCCCCGTTTGCCGGCGGCGCGGTAGCGGGCAGAAAGTATTTTTTTTTATGTATACCTGCTCTCTCAGTTGCTCATATTAAAAACTAGTGACCTGCCCACGCATCGCAACGTAATCTTGACAGACTCGTTTGCGGAACATGTAATTTTGGCTACTTTTAGAAAACTATTAATTTCCTTATACAGAAAAATACCTCAAAGATGGCAAAAACCGCTTTAAACTCCGTTTAGTTTAGGAGGACATACAAACAAACAGACACAAATAGCGACTGTTCTTTATACTATGCAATAATAATTATTATTATGCCTCAGATTTGGACATGTGTTCATGTCTGAAACCGGCACATCAGTGGGTGAGATCAGCGGACAGTCCAAACCGATCAACTCTGTAGACTTCCGTCCAGCGAGACCCTTCAGGATTGTCACCGCTTCTGAAGATAACACGCTGGCCGTGTTTGAGGGACCACCTTTCAAGTTCAAGTGTACTAAACAGGTATAGTGGAAAATAGGGTTAAATTATGATAGCTGTTTGATTTGAAATTAATGTGTGAGAAGGTAAATTAGTGTCTGAAATTCATTGTAATCAATTTTTACATTATAAAGTTATATAGTTGTTTCATTGATTAAAAGTTTTAAGTGTGGGTAAAAAAAGTTCTTTTTTAGATAATCAATTTTGAATCTACATAAAATGTATAGGTACAACTTAGTATAGGACAGGTATACATATACAATACAACTTTTTAGCTCATGACTTTAAAAGTATAAGTAGTTAAGACAAGCATATAAAGTCATACTATGTAATTTAGATAGTTTCTATGACCTTATATGCTTAACCATACAATACCAAAAACCGCCTGTATTCCTTTATTAATAAGATTGTCATTTCTTTCTGTCCATATAATTTTGCAACCAACTCTCTTGTTACCTAAACCACCTTTATTTCCTTCTAATAAGATTGAAATTTGTTTGCAGGAGCACACACGTTTCGCTCAAGCAGTCCGCTACAGCCCGGATGGTAGCTTGTTTGCTTCAGCCGGCTTCGATGGAAAGATATTCTTGTTTGATGGAACCACCTCTGAATTGAAGGGAGAGGTAAATAACTATATCTATTTATATGGTGACTGAATTTATTTATCCAGTTGGCAGTTGGTAATACAATATTTATATAAATAGCCTTTTGCGAGGCTTCACTTAAGTGGATATAAAATAAGCCTATGTCTCTGAAAAAATAACCCTTGATAACATTCATTCTGTATCAGTATTGGTCTAAATTTTGCCTAAAACTACATCTTAGTGAAATATTTATTACGATTCCATTGATATATTTTCAAGCACTTAACTTTTTCTTGTACCTACAACGCATGATTCCATACTGAAATAAACTTTCTGTAAGAACCTATTATTAAGCTCTAGGTACACCAAACCTTTTTTTTTTTTAATGAAAATTACCTACTAGATTGTCTCTCCTATGAACTATTATTATTATATTATACGAGCGACCCGGCCACGCTTCGCAATGGTGTAATTTTGCCGACTTGCTCGCGAACCCTTGCATTTTTGCTAACTTAAAAAAACTTTTTCTACACGTTCTTTATTTACAAATTTAAATGAATGAATACCCTAAAATGTGGAGAAAACCGCATTTTAATCCGTTGCGTACTTAAGGAGGAGTTAGCAGCCAAACATACAAACAGACAGAATTAGCGACTTGGATTTATACTATGTAATGATTCTTTTAGATTGGCTCTCCGGCCCACAAGGGTGGTGTCTACGGCATTGCCTGGTCGCCTGATGGCAAACAGTTACTATCTGCCTCTGGAGACAAAACCTGTGCTATATGGGACGTAGAAACTATGCAGCGGGTGACATTATTCAATATGGGGAGTGCGGTGGAGAATCAACAGGTAATATAAATAATATTTCTGGATTGAAAATGTAAAGAAAGTTAAGAAAAGCTATTTAAAATGATAATAATAATAACAAAATGTATTTATTAATAAAATTCTTTTAAATGATACAGTAATCTTGCATTATTCAATGGCTTAATATTTTTGGTTAGCTAAAAAAGTTTTGAAACCTATTTATTTTCTAAGTTAACAAACTTTCAAACTTATACAATACCTCTTTAGATTATTAATACATTCAAATATTTTGTTGATCAGGTATCTTGCCTGTGGCAAGGCAAGCATCTGCTCTCCGTATCTTTGTCCGGAGTCATCAATTACTTGGATGTGGACAAACCTGATAAACCAAGACAGGTATGTAAAATTACATCTTTAATTAAGTAATTAATTTGAAATTATGTAAATTATAGCAGTAAATGTGTAAAGATAAAGCAACAACTTATTATTAATCTTCTATTGAACTATGATCATGTTATTTTCCTATATATTTTGTTATTTTCCGCCGGCTTTTTTCTCTCGGTCTACGGTTAGGTAAAGTCGAAGTTTGTTCGTTCATTAAGTATATGTTTTTGACGTTCATTAAGTATATGTTACATATCTATGATGAATAAAAGAATTTTGATTTTGATTATTTTGATCTAAACACACACTAGCTTCAATAAAATTAGTAAGCCAAGCAAACTCACCACTTACACAAGTATTTTTTTAAATACGTAATGACAAATTAAATTATTAAGCTAATCACTATACAATGTAATTGCAAGATTTTCCATTCCTAATAAGAATCATATCAGTTATACTCTTGCATGTGTTGTCAACATAGATTTATTATCTTCGCTCTCGCTCTTACTAGATGGAGCACTGCCTGTAAACAATAGCTTTGATCTTGCGGCAGTTTTTTATTTTCGTGCCAACTCGTGTGTCAAATAATACATAACTGTTCGAAAAGCTTCCGACCAAACCATGACATGTTTTCTGACTTAGTACTAGGAACAAACCAAGATGTCGCTTAAGTCCAAACCTTTTATTTACTCATCATCCTCGCTGAGCAACAAAATAATACGTAAAAAAATTCAAGCTTGACAAAACGGAAACTATACATCTGTCTTTTTGTCGTTTTTCAATCATTTTGGCAATAAAAAATAAATGTTTCAAAAGTTTTGAAACGCCATCTACATATGACCCCTGACATTCCTTGCAAGCTGTTATATTTTAGTAACTACTCTTAAAATTGACTATTTTTTAACCATCAACCACCTACCTACGGTCTCAGAGACCGTAATGTTTTATAAAATTCAAAAATAATTTTAATAAAAAAAATTGATGGTTATTTTTTACTACTTTTTATGTTAAAAACTTACAAAAATACGAAACAATTGCTATATTTTTTTTTCAGTGCCTAAAGACATTTATAATTTAATAGCAAATATTTGGTGCTAAAACGAAGCATTGGCGTATAAAGTTACATGTTTTGTTACGGAACTTTAATTTGTTAATTGAAATCCTAAAATCAACGCAATTATCTATTAGCAGTCTTTGCGACCGCACGGTGGTGGTAACAGGACAAAAATAGGTGCTAGGTGGTTAAGGGTTAATGTCAAATATTATGTCATATAAAAACAGGGGCGTAGGAGTAACAATATTTTTAAGGGCCCTATAAAAAATATTTAAACATAGATTCACAATTACTCCTCGCCCATAGTACTCGTAAAATGCGGGATAATAAAGAAGGTAAAAGCACCAATTATAGATAATATAAAGAATATTTTTCTTTTTGCTTATTCATTTATGGGTTTTACTATACACGTTTCTAGGGTTTTGGATGTTATAATAAATAGTGACTTTTGGAACCAGTTTTCGTTTATTAAAGTAGCTTATTACTAGTTTCATCAAAATATACTTATTTATATACGAGTATATCCTCTGTCAGACTATCCTCTTTGATCTTACTATGCATTTTCAAACGAGAAATCCTATATCTAGACCATATCTTGTAAAAAATATTTTACTCATTTAACACCGTCAGTTTGGAAACGTATGGACTTATGGAGATTTTTTTGTTGAAAAAAAAAGAATACAGTAAGCTATATTCAATGTGTAGGTTTAAAAAAATACATTCTTTTTAAGTTTTCACTATTTTATGGCCCCTGTAGCTCGGGGGCCCCAAAACTTTGATACGGCGGCTACGCCCCTGCATAAAAGTTGACACAAGCTCGGGTAGGTTCGAGTATGCTGAATTCAGCACACTTATGTTTTGCCGCATTTTACGAGTACCAGTGCTCCATCTAGAAAGAGCGAGAGCGAAGATAATAAATCTATGGTTGTCAAAATAGTGACCTTTATTGCTAGGCGAATATCAAATATGTCAAAATTACTTAATAATTTGAATTTATATATTAGTTTGCGACCCGCCCACGCTTTGCAATGGTGTATTTTTTTATTTTATTATTTTTGGCCGATTAAATCAAGAAATATTGAATTTTGGCTAATTTAAAGAAACTTTTTTAGAATTTACCATACTTATTAACAAATTTAAATGAATAAATTCTCTAAAAGATGGCAAAAACTGCATCAAAATCCGTTACGTAGTTTAGGATGAGATAGCGGACAAACATACAAACAGACACAATTAGCGACTTGGATTTATACTATGTAATGATGTTTAATACTCTTGCATGTGTTGACAAAATAGTGACCTTTATTGCTAAAGTGAATATATCAAATATGTCAAAATTACTTAATAATTTGAATTTATTTATTCGATTTTGCGATGATTTCAAATTAAATAGGGTTTAAATTTTATTTTCGATGTAAATAATCGCACCTGAACCAACAGTTGATGTGTGAGCGATGATTTCAAGCGCCGAATATGACTTTTCAATCCTCAATAACTTTTTTAAATGGGGTTCTGGGTATAATGTTAGTGAATTTAGTTACTATTGAGGCTCCAGAATACATGGTTTCAGGCTTCGGAAGTGGTCTTTTTACACCCGTTATATTAATTTCAGGTACTAATGGGCCACAACAAGCCTATAACGTGTCTCACGCTCCACCCGGACCACAAGCGAGTGTATACAGCCAGCCACGACGGAACTGTCACTCAGTGGCTGCTGGAAACTGGTGCGTATTTATATTGGCCCCGATTCTCAAAACACTCTCTACAACTAAATTAAAAATAACGCTGTCACTTTCTCATGTTTCGTATTAGAAAAAGACACGTACATTGGTGTCTCTTAATTTAGTCCACATCATTGTAAAATTGAACGAAATGCGCTGAGGACTAGCCTAAAATTGCCTTTGCCGTGTCACATTGCACGTACATTTTAGTTTGACATGATTACCTGTCTCTGTCTTATACTATTGAACAGTAAGTGACAGCGATAGTTTTAGTTTAGTTTAGAGAGTGTTTTCAGAATCGGGGCCATTGTCTACTAGTGGCCGCCCGCGACTCCGTTCGCGTGGAAGTCGGTTTCCCGTGGGAATGAGAAGTATGGTAAAAAGTACCCTTTATGCTATTCTGATGTTAAACTATAGGTTTAACTACTGTAAAATTTCATCAAAATCCGTCCAGTAGTTTTTACGTGAAAGAGTAACAAACATCCATACATCCATCCATACATCCTTACTCACAAACTTTCACGTTTATAATATTAGTATGATATAGGATTTGAATAAAAAAGATAATAGTTTTTGAATAAAAAGAAACAGTTGGTTCTTTTTCTCTGTAAGGCATAGTTTTTATTTTGTTCTGACTTGGTGATTTTGAATAGATAAGTAGTTTAAGCAGTTAATTGAAGTATTGTTTCGTATGTTTTTTTTTAACATTGATTGGACACTTTATGTATTGCAAACAAATAAACTTTTAAATATTTTTTCAATTGGTTCACTTAATTTTAAACATAAAAGTAATCCACTTAAACATTCTTTTCATCCAAAAATGTACCTTTATGGGAACAAACTTCCTATGCATTCACAAATATACTATAGACACCCTACTAATATTATAAACGTGAAAATTTGTGAGTATATGATGGATATTTGTTATTCTTTCACGTAAAAACTACAGGACGGATTTTGATGAAACTTTACAGTAATATAGGTTGTACATCAGAATAACACATTGGGTACTTTTTACCGCGGGAAAACTTCTTATTCCCACGGGAAACCGACTTCCACGCGAACGGAGTCGCATGCGCTCACTAGTAAAACAAAATGACATAAATTTACTTTAAAAAAAAAACTTTATATCTACAATTTTACCTCGCTCCAACTGTTTTTATCTCTTTTTTTTTCTTATAACTACCGTCAATTTTATTTTTTCTTATAATTACCATATAGTTATACATATTTGTTATATTCCAGGCGAAGGGCGTCACATCGGCGGCACTGGCCACGGTAACCAAGTGAATGGTATGAGGGCTAGTAAAGATGACACTTTACTTACTATCGGCATTGATGACACTTTGAGACGAGCCAAACCTGTAGCTGAAGGTGAGATTATGATATTTTTATTTATGTTTGACGATTTGATCTCAAAAAATATACCTAAACAATTTTCCAAGGAAATTACCTTATTTACCCGTTGCGTGGTTAAGAATAAATTAGCAGTTAGTTAAAAATTCTAAATACTTTACTTTATATTAAAAGATATTTTAGAAATGTTAGATTGACAAATATTTGTGCTCTTTTGAAACATTTCTCTTTTATTATTAGCATGTAGCAGCATTAATATAGCAGTTAGATGCCTTCTTCTTTTAGAATTAGTATAACCTAAACCAATTCTTATAACTATCCTTACATGTACAATAGGGGAAGCCCCGTGCTACACTTCCGAGGCCATCCCGCTGGGTTCCCAGCCGCGCGCCATGGACCACATCGTAGATGACGACACCACCATTGTGGCCACTGTTAAAGAGGTGGGTATTGTTGGTGCAGGGTGAATTTGCGTGACTGTACTTTTGTAAGGTGGGATTTTCATGGTGGGTTCTTTGGCGAAGTATTTTTTGTTAAGGGGTGATGCATTCTTAGAACTTTGTGTTAATGAGGACACTAGCTAGTTATTTGACCTTTTTTATTGTATTTTTCTATAAGTTATTATTATACTTTACCTTATTATAATAATTTGATTACATGCATTTTCATACTTTATTCTCAAGTTCGCTTTCAACAATTAAAACGTTTTTCTACATGAGTCTAAAACTATTATTTGCGATTAAAGCTATGTATGTATAGGTATATCCGGGGTGGAAAAGAACTGCTACCGAAAACAAAAACTGGGCATTGCTGGAGGAGTACTGGTTACGTTTTGAGCAAAAAAAATTGTTTTTATGATTAACAGAAAATACATGTTTTTTACGTAATTGTACAAAATTGCATTTAAACTATCAGATTTTGCGATGATTTCAAATTAAATAGGGTTTTAATTTAATTTGCAATGTAAATAATCACACCTGAACCAACAGTTGATGTGTAAGCGATGATTTCAAGCGGCGAATATACCTTATCAATCCTTAATAACTTTTTTAAATTGGGTTTTCTGGGTATACTGTTCTTGAATTTAGTTACTATTGAGGCTCCAGAATACATGGTTTCAGGCTTCGGAAGTGGTCTTTTCACACCCGTGATATGTAATTTTGAATTATTTACGATTAATATGATATGTTTTCCCCAGTTGTTAGTGATAATAGGCAACAGCAAGCAGTCCTCGCTGCCTCTGAACTACGAACCGACCTGCGTCGCCATCGACCCTCAGTCTAGACATGTCGCCGTTGGTGGTGAGTGGGTTCATATAATACTATCCTACTAATATTATAAACGTGAAAGTTTGTGAGTTTGTATGGATGTTTGTTACTCTTTCACGTAAAAACTACTGGATGGATTTGGATGCAACTTTGCAGTAATATAGGTTATACATCAGAATAACACATAGGGTACTTTTTACCGCGGGAAAACTTCTCATTCCCACGGGAAACCGACTCCCACGCGAAAGGAGTCGGGCGGCCACTAGTATAATTCTATTGTTTATCATATCAAGTTATTTGAAATAAATGAAAAAGTGGGAAAAGTAAGTGTGATTTAGTTTAAGAGTTTTGTTTTAGATAATAAAAAGGATGGTAAAAAAGAAAAATATTTGTTAGTGTTTGTATTAAATTTACATAGATCATTTTGGCGTTCAATGACTTTAATTTGCTACCCGTTGGGTGTCTGCAAGAAATAAATTCAAACTCTAATGTTTTACTTTAATTCTACAATATACATTAAATCAATAAATGTTTGTGACTTAAACACTTCACTACATATTTCCACAAGTAAAGTATGGACCAAGTTTTGCAATGAATGTAGGTAATCAAATAGTTAAATCTAATATCAAAAACTATCCTACAGAACACTAATAACCTCAAAATGCTCCTCAAAGCGGCCTATTTTTATTATAATATAAAATACGAACACCTCTGTGCTAAGCAGATGGTTCCGGGTTCAATCCCAGGGTCAGGCCAATTTCGTCAAAATATTTTTTCGAAATTGGCTCGTGTCTGGGTGTAACTAGGTTCTCCCCTAGTCCATGGTGATGTACAAGCTCTGCTTAGTTTAGGGCCACACAGTTGGTGTGTCAGTCTGGTGATTTATTTATTTAATTTCCAGGTGCTGACAATAAAGTCCACATCTACACACTAGACATCCGCACATTGACCATTAGTTCTGAATGCGAGCATCTCGGACCCATCACCGATGTAAAGTATAGTCCGGACTCAAAATATCTGGTGGCAAGCGATGCTAACAGGAAGCTGATCTTGTACAATACGGATGATTATAAGGTATGTTTATTGTTAATTTAGTAATAATAAGCAGTTTTGTGTCTTTGTTTTCAAAATTTTCCTGTTTTGGTTTAAGTTTTTATAATTTGACAGACACTTGGTGTCAAAATTAGTTATTCTTGTTTCTAATATTGAGTAGGATTTTAAGATGATAAGTAAAAGTTTTTTATCCTTCGATCATGAGAGTACCATCTTTCTTTTAATGTTTATATATGATTGATTAAGGTTTGTATTTTTGGGCAATATTCAAATCATCATTGTATTGTCTTTCTTTACTTAATATTTTATTTTTATTTCTTGTTACAACATATACAGGGTGAATTGTAATGTCACGTATTCCTCCTAAGGGGTGATAGAGTAGGTCAAAAGCAACCGATTAAATCCCATAATGACCTATCCAAAAGTTAACCGTTTTTGAGTTATTTCAATATTTTTTTTCCGATTTCAGACGGTTAAAAATTAAATAAAAGAAACTACATGCTGGATTAACAGTTTTTTGTAATCGTCGCATTACGGACATTCCAATAGTTCATTTTAAGTAATAATATGTTGAAAAGCTACAAACGTTTTATAATTACGCGTTAAAAACTAGCATTTTCTTAATATTTACTATCTTATTCGATAAAAAATGCAATTTTCTGTAAAAAATCTCTCAGTAATGAAATGTGCAAATTATGTAAATAATATCTTTATCTAACAAGCTTAAATTTTAAATGAATAAATACCCTAAAATATGGAGAATACCGCATTTAAATCCGTTAGGAGGAGTTAGCGGACAAACATACAAACAGTCAGAATTAGCGACTTGGATTTATACTGTGTAATGAAATGATATAAGTTGATAATCTTTAAACGTTGATATCTCGTATTTTTGTTGGTGCTTAGGTTCTTTATCCATATGCCCAATACAAATCCATATATTTTCCATTGAATGTATCCAGCTGGCGCACAACAAGGAGTGGGGTTTCCACACGGCGCGCGTGAACTGCGCCGCGTGGAGCCCCGACTCGCGGAGAATCGCGTCCGGCTCGCTCGACACCGCCGTCATAGTGTGGAGCGTGGACGCGCCCAGCAAACATGTCATTATTAAGAGTAAGTAGAACGTATAAAGTGGAAAGTATTATTAAGTGAAACGGTGGTGGAACTGTAGACCAGGGATTCCTAAGCTTTGTTTCGCAAAGCCTCCCCGAGCCAAAAATATTGATGACTTTTCGGACACAAAAAACTCGGACACTTCGGTAAAAATAATATTAAAATTGAAAATCCATAGTTTTGTCCGAAAAGTCATCGACTCATATTTTCATGCCCCACTTAGTATATTGTACACAGAAAGGTCAACATTTACTTAAAAACGGTAATGACTGTTTTTTGGGGAAATGTAATCTTACATATGACGTACCTACGACGCCCGTCCCTTACATTTCTCTACGCATCTAGAGGGGCGTAGGAAGTCCTGTTGTAGAGTAACATGAGGCATTTTAAAAAGAAAGTAGCAAATCTACTGAATAACGTAACGAATTATTTAATGTAAGTTAAGCTATTTCTTGTTATTATTCCTCTCGTTATAATTGTCTTAGGTACTTGTAACTAATATTAAGTGTTAGTAATTACTTCTTTTTTTATTCCTCTCGTGATTTGAGGAGGCCTGTATAAACTTGTATGTATTTTTGTGCAATAAAGAGTATTTCTTCTTCTTCTTCTTCTTCTATTTGTTATGAGTACTTTTTTGCATGCGCTGTGTAAACGATGACAGTTACGCAAAAAACATGTTATACATAATGTGTTTTTAAAAAAACTACTAAACGGATTTAAATGAAACCTGCGGTATTGCTTACCGCGAGAATCGATCTTATTCCCACAGGAAAAAGCAGGCTGAGCCTGCAATACCTTTTAATGTTAAAAATTAATTAGTTTTGTATGTTAACAATAATTTTATTACTACTTTCAGATGCCCATCCTCAAAGTCAGATAACAGGTATAACCTGGTCAGACGACGAGACCATAGTCTCGGTGGGGCAGGATGCCAACACTCGCGTTTGGAATGTACCTAAAGCCTAATTTTATATAACAATTGTAATAAACTTCGCAATCGTGGAGTAGGTAAACTATGGATGTTACTTTGGCTAGGATGTTTAACGCTGATTCGGTCAAAAGGTGTTATTTAACTGATGTTTAATAAAATAAGGATGAGAAAATATGAAAGTAAATTGATTGTAGCAGCATGGAATGAAAACGTTTGATAGGAATGTATAAAAAACTCATCTCTTATACATTGTCAAAAGCATAAAATCAAAAATAAAAAAGATGTCACCCCTACATACATCAGCAATGGCCGTAGTAGACCGAGAGAAAAAGCTGGCGGAAAGAAAGTGATATCCATTGTTTATGTACTCCATGGTATAAACCTACAAATGGCGTAATATAAAAAAAATATAATTAAATATTGAAACTATTATGTTTTTTCAACCCATTTTGTAATTATGGGGGTTATTATGTCAGAGTATTTATGTAAAAAACAATCTTACATTAAAAATGATTTTATTTTTATTTTGAATAAGTACGTTATTTGTAGGTTTTTGCGAAATGACTATAGCTTTGTATACAACGTGTTGATTGTAAGTTTTACTTTTTTTTGTCAAGTTGCAAACTTATTAGGCGACAAGCTAGTCTTAAAACGATAAATGCAAAATTTTATAAACTGCTCCAATCATGGACGAAAATGTATTTATACACGAAACACTAACATATTTATTTGCTTTTATTTATACGAAAATGCTCAGGTAGTAGACATTATTAACAAAAGAGTGTAATAACATTTTGGTTTTTGAGTATTGAGGACTGATGTATTTATTTATTTATAATAAATTATGTCTAGTTTTGAGGTGTTTAACGGAAATTACGATTTGTATTTAGAGCTTGTAGAAACATGTATTTGTTTAGGTAAGTTTTTTTTATTATCTCAAACACACAGCCAAAAGGAAGTTCTTAAAACGAACATGTTTTTAAATTAATTATCAATAAATATATGTATCACATACTAATTTAGAAAACGCATTTAAAATAGCATGTATTTCATTGACTATTAAAAAAAAGTCAATCAGTCATAATGACAGTGACAGCTGTCACGTGTCAACTGTCAATAATTTCAAAATGTCGGCGTTGTGGCAATTTCTCAGTCCTAGTAATCATAAGATGAAGTACCTATAACAAAAGTTTTCCTAAGCAGTATTTTTATACTAATTTTCCTATTTATATTTTTTCATCAAAAAGTTTTTTACATGGTTTCTTAAACTAATATGTAAAGTGAAAAATAAATTGTGTACACTTGCTAAGAATTTGTTTTATTTATTCTTTAATTTATTTCAATTACAAAACTTTTCGATATCCTAATGTAAACATACAAACATACACATACGACGACTTTATATTATGTATTGAGAACAAGAGAAAAAAAACACTTTACAGTTACCGTATGACCGTGAAGCCTAAAAATGGTATTCTGACAGATACTAATCTATAATTGAAAGTTGCCTTCTACAAAAACCACTTGTTACAAAAGAATGATACCATCAGGTCTATATTAAAATTCAGTTTTGTCTTCAAAGATATTTTTCATAGATGTCAAGCCTATGAACTCTGACACATCCTCCCAGGTGACTACATCTATGGTGAGCATCAGATCTGACTCCATGTAGGCTGCCTCAACTTAAAAATAAACAATTTTTTTTAAAAATTTTATATGAAGGTAATCGAAAGGAATTTGCCTGGACTTCGTACAAGTCCAATTTAGGTAAATAAGTCAGTAAAGTAAAATAAACTCATCATTGCACGAATCAAAATCGAAATTCTTTTATTCATCATAGATAGGTAACATATACTTAATGGACGTAAATGTTACAAACTTCGACTTTACCTAACCGTAGACCGAGAGAAAAAAGCCGGCGGAAAAAACTCCCAGCACTCTTCGGAAATTTAACAAAATATTTTATTATAAAGGTGACCTTATTCCTACAAGAATGTTTCGTAAGCAAAGCTTTGTATAAAATAAAATAAAGAAAATGGTACAGATGCAACTTAAGATTTAAATTTAATTTATGCTAAATAAATAAACACAAACCAATGCAGCATATTTTTGACGTCATCTTGGTCAAATTAAATTGGTCTTAAACATATTTTTTTAAACCTTAATGTTCCTATACATAAATCTCTAAAAATAACATAATCACATTGAAAATTATATGTGTGTGGTTAAAATGAACTAAACTGATAGCTTTTACAATAAAAATATGGCGCGTATTTTATGCCATTTAGAGATAGACCACTGGTTATGTACCGAACAAAAATTTTAATTTAAATCAAAGTGAACCGACCTCTCATCTGACTAATGGAATCAACAGTTTTCTTCAACTTAGACAATTCTTTTTCAATTGCACTTTTCGCATTGTGAAAAAAATCTGGGTCATCAAAGTTTTCCCTTTGTTTTTCCATGATGATAAAATATATAATTGTTATTTGAAAATCAAACTTCAACCGCACTGTATTTCAATTAATTAAACGGTATTATTTAAACAATTACGAATTTCAGTAATTGAAATAAAATATTGTTTTGTTATTTTATTTACTTTGAAATTGGAATACGCTATCACGTTGTTTTTTTTAATGTCAAACAGGTAAAGTTTCTATTTGTTCTATTTTTATATTTAACTAACCTATACCTATTGATAGCGGAAAGTGAAATGCGAAATCAAATTATAGAATTTCCGTTAACAAAGTAGGCCATTTAACCTGCAAATACGAGTATCAATCAAAAGCCATACAACAGCATAAAATATTCCATGTAAATTGATTGAAACCGATTAATTAGTTCAAACATTCGAACAATTGGTGCCAATCATTGTCGCCAGTGCACTAAATCTGTTTTTGGATGAGTTTTGGTATGTGAGCCGCGTCACTGACTGAATGTCACAGTAGGTATTTATAAATAAAACCAGCTCCAGAAATAGAGCCAACTGGTTTTCCAGGCCTGCCTAAAATAAAGTACCCTGGATTTAGTTAACAATATAATATTGTCTTGTGATCGGCGCGTACGTCTTACACCGTGTGAGTGATTCATCTTTGTTTACCGCTATGGATGTGGATGATCAACAGTTTTCTTTAAGATGGCACAACCACCAGGTAGGTAAGTAATTGTTTTTCTTTATGACACTACAGGACATTCAGGTACACCTTTGCCTCGACATTTTAGTTAAAAAAATCTGCAACTATTAACACGAGCTTTTTAAATTTAGAGCTTCGCGATTGCTGTAGTAAAATAATTTTAGCACCAACCTACACCTAGCTTTAGCTTGTAATCATTGTATTTAAATAGTTTATTCCTCGGTTACACCGTAATATATTCGTGCTTTTCAGCCTACTTATTTTTAAGTGTTGTTTTGACAATCTATTAAAACAGTCTCACGGCGACAGTTTTACCGCCATTAGGAATTAGAGCGACACAAGTGGTTACCGGTATTAAAAGTAAATAAGTGGGTAGACATCCGTGGTAGACATATTATTGTACCAAACTTTGTGATTTATTTGTAAATAGGCTTATACTTTGCCACTGTTAATTTATAGGTTGTAGTAAGTCTTAACTTTCACGTTTTACCAATTTGATTAACTTCTTAAATTTTTCTCTACATAAAATACAATGCAAACGCTTTACAGTTTTGTTGCATATTTAGGTATCTTGCCAGTTGCATCACCTTCAATGTAGACATGCATTTTAGTGGTTAAATTACCGCCTTCTTTCCCTAAGCTATCAGCATAATAATAAATCTACATAACACACCCCTAGCTTGCATTTTAGCTTAGGCTTAGTCCCAACTGGCCACATACACTATTTTTTAAAAAGTGCTTTTGAATTTAGAACAGCGTTATAGACGCTCTTGGCCGGATGCTGAGTTCCGGAGCGTTGACAGATGTCACTTTAAGCGCTGGCGGCACTTCGTTGAAAGCGCATAGGCTGGTGCTAGCGTCGTGCAGCCAATACTTCGCGCAGTTGTTTAAGGTCAGTGTTTTAAAAAATATAGAAGTAATAAAATAAATAACAGTAACGAAGACTTCTTGAATTTGAGGTTAAACAAATTCAGAGGTAGTCTTTTTTTTTCTCTTAAAGTTTTTAATTACTTACGACAAACGGATTCAAAAATGAGTTTCGTTTAAATTATTAGATATGTCTCGTTCAAATTGATTTGAACCTCTCTATTTTTCTATGTAGGCTTCACATATTAGCCAACATTAGGGGTTTAGGAAAATCCATTGGGTGCTTTAAAAAAAAACATAACAAAAATAATAACAGTGTAAATAAATTAACTACATATTAAAGGCTTTGCTAATAACGACATCACATTATGTTTGCAATACGTAGTTAAACAAAAATACATAGGTACATAGGCACAATTTGTCACACAGAGCACATATTTGCAATCGAGTCCGCTGTTACATTGTGATGGTAATAGGATTTAGCAGATAATTAGTTTCATTTTAAAGCTCGATTGTAATGTAACTAAAAATATATCCAGTTATAAAATGTATCGGTGGAGCTTAGTCATTTTATATCGAACCTTACTGAGTTTGTCCAAGTTTTATCCGGGCGTATAGACTTTTACCTACTCTTAGTGATACAAGGCGATTTTAGACCATCCAATTACGTTCGTCTAGACATATGTAGAGTTTTGGCTAATCCGTTGCCTTGAAAAGGACTACGAAAAATACTAGATAACAATGGGCTTACTTTGTAAACGTAAGAGATTTTCCACATAGTTCTATTCCAATTCTATCAAAAACTTTACACTAACTGCATATCTTACACCATTCGTAAAACGCTTGTCGTGCAGTCAGTATTTACACCAGTGGTACACAAACTTTCCTGTTAGAGCTCCTAGTCGTGCAGTCAGTCAGTTTTTACACCAGTGGTATAGCAGCTTTCCTCCCAAGTCTTAAACCCCTGCTGTCAGTTTTTACACCAGTGGTATACCAGCTTTCCTCCCAAGTCTTAAACCCCTGCTGTCAGTTTCTACACCAGTGGTATAGCAGCTTTCCTCCCAAGTCTAAAACCCCTGCTCTCCAAGGAACTGGAGTCTGACAACAGCACCCTGGTAGTGGTCCTCGGCTGCGAGGCGTCGGAGCTGATGCTGCTCCTCACGTTCATGTACACGGGCGAGGTGACGGCGTCGCGGACGGTGCTGCCGTCGCTGCTGCGGCTGGCGCAGACGCTCAAGGTGTCGGGGCTGACGGACGCTGATACGGTGGGTTGATACTGTCTTTACTGTTTTTACTCTATCCGGGATTTCGCGCGGTAATTTTAAAGCAAAACGGTAACGTTCTTTGCCCGACGTTTCGACAGGGTTACACTTGTCGTGGTCGCGGGCGGACTCCAATGTGTTCAACGCGCGTTAGCTTAAAACAAGGGTTGACACTGGTTGATGGTTGAGGTTAAGATATTTTATACGTTTATGGTGATCACCTGCCCGTAAGAGAGTTTGCTTTATATTTTTTAAGAAGCATAAAATGTGTAGTAAAACATGTGATTAAAGTTGATAGACTAATTTATTCTAGAAAGAATCATAGACATCACTATTGTTTTTACATGTAAAAAACGACCATAGATGGTATAAAACTATTCTAAGAATTAATCTATTATTTTTATACATAAATGATCACAAAATGAATAGCTATTAGCCGATGAGTTATTTCATAGTTTAAATCCTAATAAATGAGCGAAGCCTATGATTAACTTTCTATCATATTTAATACCTAGCAACTGATGTGGTAGAGCCACAGAACCTTTCTGATTTAAAATATCAAATTTATGAATATCTTACTCTGTTACAAAAATTTAGTCTTACAATTTATACATTAATTTAAACTTAATTACAGAATACAACAAACCCACCGACAGAGCAAGACACGAAACCCGACTTAAACCAAACCTCTCCGATCAACCTCGAACTAACCAAAAACTACCCTCAAAATTACAACGACAATTCCAACAGCGAATCAAAAGCCAACTCTGACGATGTTATACCACCTGAGAAGGATACAGGCCTAGATTATATAAAGAATGATAACGATAGACTGAGTAAATTAGACCAAATAGTGCAGAATTTGTTGAGTACGCATCGAATTGGGCCGGCCAATAGTTGGGCAACGCCGACTAGTCCGGTCCCCGTCAGTAATGCTGGTAAGTGACGTTTTACTTTACTATGATTAATTGTTATGCAGGTAAAACTTTAGACTATGAGGCTCTATAACATTGTAATGTGGAGACAAACTGACTAAATTTTAGAATGTTGTGAACAATTTATAGCTGCTTATAGTAGGAAAACGAGTCCCTATTCTGAAATAAAGTCTAACGAGACTAAATCATAAGGTTCAAAATGTAAGGTAATAATTGTTGGATTACACTCACCACTAGTTTCTGTATCTCTACATATATTTGGCAACAGTGATAATAACTGTGTTTTACTTATATTTAAATTAACCTACTTTAAGTAAGTCATGCTAAATAACTCAAAGATATTTTTTTCTATAACAGTATCAAACTGGATTAAAATCATGTTTTACACTTTTGATGCGCCAAACACTAATTAAACCACAGAAACCACAACACAAAGATGAATTATTCAACTATAACATAACTTATATGAATTCCTCAGAAATATTTTCCTGGAGAAAGTAATACAATATTTGATTGTGAAGTAGGTCGCCTTTTATTTTACTAATTTTCTGTCAATACGGGAAATAACTTCTAAGATAGATATCCTCATTATTTCCGTATACGGGGTTCATTATAGTAAATAAAATTGATTTGGAAAAGAGATTTCAGCTTTATAAGGTATAGTTTTCAGGGAAAACTCTTTTAGGTTTTATTCGTATCATCATGATTTTATTATTGTACCTAAATACTAAACCTTTAAGTGTTAGTAGGTACCTAGGCCGTGAGATAAGAGAAAAAAAACCTGTTTTTATTTATATCTATCAATTGAAGCTCTGGATCAACAGGCATTAAAATTGATTTTTGAGAATATTTATTGGTGTTATTCAGGCATTTAATTTGAGTTTAACTTCAAAACTTGGCTTCTAAATCCTCCAGAGCCCGACTACGATCGAAAGTACCGGCCAGCGCCATCTATCTGCACCATATGCAACAAGCGACTCAGTAACCAATACAACTTGCGAGTGCATATGGAAACTCACGCGGGCAGGCGACACGCGTGTCGAGCGTGTAGCCATGTATCCCGGTCTAGAGATGCGCTTAGAAAACACGTGGCTTATAGACATGCACCGCAGAATCAGAGGCTGTAATGTTTAAAAATTGGAAGGATCTAAAATTTGGGTGGAAAAAAAAAAATCGAATGAAGCATTTTAAATTAAGAATTTGTGTTTGGCCAGCATGAGTCAGTACTTTTTGGATAATTATGTGCTTAAAGTAATAACTTATTGGAATAGAGTTTTAAAGTGCGTAAACATTATGAGAAATTGAAAAAATAATGGCTATGTTAACATAATACCTAACCACTTAAATTAATTAAGTCTACCAGACTTTATTTTAATTATAATTAGGGCCGATTTTCTTAACTGTTAAATAATTTTTATTTGTGTATAACAATGTTTCTTTTATTCTTTACTTTCGTCGAAAAATACTATTAAACAAAAAAGGCATAAAAATCGGCTCTAATTAAGAGATCATTAGAAGAAATGCAGAAAACTAAATAATCGTTATAAATTTTCATTATAATTATGTTTTGCATCTGTAAATTTCTTCTTAGCAGAATGAGTAACATTCTAGTCATATTTATAAGAAAAAAACAATTAAAAGACATTGTATTGTACCCTTAGTTATAACTTATATTTGATAATTAATTAGATTTTATGTTATTTAAAAGACATTTTTATATTTATAAATAATTTAAGGGATTGTTGTTAAAATAAAATCCACGCCCACCAATATTTTTGTTTTTAAAACTTTATTTATTTACTAAAAGACACTTAAAGACATTTTGTATTATTGTTGTTACTTTACTAAATATATTTGATTTTTATTTCATCTGCTTTTTATTAATTTTCTTTATAAAAAATAATTGTTGATTGTGGACCTCAATTAATATGTATGTACAATAAAACCGCTCAAAGTTTTTGTAGTTTATAGGCAACCGAAATTAAATCTAAAATAAAAACTGTAAAGACAGAATTATAGAAAAGAGAACAAGAAATTTGAGAACCAACAACTTGTTATTCGTTTACTTTCATAAAACATAAAAAAATACCTCAGTTCTATTATTCAGCATCCAAGCTTTAAGGCGAAGTTAAAATAGCAAATTTGAAATAAAATTAATAAACTTTTATATCTCCCTTTTACATAAATGTTTGCTTCGCGGGGTACGATTCTTTTAAAAGGATTTTCGATGCGGCCGCCTTCTAGAGCTTGGCTGTGCCATCTCTTATCTGTACCCTGCAAGGTAAAATGGCCTTAATTTTGTGTTCTGTAAGAGTTAGAGTGGACGAATGGGTATTTTTGTTGAAGTTTCTTCTGAATTATTCGGTTCAGAGAGTTTCGTAGTGTCGCAAACGTTCCGCTAGGGGGCGCCGCCGTCTCCCACGGTATTTTTATGACGCTGCACGGGGAAATTCCTCCGATTTGTAGCAAAATCGAATAGAACGACGACGAAGCCTTATTTCAGAGGTGTGTCGCTGTTTTATTTTGATAGATAAATTGAGCTTTTGTCGTTTTTGTTTACGAGTGAAGGTATGTAGGTGAGTGGAGTTAAATGATGGATTGCTGGGAGAAATGTAAGAAGGTAGGCAGGGAAACATTTTTTTTTTACTGTTTTGTTTTCTTATTAATAACAGATTTTATGTACCTACATTTCTAGGTGTAGGTGATTGTAGAAGTCCTCCCGCATAGAAATACGCCATTAGTTCCAGATACTGAAAACCGATTGCACCAATCTTGCATCGTAAGTACCTATTAATTGAATAACTATCTAAAAAAAAATAAGAAACTTAAATTAAACTACTACCTACTTGGTACTTCACCTATCACAAACCTTGGTTTCATTATGTTAAACAGCTTACATTAAATTAAAGTTAATAATTCTATATCAAATCTGCGGAATAACTGAAAGTGGGGAATAAACTATTTACCGATTTTAAATTATTTCTCACATATTGAATAACCAACTATTCAAATATTAATTAATGACTACACATGCACAGGTAGGAGGCAAAATTTTATAATAAACACCGGATTTAACCAGTATTAGTGTAAGGGAATGGGTCTACTGGGAGTCATTTTCATTATTAATGACTAGGAACATGGATTTTCATGTGCAAACGGTTGAGAATAGTAAGTATAGAACAGGTATTTAATGTCCATAATTAAAGAGGTATTTAGAAAAAGTCCTTAAAACAATATAAATAAAGTCATTGGTGTATCTACAATATCCTACTAATATTATAAAATGTGAAAGTTTGTGAGTATGTATGCATGTTTGTTACTCTTTCACGTAAAAACTTCTGGATTGATTTGGATGAAACTTTGCAGTAATATAGGTTATACATCAGAATAAGACAAAGGGTACTTTATACCGCGGGAAAACATCTCATTCCCACGGGAAACCGACTTCCACGCGAACGGCGTCGCGGGCGGCCAAGTAGTAAATACTAATATTCTAGAGGTAAAGTTTGTGAGTTTGTAGAGTTGGACATAATACCTGGAAGTTTTCTTTTATTTCTTTTCTTCATATTATTATTAAATTGTTATTAGGAACCAAACAAAGGACTAGAGGAAAACTCAGATAGCCAGACAGGAGCCAATTTCGAGCCAGGAATCGAACCCGATTATTTTAATCTTCAACTATGTATTCCAGTTTAACTTATGCCTTTGTCTTTTAATGAGCATATAACTTTCAAGAATTTATGTCATAAACATTTTGGCTGCCCGTCGTTTTGTTTATTTGCAATAATTACTTTTGAAAGGAAAGGATAAAAACTTATACCTAAGTCTGTTGACTAAAAACAGTTTTTTGCTTTTAGACATGGCTTGAAAAGCTGTTGCACTCATATTGCTGGCTTAAGCCATCACTCTATCAAAAAGGCAAAAACATTCCGATAGATCAAAATGTTCTAAGCATATAGATATGTCATTAACTCATAATACATAGTTCTATACTTTTTCTATGTAAACAAACATAGTCGGTGTAGGTATTAATAAAAAGCAACTTCATAACACTAAATTTTACAAACGAGCTCGTAAATTATTCATCAAATACCCACATCGTCTCACGTAACACGTGTTATAACCTAAAAAACAGCGAATTTAAAATTACCCTCCACAAAAGTGTATTTTTAATCATAACCCGCACACAGAGTCAGTTATCCTTGCAATTTGATCTCGATATATTTATCTAACGCCTATTCTACCGTGACGAGGGATGATTTCTAGAAAAGACGATAAGTCACGCTTTCGATCACGACTGTTTGCTTGTTCATTATCTAATGGTAAGTGCTGGGGTTCGTTATAAATGACACTTTAAACTTTGGAGACGCCAGAGGTGAGAAGGGATGACGGGGTGTTTGCGGATCACGTGTTAATAATTAAATGTAAGGCTTAGTTGTTTTCAGGTTGACCTCAAATGTATTGAGTAAATAGACTTCCATTTGTGGCAAAATAAAATAAGTCTTAGTAAATAAAGTTCCAGATACCTCGAATACTTATACCAACTCACAAATTTGACCTTTTTAATATTAGTGTTGATAAAAGAATATTTGCATTAAAAAAGAGTTACGCACATCTGTGCGATGCTTCCAATTGAGAGTCCTTACTTTTGGTGTAAACCCAGACCTTTGGTAAAGTGAGTATAAAAATTTGATGATAATTGTTGAGCGTAAAATTCAATTCAAATTCACATGAGCAACTGTCTGAGTAGTTACTAAATTCTTTGTTAAGAGTTTTTAATCAGTGGTTTAAAAACTGTTTTAGACTCCGTTCTGCCAACTAAGTAATGAAGGCAGATTCTATATTCACAGTCATATTCCTGAGATACTCAAGGGTTGTGTCGAGTATATATAGGACTAGCTATAATATAGCATAACATATTATGTTATGCTCATACACTGAATTGTGAAATCGTAAAATCGAACTGGAACTCATGTGTGGTCAAGCTTATTGCAAGTACTTTATATGTCCGAGGTAAACAAGTACAGCTATAACAAGAACATACAGCATTTCGCAGAGACTTTCGATTTAAACTAAACAACTCATAAACTGACGTATTCATATAAGCACAGAGTTTAAATTCCAGTGGCAAGTGATGTGATGCTTGAGATCGATGCTTGATGTTTTTATAACAGACTAAATTAGGAGTGTATTTTTAAATTCTCTATTAGCAATAGTACGGACTGTGACAGCCATGTTCATGGACAAAAATAGGTTTCAATGCAGTGTCCTGTGACCTGTCACATTCTAAAAGTATTCAGTTCTTTCATTCCGATCGATTTACCTGTATTTAGTTTGCTTTACTTAGATCCTAAATTAAGATTTCAAGAGATTTTTATGCCTCATTTGCTTTTTTTTGTTTTGTTTTATTTTTTGATTAACTAAATACATAATTTTAACGGTAATAATTTTCGTAAAGTTATTTATACAAATTTTCTTACTTATTATTATCACACCGTAAATAAGAAAAATAATATTTTTTTGCTGAATATTGTGCTCATTGACATATGTAAGAATTGCTTGTAATACCTTATTTTGTTTTATATATATTTACATATATTTTTATTTATGTTGTTTTAAGGATTTTAGCTTTGAGCTTCTCAAAATCATTACATACACAAACAACACTAAGTAATTGCCGTCAAATCTTGGTCTACCTGTCCTTACTTTCTGATAAAACAGTGGCTACTTGGCAACATTATTATAGAGCTATAGTTTCTGTCGAACTATGGCTCCCTTGGGATCACTGTTGAGGTTCGGTACAGTGCTGCGCGAAACCAAACTGCAATATTTTCACTATATAGCTATTAACTGAGAGTAAAGTTTTATTACTAGTTTATACTACGTCCCGGGGATTATAGCTCTGCTTTATAACTAAAAGAATGTTCGTAGCGTGTGCGACGAAAATTTGAGATTTTTTTTTTTTTTTTTTTTTTTTTTTTTTTTTTTTTTTTTATGTAATATAGGTAGCAAACGAGCATGCGGGTCACCTGATGGTAAGTGATCACCGCCGCCCATGACTACCCTCAACACTGTAGGTGTTGGGGGTGTGTTGCTGACCTTTAAGAAAATATATAAATAAATAAATAAAATTGGGCACCGGATACCGCACTCACCGAACGAAACGCAGGAACATCGTTCCTACTTCACGTCGGTTTCCTGTGCGACGGTGGTATTTCACCGGTCGAGTCAGCCCAGCAATCGCTGCAGACAGAGCCTACAGCTAGACTCTACCACTCAAGAAATATATATTTATTAGTGAGCACCCACAATCTATATACATGTTTGGTTTTTACATATTTATGCTTCAAAACGCTTGTAAAATATAATGTTTAATTCTATAGGAAAGTACGTTATATTAAGAATAGAATTCAACACGTCCAAGTAATGTACTACAAAAGTTGTGACTTCTACTTTATTCCTCTGAACAAACTTCTCTTTAACCAGAGTAACGTTTCTTGTTTAACTTAGTTGTTTAGATGTTAAATAGGGGAAAAAGTTTTTATAAGTTTAATCGTCTACTTAGACTAATATAGTTTTTTTATATTGTTTATTAACTTAATAAAGAAAATAGTCCTGGAAAACATAATTAAATTTTGACGATATATTTGTTAGAAACTTAATTTTTGCATATAGTCAATTATTTAGACTTAGGGCCGATTTTTCTTGTGAGTGGAATAGGACTTATCTTACAATTGAAAAATCAGCCCTTAAAGATACTGAATTTCGTGTCGTCATAATATACCTACACCCGGTTGGATAATTAGTATAGTATATAGTATATAGTTATATAGTATCTAAAACATTTTTGTGCTGCCGTGTACTTCTGCACAACTTAAATTACCTCGGGCTTATTTCGTTCGAGCTGTTAATCTTCTGCCTACACGGGAACGAATGAGTACGTGTACTAGAGCACGTATATAATTTTAAATTATATGTATATACATAGCCAGATTTTGTGTTAAAATAAAAAGAACTGAAGAAGAAATTGTAAGTGTAACTTTTTTAAGGTAATGCTAATACTTTATTCAAACCCATTTATTCAGAAACACACTTTAAACCATTTGTTAGATAATGTCCGGTGTATTTCAGTAACGAAAGCTGTCACATAAGTTTGAAAGAAAGATAGACAATAAAAGTTTAACCAATTGTACTAAATTAGTTTGTAAATATTGAAATGTTAAAACATTTTTATTTACTTGAAACAGTTATTGTACGATTCACAATAATGTACGGTCGGTTGCAAAAGTCCATACAGAGTGTAAGGTCTATAACTGCTTTCCTACAAATTACACACACTTTGACATTAAATTTTACAAATTATTTTCAACCTTAACGTAAAGACTTAAGCCTAAACATATTTTAAAAAATATTAGTCGAATGCGAGTAAACTTAAAAAACAAGTTGAACATTTCATACGAACGTCACAATTTGAGGGTAAAACGAAAATAAACAAAATCATACAATGATTGAATTTAACTTATTTTTATTTACCCTCATTTAGTTAGTTAGTATTTTGTTCTTTACGACTTAAAAAGAAAAATAAATGTAACTCATAATATAAATACAATAGGGTTAAGGTTTTAACTACTTACTGAGACGAAATAATAACTATGAGACCGTTAGATAGCTGAAACGATCGTATAGATGAATGAAGAATAGAAGAAATAAAACAACAACCACAATATTTTATAGAAATGTGCTGAACCATAATTCTTTCAAATTAAGGTTGAGAATGTTGTCGGTTTGAGTGTAGGAAGATCCGAAAAAAACTTCGTCGTTTTTAAGAAAATGTTTTAACAACCACAATGATTTATAAAAATATATTGAGCTTTAAAACTGTAGCGTTAGGTTAAGGTTGAAATTAAGAAGTAGTAGTGAAATATTAGTTTATTTACGTTAGTGTGTGTGAATGTGACCACTGGATGCGATAATGTTTGTCAACTCTATATGTACTTTTGCAGCTAACCGTACAATTGCAGTAAAATATTTATTGCATGTCATGATTTAAAGTAATATACTGATTTATTTACTCAAGTTAGTGTAAGGAGCAATCTTTTTAATATGCAATAAAACTGGTGTTCTATTACTAAAATGAAATAAAAAAAGAAAAAAATCTCACAGACAAACCATCAATATTGGTTTTGTGAAACATATATTTTTAGACAGATATTTTTGTAAGTTTTTAACAAATAATAAATACAATAAAAATAAGGCAAGCGAGTGTACCTACTATTATACCGGGTGTCCAGGAAACAATGGATAAGCTCTGAAGGGCTAATAGTAGAACAGGCAAGCCTAAAAAATAATTGATAAAAAGTATAACCCTAACACTGCTAGAAATATGGCGCTTTAAAAAAAAACTTGATATTTTTTTGACTGTGTTCATATTTTTACTCGTAACGAGGTCAAATCATTTAATAACATCATTATTTCTGTGCTAAAATAATTAATATTAACCGCATCAGTGAATAACTATCAAATAAAATAGCTAACTAAAGTATTTTTCTCAAAAAATAATGTTAAACTTTTGATTTGTGTAAAATTTCTGAAGAAATATTTTTGATGCGCAACTTTGAACAGCTCTGGTGTAAAAAAATTATATGAAAGTAACAGTGACCAATGATTTCAAAATATTCCTGGTTTAATAACGTTTTTAAAAAGATGTAAAATGTCGTTATTGTAATGAAAAAAGATTGAACTAATGGTATTAGTGTGTAAAATGGGATAATTATTTAGATCTAGCAAAATTAAAAAAATACAATAAAACTAAAGAAATATGATTTTCAATTGACATTAATTGCAAACCCATTGGAATAATTTAGAGTAACTGTTCAAATTGTCTGTCCCCATCCTGATGCAGACCCTGCATCTACGAATAAAGGATCTTCAAAGAAATCAACTTAACAGGAGAAAGTGATCCAAATTTTCTTCATAATGACTTACCCAATTTATTGATAGACGTGTCCGAAGAGCTTCGCGACACATATTGGCTTCAAAATGAAGGCTGTCTAGCACACTATGCTGTTGCATTATGTGCATACTTGACGAAACCTACCCGAACAGGTAGGTAGGCCACCTAAACCTAAACGCTTTAGACTTTTTACTGGGGGTATTTTAAGGAAGAGTTTAACCGGCAACCAGTAACTTCATTAGAAGATCTACGAGCTCGTGTTCAGGCCGCTGCAATCAATGATCGACGACACGCGCGATTTTTTTGAAGATCCTTTATTCGTAGTTGTAGGGCCTGCATCAGGATGGGGACAGACAATTTGAAAAGTTGCTCTCAATTATTCTAATGTTTTTGCAATTAATATCAGTTGAAAATCATATTTCTTTAGTTTTATTGTATTTTTATAATTTTGCTAGATCTAAATAATTATCCCATTTTACACACTAATACCATTAGTTCAATCTTTTTTCATTACAATAACGACATATTACATCTTTTTAAAAACGTTATTAAACCAGAAATATTTTGAAATCATTGGTCACTGTTACTTTCATATAATTTTTTTACACCAGAGCTGTTCAAAGTTGCGCATCAAAAATATTTCTTCAGAAATTTTACACAAATCAAAAGTTTAACATTAGTTTTTGAGAAAAATACTTTAGTTAGCTATTTTATTTGATAGTTATTCACTGATGCGGTTAATATTAATTATTTTAGCACAGAAATAATGATGTTATTAAATGATTTGACCTCGTTACGAGTAAAAATATGAACACAGTCAAAAAAATATGATGTTTTTTTTTAAAGCGCCATATTTCTAGCAGTGTTAGGGTTATACTTTTTATCAATTATTTTTTAGGCTTGCCTTTAGTTCTACTATTAGCCCTTCAGAGCTTATCCATTGTTTCCTGGACACCCTGTATAATATCTATCAATTTAATTACGAAAATTAATTCGAAATTTGCAGAATAAATTGAATGTTGTGGGTTACATGATAATGACTACATTATTTTGGGTAGATACAAGAAATAATTAATAGTTTTTAACGTTTTTAAGTTCATGAAGATTTTTTCAATTCAAGATTTTAAGGTAACTTTGAATGACCTGCTAGAGCAGTCATTTTGTTTAGTAGAATTAAATTCAAACGAATCTGTAAGCAAAAAAAACATTTTAAGTGGATTATTTTATCTATGTTATTTTCACTAATTAGTTAAACGTTTAATTTAGTGACAAATACAATAAATCGGCTTAATGTAAATATATATTAATTTGTATAACAAATATATAGAGCAAGAAATGACATGGCCCGAGATAACTTCCTTGTGGCATTCCAAAATTACTCGAACACGCAGAGCCTCTACAATCTTATTTCAAAGTCTTATTAGTCAAATGTTTTCATAATTTGATAAATAAGGTATTAAGAAACAAAAACGAAAAAAATCAAGATAAAACTATACCTATTGATGTTAAAATATGTAATAAGGCGAAACAAACGCAAACCAACCAACATGCTTACTTCACTATACATACGTACCTATATATCGATAAGTAGACATGCACATATACCACACAACCAAGTACAAAGCCCAGTCAACGAATATAAAGGACCCCCCACACACCACAGATAATCGGGGCTCAGAACTTCGCTCACACATCTAAGGCAGGATGCACACTTACCAACTTTGCTAGTTGTTACCATAATTCAGGGGGAACCAGTGTTGTACCGGTATCGTTTGGATAACCGTTTTTTGTTATGTAGCGTATAATGAACCTTATTGATGGAAATGACGCGAAGAGTAGTCATTATTAAATAATGTCCTTTTATGAATTTAAACTAAACCAAATCTTTGTAGATACTGAAACACTAAAAACGGATTAGAACAGAAATTGGATGATTTAGGTATTTTTGTAACGTAGATATGCATCTTGAATGTAAGGACGTCGGAAAAGCAAAATTATTATTTTATTAGAAAGATCACGGTAAAAATAAAACTATAGGTATAGTATATGTTTGTAGTAAGTATAAAATATTTTTTATTGACGGAAATACTTGACTACCTACATTCTAAGAACATCGTGGGCTGCTAGTCTTTGTGACAATCAAACTTATGACACAAAATTTACTTACAGCATTATTTCATTTGCATCAATTTTCTTGCTTTCGACTTCTTTTATCTCCGGTCCCTCAAAAAACGACAAAATTACCGGTAATTTTATCGTTTCACCCTCCCCAATAACACTTATCCCCTCATTTCCCATCCCTACCACGTTTTTGGTTGGATAACCACCTGTAACATTGTTTTACTCTAAGACTTAACGAACGTGGCTAATGAATGAGAATCGATAGTCAACTTCTGTTAAAGGGATGTACCTAAGTTATAGAGGAAGCAATCAATCCACAAGTTATAGTTGTAATGAGACTAATGAGCGTTAAATACTGTTATGTTGAACTCGCTTTCAACGCGATATTGCAACTTGAGGAACTAATAATTGCAAATTGAGAATTTACGAACACTACGGTTTGAAGCGAAACAATTGATTATAGTCTAGTTTAAGTTAAGGTCTAGTTAGTTTGTTTAGCAAGTTGGTTTGTAACTTGGTTTGAAAACACTCCCTATTGAGTTACTTTTATATTGAAGAAGAAGACGATACGATGATGCTAGAATTACACAGTTGTACACTTCAAATTTACGTTTTTACCCGGAAATAAAAATACTTTCAAACTTCGACTTTTTTGTCCTAATAGAAAGGTAGTTTGCATCTCTTAGATGCTAAATGCTAAAGCATTTAAATGCAGCGCGCTTACGGCTTCAAACTATGGTTCGGTTTTAATACCGGTTTCTCCTCTTCCCTTTAACCCTCATACCCTCAGAATATCATTCAATCTATTTAACCGTAAAAACATGCAAGCAGTAAAAAAGCTTCCATTCAAAATTCCGTCTTCACTTAACCGCAGATTCTCTAGTTACACAATCCATTCACTAAACGTTCCTCAAACTTCGCCCACATATTCGCTAACCTAGTGTGTTCCGTTTTTCCGAATAGCGGAATGCCAGCAATTTCAATAGAACAGCCACTCCGCTTCCCGCGGCGGAGCGACCCTGCTCCGTGGAATTATAACAGGCGATGCACCCGAGCTGAGTAAACAGCAGAGTATTGTTCACTAATTCGCTTAGATGCGGTCTGATGTAGAGGAAATAGCGGGTTGAACGCTAGGACTATACGTTATCAAATTTGATACACTTTGTCAGTAGGATATACTTTATTCTTATTCGACTGACTGAGGTACTTTGGGTACCCATATACAATTTGATCGGTTTGGTTTAACGGTAATCAGAACTTGTATGTACAATCTCATCAGTAAGCAAAACCATTCGATGTTTTAAGAATTTAAACTGAAGTGTTTTTTATTTATATTCTTCACAAATCTATCTGCTTTACTGTTCACTCATAACTTGTTATTCAATATGTTACTTTCATACTATTGAAATAGAGTTCACTTCTATCAGTTTTACAGCCATCAAATATTTCTAGAGTGGTAGAGTCTAGCTGTAGGCTCTGTCAGCAGCGATTAATGGGCTGACTCGACCGGTGAAATACCACCGTCGCACAGAAAACCAACGTGAAGTAGGGACGATGTTCCTGCGTTTTGTTCGGTGAGGGCGGTATCCGGTGCCCAATTTCTCAAAGGCCAGCTACGCACCCTCAATGCATATGTAATTGTGGGTGTATATGGGCGGCGGTGATCACTTACCATCACGTGACCCGCTTGCTCGTTTGCTAGATTATTTAAAAAATATATTTAAATCTCCAACATTCAGACCCTAGTTACCCTGTACTTAAAACAACTAAAATCAATCCACATCCCGCCAAATCCTGCACCTTGTAATATTCCCAACAAGCTGATTCAGCGACGCGAGGACCCGTTCCCGCCTCGGCTGCCGGAAAACTCCGTCGTTCGCGGCAAATTCGCGGAAAATTCCCGCCAATCAGACGCTCGGCTTTTATTTTTTTAATGCCCCGATGTAACCAGCCAGCGTTAATGTCGTTTGTTTTGTTGTATTTGAAAAAGGAAGCGTGGATGGAGATGTCAGAATTGATTTGAGCAGCGTTTGTGATTTGTTTGGTTTTCGAACGTTTTTTTTGTTTAAGTTGGTCGTTGGTAGAATTTGTTGTTGGTGGAATAGTCTTATGTTTACTGTAGCCTTTTTCGAACAGAAAATAAAAGTGGAAAGTTATAAAAGGGTTATTTTTTATTACAAATAAATTATTTTCGATAAATTTCATATATGTATTCACGGTTTTTTCTTGTTTTGATAGGAAACCCTCATTCTAATGAGATAAAATAATTCATTTTAACCTCTACATACAAAATACCCCACACCATCTACAGATAACAATTAAATAATCAATTCACGACCGGAACTATCATCAGCTATCAAAACAATGAATCGATAAAACAATTTGCATAATAATTACGAAACCTTCACAATAGACTTCATTATTGACTTAAAGATCCCCAATCGGGACTTGAACCGGGGACTGTAGTTTTACTATCAAATTGAACTTTGTTTTAAAGTGGATTTCAAGTGGTCGGAATAAATTAGGTCGATTATATCTTAACTTGGTAATGAAAGATCGAGGACTTTATTTTAGGTTAAGCTTAAAAAAGGATCTCTTCTTTCTTTTTGTTTTTTTAATCGTTTTTGGATCAACTTATATTTTTTTATGTGTGCAAATTTGAGGTTTGTTAAAAAAAACAAAAATGTGAAAGTGATTGTGAATATATTTGATGTGAAAAGATTTTATTGTTTTGATTATCTCATATCGTTTTTGTTGGTAAATTTGAAGATCTGCTTAGATTTTAGAGAAGACATTTGAATAAGAAGCCTCTGACGTAGGAAATACTTCCTGACACGAATTTAATGTAACTTTAGCCTTTGTTTGACCCACAGTTCCTGAAGTCAGTACCAAAGTTTAGAAGTATAATTATACAAATATGCACGGTCTTGAATATATTTCTTCGTTGGTATATATGTGATACTGTCGTAATAGAAGTATATCTTTACATAAGAAAAAACAATGTTAAGTAAACGTTTTAACTGGTGATCAATATTTGTTTAACTACGCAGACAAAATATACAGAAATACAAAGAAAACAAATACAAATAATCCATTGTTATTTCTTCACAAAACTGTAAAAGAATTTGCTGAAACATATAATTATCACTGAACGTAAGAGGATATGAACAGAGGAAAGAGATTTCATCTCTTAACAAATCGGATTAAAACCCTACACATAGACACATCCACGAGAATATACACAACATGTAAATAGTAGAGCTAGGATAAAGATAAGATCAATTAATTGGAGATTTGTAGATCAAACTTTTTTTTAAAATAAAATATGAAGAAAATTGGGAACCGGATACTGCACTCACCAAACGAAACGCAGGAACATCGTCGGTTTTCTGTGCGACGGTGGTATTTCACCGGTCGAGTCGGCCCAGTAATCGCTGCAGACAGGGCCTACAGCTAGACTCTACCACTCGTGGATTAATAACTTAAACTTCAGCTTTTAATAACCAGTTGAAACTTCTGAACTACTTGTATTAACGAAGTGAAGTTAGCGTTTGAAAGGTGATCGCAATCGATGATTTAGTTACAGAACAGCCTTTTCTACCTAGTTCGTATCCTACTAATATTATAAACGTGAAAGTTTGGGAGTATGTATGGAAGGATGTTTGTTACTCTTTCACGTAGAAACGATTGGACGGATTTGGATGAAACTTTACAGTAATATCTATAGGTTACATCAGAAAAACGTATAGGGTACCTTTTACCGACTTCTCATTCCCACGGGAAACGGAATTACACGAAAATTGAGACGCGGGCGGCCACTGTAAACAATAAACTAAGTATTTAAAATTTGAAAGTGTTAAAAAAAAGAGTCAAAAATCTCATACCCTTCCAGCATCATTATTTTTCAACATTAGTTTGACCAAAAATGTATCAAGATTAAAGATCCCTTGCATTGTTGTTTTTATTCTTTTATTCAACGTATCCGTGTACTGAAACCCTGTAGTCTGAATACATTTTCATCACTACCGACCATTAAGATTGTATCTCCATGAAATACATAGCTCGTTCGCGACCACCATTCCTTACACACATTTTATTTGCATTGTAAATAGAATCCAGATGCGAGGTTCACACCACGGCAGCGTCAATAAATAAATAAATAAATAAATCTCCAGATTAACGTACCAATTAAGTGGCACTAAGGTAAGCACCGTAAGCGCTTGTGTTTAAGGTACAACATAATAGACTAGGGAAGAACCTAGTTACACCCAGACACGGGTCGATTTCAAAAAAACATATTTAACGAAATTTGCCCCACTCGGGGATCGAACCCGGAACCTTCCGCTTTACAGTCCGGTACATATACCGCTGCGCCACAGAGGTCGTCAAATCTAATCGTATGTTTTGTTTACGAAATTTAAAGCTTCCTCCAACTGCGGGTATATCTCGAATTCGATATTAGAGATCTAACGTAATCACATTACCCTCCTCCCTTGAATTATACTCACAATAATACCCTTGTATAGCATTTACCCTTTTTAAAAAAATAAGTGATTAGGTATCTGGGCAGAAAAACGACCTTTATCATTGTTTTGTGGATGTGTAACAAAGTATTGTTTAAGAAACTCTTTTGTTTGATTAATATGTAAGATTTGAGGTAGTTACAAGATACTAGGATTAAAATTTACCAACTTTTCTTACTGACCACGTTTCGCTATTCTTTTATAATATTTTTATATTATTACAATAATGCCTCAATTTTAAAATGTTAAATTAATCCTATTCGACGGATTAGTACTTATTATGTCTTTATCGTCACTTAAACTTCATACAATTGTCAAATGTTGATATCCGAAATGAAACAGAACATTCTACTAATCTATCTCATAACATTTATCTGGCCATTAAAATCTCAGCCCTTAAAATTATGATGTCAAAAAATAATTACTGTTAGCAACTCTGTTACCACAAAAAATGAGTCCGCATTCAAACCACGAATCAGTAACTAATATTACTTAATTAACAATGAAATACGTAGATACCATGAAATACGTAAATACCATGCATAGTTCTGTAATTTATTGCCATTATTTTGACCGTAATTCCATAAGTTGAGGTTGCACTAATCAATTCATTAAGTTTAACACGTCAAATATGAAATCTGAATACCGTTTTAACACGACCACTGAACAAGCAAGTAGCTAAATTTAATGAAGTTGATAAAATAGTAAGTATTTTTTTAATGAAATAACTATGTTCTAGTTGTTACTCACACAAGTAACATCAATTAAATCGATCTGAAATATTCTTTATAATTAATTTAAATTTGCATAGAACGATAATAAAACAGATAAATTAAATATAGCTTCTGCTTTTAAGCACCACCAACAAATCTAGCAAACCTTTTATAATTCTGCGGCGGTACCAACTCAGCTAATAAGAAAAATATTACATGTACAGCGTGTTCTATTTGATATCACTTATCTTTAAAGTTTATATGACACTAGGTAGGTAATTCAAATTCTATAGGAATAACCCTTTATTGTATTCTAAAAATAATACGAAATTAAGAAATATAAATAAATTGGTTTAAGATAGCGTAGTTATTGCAGCGTAGCTAAGGTGATTGCCTATAGATATTTAACGTCCAATCGCATAGACTATTTAGATTATGTTAATTATTTTTAAAACATTAAATCTGTTATTGCCTTCAAACCATTGCATTAACCCTCTTCAAATAAATAATAAAGAAATAATAACACGCTGTACATAAAGATAATACGAGAATACATAGCTTCTAAACCCAACAACTAAAAAGTTCCTTTGCCGATTCAATTTCAATTTTACCAGCCTTCGCTATATACGTAATAACCCCTTTTATTGAACCATCTTACAATTTGTGTCGATACTAGGCAAGCGTGATCAGTTTTACGATCTTGGTTCCGTACATATCACATAGTTTTTTTTTATGAAGGTTGGAAGGATGCATCAGTTTGTGTGCCAATAATTTTAAGAATAGAATGCGTAGTTTTATTAACTTGCATTTTTAACAATATCTTTTTAAAGGTACATAGGAAAGAACACTAGATTATGTACTTGGTGCAAAGACAAAATAAAATTCATTTATTTCATCATTAAGTATAAGTTACTTAATTCGATGAAAATCAAAATACCGATCATCAGCTTATCATCAGTAGGCCGAGAGAAAATGCTGGCGGAAAAGACTCAGCACTCTTTTGTTCAACACCAAATATACAAAATCAAGGCATACAACTACACCAAGACAATATAAAAACCTAAGGTCACGAGACGGTTCAATTTTAGTAAGAAAATACAACTACTAATTCTTGTGTCATGTCTTGGTCTAGATGCTTACAGAGTAGTAAATAGTTACAATCAGACACAAATAGTTACAATAAGACACAATCTAAAGAAATAGCCTGTCCAGACATCAATCCCACGCTCTTGTATCATCTAAATAATCTTTAATTTTATACTAAGCCTTTTTACATTATTGTATGCTTAACATGTAATTTAAATTTATTAAAAGGTAAGGAAAGAACTGACTCCGGGATTTTGTTATAAATATGTATCATCAACATACCAAAAAAACGAATAACTGTTCTTGACCAAACTATGTTTAGGGACTGCAAATCTATTCTCTTGCATAGTTCTTACAGAACTTAATAATATAAAGTATCAAAAATCACAACTCTTGAAAAAAATTTTTTTTTCATTTAACATTGGTTAGTAAATAAATAAATAAAGACCCTTCAACTGCGGAACATCAAAAATCCGTAATCTCGCAGCGTCCGTACATCCCTCGATACATAATGTATCCGTTGTTGAGTGTAAACGCATAACAAGAAAACATTACCCTTCTTTAGCCTCTCCGTAGTCGGGTAAAAGGATTTCTTTTTCCTTTTATTTTGATTAGCACGCTGTTTTCATTTGTGGAACGGATTTGCAGAGATCTGGGTAGTTTTGTTCTAAAAAGGTTTTTTTAGCTAAGAATTGTAAGGGTCGATTGATATTATTGGTCTTTACCTAATCGCGAGAGATAACAGGGCTTAGGGAGGTTTGTAGGGCTAATGTACTTTCTAGGAATATTCAAAATCATTTTATTTATAGATAAACCGGTGATCCGGCCTACGACATATTTTTCTAAATAAATAAAATACCTTGACGAAAAATAAATGTAAATGGTGGTAAAAAGCCGTAGCAAAACCAAGGAATTTATAAGTAAAGTTTACCTTTCTTGTTTTTCCCTTAAAACTTTGGTGATTTGTTTGATTTTGATTATTTTTTTACATGATAAAATATTTTTGCTACGGACTACATTAAACCCAGTCCATGTTATGTTTTTTTACCTGTAATTATATTTAGCTTAAACAATACATATTCTTATAAACAAATTACCTAACCTACACTGTAACGAGCAGGTTTAGCCAAAATAAAGTATTTAAACCAGTTGGATCCGGTTTTTAAATTACTTTCGTAATAGGAAACCTATTTGAAGAGCTAAATCCTGTTCTAATAGGTTTGGAACTAAAGTTTCGTCGCCTGGTCGCTCTTTTCGAAAAGATTTCGAATTCGCCGCTTGTAGAGACCATCGCCTTATTCTGAGGTATAATACGTTTTTTTTTCTTTTTTAATTGTATCTTTTTAAGTGCCAGTAACTTAGGTTTTGGCTTATCTTTTTCTGATATAAGTTAATGGTCTGCTTTTGCTGCCAAAAGGATGTTTTCGTTTAATTATGTCTAATGAGACAATAATGATTCAATATACCTTAACAGTAGGTACGTAAACAGCCCCCCAAGTCAAGTGGTAGTAGAAATTTGCGATAGCGAATGAATAGAATTTAATGTATGACACTGTCAAATTGCAAGCTTGTCAAAAATGACAGTTTCATATATTATTATTCTATTCACTCGCTATCGCAAGTTTCTACTGCCACTTGACTTGGGGGGCAGTTCAACAGTGCGATCTAGGATCGGTCCTGTATTTAAGTGTCATTTGTATGCGTACCGCCGCGCCGGGAAATAATGTTGGCGACGATAAGCGCCATCTATATCGCCTCAAATACTAAAACTTAAATAGGTACATAATACAGACATGAAAGTTTGATAATAAGCTTCGTCAAAAAAGTCGACGACCTCATAATTTTTGCGTCAGTAAATTTAAGCAAGAAAAACACTTTTATAAAAGAAAATGTCCAAACACAAAAGAAACTAGTCAAACTTCGCAATAAAATCGGGCACACCGGCAATAAAGAGAATTTAACGAACAAGTTTTACTTACTTCTGTTTCCCGCCATAGTCAAATGATTTATTTAAAAAACGAAAAAAGTTTGAAGACAAACATAATTTCAACTTTTTAATGTTTTTATGGTTTGGAGAAATACTTCTTTTAGAAACATTTATTGGGTTCATAAACTCCGTCTGTCATATTTTGCGTAATTTTCTCTAATTTATTGGTATCTCATTTCATTCACTATTGAGTCATTTAAATAATGAAATGCAATTCAATCGCTGAAGTTTCATACGCGCTTGTAGATCGGTATCATTTCGAATTCACTTAAAAGACTGGCCCCGATTCTGAGTACACTCTCTAAACTAAATTAAAAATATTGCCATCACTTTTACATACTTCGTATCAGATAAAGACAAGTATATTGGTCGCACAAAATTTAGTCCACATCATTGTAAAATTAGACGAAATGCGCTGACGACGAGTCTCATTGCTTGCGCCGTAATGCACGCGCCGAAATGTACGCAAATTTTAGTTTGACAGGACCTTAATGATTACCCATCTCTTTCTTTTACTATTTCTGAGTAAGTGATGGCAATATTTTTAGTTTAATTTAGAGAGTCTTAATGTAGAATCGGCACCACTCTATCTAAAGGCATACTCATGATATCGCATTTTTACGAACTTCAATAACACTTTCACCCAAATTAACCTTAGAAATACCTAATCTACAAGGTTATGCCTAATGATACATTCACCTCGATATGAGAGATATATCTACCTAACTAACTAGTCGGTAATAATAGTAATTAAGCTAACTATCCTCTTGATTAATGTATGTCCAACTATTATCTACGGCTATCATTCGCAGACTAATCAATAACTTAAAATTATCTTGTTTGATTGACAACTGAATATTGCTTGAACAAATGAATTATTAATGTATCTTGGTAGTCGATTTTTCTTAAAGTGTTAAAAAAATGATTTCTTGGTAACAATACATACTTACTTAAAAATGTGACAGTGTTTTAAACTTCTTTGAATTAAAGTAAAGAACGATAGTGATGCAGTAGCCCACTTCTATGCAAAAATGAATTAAAACCGATTTATTAGTGCTACGATGCCAAACAAATACAAAATTCAATTAGGAGTTTGGTTAGACGTTGGTGCTCTATTTTTTAACCTCAAACTTAAAAGAAGCTACAAATTCGAACTAACAATTTTGTTTTTTTATTCCTATGAAGTTATATTCAATCTAGAATGTTCCTTGCGTTGTTCTATTCGAAATCAGTTGCTTATTTTTATATTTGTAAGTTAAATCAATGTAATATCTTCCCACAGAATAAGCCTCTCCTACCCCGGTCGAGCCACATTAAATTTTCAGTTACCCAAATTCAGTACAATGCTGAACCAGCGAATTATTAATTAAATCCTAATTATTAATCACAGTTTTTCCTAATCCCTTACGACGTAGATGTGAAGCCGTGATTCTTAGCTAATTGGATCAAACGACCCTTTTCGAAAAACTTAATTAGTAATTTGCGACGCTTGTTTGTGTATTTTTTATTCATTTTTATGAATATTTTATTTAGGATTAAATACAACAAGTTTGAAAAATTTGTGGTACTGATACAGAATGTAGGTGCCTAAAGGTACACAATATCTATATCTATTTACCAGTTAGGTATCATCTCCGTTAACGAACATTTTGTTGAGGCATACTATAAATTATAAACGTTTAGTCCTGCAAATCAAAATTGTCCTATTTCCGGCTTGCATCTTTCAAATTACAAATTACAAAAACATACAAAAATAAGTTTACGATAAGTTTTTTACAAGATTATAGATAGGTTCCTTATGCCCGTTTTCACCAAAGTTCCTTATTAGGGGTCTCTTAAAATATTTCAAAGGCCTATAACATAACTATTTGTAGCTTTATTAATTATTTTTAAACTTCAATTTATTGTTAGTTTATATTTATATATACCTAGAAAATGTTGTGGTAAAATATTTACATTTTGGTGTTGTTTAAAATGTGTTATTGGTGAAAACGGACATTAGTCTCATACAATAAACGTTACTAAAGAATCGCAATGTATAAAATATGTAACGCTATTTAGGAATATATTTTAACCACATTTTGTTTCATCGCAAATCACCTTCCCCGTTGTTCCTGTACCATATATTACATTGATATTTGATATTCCTAGTAATTTGAACCGACATCCTTTGCCCCGAAACCAGATTTTACCGGATTATGCCGGTTCATTTATATTTATTTAGCTTCCGGCAGAGTTTCTTCGTGTACGGTTTATTAAATCAAAAGAATTGGCAGGCACGTGTCTTATTATTGAAAGGTGTAATACGGTCTTGTATGTAAAATATTTAAGCTGCAAAAACCTAGGACAATTTAGCGAGATAGAGGAAAAAAAAGTATAGTATAACCTATAACTACTAGTTAGGTAGTTTGAATAAAGTGCTATATTTTAATTTTTAAGTTCACTCTATGATACTTTACCACAATGCATGATCTGCTATTCTTATTTCCGTCATAGAATATTAACGTCTAATGGGTTACTTATAATTATGTCTAATATTGTTAAGATATGTATTTTCTACATTTTAGCTAATACTTTATTGTTTCTCGTTTTAGCTATAAGCAAACACAGCCAATTGCAAATATCCTACTAATATTATAAACGTGAAAGTTTGTGAGTAGGGGAGCGGGGGGCTAGTTGTAACAATTTTTGGTTTCTTCGCTATGAAAGCTTATTAGTTCAGTATTCAGGGAATCTAGCAGTTCTATTCCAAATAACAACTATTTATCTATCGATTTCAAAGAAAATTTATATCAAAACTGTCCAAATTTTTTGTAGAAACGTTTTTGAAAAATAACTGACTCGTGTTACAACATACCCCGTGATTGGGGCTAGTTGTAACGAGCTGGGGGCAAATTGTAACGTAGGAATTGAAAACCAGTTTTAGATTTTTAAACATTTATTTGGCATAAAAAATACGTAATAAAGTTATTACGTATTACGTTTTTTTTACTATTTATTAAAGGATGTTGAGCGGTTAAGAGATGTAGCTTCAGGGATGATGGGTTCTCAGGGATAGTCTTGGATTCCTGTCCATAAAGCTTTTGAACCAATCTCTGGTCCAGCTGATTCATTTTCAGACCATGAATGAGGTACGTTTCTTGCATTAATCATAACAGCACACTGGTATGCTAACTTTCTCACTTCCAAAGGAAGCAATCCAAAGTAAATGTTGGAGCAAGTAAGCAAGTACTCACATATTTTAGCTTCTTCTTCCTCTTGAAAAACCAATCTGGGTTTGACATAGCCGACTGTTAAAGTTTTGTTATTCAGATTTTTTTCCAAATATCTATATAATGATACATGACATAAATTAAAATCTTTTGCAGCTTTTCGAATTGTACTTTTCTTTTCCAACACTTCAGGAGAAGCCAATTCGTACAGATCTTGGCTTTAGGTTACCACGTGTGGTTTTTCTTTTGTAGTGTGTCATTCTGAAATAAATAAAATTAATGAAATACAACGAAATAGTATTCAAAATATCAAAAGAAGAAATTAAAGTAATTTCATAGAACTCATAAATACTTAAGTTGTAACATGTTACAACTAGCCCCGTAAAAGTGTTACAATATGCCCCATAGTAAAGCTTTTTAAATAAATTCCATTAAAAAAAATCGCTTCGTTGTTGTAAAATTTTAGTTCACTATAATCAAACTAATTAAATGCTAAATGTATTTGTATAAATCAACAACTGCTAAACAATTTGAAATCTACGCTAATCAACTTCTTGTAAACAAAATAAAGTCTGTTACCTGGCTTTTTCTGGACACCTGTACAACACCGCTTCCTGGAACCTTCGGCGGGACACTGACTGCGCTCAGATGATAGATTGCGTATTACGTGGCACATTGGGTTCAAAATCAAACGAATATTCATCTATTATGTAGGTAAAAAATGCTCGTTACTACTTGCCCCTGTTACTCTTGCCCCCCGCTCCCCTATGTATAGATGCATGGATGTTTGTTACTCTTTTAACGTAAAAACTACTGAACGGATTTTGATGAAACTTTACAGTAATAATAATAATAATAATAATAAATGTTTATTGCAGATTTACATCCATAGAGTTAGTACAATCATCAACTTATTTCTCTAGGGTTAGTAAAAAGAAAAAGAAAAAGCTAAAAAGTATAAGAAAGCATTAGTACAGCATTATGGGCTCCCGATACGACTCCAGTGCTACAGATGATAGTAGCTAGCCGTAGGGGCGTGTAGTTGCACCCAGCGTAACGCAAGCGGGGAGTCCCATCGGTCACGATGGCGCTCGAAGAGCCGCGCACTCGCGTCCGCAGCGAGGCACACCGCTTTCTGATGATAGAGTGGAAGCAGTCGATGTGCGCCTCGGCGAACATGGATGACGCGCTACAGTGTCGCGGCAGACCGAACAACATCCTGAACGCGTTGTTGTACTGAACGCGCAGAGCGCCATACGCCCGCCGCGTAAAGTCGACCCACAGACTACACGTGTAGAACGATTGACAGTAGGCCTTAAATAGCGTCAGTTTGGCTTCCTTACTAATGTAGCTTTTATATCAGAATAACATACAGGGTACTTTTTACCGCGAGAAAACTTCTCATTCCCACGGTAAACCGACATCTACGCGAACGAAGTAAAAGATATGAAACATGCTTAGAAGCTCCCATCACAGCTACAAGCCGTAGCCATCGAAACACGAGTAAATCTGAGATAAGTTAACTTGTAGGTAGGTAAGTACATTAGTGGAGCAGATTGCCGACTCAATCATACGGGCGGTCGGTCGCTCAAGGCGGATAACTCCAATTTCTTCAGGCTGCCTTATGTAGTGCGGGGCATACGAGCGGACAGGGTGGAGAACTAGGGAAAACTATCAGATCTGTTGAGAAAATCAGATATTGATGGGAATTTGTAAACATTTAATTAATAACGAGAAATTACTATGAAAAACTAACTGTAATTGTTTTGTAAATTTGTGTATGGTTGTCGTGAAATAAAATGTTAATAACGCCCACGTTTTATAAGTTTGTGTCTATTTTTACCAATTATTTATATGCCTATATAATATAAATAATTAATAAGTTAGGAAACATTTTTTTAATACAAACTTTCGTTGCATTTAGTCCTAATATTTTAACTTTTGACAAAACTGCTTATGTTAAGTCAGCTAATATCTAAATAACAAAAAAAAAAAAAAAACTGAAAGCATCACGAAACTGCACAAACGATTGAGCAATTGCTACGGTCGCCTTTGCCTATAATTATTTTTGCCTATAAATCCACAATTATAAATACAGGGTGTCCCAAAACTCGACGTCAACCCGAAACCGGGTGACAAGGCAAGTCATGCTGGTTATCAGAAAAATGTTTAAAAAAATCTAAGTCACGTGTTCTCAAAATAATTGGCATTTTAAAAAAACACGCAAAATTTCACACCCTGTGACAGTGTTTTTGCTGCTGTTGCCACAAATGTTCACTTTTGGAAACTTTTTTTTTTGATATGTAACCCTGAATAATGCTTCTCTAAACTGTTATCAACATTTCAAATCTAGCTCCTCGAGATTGCATAAAAATAGGACTTATTTCCAAGAAAAAAATTAAAAATTAAAAATGGCCTAGTTTTAACTGTCTGCATTGAAAAAAAATTGTATTACGCGAGTTTGGCAAGTTGTGCCAAAAGTTGGCGCATTTAGTAAGGATCCCAAAATGGTATGACACGTGGTAAATTGTAGTTGCTATCATGAACAAAAAAAAAATTCGTAAAAATCCAGTGTTCAACAATTTTTTCTTACCTGGTTAAAAAATATTCTAATGGGCCCAAGGTTTTCCAAAGAGTCGTAAATTGTAAGTAGTGACAAAGGAGTCTTTCTAGGAAGTGTAAGCGAGATAGTATTTGTGCTAAAGTGATTGAGTGAGACGGAGAGAGTCACCTTCTCAAGTGCGAGCGAGACAGGTATGGACGCTAAAGTGACTGAGATGGAGAGAGTCATTTTACCAAGTGCGAGAGAGACAGAGAGTGACGCCAGGTATTCGCTATTGTAGATACACATTACAAACCAGTCAGTACGTTACGTTCCTTCGTTTACTGCGCTTGTTTTCGTATTCGTTTGTGTTGATTTCGTACTGTTTACTTTTGGCTATGTTTATGGACTTGTGATTGCTTGCGATTTAGATTCGGACTGTTTGTTTTCTCTTAACGACGACCTTTGCTTTCCTCTGGACTATTGTGTGAGTGTGTGACAAGTGCCGAGATGTCTTCGTATACCACTCGCGAATACGCTAATATGCACCTTATTTATGGTGAGTGCAGGTGTAATGCCAGTGCTGCTGCCAGACTTTACCGCGAAAGGTACCCAAACGCTGCTCGTTACCCCGATTATCGGGTGTTTACGAATGTGCATCGGTTGCTCTTCTCAGAAGGCCGCCTCCCAAATCAAACGCATGGTGGAGGCAGACCCACCAACCCTATGGAAGAAGAAGTTCTACAGGCTGTCGAAGAAGACCCAAGTACTTCAGTAAGAGCTATTGAAACGAACACCGGAGTGCCCAAAAGTTCAGCCCACCGTATTTTAAAAAGAAATGACCTACACCCATACCACGTACAGCGAGTACAGACATTATTACCCGGTGACTACCAAAATAGGGTGAATTTTTGCCGGACGATATTGGAGAGGTACAGAGATGACCCACTTTTTCTAACAAAAATTTTATGGTCGGACGAATCAACTTTTAAAAAGGACGGCTACGTGAACATGCACAACCTGCATGAATGGCGTGTTGAAAACCCTCATTTAACGAGACAGGATCGGTCCCAGTACCGATTCAAAGTTAACATGTGGACCGGAATTTTGAATGGCAAAATAATTGGTCCTTTTGAGTTGCCTGATGCATTAACTGGCGAGGTTTACTTAGACTTTCTTCAAAACCATCTTCTAAATTTATTAGAAGACGTGCCGCTAAACATTTACAGAGAAATGTGGTTCCAACAAGATGGGTGCCCAGCGCACTTTGCTCGCCCCGTAAGAGAGTACCTCGATGAAGAGCTTCCTGGGAGATGGATCGGGCGGGCTGGACCAATCTCGTGGCCGGCCCGTTCACCGGACTTGAATCCCTTAGACTTTTTTTACTGGGGAGCTGTTAAAGAAAAAGTTTACGAGAAGCCCATTGGGAGTGAACATGAATTACGGCAGAGAATAGCTGAAGCAGCTCAATTTGTAAATAATGGACGATACGCTAGAAAGATAGCTCGATCTTTTTTAAAAAGATGTCGCGCTTGTATTGCCGCCGAAGGAAGGCATTTCGAACACTTATTATAACATTTTAAGAATTATTGTAAATTTTATTAATAAACATTGGTATTAAAATTTTGTTTTATTTAAAATTGAAACCTTTAACAATAAATGCTTATTCCAATGCACACACTAAAAAAAATAAATTAAAAGTGAACAATCTGTTCATTCAATAAAGATAGACGAGTACATCAGTACAATGTACAATTCAGTTAAATTTAATCAGTGTGTAAATTGGAAGCGGCTCCAATGTAACCAACGATAAGCTTTGCAATTTTAACCAAGTAAGAAAAAAAGTTAAAAATGGGTTTTCATGGAAATATTTTTTTTTGTTCATGATAGCAGCTACAATTTGCCAAGTGTCATACCATTTTGGAATCCTTACTAAATGCACCAACTTTTGTCACAACTTGCCAAACTCGCGTAGTACAATTTTTTTTCAATGCAGACAGTTAAAACTAGGCCATTTTTAATTTTTAATTTTTTTCTTGGAAATAAGTCCTATTTTTATGCAATCTCGAGGAGCTAGATTTGAAATGTTGATAACAGTTTAGAGAAGCATTATTCAGGGTTACATATCAAAAAAAAAAGTTTCCAAAAGTGAACATTTGTGGCAACAGCAGCAAAAACACTGTCACAGGGTGTGAAATTTTGCGTGTTTTTTTAAAATGCCAATAATTTTGAGAACACGTGACTTAGATTTTTTTAAACATTTTTCTGATAACCAGCATGACTTGCCTTGTCACCCGGTTTCGGGTTGACGTCGAGTTTTGGGACACCCTGTATAACTAAATAAGTATAAGTTATTTGTTCAGCAACCTCCAAGACAGTATACACCACAACAGCAATATAGCTGAAGGGACGTCGGGTAGGATCGCCGTCGCCCAGGGGACCTGCGATAATCTAGGAATGCTAGAGTGTGGGCTCGAGCTTCGAGGGTTCTGGGTCAGTCAGTCAATGGAGGGAAGGGTAACGAAATGTGCTTAAGGGTTATGTATTAAAAAAGAGAAGATATTTTCATGGCAAGGTTGTAAAAAAAAAACAATACAGGTAGGTAAAAAATAAACAAAGTACTTCATCATCGTCATTACATAAAATAAAGTATTTTTTTTATGTCTTTGTCCTCTTACTCCTCCTATACCGCCTAAGAAATGTCAATGCAGTTTTCGCTTTCTTTAAGGCATCCTAAGGTAAAAGCACCTAATTCCGCGGGGTTCTAAAAATGGAACCCAAACCCGCGGTAAATAGAAAAACTAAGTTTTTTTATAGTTTCCGTCATATATTTAGACTTTTTAGTTCTTCAGCCTTAAGATAATTTAATTTAAGAACAGATTTAATTTAAGAGTGCTTATATTATTATAAACACGCAAAACATATTAAATAAAAAATTATTTCGCTGTGGCGAGCGAGGTAAAAGGATGCGCCATACATTTTCACGCCATTTCTCCGTAACGTTCAATTTACAAGAGGAGTGATTATCATTCTAGTTCTAACTGGAAAGGTCGGTATTTAAATATTAATTCAATAGTCAAACGTTTAATCTTTAAGTTTTTGTTAAAAAAATATGCATTACTAGGTTACTTTTTAAGAAATTTTGAGTTGAAAATACATCGGCATTACCGTCCATTTTTTTAAAGCGGTTCCTTATCCCGTGGTATACCTCGGAATAAGGAAATCATGGAGTTCATTTCATTTTAATTTTTCACGTGATTCTTATAAGCTCAACTTCGTTTAGGCAATCAAATTGAAAATATTGGTTAACATTGGGTTAAAAAATCCAATTCCGTGTTAGTGTTTTGAATATATTTCACATATTAAATAGGAATCAAAATATATGAGCAGAGTAAAATTCGATGATTTTTTCCAAAACGTAACCAATATTGTAATTGTTTTAATCCTATGTTCTAGTAACAATTTCTTTTCAGAATTATCAATTTTAATTCATTTTTTTATATTTAATAAAATAATCACTTTGATTTTTAAATATTCAAAAACATGTATTACTCGGATTTAGAAATATTAATTTTCGAGTAGGACCGTTATTCCGAGGTATATACCACGGAATTAAGTTATATGGGAAATAAATCGTAACGTAATGCCGTGCTACTTTTCCAATGTATTGAGACCAAACATAATGCATAAAATTATCAATATTTTCTTTACTTATGGCTCTTATTTATATGAACTTTAGAGAGTTAAATAAATTTAAAAAATATTGGCTACAAATTCTATCAATAATAATGATAAATATTATTATTTATAGAATTTTAGTTAATAATTCCGTAGAATCAATAAGCAGAGTAAGTCACGTAAATATTTCATCATAATTTGCATAATTTGCTGCATAAGTACATAACTATTAAAGCGGGCTTTCTCTACAAATCCATACCTCGGAATTAGGTGCCCAACTACCGCGGAGTTAGGATTTTTACCGCGGAATTAGGGTTTTCTGGCTTAGCCTACATTTTGCTTAATTTGAAATATAAACCCATTGATAACTGAAAAAGTATTTAAATATTTGTAAAGAATATTAGATCGTCTATCTTATAAAGTTATATTATTACCCTAAACCACGGTTTTTATCCCTAATATCACTGTTCCTTTCTTAATGATGCAAAAATACCGCGGAGTTAGGTGCTTTTACCTTAATTACTTTTCTTAAATTTGTAAATAAGAACAAGTCGGCTAAAATTAAACCATTGAAAATCGTAGGTGGATCATTAGTATCTAAATAAGTATCAGACGAGTTTCACATAGCCGTACATACTTTTCATGGTAGTAAAAGTAAACAGCATATTTTTCCTAGAACTCGTCAAAAAACTCAGATTTCCGTTATAACTTCCCCACGCTTATTAAAGTAATTAGAGAGTACGTCAGGATATTCTCTTTGGTGGATGATTAACATTAAAACTGATTGGCTGCCTGGAGTCACAGAAACTTGGTCGAGGAATAATTTTGATAAATTACAGTCGTCGGAAATCAAACTTGAGGACTGGGACTAGTGAGCTGGTATCGATTTCAATGCGGTAAGGAGAGTGTTCACTGTATGCTGGTTCGAAATATTTCGTAGGTTCTATTACTAAAGAAAAACATACGGGAAGTACAAGTGAAGTGGCATGTGAATTTTGCGTAAACGAGTGAAAAGAATGACACTGTCAAATTGCTAGCTTGAGCAACATTACAGTTTCATATATTTTATTCGAATAACTCACTTACGCAAAGTTTACTTGTCACTTGACTTGGAGGGCTGGTCTTCTTGGAGTCAGATACTTGAACTGATTCTGAGTATACTCTCTAAACTCAATAGCAGTCACATTTTAGTCCGGCCACTTCAAACCTTGGCATCATAGAGACTCAGCACAAGTTTAGCCTATTTTGAAGTTATAGATACTGGAAAAAGGAACGCGGGTCTCCGAGCATTGTGCGACTGGGAATCGAACCCAGGACCTTTGGATAACCGCTCAAACTTCAAAATTAATAAATTAGCATTTTAAATGCAAAACTAAAAGTAAAATCTTAAAGTTTAGCCTACTCTGCGCATTTTGTTTAAGTTACAATTATATGGACTTAATTTAGAGAGACCAACATGTCTTTCTTTTTCAGATCTATGAGAGAGATATGAGAAAGTTATGGATGGTTTTGTGCTTTAGTTTAGTAAGTACTTTTAGTATCAGGACTTCTTAATATTTGGTAGCTAATTTTATTCCGCAAGACGTGGGTTATCAGCAGTAAATAGTGGTATTCGGTACATCTACACAAGCATCCATGACAAACGTAGCGGTAGTAAGCAGGGCCACGCTAGCTGCAATTTTTAACTACCCGCATTTTAGATAAAGTTGTTAAAACGATTGATTGACAGCGCGATTGCATATGAGGTTCATTCAATTGCAGTCCAAGTCAATGAATGCACGTGTTTCACGATTTCTCAGTGTGACTTTAACCAAGCACAATTCTAAGAACTTCTTCACTAATTCTAAGAAACAGCCTTTCGTATTTTATTCCTTATTCATTAATATAATAGTTCAAGCGTAAAATAACGCAGGCTAGTTTTTCAAGAGCTATACCCAAGTTTATTTCCACAACTACTTCAGAAAAATTTCAGCTCAAAAACAACTCAAAAGTTCTCAAAAAAACTGGTCTCAGAAATCACAAGGTCCTTCGCCTGTGCAAAGGGTCCCTTAAGGACGAAGTTCAGTTAGTTCAGCTGAGTTAATTTAGTTGAACTTTTAGATTGATCACTTACCCGACGATATCAAGTTAGAAATAACAATTGCTAAGGGATAGCGACCGCCGACTTGATGTCTGAGTATTAAAGTTACGTTTTGGGTTATTTAATTAAAGGGCCCGAAGGTTTTGATAAAGGTAAGGGCATGAGGTTACGTTGATAAGGAGATGTGTCTATTCGTTTGTGTTTTGTATCAATTGAAAGGTAGAGTTTGATTCCCGGGTTGGGTCAATTTAAAATAAGGTATTTTTTTTAAAACTAGGTAACTAAGTTGTGCCGTAGTTCATTGTAAGGTTGTTTTAATACAAGTACAGTAGAATCCGTTTATTATGTCTCCGCCTATATTGACCAACCTCTTATTATGACGTAATTACACTTCGAAGTTTGGTTTTCATATAAAATTCTTTATAAAAAGTCGGATATAATGACTTCCCTTACAGTGACACGTCGCTTATTATGACCTATTTTTAATAAATTATGTCCGGTTATAATGACCGACATGATTCTTTACACCTTCGGTAATGTTCGTTGATTCCCGACGAACGTTCGGGACGTGGCTCGTTTTTTTTTGAACTAATTGACGCTTGAAGGTCAAGCATTGTTTTTCGTTTGTGTTTCTGTTTTTCATTGTAGGTACATACTGTGAAAAAAATGACAATCAAAAATGTGAATCAAACTCATCTCTCGCAAAAGAATTTGGCGGGGTCATTCGACAATCTCATTTATTTTTAAAAACAAGAACTGCATTAAGCAATCGTTCAATTCAAATGTTTTTAAACCACAGTTTGAAACCAAAGAGACTTCGAAAATCGCGACAAAACGCTTTGTATGACGTCCGCTTATAATGACGTGTTTGTCAAGTCAATTCCTTTTGATATCGATTTCGATAAACGGATTCAACTGTATAATTAAGTTTAGGACAATTCAGCTGACGAAGTACTTAGAATGGTGATTTTTAGTTAAGTAGGTAGGTCATTAAAACAGTAGTTTAAAATAATATACAAGTAGTAATTAATGAATATTTACATGGGGGACTTACCTATTAAATAAAATTTGCTCTCTACACCGAAATACATACAGTGCTGAAATTAAAAAATGAATGTAAAATCATCCAGAAGAAGAATAGATTCGAAATTACGCACAAACATTTAAAATGGTAAAAATTGTGCACAGTTAATTAAGCATATTCATTCGTTTCATCATTAAGCCTGTGTTTTAAAAAACGAACTTTGGAGGTTATTGGGTATTAATTAACCCTCTTTAGTTGTTTGCAAAAATATTTTAATAACTTTTAATCACTTTAAACGTCATTTTGCGGTCTACAATAATACTAAAACACTTAGTTCCAAACATTTGTCCCAACACGTCACAAGCAAATATATGTCTTTTAAAATCAATGTGGCTTGAAATCACTTAGCAATAACTCGCGGGTAGGGTGTCTTATTTTATGGCCCATTCCGGACACGGGCGGGGCTTGTCCCGGCTTAGCGAGAAAATGTGGACACCCTACGTCCGAATGTAGAGACAAATGCACGGGAATGCAGGCATGTACGCGTTTTATGTTGCCCGCTGTGAAAATAGGAAAGAAACGGTTGTTTCTAGTAGTGGGCGAGATGCTTTTAATAGTTTTTTTTAGTTAATAGTATTTATTTAGAAATAATAAAAAATATATTTTTTTATTACAATATTGTATAAAACAGAATTTAACGTCATTGAAAATTGAACACCGAACATTTTATCTATTTTTCAATAATATTAGAGAGTTAGAGGAAATATTAAGTGAAGCCGCAGAGGTTTTTTTACAGATTTAACAACTCATCATCAATTTACATAAATAAATAAAAATATTGTAAAAACTTTTTACAATTTTAACGTACCTATCTGATTAGAAGCTGATTAAACTATTATAATTTAAGAAGTTTACTGCTTGGATGCATATTATAAATTTTGATGCTAAGAAATAGCCACCAGGCTGAGTTGTATTTATAATGTCTTACATAGAGAATAACTAGTGGCTAAGATAGGATTATTTTGAAAGATGTTGATTGTGGCTGACTTTTTTATTCAGAAGGCAATGTGGATTTTTAGAGGTGAAAAAAGCTATTAAAAAGAAGTCGGTTTAATAACCACCCTTTAAAAATACGACTAGGTATAGACTTAACTTTTTTACTTTTATTTTATATAAGTAAGTAGCTAAAGCAAGTTAAAGCTTAATGTCTTAAAATATGAGTTGTTTATTTCATTTAATTTAATGTTGGCCTAATCTACCTTAACAAAAGTATTTTTACCGTTACCGATCCTTAAAAATGCATGCTAATTCGCGCTCTCCATATAGTTATTCACATTATTTATGAAAATTAAACCCAACTTAAACGAAGCCTCTCAAAGCATTTTGAAAACATCAAGACCGCTTTCAAATGCACAATTGAATGAGATTCAATTAAGCTCTTACAAAAGGTTAATGAGTCATTTAAATCTAAAATGGCTTCCAGGTGCGCTCAAATGACTACCCACTCTCTATACCACAATAGTGTTAGGTATATGTAAAAGCTGAGTTACCTATGTGACATTATCCTACTAATATTATAAACGTGAAAGTTTGTGAGTATGGATGTTTGTTACTCTTTCACGTAAAAACTATTGGACGGATTTTGATGAAACTTTACAGTAACGGTTGTACATCAGAATAACACATAGGGTACTTTTTACGGGGGGAAAACTTTTCATTCCCACGGGAAACCGATTTCCACGCGCACGGAGTCGCGGGCGGCCACTAGTACCTTAATATTTCTAGGTATATGTAGAAGTTGAGTTACCTATGTGACATTAGTTGTTATAATAATAGCTAGCTTGGACGCATGAGTAGAAGGAATACTAAGATTTTCTGGTCAGAATTATAGAGCAGAAGGCTACATCAACAACACCAAAAAATGACATCTATGATTAGAAGCCTTCAATCCCACAGCTATAGTACGAGTTTTACTTTAACTATAAGGAAATATATTATAAGGAAATATATTAATGTTCGACAATTTAAAATTTGGTACGTACCTACTCCTAATTTTTTTTTAATACAAAAGAGGGAGCAAACGAGCATGCGGGTCACCTGATGGTAAGTGATCACCGCCGCCCATGACTAGCCGCAACACTGTGGGTGTTGGGGGTGTGTTGCTGAGCCTTTAAAGTGGGAATACACTCTCGACTTGAAGAGCCCCATGTTGTAGGTAGCTGGGAATACCGCTGCAGGAGGAGGCTATAATGCTTCTAATTTATTATTTAGTTATTTTGTCATACAGTATAACATTAAATCTTAAGCCACGTGTACGTAGAAAGTGTCATCCATAATTTCCTAAACCTTATTATTTTTAATCACCTAATGGGACATTAAGGACACTAAAAGACGATTTCTTGGCAGCGTCTCATACAAAATCTTGAATGCGTCTATTCAAGCAATTAAAATTGGGCTAAGTCTAAACTAAACTGGAGGGAAAGTAAAGACCTTTGTCTTACGAATTAATTGTGGTTGCATGCGGGTTATATCTGCCTCGGTTTTGAACCGGTTTATTCTGGAAAACAACAAGTGATTATTAATTTAATAAGGAATGGTACACTAATGAGTAATTATTTTTTTATTTTTAATCTTATTCTTCTTTCGTGTGAAGAATATGTACCTGGGACCAACGGCTTAACGTGCCTTCCGAAGCACGGAGAAACTCGGGATATAATGCCACTAGCGGTCACCCATCCTTGGATTGACCGCGGCCTACGTTGCTTTACCTCGACTATCGATTTGATAAGACGAGATCGCAATGGGCCACCGAGCTCTCTATACTTTATTTTTAATAAAGTAGAGTTAGAGTAACGATTGGTAAAATCGATGTTAGTGTGTATAAGAAATCGCGGACTTAGGCTATAACGAGCTATAATAACGTGTCTGCCTTATAGAGATTTAATGTACAATAATTAAACTATCTTCGGCAAGTAGGTGACAGGTTCTATAAAATTTCTAGTAACATTTCGAAAACGAAACATTAAAATATATAATATTTAATGGCGCTTTTTGTAACAAATGATTTAAAAGTATAAATATAGGTGTGTAAGATTTAGATGTAAATTTACTTCATCAACTAAAATGTAAGAGGTCAAAAATATACTATTAACGTAAGCGTATTCCACACTCATCGATTACTTCCAAACAATCCTAGTTCTAAATTCAAAAACAATATCTGTCCATTTGCAATTCAAACGGCGGCTCAATAATACGCCCGTTGGCTGCTCTATTCTCTTGAAGTTGGTCTTTTATCTCTAAAAGTTGGGCTTTTGAGCCAACTTGAATTTTATCAGAGCCAGCGCCAACAGACTGATCCGAAAATGCATTCCTATATCATAGTTCGTTCCGAGTTAATTGTTATCGCGACCCCCATGGTATGACAGTTAGGAAAATACTAACTGAACTTATTTTGATGTTTAATGGAAAAATTTAAAAACCTTTTGCACAGGTTATTTTCCTTGGCTATTATTGTTGTAACATGTATATTTTTTGTGTTATAGTTAGTTTTTTTGTATGTGTTTTGATATAGATTCACTATTAGAGATGATGTTTAGTGTTTGTATGTTACCAACTAATGTCCAGAACTTAGAGGAAAATCACGACTTTTATAAGTATTTTTATAGCTTTTTGGCAGTTTGGGAATGCTTATAATGCACGCGACTTTTGCTTATTTGATTCTTTGTATTAAACTTTGCAACAGAATTAGGTATAGGCACCTAAAGTATTTTCATTAGTAATGTTTTTCTATGCAAAATATAAAGAAAAAATGTCTATAAAAAGGCAAAGTCTGTGTGTTTGGAGATTATGATAATCTCTGAATCCACGGAATCGATTTAAAAAAAGCTTCCATTAGCAAAACTTACGTTATCAAGGAGTGACGTACTCTACATTTATTGAGGCTTATTTTATTTGCACGCGAGCGAATCCGCGGAAGAATAGCTAGTTAATTCTTCGTTGCTAAATTTAATTAAAAACTGCAGGTTTTTGATCAAACAAAACCAGACAAATGAATTAATTTAACTTTTCATATCTAGAAACTAAGATGGCGAACGTTTACGCTGTGAGATAATTTTACGCGCGGCATTTCTTTGTGTTTCTACCCGCAAGTTTTTATCTTGTTCCAGCTTAATTTGTTCACGGGGAGAATGCAATTTATATGGAAGCAACGAAATTCAGGACTTGCATAAAATAGCTTTCCACTGAAATTCTGATACTTTTCCTGCTAAGTTTAATTACCTAGCTATTATAGTGTCTAGATTTTTTATAGCGATAAAATGTAGACCTTTTTGGGTTGTTTAAGATTGTTTATCGTATTTTGTTAGGTTAGATTAAAAGTGAGAACTTAATAATATAAGGCTTTTTAGTGTTTTATCTGTATATTTATTATTGCGTTTGTTTTTTCCGCCGGCTTTTTTCTCTCGGTCTACGGTTAGGTAAAGTCGAAGTTTGTAACATTTACGTTCATTAGTATATGTTACATTTCTATGATGAATAAAATAATTATGATTTGATTTGATTTGTCTATATTAGTTGATTTATGGAGAAATTATAACGAACGATCAGACGTAGGTTACTATACATATTAAGATATCGATTCATTAATTTATTTTATAAATCTAAGAAAAGAGATCAATCATTAAAATAGATGACTTTTTCTTTGCCTATCAGCCAAATCACCATAATTTTAACACACGCTCATTGAAACTGCAAATAAAATAGGTAATCCATAATGATTCATTCCACAGAACTCCTGCGTAGTTTTTCATCGATCCTCCTCAGTGTAGTCAGCACACATCGTATTTCATTGCGTAAATCCGTTCCCGGCCATCGAGGCATGGAGGGTGGAAAACAATGGAGTGTTTTTCATTTTTTTATAATTATATTAGAAGGATGGTATGACTTCTACTTCATATGCCATTCACATAATTGTGTGTAATTTTATATTAGTTATTTGTGTGTTCAGGTGCTCATAAACGTAAAACCCATACATTAATACAAATACAAAAAAATACAAAAAAGCTTTATTGACAATTAAACATTTCACAAAATTACAGATTGTCATTGGTCCCCGCACTAGGAAACCCTGTTTTGCGGGAGGCCTAAAAAATTTTAACATACACCTCAGTTAATTCGTCGTGTCGAAGTCCATTATGCGTATTTAACAAGAGTAAAAAATAATAATAATTAAGTTAAAATAAAGCAAAAACAATAATAAAAAGTTAAATAAAAAGAACTATAGTTAAAGTTAATGTTCATATTGTGTATACGTAAAGCTGTATAGAGTAATTCGGAACGTGTATTTTGTTAAATGTATGTGTGTATATGTGTGTGTATGTGTGTGTGTATGTATGTGTGTGTGTTGTTTCATTTAGGATGTTGTTCTTACATTAATATAAGAAGCAAATATTCTGTGTCATTGTAATCGAGGGTCAAAAGAAACTTTCCCAATTCATGTCTCAGATCATACATGTTAGCAATTTTAAGCGTTGGACATTTTGTTATTACCCGGTTGTATATAAGCGGAAAAGCAAAGTCGGCAAATCGCCTAGCAAATGAAGTTTTAATTTGTGGAACGCCTATTTTGAGACGCCGCTCGAGAGGTATTTTTTTCTTTTCAGTAAAATTTTTAGAGCAGTGATATGAGATAATTGCACGCTTAATGTATAATTTTCGTACGCTTAGTAGTTTCGATTCCTGGTATAGACTTTGTGTTGAGTAGAGACGGGGCTTACCAAGCATTACTTTTATGACAGATCTCTGGGCTCGTTCTGCAACAATAATCGATGTTTTCGGAACACCACCCCAAATTCCTATACAATAACTCATAATAGGCTGACAAAGCGCTGTGTAAACAAGGGTCAGTATTTCTTTACTAGCACCGGCACGAAGCAGCTTCATTATATGAATGAGTTTTCTCGTTCTTGCTGACGTCACTGCAATGTGTTGTTTAAAACTTAGTTTTTCGTCCAGGGTTACTCCTAAATATTTAATAAACTGAGCGCGGTCAATACTTTCACAGAAACATGTTATATTTGTACTTCTTGCAGGGCATCCGTGCAGTTTAAGTACAAAGTTTTGCGGAGGAGCAGAACTTACAGTCTTGTGGAAACAGATATATTTAGTTTTGTCCAGATTCAACGTTAGTAGGTTGTTATCAAGCCACGCAGCTATCATTGCGAGACCGTGTTCTGCTAGTTTTTGTACTCTAGACCATGTGTTTTCTCTAAACAATATTGCTGTGTCGTCAGCATAGCACAGAATTTGTGTATTATCTTGTTCCGCCAAAATTGTTATTATGTCATTTATATAAATTGTAAATAACGTCGGTCCAAGTATACTTCCTTGGGGCACACCAAAACAAGATTCTTTGAAGTCGCTTACCTGATTAGAGATCTTGAAACATTGCCCTCTATTCAGGTAATTGTTGAACCATGCTAGTGCAGTTCCACGAATGCCAAGACACTCAAGTTTACGTAACAAAATTACCGGAGATACTGTATCAAATGCCTTAGTAAGGTCCAGAAATACACCTATACTCTTATGGCCCTGATCCAGCGACGACACTACACTATTTACAAGTGATGACACTGCTCCATCAGTTGATTTTCCGCGTCTAAAACCGTATTGGAAAGGTGATAACAGCTCGTTTTTTTCTAAATAATTTGTTAGACGTCTGTTTATTGTCTTCTCCAATATTTTGGAAAAAACTGGTAAAAGCGAGATAGGCCTATAATTTGACGGATTGTCTTTTGGACCACTTTTATAGATAGGTATAACTGCTGCAGTTTTCCAGGAATTCGGTATGATGCCTGAAGACATACTTAAGTTTATGATAATGGAACTGCTATGTATTCAACCACTTTTTTTATTATTTTTGTTTTGATACCGTCAAGACCTGGCGAGCTATTATTTTTTAATTGTTTTGTTATTTCTTTTATTTCTTGTGGGGAAGTTGGAGAAAAAAAGAATGAGTTCTTTGGCTTATTTGGGATTAGGGTTTTACGCGCAAGTTCATTTTCATCAGTTCCCAATTTATTTAAAATGCCACTGGCCAAGTTTTTGCCAACATTCACAAAATAACTATTACATTCATTAAGTGAGTCCAAGGGAGACTCATTAATCTTTAGTAATTCTGTATTTTGCTCTTTATGTTTACCAAGCTCACAAATATCTTTAACAGCCTTCCAAAGACGGTTGGAGTCGTGTTGGTTATCCTTTAGATATTTCTCATTGCTTTGCGCTTTTAGCTTTTTCAAGAGCCCTGAAAGAACATTTCTATACCGCTTGTATCTCATTTGTATAAGAATGTCATTTTGATTTTTTCTAGCTTGTTGATGGAGGTAATCTCTGCGTCGCATGCATTTTATCAGACTTGGGGTTATCCAGTTCTTTAGGTTTGTTTTTCTTTTACTTACACTAGCTTCACGGGTATGTTTCGTAATTTGTTGAGATATTAGGTTTGTAAGCATTTGAGCAGTTTCATTAACGTCAACAGAGTTCATTAGATCATTCCAGTCAATATTTTTTATCTCGTGGATAACTGCGTCGATATTTGTTTTTAAAATAGTCTTAGGCTTGCAACGGCTTATTGTTTGTGTGTGTATACCAGCCATGACTAAATCATGGTCAGTTACTTTTGTTCGGCAAACCACACTAACTGCCTTAGCTCTAGTGTTTACCATTATGTGGTCTAAACACGAGTCACCTCTTGTGGGTGAATTAATGAGATTAATAAGTCCCAATTGGGCCATAAAACAATTATAATCACCTGACTGGGACGAGTCGCTTAAGCTGTCAATATTTAAATCACCCATTATTATAAGCTCTCCAATCGACTCATTCATAACATTAAGAAAGTTATCCAGAGACTCTAAGAATGTACTGACATCAACAAATGAAGGTGATCGATATATACCAAGTATGGTTTTGTTACAAGGGAGGCAAATGCAAATACTATCTGCTTCTGAAATCTCTGGCTCAATCACTTTTGTTTCGATATCTTCACGTATGTACGCTATTACTCCTCCTGCCTGGTTATTAATGTGAGATGAATAAAAGGAATAGTAGCCCGAAATTTTACGTATTATTGAACATGTGCCCAGATGACATTCAGTCAGAATAATAACATCAAAGTTAATGTTTAATCCAGCGAGTACCACCTCAAATTCATCGAAGTTTTTTTGGACGCTACGTATATTAAATGTGAGAATTTTCAAGTTATATTGGTCAGTGATAGTATATTTGCAAAGTTCAACATCTTCGAAAGTGTGACAGGCTGTATTTAACGTGTTGTCTAAATCGTCTAGCAAATCTATGTTGGCCATTTGTGAATTAGTTGAAAATATAATGTGGTTTTTAAAAATTGTATGCGAAGCCTTTTATGAAATAAATGTGTAAGTGTGAGTATAAGAGTGCAGGTTGATAAACATGATATTAAGATAATTTTTGTATAGTATAAACAATATGAACTTAATACTAAGAAATACATGATTTTAAACCAAAAACTTAAACAGAGTTGTATAAGAGTAGCAGTAAAGGATATAATTTTACTTTGATCTCTACTGTTGCCTCGGCATTGGTACGGACTCGTTATCGCCAAGCAACTCCACAAGCTCCACCATATTTTGGATTCGTATTGCTGGAGAACCTTCTTGCCTTCTGAGAAAAACAAAACCATTGCTAGTCCAGCAAAATCTATAGTCCATTTTCGCAGCTCTTTTCCTGGTTTCACGAAATAAAATTCTATTTTCTCTTGTAAGTCTTTCGTTGAAATATATATTGGAAGTTTTGTCTCCAACTTCAAGGTCCAGAGTTGTCAAAGGTCTTCTATTTTTCATTCGCTGTAAAATCATATTGCGTTGACACCGACGCACCAGTCTCATGACAATAGGACGGCTAAGAGCATTCTTAGACACATCTACCGATCCAGAGTTAGCTTTCTTGGCACCTACCCTCGCAATCCAGTCAATGTCATCATTTTTATAGTCAATTCCTACTTTCTTCATTGCGAGCATGACGACATGAGACAGATTTTCGTTAGGAGTCTCCGGGATACCAATGATCTCAATTTCATTTTTTACATGAGCCTGTGCTTGAATATTTAGTTGGCCCTGAAGATCAAGCACTTGTTCCTTTAACAGTGTGTTTTCTGCAGCATATTTATTTTCTAGTACAGATATCTGATCTTCAGCATTTGACATTCTGGTAATTACATCACTAAGTTGCTCCTTAAAGTCGGTAATAGTTGAAAAAATCAAATCCATCTGTGCTCTAAAACCAGACATATCTTCTCTAAGGGATCTTATTTCCGAAGTAAGCTCTTGTATGTCTGGCAAAGATTGACATTTCTTACTTTGACCCTTATTATTTATGTCGGGAGATTTTGTAGCACCTCTTATTGGAGTACAGGAGTTATCGCCACCTCTTTTGGACTCACATTTACATTGTGGGCAAATCCAAGTAGATATTTCATTATCTGTCGGCTTATTATTACCGATGCAGAGGTCTCTGTGATAAAGTTTTTTGCATACATTTCGTGTGCACATTATCGATTTGTCTCTTCTATTAATTTCATTCAAACATCCTGAACAAGTTTTTTTCATCAGTAAAGACATGCTTCACTAGTCTAAAGTGGCCAATTATTGTAGTTACAAAATTGTGTTGAAAATTTTGTAACTACAATAATAATGAAACATTGAAATACCATTTATTATCAAAATCTGATTCGTAAAAAAAGTGACTATTTACTCAGTAAAAATATAAGGTTTAACATACCTAGATGATATTATATTCTTGAAGAACTTTAATAAAAATTAAGTTATTTTCAATTTTTTTTTTTTTTTTTAATAACTTTATTCAATACATACAAAGAAATATACATACTAATTACATTTACTCGCACTTGAAACCTGTAAGGATAAATATAAAACTTATCTAAGTGAATAATTGCGTTACTATCCTCTACCTATTTGCATCACTACTCAAGGTTACATTTATTTTTCCTATTTGACTTTTTTGCATCAGTTTATCACTAAAGTAGTTTCTCGGAGCTCACTATAATACCTACATACATTAATTGGCTGCAACTTTCATAAAGTAAACCCTAAATAGCTTACTACTACCCTCCATTGGTTACCCCCTCCACGAGTGGTACCATCCTCAACCAATGTTCGATAGCAGTCCCCAAAGACACATATATTTCGACCTAACCTTTCAGTTTATACAATTTTCACGTGAAATTGTCGAATTCGGTTCGCACGCGACAGCTGAAGGGTTAAATTTGATAAAGTAAAGGTTTATGGACATTGTTTGCTAACAAATTGCATTGGAAACGATTAAGTTATGTTTTTTTAATAAATAAATAAATAATAAATAAATAAATACTTGTGTTTAAAAGTTTAAAAATTTAATTGTTTCAATTATACACAGAATTTGCTTTCTCATCAGTACTCTTATCACAGGACTACTGGAAGAGGTCCCTTTAAAGGATAAGTAGTACCTTTGTACATAGTTTCTAGTTAATTTGTATTTGTATTTTTATATTATTGTTACTTTTGTTTCTGTGTACATGAACTGTTATTAATTAATAATAAATAAATAAATCTCTAGACTGACACTCCAACTGTGTGGCCCTAAACCACATGAGTAAAGAAACTGAACAGAGACAAAGCTACATACGAATGCGCTGTGACAGGTACATCACTACAAGTGCAACGCGTGTGTGTGCGTGACCACTGGCCGCTTGTCACGTATGAGCCGAAACCGCTTCAAACTAGATCAGCCAGTGGTCAATCTCAGGGCGTGCAGGCGTCCCCCCCAAGGGATCGCGCCTTGCCGCGGCGGGGGGGCTTAGTACCCCGTAGCAAGCCAGCTACTGGGGGAAGCTAAGCGGTCCCACATGGGGCCGGTCGTGAGGTAGACCGGCCCACGAGAGGGGGGCTGCTCCAGCTGGGCGGGAGCCCAGCGTGCTGATGCGCCCGGAGGGGAGGCTCTGGCCGGGCTCGGCCCGGTCAGTTGCACCCTAGGAGGGGAGGCTCCAGCAGGGCCTTTGGCCCTCGTTCTGTTGAGCGCCCAGGGGGGTAATCGTGGGGGGTCGGGTGGTGCGGCGTGGCGGCCGCGGCATCCGATCCTCCGCGATTCGGATTGGAGGTGGTGGGCTGAGGAAGGGGTGGTGGGAAAACCCCTCTCCTAGGCCCAGGGCGGATTCGGCGGCGCGCCACTGCGGGGACAGTGGCGCGCCGGCGACTCCAGCCGGTGAGGCCCCAGGTCGGCAGACGGCCGAAGACCCTGGGGAGGTTCCCAAGCTGCCGACACAGGGCAAGGTCGGTAGCCAATCAAGGGAACAAGAGGGGGTAGGCGCGCCGCGGTTGTTCCAGCGCGCCTCCAAACTTGAGGGGGCTGCCTCGGTGGCCAGCCGTCGGTGGGTTCGCGGCGAGCAGACCTTTACAGGACATTCCCGCGTCCCCGCCATTATACGACGGCCAGTAGGACAACTCCAGGTTTTTAGTCGGTGCGAGCCCGACATAACCCGTCTCCTTTCCCTGGAGGGGACGGGTATGCGTAGGCATTTTCCTGGACAAACAAAAAAAAAAAAAAAAAAAAGGGCGTGCAGGCGTGACGCGACGCTCGAACGTTGTGCGTGTTTTGTTTTTGTTTTCGAGTTTCTCACATAATACGTAGTAATACTTTTGTTTTAGTTTTTAAAAAGTATTTAAAAATATAGGAAAAGATTTTTTTTTGCCATTATAAGGACTTTAATGAAGGTAGTGTGAAATCAGGTTTTTTGATAATACCTCCTGACAATTTTATTGAATTTGTTGAATTGCTTGAGCAAAAATTTCGCGAATATTTTGATCTTCATATTAAAAATGTTAATATTGGTAATGAAATATTAGCACGTTTGCAAGATTGTACATTTCATATGCCATGTGAGTGTTTCCCATTGGTTTATTTGAAAAAACTTTATATTAGATTTAGAATTTATCATTCGATTAAAAGACACAACAAATTATTAAAAAGCAAAAGTAATAAAAAAAATATATTTAGAGTATGTAATTTGTAAAAAAAAAACCTATTTTAATAAAAAATTTGAAAAAAAAGTACATTTATATTTTTAATTTATTCAATTGTGCCAACCCTACCAAAATAGGTATAAATTTTGCTAGCTCTTTAGAAGCTTTGTCTCTGTTCAGTTTCTTTACTCATGTGCCTAAACTGAGCAATGCTTGTACTATAGGTACCACACAATGGACTTGGGGAGAACCTAGTTACACACAGATACGAGCTAATATCGAAAAACCACTTTTACGAAATTGGCCCGACCCGGGATTCGAACCCGGAACCAACCGCTTAGCAGTCCGGTATATATACATCTGCACCACAGAGGTCGTCATTTTAATGGTATGAATTTGAATGTTATGTGTGTATAAAGGTTTGTGGTACATTCAGGAGTATATATATAGTTTTTGGATCAACGAACATGTAGGCTTAAAATTTATTATTATTGGGTTTAATTCCCGTGTCAGGTTGACGCCCTGAAGAAATGCGTTACGAGGTAAAGTCGAAATCTTTTGAAAGATACGTTACCTTCCTCCCATAATAATTGTAAAAACCTTACATTCAACTTAAAATAAGTATATTGTTTGTATACAATTGTTTTATATATTCAGCGCTTATACAAAATAGTAGGAACGTTTATTTAGGCACGTCATATTTTTAGTGTTATTATCAGATATTTTTCTTTGAAAGCTATTGGTATCATTTCTATCACTTAATACAATATAATATAGAACCATATATTAAAATTGTGGAGTCTTCCTACAAACTTAAGAAGAACACATTTTTTTTTTTAAATATACTCCAAAAAGAGTGCTGGGACTTTTTTCCGCCGGTTTTTTTCTTTCGGTCTACGGTTAGGTAAAGTCGAAGTTTGTAGCATTGACGTTCATTAAGTATATGTTACATATCTATAATGAATAAAAGTTTTTTAACACACTTTTATTCACTATCGAAATGCTAAACAGTCCGACATACAACTGTAGTACGAGGACCGTCAGCTAGCCAGTAATTTCTGATTTACGCCACAAGCCCATAAATGAAGCTATAATGCAATGATAATCTGGATCACGGGTATAATCCAATTTAGTTGAGTTAAATGATTCATATTGTGTCGCAGTCAATAACAGATGGAATTGTACTCGTTAGTGTTTATTGAACTAGCATTGATAATTTTAATAGTTGTTTTCTATACTAATATTATAAAGAGGAAAGATTTGATTTTTGTTTGGTTGATTGTTTGCAATGATTAGGCTCCGAAACTACTGGACCGATTTAAAAAAATCTTTCACCATTCGAAAGCTACATTATCCACGAGTAGCATAGGCTATATTTTTTATTGAAAAAAATAGGGTTCCGTAAGATATTGCCACGGGAAAAAACATTTTGTTGCGGGTGAAACCGCAGGGTGGAAAGCTCGTTTGTTATATTTCTATAACTAAACAGTTGATAGTGTTCCAGTTTAAGTGCAGGATAATCAGAGTAATGATTGTCACCCAGAATGTAAAGTGTGTAGAGTCGACGACGCCCTTTAACGTTAGCCCCTTTAAGGTAGTAGTTAATAATATTAGAGTCTATAGATTATGTGAACCCACTGTGATGATGTTAGTGACTCACTCATTAACGAAACCTTAAGTAGTAGCTGGCAGATTAAAACTTACTGTTTACACGTAGCTGGTAAAATGGTGCATCTTAATCCTTCTCTCAGTTCGAGTGTTAAAAAGCTGCCAATACTATTGTACACTACATGTTTAAACATGTTTATTTTTCTACTAAAAAATAACAAACATGACTGGCAAGCGCTATACGCTGTGGCGGCAATAATACTTAATTATAAAGTAACTAGTGGCCGCCCGCGACTCCGTTCGCGTGGAAGTCGGTTTCCCGTGGGAATGAAAAGTTTTCTCGCAGTAAAAAGTACCCTATGTATTATTCTAATGTTAATACTATATTAATGTAAAGTTTCATCAAAATCCGTCCAGTAGTTTTTACGTGAAAGAGTACCAAACATCCATCTATACAAAGTTTCACATTTATGAAATTAATAGGAATCTAAAGACTTCTAACTACAAAAGCCACAATACTAACATTAATTTTTTTTACTAAACCAAGCTAAGAATCAAGAGCATTCCAGCCAATTAGCTACACATCTTAATTCTAAAACTCCTTACACTCTAAAGTCTAAATAATGCATTATCTATTTTTAAAACACAATTTCCGTTGCTCTCTTTAACGTTATATTAATTATTGTTCGAATTCGATTCGAATTTCATTCGCAGCTCGGCTTAACCGACAAATTACATTCGAATAGGTATGTCTAACAGCTTTCCGACGTAATTGAGTTACTAATATGAAACAAAATAACTTTATGTTGCGGTTCAAGTGTGTAAATGGGTTAAATTGAATGAATTCAGTTGCCGTTGTTTTTGGCGGATGTGTTTTAGAGGTTAGAATTGCTGCAAAATTGTGTATGTCCGAGTATCTACGACTCTTTTAGTTAGGTGTTTTTATTTGTGTGATTTTTCACGAATTACTGAAACGCTGTACGCTATATAAGATTTTAATTATAAACTGTACTGAAGAAATAACTTCAATATACTGTTTAATGATCTTCTCCTTGGTATGGATGGGTCTTCCCAAGGTCTTTTAGAGTTTTGTTTTATTGTCCGCGCTCAGTCGATATGTTTGCTTGCAGTATTAATTTACTTTGGTTTGTAATTTGCCTGTTAAGTCGCCTCTTACAATAACCACTGAACGACTGAAAAAAAAACATTTATTTTTTCGGTCAAGGCAAAGACAAACCTTTAATTAGAATTGAATAGAATAGAAATTCTTTATTGCACAAAATAAAAATGAAAACAAATTATTACAGAAAAGAAAAGAGGCACAAATGGCGGTTTTATCGCTTGGAGCGATTTCTTCCAAACAACCAGTTCATATTTTAAGGACAACCATAAACTTATAGAGTAGGCGCGAACAAAAAAATATACAAATTAATTGTGTTATTAACTAATTAGGTTCTTACATCTAATATACTAAAATTACAAACTTACATAAAATACGTACGTATATAAAAATACATATTTTATAAAATAAATACATATTCAATATATATATAAATGTACGTAAACATACATAATAAATTATTTAACTATGATGTAGTACTTATATAATTATACCTATATTAAGAAAGAATAAGATAGTGCTCATGAACTAGTTTTTTAAAGGTAACAATAGATGAGGCGGATTGTATGTGTAGGGGCAAAGCGTTCCACAGTTTTGCAGCTGAAACAGTAAAGGATCTACTATAAAAATTTGTTAAATTTCGAGGAGTATTTAGAGCTTTACTGTGCTGCGTCCGAAGTTTTCGCAAGTGGCCCTCTTGCCTAAAATTAATCACTAAAATCGTTCCTTTAAATAACTCGGAGTTTTAGAATCAAGTAACACCCTATATAGAAGCGAAAGAACATGTGCATCCCGCCGTCTACGGATAGGCAGCCACTTGAGTTGTGCGCGGTATTCAGAGATGTGGTCAAATTTTCGCAAACTAAAAACGAAGCGAATGCACATGTTCTAAAGTCTCTCAAGTAGACAGTCTAGACAGTTGCTCCTCTGTGATATCAATGTAGCAAATATCTGCATAGTCCAGAATTGGCATTAACAGAGACTGAGCAAGCGTTACCTTGGTAGAGATGGGTAGCCGTAAGAGATTACGTAGCCGTAGTAGAGATCTAGCTGCAGCAAACTATTTCTTGCTCATCTCCACTATTTGATTAGACCATGAAAAAGTTATTACATATATATGGTAAGAAAATACGTAGGTGTTTCAACTAATAATCCTAAATTAGCCAGAATACGCAAGTATTGTAAATCCTCCCGAAGACATTTATATAAACTGGCATATTTCAGTTCTGCCTGACCCCGCACTTACCACGCAACATACACACGTTCTAATTTGTATTGCAATTATATTTCCTCATTTTCGTTTTCGAGTAAGGCAGGTACCTATTGTTTTAATGGATTTTGTTACCCATAATTTAATTCGGCTTAGCTAAAGTGTTTTTGTTATATTCCCCATTCATAACCATTAGTGTCCAGGGATGAGGCAGGATTTTTGGGGGTTAAACGTTTTTTTATAGGCAGAAAATAATTCAGGTGTCGTACAGGGTGTTTTTAAAAATTATGGTGGTTGAATGAATAGGGATTTATATTTTGAGGTTAATTAGTGTTAGGTGTGTAGTGGTAAAGGGATTTCAATAGCAAACGTGCATATGTTACCTAAATGTAAAAAATAATAAAAATACGATGCGGATACGAAATATAGATGCGGTTATAAAAATTGTTAGAATATTTTAAAATATTGAAATTGAAGTAAGTAAAATATGACACGTAACACGCAAGCAATTTTACAAAGATTTGAACAAAGTTGTATTTGACCAATATATCTTTCTTTTTCAGCATGATGCATACTCAGAAAACATTTCTTATTAATTCAGAAGATGTTTTCAAAACCGTCCACTGTTTACTATCTTGCATGCACTTATTAAAGTTTATTTCAATATTATCTCTTTATTTCACCATCCAACCACCACCACTTGAACCGCCAACAAACCTAAGCTTGTACAATAACTCATTGTTTGTCCAATCCAAAGACAATGTCCTTTCTTACCAGACTACGTACTCAGCCATTATCTAGTTCTAGCCGGTTCAAAGCGGATCGATTATGGACTGAATGCAATCTCTAATGGGATCTTAGTGAATGAGGACCGCACAATGGCGCAGGTTAAAACGCGGGAGTCAAAAGACACGGTTTAGTGGCGTTTTTAGGGTTAAGGTGTAAAGCAGGGTTTAGTCAGACTTGAAATGAGGTTTAAAAATAGGTGTTCTAATAGGAATATTTATTTATTCATTTATTTTCTAATTTGGGGTTCCAACAGCAAGTGAAAAGTAATAGATGACATCAATTAGAAGCCTATTACAGGATCCCACGGATAAATTCTTAGATTATACAAAAAATGGGTGTCAATAGGAAGAGTTTATATAGGTAAACCAATCATCATTGATGAGGAAAAAAAGGAAAATTATTATTAAACATCTATTCCGTTGCAATAATATCAATGTATGAACAGTCCTAATATGATAGCAAGTTCAAGTTTCTTCGTGTTGTGTTGATACCTGTGATTTAATTGTTGTAAAGCGTGGAGATTGATAAATACAGTTATTACAATAGTGAAAGATATAACTTATATTTGGTACATGTACTTGGAGCAGTATTTAGTCCAGTAACAGAATTTTAAGCTTAAAGCCGATATTTTGTAAGTCATCTTTTTCAAAAAGCGTTTCAATAAAAAAGCGAATTCCTGGTAATGATTCGATCAGACAAAATTCAGATAACGTACTGGTGGTAAACAAAATACTGTTAAAAAAATTGTTCCTCAAAAAAGGATGATAGCGAGTGTCAATTCGTGGAATTAAACAATTTCTAAAATAATACAATAATGGAAGGTACCTACGTTAGTTAAATAGGTATATAGGTTAAAAGCAATTTAAAAACATAAGAATTTCGTAATACAAATGGGTACCAAAAATTACAATTTTATTGTAAAAACAACATTTTCTTGTTGAAGATAGATTTTTTTAAAAAGGTCAAAAATGTATATTTAATGATTTACTGTTTTTGCATAAATTTAAAGCTTTCATAATTTGGTCGAACATTTCAAATCCCACAGGCGTTTCACAGCCCAACTTCACAATCCTAAAATCAAACAACCCTGTGCACCTTCATATCCTACAACCTCTACTTATTTCACTTTAAATCACTGTCCATTGTACTTCTGACATTAACACTGTACACTCACGAATAACTCTTGGACAATTTGCTTCCTGAAATGCCCCATCTCCTTTGCAAACTTAGTCTGCAGCTAAGACCGCTTGCACACTACCTCTTAGAATAGTTATTAGTCAAGTCTAACGTCTACTTAATGTAAGGGCCCGCGCACACCGGGTAAGTAGGGATTATTCGCTACTAGTTAATTTTAACGCAGGCGAGGGTACTTCCGTCGGTAATTTTGGAGGAGTAGGGTGACGGTGATTTGTTTAATTTAATAGGATATTAGCTGTTTGAAAATTTATTTCATTAGCGTAAAAGTTTGTAATTTTTATAAATTTGAGAGTTGCTTGCAAGGAGACTACTGATTAAACCTCAATTTGTTTACTTTTTTCAGATAAAGTTAATTAATGGTAGACTGAAAGGTTTCTGTTGACTGAAAGATATATATAGCTACACAAATAGCTTTTACTTAATGTTTAAATCGATTGGCCTCAAAAAAGGAAACAAACACAAACTTAAATAAATAAATAAATAATAGCCTGTATATGTCCCATTGTTGAGCACAGGCCTCCTTCAAAAAACATTAAAATTACTACTGGCTTACCTAAACAATATTACATTAACTAAACCAAAATTAAATATAGCCATCCCTTTCCTAAACTGAGTATAACATTAAGATAGGTTTATTAGTCTTACTTAATTTAGTCCACCTTACTGTAAAATTGAACGGAATGCGCTGAGGAACAGTTCAAACGTGCTTGCGCCGTGTCGTGCACATTGTTAATGCAAGTTTTAGTTTCACAGAACTAAAATGATAACTAGTCTCTGTATTATACCTATACTAGTGGCCGGCCGCGACTCCGTTCGCGTGGAAGTCGGTTTCCCGTGGGAATGAGAAGTTTTCCCGCGGTAAAAAGTATCCATGTGTTATTCTGATGTATAATCTATATTACTGCAAAGTTTCATCCAAATCCATCCAGTAGTTTTTACGTGAAAGAGTAACAAACATCCATACATACTCACAAACTTTCACATTTATAATATTAGTAGTGTAGTGGTATTTATATTTTAATAAAGAAAGTTTTAATTTAGAATCGGTAACATTATCGATATCAAATTATGAGGCCACGGATTTTTTTTATAGATTTCTCTTTAACGGTAATCATGGTCACCCTACAATGCATTGTAGTTAGCGCACATACAGTTTAATACGCTACTACATACCGGCGTAGGCGGCGTTAACCGTTTATGCTATGTACCCCTCCCCTTACAATTTTGGCGTAAACGAATGTAATACACGGGGTGGGAGTGGGAACTAATATAATTACAGTTTGAATATAAGATGCCTTCGCCCTAAGTAAAGTGGCTATTGAACTTTACGTAATGCATTTTTTTATCGACCCTACAATTTGGGCAAGTCAGATGAGAAGCATTATACGACCATTAACTCGATAGAATAGAATTAAAATTATATGAAACTGACGTATACGTACGCATTTAATTTATTGTTGACTCTAAGATATATGGGGTTTTGAATGTCCTATTTAAGACAAGAAAAAATTATTGTCTGCGACAAAAATATAATTAAAAAGTCTCATTAATTTTAATATATTTTTGTCCAAAGTGTTATTCAAAGCTGCGGACTATATCTTGAAGATTACCGTATCTATTCCCGTATGTTTCCACATATAGGACGTTTTTGAGAACACTGCAACGGCATATTGGCGCATAATAAAGTGTTTAGTGACATTTGATACGAATACCTACACAAACTTATTAATTTACATTCAAACTTACTAATTTAAGTGAGAATTAATATTCAATATTCTAATAATGTAAATGAGAAAGTTTGTATGTCTATACTAATATTATAAAGAGGAAAGATTTGATTTTTTGTTTGATTATTTGAAATGAATAGGCTCCGAAACTACTGGACCGATTTAAAAAATCTTTCACAATTTGAAAGCTAAATTATCCACGAGTAACATAGGCTATATTTTATTTTAGAAAAAATAGGGTTCCGTAAGATATTGCCACGGGAAAAACCATTTAGTTGCGGGTGAAACCGCAGGGCGGAAAGCTAGTTTAAACTAAATCACGCGAAATCGGCTCAAAAGCCAGAAGAAAACTTTGGTATATGAATAGAGTATAATTTTGAATGACACTAGTACTTTGACCGGCATATAGTCGCAAGTAACACCGCGGGGCAGAAAGCTAGTCCTTACTTCCTTACTAATATTCGAAAATGTGTATGTTTATTTGATCCGCTATAGCATAGAAAGGGCTGAACTTTTTACTGTGATTAACAACCTAGAAAGAAAATAAAATAGACCAATTTTTACCGCGGGAATGAGTCTTATTCCCACATAATCCACGCCGACCAAGTCGCAAGTATGAACTAGTTAATACCTATAAAATTCTTAATCTTGTTTTTAGATTTACTGTTTACCCGTCTTTTGTTTGAATATAAAGTTCCAATCTTTATTGAAAAATGAAACTGGATCTTGTTTTTATTATCTTTATTGAACTTTTTTTATAATCTTTATTGCCTTTCACATTTTTGTCGTTTATTTTTATCAGAACCCAGATTTTTATTCCCACGCAAAAATGCAATTGTAACAGTACTTTTTAAAATATGATAAAAATTGTGTTTATTTAAAAGTGGTTAATTTAACAGTAACCTACTACTTTTGTACACCTCTTTTTATCTTTGTTTTTTGTCTTTTGAAGATTTGTTTGTCCCGCGTACGTTTCCATTAGAAAACTGTTTGTATTCGTTAAGCCAAGTCTGGCAGGAGTCAGGTGCCTATTAGGCAGCTTAAAAATATCCTGATAGTAGCCACTACCCTATGGGAACCACTTCAGAAGCCTTAAATGCTGGTTTAAACCCTAAAACTCCGATACTAGTTGAATATGTGCTGTAAGTCTATATCTGTGATGCGAAAATATTTTTTAGTAATGGTGTTTGCGGTACTCTTTTACTTTTATTTTACAATCGTTAGTTAAAATGATTAGGTATTTCATATGTGTATTTTTCAGTACATACTATGCCTATTAGGATATCTAATCAGTTAAATAACCTTAAAAAAATATTTTTTTCTAATTATTTTTTGTCAACTTTAAAAAACACATCTTTACGATTTTTTCTTCCAGAATATTTTTTTTTGCATTCGGTATCAGTCTTAATAAATTAAATAGATAACGCTGAAGATTCATTAATGACGTCTTAATTACTTACAACCACTTAACCCACTTTATGTTTTTGAATACTGTTTTGTAGTCCTTTTTTCCTTGTTCTTTTTCTAATTAAAGTCTTATGGCAGTGTTGTGTGAGGACTAGCCTATAACTGAAAAAAACTACTTTTTTATGTAAGTTATGTTAGTACAAAAGTATCTCTTTAGGCTGTAAATCCATATTTTTTTTTATACTATGCCAGATTATTGGCAAATTACAACTCAATTTAAATTTACAAAAGTAAATTTATATACAAAATAAGTAATATTTAAAACAAATTTGACTCCTATTTTACATAGGAGTCGTTTTAAGTAGAAATACGTCAGTATTTATGTTTTGTATACGGGGTGTAAAAGAACCGATTCCGTAAACAAAAACTGGGCATTGCTGGAGGGGTACTGGTTACGTTTTGAGCAAAAAAATGCTTTTATGATTAACAGAATAAAATATTTTTTTAGTAATTGTACAAATAACTATAAGATTTTGCGATGTATTCATATTAAATAGGGTTTTAATTTAATTTGCAATGTAAATAATCGCACCTGAACCAACAGTTGATGTGTGAGCGATGATTTCAAGCAGCGAATATGACTTTTCAATCCTAATAACTTTTTTAAATTGGGTTTTCTGGGTATTCTGTTAGTGAATTTAGTTACTATTGAGGCTCCAGAATACATGGTTTCAGGCTTCGGAAGTGGTGTTTTTACACCCGTTATTTGTAATGAAAGCTACACTAATAAGCCACAGACCTTCATAAAAAGAAAGAATACAATACATTTGTAACACAAGCGAGTATATTACGAACGAACACAGATACCATCTTCATCACAAAAGGATACCTTATGAAGTCAAATCCATTAAGGACTTTCCTAAATACCACAACGGAGTATAAATGCACAGAAGGTCAATTTTTAAGACATGCCTTATAGAAATGCAGTACTTACACAAGAAATCGTTTCTATAGTACTTCCAATAAGTTTTTTACATAACTATAATGATACTAACTAACAGATTAAAGTGACTTTGATTTACAAGTATGTGAAAGTTATTTTTTAGTAAGTAGCTATTAGACTTAGAAATAGATAAAATCGTTAGTAAGATAGCTCTATGTGAGCATGTTGAGCTTAAATAGTTAGTTTAGGTAAGCAAGTGTTAGCAAGTGGTTGAGCTGTGTGCATTCACTTAAATAAGAGTCAATACTTCATAATGATTTGACTACATTTCATTTAACAAAGGGGTTATTTCGCAGTTCAGTCTTCTTCTTATTAAAATCATAGAAATCCGATCACAGTAATTCATCTATATACCTGTGGCAGCTTGATAAAACTGCATGCGTTTTTGCGTCTTAATAAACTTACAAAGTCAGCTGTAAATATGAAAGTATATTACCGTAACCTATTGGAACTCAAGGAACTTCACACTTCAAAGTTCAAGTAACTGTAGTAGGGACTATATCAAGACCGGTCATTACTAAATAAAGTAAAAGTAAATTCTTTCTTCAATACTTCAAACTTCAAATTCTCGCGACTTGCGAGCTGTCAAAAACGACCTGCCAATGTCATTCAATTTACAAGCTATTCTTCTGTTCCACTTACCCTGTGCCCACCACTAAGCTGCTAGTATAGATTGAGACAAAACAAACAGTTCTTGTTGTCACTTTCTTCGAATAATACCACTTTTGCCCACACCCGTATATTGTTTCCCAAGTATTATGCCTGTGGGTGTAATAACATTATTTATTTCAGCATTAACAATTGCCAAGTGTCCTTTGTCCTCTGGTAATTTAAGATCATCTTCTTCAGAGAAAATTGGTAGATTTCTTTGTAAAAATTGAGACGGTATAGATGTTATGACGTCATATGCTTTGTGACGTGGATGGATTAATGAGGAAGAGATAGGAGAAGTTATTTTCCCAGCTAGGTAATTATGGTCGCAATTCCGACTATTTATAAGGGTGGAGGTACACTGGGGGAATGAGAAAACTACACATTTGATGCAGCTCTTCACTTATGTGTATCGTCATGATAAAAAAAATGAACACTATTTAAAATAAATCAAGTTTTCCAGCATATTGAAAAAGGGTTTTCTGATTTAACCCAAAGTAACTTACATTGAATTATTTTCTTCAATTTATTATAAGTAAATATCTAAGTATTACTTACGTAACATAAAATTTTCAGGGGCTTATAATCCCTGAAGAAGCTAATATACAATAGCTACAAAAGACCTGGATTGCTAATATCAGACTCGGTAATCCGAAACCTCTGAATATTGGAAATATATTTTGTAAGGATTAATACATGTATAACATTATAAACCTCATTATTTTCTTTTGTGGTTTTTCTGTTAGCTGTATTTTATAAAATTCAATGATAAAAAATCTTATCATATGTCATTCTATTAATTATCTGTATTGTATTTTTGGAAGCAAATCTATAATAATTTATTTTAATAGATTGTTTGAAACGCACTAAATTTATTGTTGACAGTTAGGTCACTGACAGCAGCGGATTCCCGAAGTGTCAGATAGATAATTATTCAACTCGAAAGCATATTGCCACTTTATTGGTCACCAACGAGTATGCAGTAGTCACTATCATTGTTGTTAATGGTTCTTATCAATATCAATGACTCAATACTTAAATAACCCAAGTCTTTTCTTGGATTAAAATTTACTACAACGATTTTTCAAACAATCGCTAATAACCACTCCTACTTTATTACATTCAAAATATTCAATTTCCCATCTGCATTTTTATAATTTTCTCCCACCGACTAAATTGCAACCCATTTGTATCCCACTTTCAACCTATTTGTATCCCACTTTCAACTTATTTGTATCCCACTTTCAACCCATTTGTATCCCACTTACATCGCATTTCACCCCTTCAGTGTGTCCCCACCCTTGTTTCAACCACACAGCAACTCTCCCAGGCTAGTCGATGTTCGTTACTTTATGACAAACTTTTCTCGTTAAGGCAACACTATTTTATTCATTTCGATTTAGAAAATAATACTCAGTTAGGTAATTACAGTTAGATGGAATTTGTTGCTCGTCAAACTATGTATCAAGGTTTAGTTTCGGGCATCACTTGTATTTTATATCACAGCTTTTATTTACACCGCGATTATTTAGTGGCTCGTGACTTGAAATATATAAACCTTAAGTATGAATGCGAAAGTGCGAGGTAGACTTGTGGCAACAGGAACGGATCTACTATACCGAAGGTTCCGGGTTCGATCCCCACTAGGGTGTAACACTAATTTGGTATTTTTCAAATTATGTACCTACATGTTTATCACGCACTAACGGTGAGGGAAAACATCGTGAGGAAACCCACATGACTGGATGATTTATCCATCATGTGATCCACCAACCCGCACCGAGCCAGCGTGGTGGATTACGGCTCAAACCCTCTCGCTATCCAAGAAGGAGGCCTGATTTATGGAAATCAAGTTGCTTGCTTAAATTTAATGTAGGTACTGTTCATAAATTGATAATTGTCCATAAAATCACGCATCTTCGCTTATAAATTGTGGGAAACCACATTGTTAAGATGACGACAGCAAAGTTCTTTAAATAAATTGGTTTAATAAAAAGTAGTCACAGTTAAGTTTGTAAAATTTAGGTAATTAATGGGCGGTTTATTTTATTAATAAAATGGCATAACGTAAGTTTGTAAAATTTTGGTAATTAATGGGCGGTTTATTTTTTTAATAAAATGGCATAACGTTACAGTAATATCACAAAAATATTCATTATCATTAGCATTAGGACAGGGATCCCCAAGTCAAGTGGCATGTGAATAAAATAAAAATGTATAAAACAATTTTTTTCATACATTTTTATTCACAAAGTGCCCTTGACTTGGGTACCATTTCTGCTTTACTAATAACGTATAATTACATCGACGCTATTTTATGTCGTTTTTTAAATGAACTGCATATTGATTAAGTGACTACCACGATCCTCACTCATAATAAGCTAAACAAAAATCTCATTTTAGTTTTCATAAAAATAGTATTTACCCATCTAGAAGCTTAGAAGCGAAATACCTCTATATTGATGTTTTTTGTTTATATCTCTATCGGGACTTTGTCAGTATTTTCACTGTTATTTTGTTTCTTTACGTCCCAAAAAACAGCATATTCACAAAATATTTTCCTTTCAAACCTGCGCAGTTTCCTTGTTTTAGGTATAAACCTAGATCAAAACGTAAATAACAAACCAGTCTGATACCTAATTAATATTTATAACACAACGTTCGTTAAGTCTAAGTATAAATAATTGTCGACGTATAATTTAATTGTAGGTAACATTAAATCCGTGAATCATAGAAACAATCCAGTGGTACCTACTGAATAATCGCATAACAATAACTATTCGATTATTCGTGGATGTATTCGACATAGTTAAATTGTATACAGCCGCATGCAATGCTATAAAGTTAGAGTTTGTTTCCATTTGCAATAGTTGTATCGACACAGAAATCTTAATTATAATTTTGAAATAGGAAACATTAATAAAATATAATAAATACCAGATATACAATACATAGCCTGACATTTTAATGACTAAAATATATTGACAAATTATAAAAAGTAAAATAATGCCAATAAACTAAATCATAAATTAGGTAACTGATTTGCTACATACTATAACCTATGCATGATTACTTTTGAGAGTTTGACATTCGTTCAATACCTACATATAAAAAACCTCGGACTGTCTCCATCCTTTGCTATGCCCAAAAGGGTTCTTATGTGAAACCAAATATATGTATATCTGTCAACCCATGTACCTGCCATAAATTGCAATAAAGTATTGAGTATTGAGTATCGGATGGATGTGTCGTTATTCCTATATAAAGCTTTTGATTAGTCCATCAAATAAATCTATATTTGAACCTTAGGAGTTGTAGAGTCTAGCTGTAGGCATCGAACGCAGCGATTAATATGAAATTACTTTATTGTATGTAGGATTTAAAACGAATCTCTTATAAATTGCCAAAAGCATAAAATCAAAAATAAAAAAAGATGTCACGGGACACCCCTACATTCATCAGCAATGGCCGTAGTAGGCCGAGAGAAAAATGCTGGCGGAAAAAACTCTCGGCACTCTTTTCGAAATTATACAATTATTATTTAGATGGAATAATAGTAGGGACAATGTGCCTATATTTCGTTCGGTGAGTGCCCATTATCTCAACATTGATGTGATTGTGGGTGTACTTATTTTTGCACTTACCATCACAACATCATACAAAAATAATCTTAAAATAAATATTTTTTTTTACAAAAAACTGAATTTCGTGTCTAAATTCTATTAGGGATGATATTTCCATATCGTATGACAGTGGAAACATGCCGCGCCTAAGGCATTCAAATTGTACAAGGTTCTAATATAAACCTTCATATTATCTAACAAGGCACAGGATAATGTATTATGTGAGCAGATAATATAATACGTGGTACCGTCGAGTAAATATGTGATGAACGCTCAATACCAGGGATATAGGAGTTTCCAGAACCAATCTACAAAATCTCAGGGTAAATTTGGAATTTATAAAAATGACACCAAAAAACAAGTTATAGAGCAATGTTGCATTTTTACCAGCCATTCATACTTAGAAACTCAAAAAAGCTTGTAATAAAAAGAGTAGATATTTTACTGTTTCTATAAGATCTGTTAGAATTGGTCTGCAATAGCCAATACAATTTGACACAATTCTTCAAATTGACACAATATTAGTGTCTTGAAGAATTATTTTCTGTTATTATGTATGACATACATCGCTATCTATTTATTCCTTACTCCCAGAAGCACATTAACAAATTGTTTTTTGAAATACTGAAACCATTACTATTTTTCCCGTCTGTACTTCAAGATACTCGTGTTCAACCTAAGATGAACGTTTAAGATAAACACGACACACCTGAGTCCTGACTCCACGGACATAACTCAAGTAGTCTTGTTAACAGGAAATCTTATTGCGATTACAGCTGTTTTGAACTTGACATCTGTCTATCTGACATGATGGCTTGAAGAGTAGGCATTAGAATCCTACTAATATTATAAACGTGAAAGTTTGTGAGTAAGTATGAATGGATGGATGTATGGACGTTTGTTACTCTTTCACGTAAAAACTACTGGACGGATTTGGATAAAACTTTACAGTTATATAGGTTATACATCAGAATAACACATAGGGTATTTTTTACTGCGGGAAAATATCTTATTCTCACGGGAAACCGACTTCCACGCGAACGGAGTCGCCGGCGGCCACTTGTTAAAGTATATTTTGGAAAATATTCTTGTAAGAATAAATTTAAACATGCGGTAGGCCGCTATACTTTTCATAATAACGTAAACTAAGTAATTTAATATCTCACTTAGGAACTATACAGTGATTTACATTTAGTTTTTAAACGTACCATTTAGGTATAAAATGTGCTTGAGAACGTGCTTTGAACTTTTAAAGTTCCTTTAGTTTTACAAGTCTGAGTCACACAGGAGTTAGCATGTCTTATATCAAACCACACAAATAAATCGATTTATTTGTAACTCCACGTAAAAACAACTCACTTTTCTAGGAAAGTTCACAAAGAAACTGCAGGAAAATAATGCACTGTGGGTTTTTTGTGGTTCCTACGAATTAAATAACCATTATATTATTATAATGCTTGCAACTTTCTTGGGAGTTTTGCGTGGTTTAAGATATTTAGTTTGAGTTTAAAAAAGGGTTGTAGACCCTATACTTAATTCATTTAATTAACATTTACGAACACGCGGTGACTTCTATTCTTTTTTTTAATGCATCAGTTTTTGTGCTTCAAAATATCTATGGTATTTTTTTTTATTTAAGTTAGGAGTGTCCTTAAAACCTAAATTACATTTATCAAATATCTGCTTGTTTCAGTGGCTTATAGTTTAAATATTATGATAGAAATAAAAGTATATCATCACAAAGAGGCACAGGGTGATGTAACGACCTCTGTGGTGCAGCGGTATATATGTTACGGCTAATACCCGAAGTGCGGCTACACCTAGTTTTAGCCGGTTAGAAGTGTTTTTTATATGGAAAACTGTAAAAAAAAATATATCCTCCTTTTTCTGGGTGGTATCAAAAAAGTAACCTAACTAACCTAACCTATTGATGTTCTAACCGGCTAAAACTAGGTGTAGCCGCACTTCGGGTATTAGCCGTAACATATATACCGGACTACTAAGCGGATGGTTCTGGGTTCGATCCCCGGGTGGGGCAAATCTCGTAAAAATGGTTTTTCGATATTGGCTCGTGTCTGGGTATAACTAGATTCTCCCTAGTCCATTGTGTGGTACCTGTAACACAAGCGCTTAATGCTTACCATGGGGCCACATAATTGGTGTATAAGTCTGGAGATTTATTTATTTTATTTTATTTATCATTACAAAGAGGCATAGGGGCATTTATCAAAGTATTTTTCGTTTAAATGCAAAATCGGTTCAGTGACAAATAAGGAATACGAGAACACGATCGTCTACGGATGAATTGGGGCTACAGATCCCGTATAACATGTGTCGTGCATTTTTCACAGGAAACTTGAAATCTCTTGTGTTGAATTGAAGTTTTTTTTTATGGAAAATAAATATTGAACAAGCTTTACCGCTTTTTATTGCAAATTAGCAAATAGTTTGTTTCGAATTATAATCTTATAATACAAAAGAACGACATGTAAGTTAAGCTATCGTATATACTTTACTAGTGGCCGCCCGCGACTCCGTTCGCGTGGAAGTCGGTTTCCCGTGGGAATGAGAAGTTTTCCCGCGGTAAAAAGTACCCTATATGTTATTCTGATGTATAACCTATGGGTAATACTGCAAAGTTTCATCCAAATCCGTCCAGTAGTTTTTACTTGAAAGAGTAACAAACATTCATACATCCTCACATACTCACAAACTTTCACGTTTATAATATTATAGTAGGATTATCCATCTTCTCTTAAATCTAATTTAAATATTCTTAGGTCCTTTGAAGTCTGATCTTATCTAGAGTATTCTGCTCTTCTTTTTGTATTCAAGTTAATAAAAATTCTAAATAAAAAATAAAAGCAGTATAGTACACCCTATTATTCACAGCTACAAAAGAAATAGTAATTTATTAAAATACACTAGTTATTATGAAAATATACATTTTGCATTTTATTTAATTATAAATTAGTAAAGTCCTTTTCAGGTATAGCGAGACCAGGGAATTATGGATTCATTTTTATATGGAGGATTCAGTTCAAATTGAATAGGTAGGGTAGACTGGGTACGGTTGAAACAAAGGACGGTTGAAACAACGCGAATATCTCGCAAACCGTTGGTGGGGCGATGAGGGGTCCAAGGGGAGAACGAAGAGGACGACCGTTCTTAACACGAACCTCAATGTTGCGTCATTCTCCGCGCGCATCAGTAGTTTTTAGAAGGCCCTATTGTGTTTTGATGACCAAAAGTAAGTATTTTTGCTTGGAGATTTTTCCAATTATTGTCGTTTCTATTTAAGTGAGAGTATTAAGTGTGCGTATTGGTTTTTAATAAAGCTCGTGGAATATGACATCGTGACTAGTTTTTGTGTATCATTGTTGTTACAATTATTATAACTGAATTTTACCAAAATTAGGAGTTGGGGACGGTTGAAACATTTTTTTTGGGTACGGTTGAAACATTGTATTATTTTTTTCTTGGTTTTTTTAGATGCCCAGAATACGCGTAAGAAAGACTTTTAGAGAACAAATAGGCTTGTCGAAGTACAAAGACGCATATGAGGAGAAAAAGAAGCAATTTAATGAAGGACAATGTAAAAGGAACACCATAAAAGGAAAAAAAATGTACAAGAAGAGGTATCATCAGAAGATGAGGAGTGCTTCTGTCTTGTTTGTATGTCATCATATTTAGAGAGCAGACCCGGAGAACAGTGGATTTAATGCATCAGTTGTAAACTTTGGGCTTACGAAAAATGCACAGAAAGTGGTCTTAGCTATATTTGTCAGAATTGCGAATCTGATTAATGTTTAAATTGGACTTATGATTGATGGACTAATGAAAGCCAAAGAGAGTTTTCTTTTCGTATTTTTTCAAATATTATTGTTTAGTTTGCTATGTTTGAACAGACAGTTGATTTTTGTTTGGTTTTTTAGTTAAATTTTATATCAATGTTAAGTAATCTATAGTAACAGATGATTGATAATATACATAGATTTTAAATAGTGTGCTCTAGAATCATTAAAGCCTGATTAAAAATATCATTACAAGTAAATAAATAGCGAAGACTGATTACTATTGACAAAGAGTTACTTAATTATTCTTAGATTTAAAATAAACAATAAATAAAACATTGTAATATTATATTTTGTATTATTCGCATGTGTTTCAACTGACCCCAATCACTGTTTCAACCGCCCCTGGTATGGGGACGGTTGAAACAAATCGGATTTATTTTTTAATTTGTTCTACTATTAAAAATAACACACCTGGAACTAAAACCACATTGCCTATTCGTAGACAGAAACATGCTCTTTTATTAAACATATCTTTTTCATCGCTCGGGTTATAAATAGCAAAACTATGGACATTATAAGTGAAATTGTTTCAACCGTACCCAGTCTACCCTACTCATACCTAAGATAGGTCAGCTATACAAAATAAAGTAGTGCATCATTGCAACGCTAAGGCGGCGGTACGAAGTTCGCCGGGTCAGCTAGTTTATTAAATATAAATTCTGATAATGGAATATGTATTTTACAAGAGTCGATCATGAAAAATTACAAAATGATTAAGAATAAAACGTATGCTTGAAGATGTTAATTAAATAAACTATAAGAAAATCTACTTCCGTTTTCCTGATTGTTATTAATTACGATCATGAATTAAAATTTAATAACATGTTTACAATAAACATGTAAGGAATGAGTAATGTATCGAATATAGTTTGATATTATATTTATAATGGATAAAGATGAAATATAAAATAATAATTATTAAGGTGTGCAAAAATTATCAGATTAGGTTTTTATTTAATAAACAAAACTATTGATAAGTATTTTATATTGGAAATTGTCATTTAGTCATTAAAGTATTATTACTGTAATTGAAGCTTACTCGTGTTCTGTATTATATAAAGTTCTCTTCATTTTAATAGTTTACATCGATACAAGCGTGTCTAAAAGGTACGTGACTCTATCTAAATCTGTTTTTAATTATAAAAAAGTATTTATTCCTTTCTCAATTCAAAATTATCCCCAAAATACTCGTTCACTAAAACGGTCATCTTATCCGATCCCCGTTTCAAGTTACCCATCTCTTCTCATTTTTGTGGATGTTCACAATCCTACTAATACCTATACTAAACGTGAAAGTTTGTGAGTATGTATGTATGGATGGATGTTTGTTACTCTTTCACCTAAATACTACTGAAATAGATATTGATAAAACTTTACAGTAATATAGTCATACATTAGAATAACATATAGGGTTCTTTTTACCGCGGGAAAACTTCTCATTCCCAGGGGAAACCGACTTCCACGCGAACGGAGTCGCAGGCCGCCACTAGTACTACATCATTCCCTCTGTTCGCCTCACGATGGTCACACAATACTGCGGAACTGATTAAACCGCAGAATGTTTGTTTGTATGAACGGCGGCCCGCGCGGAATCGCCAATGAGCGGCCTGCGGTGACTCGCGATTTGGAACGATTCGGAACATCGGTTAAGTAGTTTGGATATAAAAGGGCTGTGTTAATTGTTTGTCAGAAAATATTATGTTCTGAAAATTTCGGGAACTGTGTATATATAAAAGAAGTTTATACATCATTAAAACGTTTTGTAGTTGGATAGTTTTTAAAGGCCTACTACAAAACGTCAAACATAACGTTCAAAATGTAACAGCGATAAAAAACATAATCTGATTAGAGTGAGGATATTGTAAGAAATTAAACGTCGGCAACCGCTCACATAATTTCTGCACTATACATCGTACGTTGGTGTTATCATTTTTAATTTATGGAGTCACAGACTAAATATCGCACTTGCCACGCGGTCGCTGTTATCAAAAACAATATTTATTGCCCGCTACCTCATCAACAAGCTGTCACTAGCTTTGGCGAATTTATTTGTTGTTTGTGCTGGAATAAATATGTCAAAAACTCTGACTCTTCAAAAAACCTAAAGCACCATTCGAACCTACTTACTTTGAAAGTCGACGAGTTAAAAAACATTATTAATACAGTCTTAAACGTCTACAAGATATCTCAATCCATCATTCTCAACTCTCGACATTTCACTGTGTCTAAACACCGCACTCAAAATCGTCGTCATTCTTTGATCATAGAATCAGGAAGCGTTCATCTCTGAGAAGTGAATCACTTTGTGTAGCCTTCGTAATCAGCAGATTCCCCTGCCGGGTCACCTAGCCTTGTGGTGTGATCCGCATGCTAAGTGTCAAACGGACAAAGACAGCGGTCAAAGTCTTTATTAGTAGATGCTAAAGTCAGGAAGGTAATCAAGGAAGTAGGTTAATGTTTTGGTTTGAATATTTTGATGTTTTTATATAAGCTTATTTTTTTAGGATTATGGTTTTTAGCGACCGTTTGATTTTTTAATGAATTATCAATCATTTAAAAAAACAAAGAGAATTTTTGGAATGTTGTTAACAGCCAGGGTAGCATATGTTTTGTTAAACGAATTAAATTAAAGTGGATAAATTAATGCTCGTGCGTTTTAATTACCTACCTCACCACTGTATTTATTATATCCAGTATATACGTACCTTCTAGTAAATAATAGGTACAGTCAGCTACAATGTCGGTTAGTAAATAAGAGTTTTTTTTTAATAATGAATAAAAAATATACATTAATGCTTTTTAAAAAAAGTTTGAAGGATAAAGTTTATTGCTAAGTCGCTGCAATATTGCATAGGTAGAGTAGTAGGTACCTATACTCAATTTTTGCAAATTATTTACTTTACGTAGAAAAAAGCAATACATAATATACTTATCTAAAAAAAAACATTATAAGAAGAAAAATCCTAAGAATTTATATGTTTATAAAACAAAGTAAGTTACCAGTGCGATGAATACAAAATTGAACTCTCGATGATTTAAAAATTATTTTCATTGACCCTGCATTTTGACGTTGACAGCTTGTCATCTGCGACCAAAATACCAGCTGTTCATGTGTAAAGGCATTCTACATAAGCCATTGTTTACCTTTATTGCCTAAATCAAATACTGTAGCTGTATGTAATCTACATTCTACTGTTTCAGATTGCGTGTAATCAGCCAGTTGCAATGAATTCTCGATTGAATAACAATAATACAGTTCAGTAACCAAACAACCGAGTTTACAACACACAGACGCCCAATTCAATCAATTTTGTTATTGGCGGAGTTCGAAGTGTGTGCGGATAAAAACAAAAGTTTGCTTTTAAATGGATGACGTCAAAAGTTGTGTTCGGAATACAAAGCGCGGCGCGTGCATAAAATGAGGCACAGGTCCTAATGCTATGCAGCCAGTTTTTCCTGGAGTGCGACAGTGTGCACCTGTCTTTAGTGTCGGGAGGCCAGCGGATCCGCCTGAGCGCGCCGACACGCGAAAACATTGCCAGTGATAAAAAAGGTGCGTGTCAACGTCAAAATGGGTTCCGAAATTGAATTTTTGGCATATTGCAACGCTCGCCTTTCGGTTGTAGTGCTTTTGAACTTGTGAACACGGTACTTTTACATCGCAGATCGATTCCGAATTCAATTCTGTGCCCGTAAAATATAAAATTCGCGCCATTTCGCTGTGCAATTGGATTTTATTTGTGAAATTGAAATCGGAACGTCTATGAGTGGTGTGTCATTTGACAGGCGTGGAGGTCGCTGCTTGGAGGTTGAATGAAAAAAGTCAGATTCAAAATTGGAACTCCTTTATTGTTTAACCGGTACATTGTGCCGTTACGTGTCCCTTCGCGAATCGAGAGCACGGAGGAGCGTTTTAAAACAATATCCGTTCTAAAGTTCCGAAAAGCTGTCCATTCGATTTTCAACCTTAATTTCCACTCCTCACAGTATATTTTGGTTTGTTTTCCGTGTGATTTATATAGAGTTTTGTGTTCCCTGATAAAGACGTACGTTGACCCGTGCTTCGTAAGTTATCGGTCGGGATTCTTTCGAAAGTTTTCAATGTAAAACTTTTGAACGAGTTAAACATGTCATCTAAGTTAAATCACGCTGGCGGTTAAACCGGGAAAAGTATTTTCGTAAAATATGTCGCTTTTGTTTTAGAAATTACAATAGTTTAAAGAAACACAAGTATTTTCATGAATCCTACTTCCTACTAATAATGTGAGTATGGATGGATGTATGGATGTATGGATATTTGTTACTCTTTTACGTAAAACCTATTGGACGGATTTGGATGAAACTTTGCAGTAATATAGGTTATACATCAGAATAACACAAAGGGTACTTTTTACCGCGGGAAAACTTCTCATTCCCACGGGAAACCGACTTCCACGCGAACGGGGTCGCAGGCGGCCACTATTTTATAATATTTATATAGAGCGGTAGAAAAACATGTAAAGAACAAGCATAACCCGGATAAATATAAGTTTTCCATTAATTATTTTCTTTTTACTTAACACTAACTATTTGACCTAAGTTAATTTGTAATATTTTTCTCATTAAAATAACTGTTAATAGATTTTGCAGTTTCTTAAATATTTTGCAGCATTAATTTTTAAAACTCCAAAATTCAAAAGATAATGGAATACGCATCTATAACTTTACACTGAAAATGACAAACTGAAAAAAGAAGTTAAAATATTTTTTTGAGAAATTAAAAAATCAACATTGTTTATTATTATTATTATTTTTATTTACGGTGTATCGTCAGACCAATAAACAACTAGCTGACAGGATATTTTATAACCTGTGATTAATAGCTTGCATGATTTAAGTTAGTAGAGGTCTTATACGACGTTCCTATAAATATAAAATGTTGGTGTATAAATTAAATAATTAACTTGTTTCGCATACACCTGCTATTAAAAAATGCATGCTTTTATCCGTTGGTTTATCCTTTTTTTGTAAACGTAAATCTCTAGGTAAATAGAATTGAGATATGTTTGATTGATAGACGTAAGAATGGCGTGATTCCACGCACAAAGTATACAAGAAGTGAGTTGTTACCAGCGTGCATCTGTTTGCGGTGTGCGGTTTTGCGCACCGTGGGACCGCCTCTTTACACAATGACGTCAGATTCGAACCACTGCAACAGAATAGTCTGTACTGGGTATACAGAACGTATTTATACAGTCCAACATTAGAATTTATGTAAAATAGGAACGTACTTTTATTGTCATAGGTCATTTACGTGAGGCGGTTACTTAATTCATTATTATTTAGTTCATTTGATGACGTTGATAATGTTTGATAATGTTTATATTTATATACCTACCAACGACTTCTTTACTCTCGATAATATACTATTTAAGCATCATTTCTTTTATACATTCAAAAGTAAAGTTAGTCACTTTTCGCGTCTGTTTGTTTGTTTGTCCGCTTACTGCTTCTTTACTGTGTGCCTAACGAATTTTAATGTGGTTTTCACCATCGTTTAAGTGAAGTTATATGTTTTAAATTAAGTGTTCTTAAATTCTTTAAGTAAGCCTAAATCCAGTGAACAAGCCGTCAAAAATTACAGCATCTGTTTAAAATTTCACTCTCGGTTGAAAATATTAAAAAGAACACAATTTATTTATTTTTCTTCTTATTTCTTTTCGTAAATTTAAAGCACTCTTTTTTTGTCATAAACTGCAATGATAGATTTGGGTTAGTAGCTTACATTACTTAATTGGGATTTACATTGTAAAAAACTTCACAGGACTTTTTCATAGTAGGTAAATAAGCTCTTTTGGTTTGACTCAACTCCCCTGTCAAATACCCTTTTATACAACGTGATTCATAAGTGGCCCTCCATCTGAAAGGTATGGTATGAATCCGCCATTTAGTATGTGGTTGTGTGTGCTAGGAAAAAAACTATTTATTTTTGTTAATTTAATTTTGTTTGAAATTTTTGTAGCGGCATAAATATCAATTTGCGATTGTAAATTATCGAATTTGCTTCTTAAAAGGAAGAAATATTGACAAGAACAAAACATTTACTCAAACACTATCCAGTTTAAGCCGGTTAAAACCAGTAATTATTTTAAGGCTTCATTCACACGAGTGTGTATTTAACGTCCGTCAAAAAACCATTGGCATGGCCATAGTTGGTTCTTACAGTAAATTACTAAGTTCCAATGCTCTCGAAACATATAAAATAAATTAAATTTCGAATTAAGGTGAGATCCCACGGTACGCATTACAATGCACAAAGGTACCAAAAGTTTAGTCTTCAGTAGATAGCTAAAAAAACGTTTAAATCTTTGTATACGTAAATAGGTTTTGTTTAAACCGCACGTGAAAATACCTCTCGTGTAACTCACACCCAAAGTGAGCGACCTACATATAATTATACAATACTTAGCTTTGTACAAAGGTCTCGGGGTACAAATATTAAACAAAACGATGATTTATATCATATTGTAATGCCATGAAGGTTCATTGTTGGTTGAGGTTATATTATCTTCCGGGAAGCTTACAATAGGTCGTCTTTGATATGTCTAATGTGGCTTATGACGTTTTGCTAATTAATAGGTATGTATATATATCTACTAGTGGCCACCCGCGACTCCATTCGCGTGAAATTCGATTTCCCGTAAGAATGAGAAGTTTTCCCGCGGTGAAAAGTACCCCATGTGTTATTCTGATGTAGGTATAGCCTATATTACTGTAAAGTTTCATCTAAATCCGTCCAGTAGTTTTTACGTGCAAGGGTAACAAACATCCATCCATACTTTCATACTTACAAACTTTCACGTTTATAATATTGAGTAGGATACAAGATGATTCAGAAATGGTTTAGACCTGAAATATGCTCGAGACAAAAGGCACAACCGAATTTTAAAGTAAAAGTTGAAATCGGAATTTCCAAATAAAAAAAAACTTAAAATGGTTTTATAAATAAAAATAATGACAAAATACCTTTTATAATAACAAGCTTGATAAAAAAATTTTTTTAGAAGAATATCTATTTTAAGAAATAAAAACAATCAACTAAAGAAGTAAAAATTAAAATACTAATTCTTTAGTTCCTGAGATACAGGGCCCTGAAAATAGCATTATACCAAATATAACACCACAGGCCTCTACTATAACTTTTGTATAGAAAACTGAATAACCATATAAAATCACAGTTGCTACCATGCACGAACAAAATGTAAAATGAATTGTGAAATGTCGAAGGATATTCATACAATTCTGTCCAATCTTTATCCGTCTGTAAACAAAACCATGCAGGGAAATGCAACCACATTTGTAGCTGCTTTTCAAATTTCTAAAATTACAACTGAATATAAGCTATTACGCATACTTAAGCTATTTTTTATTTTTAGACTAGTGGCCGCCCGCGACTCAGTTCGCGTGGTAGTCGATTTTCCTTGGGAATGAGATATTTTCCCGCGGTAAAAAGTATCCTATGTGTTATTCTGATGTATAACCTATATTACTGCAAAGTTTCATCCAAATCCGTTCGGTAGTTTTTACGTGAAAGAGTAACAAACATCCATCCATACATCCATACATACTCACAAACTTTCACGTTTATAATATTAGTAGGATACTCAACATACTTAACTTACTTACTGAACTTTAATTATATTTTTGTCAGGTCATGTAAAAAATTTGGAACCTTTTAAGCAAAATTACTAATAAAAGTCTAGAATTTAAAACATTGTTTTTTTAAAAAATAAATGTATCTAGCCAAAGCTATCAAACGATTAGATACCAGCTAAACAACGTTTATCTATGGTTAAATCGGTTGTAATAGACGACTAAAGGTTTGACCTAGGTACTAGAAAATGCATGTATTGAAGTCGCCAAATCGTCTGAGCGATAAATTTTGAACATACATAATTTGGAGATTTCTAGAATAGTTTTATCTAAATTCGTTATAGGTATATAAAAAATGACTAACTCGAGATTAACCTTTTGGAAGCCTTTTTAACATGCGAGGTATCGAATAAATTAATGCTTCAAGTTCATGGCTACAATTTAGTAGATTCCGACCTCGTGTTTAGCACTTGACAATATTATATAAATAATAGGTAAAATTTATGATAAATTAAATAAAAAATAAATGTTTTACGTTTGTAGATGAAATACCAAGAGCTTTAAAAAAAATTTTCATCAGCCTTTTAATTAAATAAATAAAAAAATCTCCAGACTGACACACCAATTATTGTGGCCCTAAAGTAAGTAAGTTGCAGTAAGCACTTGTGTTATAGGTACCACATAATGTACTAGGGGAGAACCTAGTTACACCCAGACACGAGCCAATATCGAAACACAATTTTTACGGAATTGGCCCGACCCGGGGATCGAACCCGGAATCATTTGCTTAGCAGTCCGGTATATATACCGCTGCACCACAGAGAACGTCAAATTACTTTTTACACATTCTTCAAGCTAACCTAAATGCCGAATTCCTAATCTTTTCAATCATTCTAGATTGATTACCCATATGTAGGTATGTATTCAATCGATGTTGTTGCCACCGCATATCACATTGTTGCATCTTTTTCCTCAATCACTACACACATACAGAGTGTATCTACTTAAAACCTGGCTAATATTGTAGAGTCTACTTTAAAACCTCATTTTTAGCGTTTGTTTAGTAACAATAACTTAAATAGTAAATGTGCAAAAACTGGTCGATAGATTAATTTAGTTAACTTATGGTGCACATAACTATGCCACAGTGAAGTTTAGCTTTAGTAGGTAGCTAAAAGACACCTTTATACGCCCGACCTAAATGCAATATCAGTGCGACCTGCAGTCATCTCTCTCACACACCACAAAGTTACACCATACTGAGTGCGACAGCAATATTAACCCAATATTCTCTTTAAATACTTGGTAAAATATATACAATCAAGTAAAAAATCTTATTGCATGCGTTTTTAAACATTTTGCATGCATATCACTTCATTGTATGCATCGTTCAATTTAGTTCGTGGGTCATTGACATATACTTGAATTTAGAACCTTTTCGCCCACGCTCATGCATTGTATGCAAATCGTAGCACAGTTTGTTTTTTTTCTATCGAGCATTCGCTAAAAGATGATCGTACTGCCTTGGGAAAAAAAGTGGAGCAGTGGGTAAATTAAACAAAGGAACTGTATTTTGCATGCCAGTTAATTGTAGTAACTAATGTGAAGTTGCACATTTTGTTTTTAATTGGTGTTGATAGGCTCACAAATAAATTTTAGGAATTAATCAATCAATATTTTAGACTTTCAAATCAAATGCTATCTTATCTGAAGCACATCATTTAATATCATGCCATACTAAAATCTAAAAAATCTAATCTTCCATTGAAAATGACAATAACTTACAGCGGAAGTTAAATTTAACCTATATAAAAAGTTTAACCTATTATAGTAGCTTACAAAGGAGTCCTCCTTCATAGTATCTTATAAAAAGAAATGTTTTTTTACATTCGTTTAAGTACCTTCCTTGATTAAGGTACAGTCAAAGAAAATAACGTTATATTTTTTTTATTTACTTCTCATATCTAGTAGATAGGTACAAGATTTCGTACAAAAATATATTTACCTGTACTCAGAGACATCTTTTAAATTTTATTATTACACAGACTAAGCTTGTATATATCTCATTTAGAAGTACAGATGGATAGGATAAACAGTTTTCGTTTTTATAGTTTACGTTTTTATTCGTCTGTAGGCTGTTTGAATAACTGTTACAGTTATAACTATGCAATGTGGTTGATTCATTGATTAATTTTCTTTTTACTCACACGACTGTACCTGTATTTGAGGAAGTGCTTTATCAAATATTTACTAGATATCAACAAAGTTACTGTAATGTTCAAAGGAAACGAATGAAATCACTGATTCTAATCTAGTCACGTCGTAAATATCGTAAAATGGGTCAGACTTTGTCAATATTTTATTAAAGACGATTGTTTCGTCGTGTAAACGATAGAAAATATAATAAAAAATAGGAAAAAATGCATTTCAACATATTGTCCGATCTCTCACTTACTCATTCAACAATTTTCTTTGTCAAATTCCTAAGTCCATTTGTGTAGACTAATTAGACATAGGCTTAGAGTACTTATATACCAAGATATATAATTGTTACTTTATTATATAAGTATCTTTCCGCCCTGCGATTTAATCAACAACTAAACGGTTTTACCCGTGGGAATGAATTACTTTCCCGCGGTAAAAAGTACCCCATGTGTTATTCTGGGTAACAGTTTCATTAAAATCCGTTCTGTAGTTTTTGCGTGACAGAGTAACAAACGCACATACTCGTAAATACATACTCACAAACTTTCGCATTTAAAATATTAGTAGATGTCTATATGTAAAATTTCATAACAACACATACCTTTTTAGTAAATAAACAGGCAAAGATGTGTGTTAAAAGAAAGCGGAAAAAAACATAAACAAGCAATTCTTTGTATCGTTTGGTAAACAAGATAATTAATATATGTCAGTAGTTTTTCTTTCAAAACAAAGAATCTGGTTTATGTTACGAAATGTTATGTGTTAATTACTAAATCTTTTTGTTATTAAAACCAAAATATTATGTTTCCGATTATAAATCAGGACTAGTCATATAGATAATCGATATCTTATCAGATAAGCATTTGTATTGTTATTAAAAACAGAATCGAGTTAAACTTGTTTGTAAAGTAGTTATAAACAAACGCATTCGAAGAATCATTTATCGGAGTTTTTATTATAATATTATCTTTTTTCGCAATAAACAGTTTTCAAACGGTAAGTCTCGTTTAAAAAGAAATTGATCTAAATATATTTTATGTTAATTTATTTTTGAATATAGATACAACGTTTTAACCGTTTCTTTTGTATATTTTAATTCGTAAAATAAATGGTCCGAAAATGGTCCGATAAATTATTAAACAACTAAAAGCTAAAGTTCAGTTCAAAATAACTAACTAACTAAACTAATAACAAACTGAACGGTTCTAAAACTAACTGTAAGGTAATTACGGTTCACTTGTTTTGAATGCAGCGTTAATGACTCGCGTTGTAATTATGACACCTCATTGACACGGACAAAATTTACAGCTGATAATTAGGTACTTACTCGGTCATATGTAAACATACGGGCTTTTACAAGAACTAACATAAATGAACTAAATATTTGAATATTATTTTTTGCTATACGGGCGACAGCTGAAGGTTTATACTAGAAGTATTTAGGTGATAGATAAAATAACATAACACAAGTCGAAATGGCGGCAAATCATACAAAGAAAAAAGGAAAACAAATAAAAAATCAATTAATAGGTACCGTCACCTTGACCGACCCACTAACGTGGCCGAAAAACGAAAATCGTTAGCACAGATTTTAAGTATAAGTATCAACGCTTAATGTATGGCTCCTCTGTGCTAGCGGTTGGCACCAATACAATCTGTATAAATAAATGATACCACGAGATGCAAGTTCAGTTCAGTGACAACGCTTTAATGAGAAGATCGCGTACAACTTTCTCGTGTTTATTTTTTTAGAACCGGTCGAGAGATGTTAGCTGTGTACCTCGCAGCCGGGTTGCTGGCTGTGGCCCACGCCGCGCCCCCGGGCAAGCCCAACCTCGGCTGGGGCGAGCGCACCTTCGCCATCGTCGAAGTCAACCAAGCAGCCACAGCGTACAACCAGCTAGTTACAAGAAAAGATGCCGCCGATGTCTCAGTCACGTGGAACACTTGGTCTGGGGACCCGGCAGATACTGCTAAAGTACTCCTCAACGGTGAACAGTTCTGGTCTGGCGCCGCAGCAGCATCAGGCGCGGCTACCTTCAAAGTCAAGAAGGGAGGCCGGTATCAAATGGTCATTGAACTCTGCAACAAGGACGGATGCAGCTCCAGTGATCCTACTGAGATCGTCGTAGCCGATACTGATGGAAGCCACCTGCCTCCTCTAGATTACAGCATTGAGGATAAGAACAAGCCTTTCAAACAGACTTCCAACAAAGTCGTCGCTGCCTACTTCGTAGAATGGGGAGTTTACCCAAGAAAGTTCCCAGTTGATAGGGTCCCAATTCCTAATCTGACCCATCTTCTGTATGGATTCATTCCGATCTGTGGTGGTGATGGAATTAACGACAGTTTGAAGGAAATTGAGGGCAGCTTTCAAGCTTTGCAGAGATCTTGCAGCGGCCGCGAGGACTTCAAGGTTTCAATCCATGATCCGTGGGCAGCATTGCAGAAACCACAGAAGGGGCTCTCTTCGTGGAACGAACCTTACAAGGGCAACTTTGGCCAGCTGATGTCGTTGAAACAAGCCAGACCTGACCTGAAGGTTCTACCCTCAATCGGTGGTTGGACTTTGGCTGATCCCTTCTACTTCTTCGACGACAAAGTCAAGAGAGACCGTTTCGTTGCTTCAGTCAAAGACTTCTTGCAGACCTGGAAGTTCTTCGATGGTGTTGACATTGACTGGGAGTTCCCTGGAGGCAAGGGGGCCAATCCGAACCTGGGTGGGCCCAAGGACGGTGAAACTTACGTTCTACTGATGAAAGAACTGCGTGAAATGTTGAACGAGTTGTCTGCGGAGACCGGTAAGAAATACGAGCTGACTTCAGCTATCAGTGCTGGTTGGGACAAGATTCAGGTCGTCGACTACAAAGCGGCCCAGAACTACATGGACTACATCTTCATGATGAGCTACGACTTCAAGGGTGCCTGGTCCAATGACACTTTGGGTCACCAGACACCTATATACGCCCCAGAATGGAACAAAAAGGAAAGTTACACAACTGATTTCGGAACCAAGTTCCTGCTAGCTCAAGGTGTCGACTCCAAGAAAATAGTTGTCGGCGTCGCTATGTACGGTCGCGGGTGGACTGGCGTTCACGACTATAAGGGTGACAATCCCTTCACAGGAGTCGCTTCTGGTCCCTGCAAGGGGTCATGGCAAGATGGCGTTGTTGACTACAAACAAATCGCAAGTGAGATAGCTATGGGCCAGTGGGAATACCACTACGACAGCGTCGCACAAGCGCCGTACGTATTCCGCAAAGCCACCGGGGACTTAATTACGTATGATAATCCAAGATCAGTCATCGAGAAAGGCAAATACGTACGAAATAACAAATTGGGAGGTTTATTTGCTTGGGAAATTGACGCCGACAACGGAGAGTTACTAAACGCTATGAATTTAGGAGTTGGGAACACCGCCGCGTGAACTGGAAAATGTGATATCAGGGCTTTATGTTATAAGACAAAAAATGGTCTCAAATGTGTTTAAGAATGAATGGTTATTTATAGTAAAAGTCTGAAAAACTGCCAAACAGCCGTTTCTTTTTTCCTGTTATTTTTATCTGATATTTAATTGGGTTAGTGGAATTTAATAAAATAAGTAAATTTGAGGAATGCAATCGCATTTATTTATGTTGAACTTTGCTGATTTCGTTGTGGTTAGGGCCTTGAGGTGTAGGCATTATTGTAAGGTTAGGTTAGTAACTATTTTAAATGCCTATTTGACATTTAGATGTTGTTCAGATGCGCTAATGCATCCGGGTATATCGTACAACTCTTAAATCAAGAAAATTATTGACAGGTTTTATTCTTTGGTTAACGAGTAGTTTGACCTGTTTGCACACTGTTAACTCTTTATCGTTAATGGGGAACTTAAGTAGTAGATAGCATGTTTGAAAAAAATCTAAACATAATAAACTAACTAGCTTTCCTGGCGTAGTTACGCCTGAGTCATACAATTTAGATAAAACTAGTAGCCGCCCGCAACTCCGTTCGCGTGGAAGTCGGTTTCCCGTGGGAATGAAAAGTTTTCACGCGGTAAAAATTTCCCTATGTGTTATTCTGATGTACAACCTATGTTACTGTAAAGTTTCATCAAAATCCGTCCAGTAGTTTTTACGTGAAAGAGTAACAAACATCCATACTTCCATACATACATCCATACTCACAAACTTTCACGTTTATAATATTAGTAGGATTTTAAGTACCTTCTAACTTTCTTTACAATAACCTAAGTATCCTGTACTATCTTATACTTCTTATAAAGAGTCTTACAATGTTGATAAAAATTTTGAAGCTAAAATCCGGGTTGAATCCCTGGAAAAAACTATGAAATTTTAAATGAGAATCAACAAATACAGGTTAAATAGGTACCTACTTACAACGCCTTCATTTTTCTTGAATGAATAACATTCTTATCCCCAACAAATATGTAAAATTAGGTCCAACTTTTTGTGTGAGTTTGTTTAGTATTTTTAAATAGATGAGTCAGTAGATTTGCATTTTATTAAATGTTATATATACATATATATATATTTTTTTTCAGACTAACACAACAACTGTGTGGCCCTAAACTAAGCAAAGCTTGTACTATAGGTACCACACAATGGACTAGGTAGGGGAGAACCTAGTTACACCCAGACACGAGCCAATTTCGAAAAACCATTTTGACGAAATTGGCCCGACCCGGGGATCGAACCCGGAACCATCTGCTTAGCAGTCCGGTACTAATACCGCCGCACCACAGAGGTCGTCTTATAAATTATTTATGAGTAACACGTACAATAATAATAATTTATAATAAAAAACATCTTTATTAAACTTTAACAATTTAGGTAATAAATTACTTAATATCGTTTGTAAACACTTAAAATGTTTTATGTCAGTAAAAATTTGAGAGGCGCTGTTAGCCTGATAAAATTTAATGTATAGTACCAATGCTCTGTATTAAATATAGTATTTTGTACATTGTAATATCTTTACAAGACAATAAAGACACTTTAAAAACAAACAAAACAACAATTTAGGTGCTACACAAAGATATGTAAGTAATAAAAAGATCAATGCTTAAAATAAGTTGACTTTTCTTAAGCTGCTCATGATTTTCAGAACATTTTGCGCATTTTCACCTTAAGTAAACGCAAATACTACTAAAGAAGTACTCATACTCTTGACAGAATAGGTCTGCCCTTCTTACTTGTAAATAGGAATAAGCAGTTATAGCTCAGTCTTTGTGAATCTAGTGTAAGTGGAAACTACAGAACACTACGTGGAAGGAAAGGCAGCAGCCGTGACTGCATGTTCGGTAAGGCATATTCATTATCATCATCATTATCATTACATAGTATAAATCCATGTCGCTAATTCTGTCTGTTTGTATGTTTGTCCGCTAACTCCTTCTGAATCAGTTGAGTTATTTTAATGCGGTTTTTACCATCCTTTAGGTCATTTTTTCATTTAAATATGTAAATAAAGAATATTTTGGAAAAATAATTTTTAATTTACCTAAAATTCAATGTTTCGGGAAGAAATCGGCCAATGGTGTAACCATTGCGAAGCGTGGGCGGGCCGCTAGTCAGGTATAAAGCAAGGTATCAGGTTGTAAATTTAAAATGGGTAAGTAGTAGTCTGCCTATTAGGAAAAGTCGTGTTTTAAAAGTTAAATCCTACTAATATTATAAACGTGAAAGTTTGTATGGATGTATGGATAGATGTATGGATGTTTGTTACTCTTGCACGTAAAAACTACTGTATGGATTTAGACGAAACTTTATAGTTATATAGGTTATACATCAGAATAACACATAGGGTACTTTTTACCGCGGGCAAACTTCTCATTCCCACAGGAAACGGACTTCCACGCGAACGGAGTCGCGGGTGGCCACTAGTTATACCCTCATACATAATTATACATACCTTGATGCCTTTTTTGAAATATAATAGAAGACTATTAAACCACTTTTAACTTAAGTTGAAGGAGGAATACACATTTCTTGAATTCACTAAAAATATGTTTAATATAATTAGTACTTAGATATTATGCTTAACTTTAAATTACTTCTGCATTGCATGAAAAACAGTTCAATTAATTAAAACTGTGCACTTATCTCATATTTAACAAATAGTAGGTACCTACTTCCGTAAAGCAATTGATATCCTAAGTGGTATGATTTATATGGAAACCTTGTTAATTACCTACTTGTTAAATGTAGGGTAGGGTTGCAGATTGAAAAATGCTTAATTTCCATCGAAAAAGCTTAATTTTTAGGCAAGGACCAATATTTTGGACGTTTTTTATATATGTTACGGCAAATCCCCGAAGTGCGGCTACACCTAGTTTTAGCCGGTTAGAAGTGTTTTTAATATGGAAAACTGTAAAAAAAAAATTATACCTATGTATATAAAAACTGGCTTCAATCATGAGTCGACGGAGTCCCGCTACGCGGGACTCCTTTTTCTGGGTGGTATCAAAAAACTTATCTAACTAACCTAACCTATTGATGTTCTAACCGGCTAAAACTAGGTGTAGCCGCACTTCGGGTATTAGCCGTAACATATACATACTTTAAGTTTATTTATTTTATTAACGTTAAATATTAACAGCTTTAGGTTCCAGAGAGAGCGATTTTCATGCGTAAAATACAAATAACTAGGTATTATATTACAAGTGAAACAAAAACATCGCGTTTAGAAGCCGTCAGAAGCCAGTCGGACGCTCGAGTAAGTATAGAAAATATCGTAGCAGTTTTTTTTTATATAATATGGCAAAGCAAACGAGCAGGCGGGTCACCTGATGGTAAGTGATCACCGCCGCCCATGACTACCCGCAACACTGGGTGTTGGGGGTGTGTTGCTGAGCCTTTGAGAAAATTGGGCACCGGATACCGCACTCCCCGAACGAAACGCAGGAACATCGTGTCTACTTCACGTCGGTTTTCTGTGCGACGATGGTATTTCACCGGTCAGGTCAGCCCAGTAAACGCTGCAGACCTAGCCTACAGCTAGACTCTACCACTCCAAAAATGGTACTACCACTAGGTAAATGGTCAATGCGGCTACCGTGTAGTCATAATAAGATACTGAGGTGTCATTGATATCAGTTTAATAGCTCTGATAAGGAGTTACATTTAGGTTGCCAATTTTTTACGTAAAAATAATACTTAATGGTGATTAAAATTGAAATTTTTGCTATTTATTTACTGTAGATTATAAAAATCGAGGAGTTAGTTCTAGAGGTTAAAGGTAAAGCCAAAATAAAGGTGGTCAGTATACCTACTGATTATTTTTAAAGAAGTTTTGGTTCATTTTGTTCTGTAAAAAATAATTAACAGAATTAGTAGTATGTTTTACCAAGCTAATCAAATTACATCCTACTAATATTATAAATGTGAGAGTTTGTGAGGATGGATTTGGATGAAACTTTGCAGTAATATAGGTTATACATCAGAATAACACATAGAATACTTTTTACCGCGGGAAAACATCTCATTCCCACGGGAAACCGACTTTCACGCGAACGAAGTCGCGGGCGGCCATTAGTAAACTATAAAATAGATTATTTTTGTTGTTTTATCTAATCTAACTTTATTTCTACTTTGTGTCAACGTAAAAATAAATTCATAACTTAGCTCAACTTAAAGCTCAGACTATCGCATGTCACCAAGCAACCCAGAACCACTAATAATTAAAACGACATAAACGTAATTTCATTACCCCATATAATGTAAGGTCACTGTCACATATTATAACTTTAACGGCCGAACTATGCGTAAAATAAACGTAAGTAATTAGTTATTATGAATTAGTGACCTCTGGGAGTTGAACCCTAAACCCTTATTTAATGGATAGTTACAAAAACATATGAAACGAGGGTGTTTAGACTATTATAGTGTTGGAAGATAGGTTTGTTTACAAGAGGCAAAGAATTCTCTGGGCGAATTGCTATTTAGTTTTATAAGGCTTATGATTAGGGCAGATTTTATAGTAGTCTGATAAGTTCTATTCGGAAGCTATGTAGTATCTGTTCATTGTCATCTAATGAATTGCCAAATATTTATTATCCACGTGCACAAAAACATACTACAAATCTGTCAAATATAGGTTATGTACTGTCAATTGAAAATCAGCCGTGAACAATATAAATACAGGAAGGTTAAGATTTTTTAATCAACAAGAAATCGTTGTAAAATTTTCTTTTTTTAAGACACCAAATGATTTTAAGTTTAATAGAGATACACCAAGGTCATAACGAACAGAGTAGGAAATATTCCTTTAACTGAGTCCTTTTGAAATAAAATATTATTCTTTATTTAAAACGTTTATTAATTAATGAACAAGACAAATTTAGAAATAAATGTGTCAGAAATAGCTTGGTGTTGAGACGAGTCTGGATTTGTAATGGCGTAGGCAGGCTAGAAAGTTATTATTACAATTTCTGTTTTTGACAAATAATAGGTACACCTAAGATTTAAATTTAGAACCTAAAATAACTTACCGTCTGTAGTTTTTCTCTCGACATTATTATTTTCTGCGCCTAAATTTTTTTTTTCTTTACTTTAGAATTAAAAGTATTGTGATAATGTATGTCTTAGAACATCATCTGTTGTTTATTTCAAATATAAGTTTACCTTTTAAGCAAATAATAAGTAGTTTATAAAAAAAATATAGGAAAAAAGGCTTTAGTTAAAATCTAAAGCAATAAGTTAAAATGAATCCTGAGGTTATTTCTACTTTAACTATATTGTGTTTTTTTAAGACGTAACTCCTTTTGGCACTTTCTTGAAGATGTATTAAAATTGGTCTAGTAGTATCTGACTTCATTGGTAACTAACAAATCTTCCCTCTATTTAATATTTGTAGAGATATCTCTATAATATAAGAGCTTGTCTTAAAACCATATAGTTATTTAACAATTAGTAGCCCCCCGCGACTCCGTCCGCGTGGAAATCGGTTTCCCGTGAGAAAGAGAAGTTTCCCGCGGTAAAAAGTACCCTATGTGTTATTATGATGTATAACCTATATTACTGCAAAGTTTCATCCAAATCCGTCCAGTAGTATTTATGTGAAAGAGTAACAAACATCCATGCATCCATACATCCTCACATACTCACAAACTTTGACGTTTATAATATTAGTAGGATACAAATAAGTCCTCACCTTACCTTACCTCAGATACTGTTTTTAATACTATAGAATATACTTGCCCACTAAAACCTTTATTATTTTTAGGAAATAAATTAATGATTAAAATGTATGTATACTATGAAGATGTAATAGAAATGAAAAGATAAACATAAACTTTATTTAAAATAAAAATAATAATTTCAAGATTCAAACACATTTCACATCTCAGCCCAAGAATCGAACTGGCCAAATGCAATCAAAATAAAATTTGTAGTTAAGGATACCGACCGAACAAATAAACTCGTTTATATTTCATATGCTTTGCCTTAAAATATTAAGAAGATTAACTATGTAAAATTATATTGTTGTTAAAACCATCATTTAGTGAGACTATAAAACCAGTTAATTCTCGTCATTTCAAGCAAAAAGAAAATTTATTTTAAAGTATGTATAGTGGTTTTGATATACAACTACTACCTGCGTATGTGTGTAGCCATGTATTAAAAAATCACTATATAACTATAGATTTGTGTAGGTTCTTCCCCATCGTTACTTGTGGCACAAAACTCAACTTAGTAGGATAAATAAGGAAAATGCATTCACATGCAAAGACAAGTAAAACAACAGATAGCCACCTAATGCTTCTGTATGAAATTTAGTCGCAATCGCGTCTGTTTGTACGTATTTTGGTTTAGTCACAATTTTGATTCGGTCTTCATCATGAGATATTAATTAGAATAACTTTAATAAGATTATTTTAAAATTTTGCGATAGGACGTCTTAAATGCACGGAACAGGCGGGTCACAAGATATACTTTTTAACATATTATATACTAGGTACTTATACACGAGTTATGTACTGCAAAAGGTAAAGGTTACATAAACTCACCGATGTTATAAAAATATAAAGAAAACATCACAAAGTAGCTAAACTAAAACAAAACTTATAATTATATCCTGATTAAGTAAGCATAGTAAGTGCTTGTATTATAGACACGGTCAATGGAGAACCTATTGAAACCTAGACTTGATTCAATTTCGAAAGTATTATTTCAATGGCTTACTTTTTACTCCAGAATCGGGAATAAGACCAACAACCTTCCTCCATAACAGTCCGATACAAATACCGCTCCACCACAAAGTCGAACTTCGAACACAATAAATACGTTAGCAATAAAGAATGAAGTGAACTGACAATAAGTGAAAATGAGAGAAGCTAACACATAAAGAGGGCGAAAGTAATAGGGTAGGTAGGCAACATTTTATATTTAAGACTTTAACTAACAACAAGTTCTTAGTTCACTCCTGTTGAGGCACGGCATCTCTACATGAAATCAGAGATAAAACAGGTTCAATAAAATTATTCTGACTCTGTATATAACTAACGTAATCTCGAAATCTCTCCAGCTTCAGAGATATCCAAACCATTAAAATAAACACCAATTAGCATTAACTAAAAAACTCATGGATTCTTTAAGAAGAAACCAAATTAGAAATGGTTTAACAACTCAATCTGGTTTTGAGTCGAATAGTAAATTCGCAGAAAACATTCCATAATTTCGTGTTTGTGTTTAGTTCAGGAATTAATAAAGCAATAACTAGAAGGGGCAAATTTGAAATGTGTCAGATTTAGGCTCACGCCCGGGGCGAAGCTGATTCGGCGGCAGTGTAACCTGACACGTTAGTTACAATTACAATTTCTAATTATGACAAATAATACTGTTCTGTTGACTAAGACTTTGGTACAAAATGATTTGGGAGCTTTTAATGTTACATCTAGAGAAAGAGATTTGAAGTTACAAATTTAAGAAAAAATAGTAATTTTTATAACAATGAAATTGTATGTGTTCCATTTGAACTTATATTATATTAAATGCATAAATAATAAAGACCCATCAGGTTTATAATTTACGATACTAAGTTCAAAATAAATTAAAAAAAGAAAACCTCAAATTTTATGCATTGACATTTAAAATTAGCATAAAACGCAAATACGACCATCCTTTCGCAAGAAATAACAGAATCCACGGTCCATCGGTCCTATAGTTTTATTATCTTTGTTTTTCTCATGAGCATAACAAGTTTGCTGTTACATTAAGCAACACAAATAAAGCAATATGTATATGAAGTTATAAACCAGTCGTGGTCAAAGATTTGTACGAGTAGCTAGTGTGTCCAGTTCATTTTGGTTTTAAAAAATGAAAGTTGTTTTCGGTCTTTTGTGCGCCGTGTTGTTCAATTATGTGACAGCCGAAACAAAGACGTATCCCCGTGGTTGTATCTATGTTCTTGGGAAATGTAAGTATTGATATAAATCTTATTTAGAAATATATTTCTTATTTATTATTATTCAGAAACTTGCTACATTAATGACCGTTGAAGAGGAATAACGTAGGACTAAGAATAGGACCTTGAGCAACGCTTAAAGGTCGGTTGTAAAGCAACTTTTTATGGAAAAAGCATTTCGATTCATATTTTAACTATATAAAAATAAATAAATAAGTAATATGAATATCCTATAATTATAACTATTAACTGTAGACTTTAGGTATGCTGGACATCAATAAAACTGATAATAACTAAGATCTTGTCTCTAACTACGTAGGCGTATCATAATTTATTATCGATACTTTATTTATAAATTGTATAAACAAACTTACCTATTCTACTAACATTCAGATAAGATAGTGAAAGCAGTCAACAAAACATTACTTATTCGTAATCTTTTCACCTAATGACTGGTGACTATGATTATCGATTCTCTATCTGGTCTAAATTGGCATTTATGTGTTTTAAACGATACCAGTAATGGAACAAGCCTCGAAACCTGATATTAATATCCTCAATCGATATAAAATAAAAGTAGGCTAATTGAGTTAGGTATCAGGCTTTCCGATATTTATTATACTTTTACATGTCATAACGTGATATGTTCAAACCTAATTGCCTAACATTATTAATATCAATTACAAATTTATTACTAGTAACATTTACCTCTTACCTAGTGGTTACTATAAAATACTGTCATAAATATTAGTTTTGATGCATTGTTGCAGGCCGATTACAGTTTTTAATAATAAAGTAACGTTAGTAATCACAAGATACAAGGTATATAATTATATGCACCTACTAAGTGGGTGCAACAAGGCTCTTTCTTTAGTCCGCTTTTTCTTTTACTTTTAATGTTGTGAATCAGAAATAAAGACAATGTTAATAATTCCAGGTTTGAGAGAGTGTGAAGAAGGCACCCACGCCTACACTACTGGATGTGGTAAACTGACTCCTGAACCAACCTGCGCTGAACCCAAACCCAAAACCGATGAACGAGGCGGCAGTATCTGCGATTTCTCAGCTTGTTACTGCGACCCACCTACCGTAAGAGATACTACCACCAAAAAGTGCGTCAAAGTAGAGGAATGCCCCAAGAAAGAACCAAAAACTGAGAAAAAAGGTCCCGAGAATGTCACGGTTAAAATTAAGCCAGCCTTACTGAAAGGAATAACGAAAAAAGACTGAATTTGAAGATTAGAACTGCAAAATGTGATCCTTAAATGTAAAATTTCTAAATTTGTGAAAAAATTACTAAAATTATGTTCTTAAAATTAGATTAACACATTGAACTAGTTGCCGCTGACATATGATTACATTGCATTATAAATCTTTTCCTTCTTCCGTGTTTCTAATTTCATTTTCCTACAAGTCTATATTTTTATTTCCTTCAAAAACCCACGCGACTTTTTTAGTATAGTCAAAACGCCGACAAAAAATAATCGTTCTGTTTCATAAACCTTTAATATTCCTTTCATAATATTTCCATAAACTGACACTTGTCATAGCAAGATCCAAGGAGGATTGTGTTAAATTAAAAATGTGACTTAGAAGGAAAAAATAATCTATTTTGTTTTGTCAGTTTTCCTTCAGGCGGGTGACAAAAATAAAGAATATTGGGGTTCTGTTATTTAATTGGCTGGAGGTTTGAGTTTATGAGTTTTTGGAAGGTCAAAGTCAGTTTTAACAAAGGAATATAAAAGGAGCAGTTAATAGAGTGCATATAAATACTGTGTGACTTTTATAGGAAACCAAATAATAGAGAGGTGTCTTTAAAATGTACAATTTTAGGATAGAAAAAAACTAAAGTTTTTTATTAAGCATATTCAATGAGAAAATATGATAATGCCACACATCCAACAGTATGTACCCAGGAATGTATCAAGTCTAACCCCCATTACAAAATTTTCCAAGAGCCTAGTTTCTATAAAACCAACACTTTTTAGACACTTTAACCAGGCTTGAATTGTGACCATTTTAATTAAATTTCTTTATCGACATTACCAATCTAGATTTCTGTCTTCTGTCTACTTTTATCTGCACCTCTTTTTAATCAAACCTTTTTTACAACCAGAATTCCTATCAAATAAGTATGAGAAACCTTTTATTCGTTGGCAGGGAGGAAAATCACCATGATATGAGGAAGGTTATTGTGTCATTATGGAATCACATAATCGTAAAATAGACAGACGTCAGTACCGTTATTACGTTCAGTGTTATAATTATGTTGATGATAATGATCGAAGCCTTATTAGAGTTCAAATGATGTTGGTATATTGTTTCTTCATTTAATTCCTTCATATTTGCAGATCCTATTAATAACCTGACCCAAACAATGCCGGTTTGTCAGAAGATATTAAAATTTGAAATATTTGAGAAGAAAGCAACCAAAAATATATATAAGGATTAAATAATTTTGATCCATCTTTTTTTATTAACGACAAAAAAGTTGGATCATAATTGATGGATCAACAGAGATTCGACATTTCTTCCCCCGATTTCAACAAATATTAAGATTTATTTCCGTAATTGGTTTAACTGGTCGTGAGTTTTACGCTTGACGACGCATTAAGTGATTATTTTAATAAGATCTATTATTTTAAATACCTACTGCAGTATAGTTTAAGAGAAAGTTTAAAAAAACAATTATCATTCTACTTCCTAGTTTAATCACCTCAATTTTAAAGTAAGCAATCTGGTATTTCTCCTCTAGTGACAAGCATTGTATTGCTATTATATGAAATCCAATTGATATAAGAATAATTGACAATTAATTAAATGTATTTGCTACATGCGTTTTACATACTGTCCATTCCTATTATTAAATACATTAATTTATTACTAGTAGAGAATTAGCTCATATTCTATACAAATTAGTCTAATCTCCTTTGTTCTTATAATTTGAATGTTCTATACTTTAACCGCGATAGATCACGTGGCTGGCTATTTGTCAAGCCATCACTTCCTCGATATTTACGGAACCTGCAAGATGTTTTCTCCAAGTTGCCACCTACAGAACATTTTGATTGATAACGCGACTAACTTGCCAGTAGCAGTTATAAATGATTCAATTTCAACCATGGCACACAAGAACGGGCGCTAAATGGTAAGCGTGGAAACGCAGTAGGTTTTATACCCACAGTTTTTCCGTTAAAAAAGTGATGGCGACGAAACAAATTGATATAAATGTATTTTAGCAAATCCAAACGAATAACTGTCGAGGAATGAACTAACGCGTTTATCTTGCTTTTTTTCACACAATATTTTGATTTTGTTTGCCAACTATTTTATGTTTGCTGGTCGGATATCCTTATCTACCTCAAAATAAGGTTTGGATTCGTTTGATTTCTTGGCTTGTGTAGTTTATTTTGCTCATCTGAGTGGGAAGAAGCACTGACGAATGAAAAAAATGCTTCCCCTAGTATAAACGTTATGAAAATTTCATATTGTTGGCATATATTTTCCGACTCTCATAATATATTCGCGGTAGTTTTTGCGTCAATTCTTTTTCATAGCAAGATGTAAATAACAACATTGATAGGTAAGTCATAAGACATTTTTTCCATGAAATGAATATTCACGTGCTTATTCATTGCAAATAAATATTAATAATACCATTAAAGGAAGTCTTATAACATTATTTAGAAGACATCTTTGATCTTATCTTTTTATACGAATCTCAGAATTACAGGAGCATGATTATTTATTTATTCCATTCTTAGTTTCTTAGCTGTGATTTACACAGGGAGTTAGTAATGTTGACGTTATGAAGTACACAAGGAATTAGTCAAGCTCAACCTCTGGTAAAAGATTAATGAACGATTAATCTTTTTGCTCATATTTTGTCATCCTCCATAAAATCTATTCTCATCAGTGATAATTTCTTTAAAAAATGTTTATTTGAGCTTGCCCAATTTTATGTTTTTAAATCCTTAGAAAAATAAATAAGATAATTTCCTCTATGTTTATAATTTCTAGTACTACCTATATCAACCACTTCTTTAAGGCATTCCAGGTGTCAATCCTGTAAGTTACGTCATAAGCACATTAGGCCCATATTAACTCCTAAAAAAAAACTAAGTTTTTTTGACTCCTACTAGTTTTGAACAGATGAAAATTTAACATGTTCAATTAAATTCTTACTAAACTTTGTTAGTACGTATTAAAAAAAGTAACACGGTGGGGCTACTAGTTATACCTATAGATTAGACCATGCCTGGTAGACCAACCGCGCGGTAGGGACACGAGTCATGGTTTTTATGGGAAGTAGGACTAACAGGAATGGTAGGACAACCGCGGTAGGGACACGAGTCATGCATCATAATTCATATAATATGTCGATATAGTTGACGTATTGACAAAAACTACTGCGCATAATTACTTGGCAAGTTGATTATTTCAGAATTACCCCACAAGTCACGGTATTTAACGTTTATTTGCTTATACATCCCTAATTTGACCAAATACCACTTGAACCATCAAATCCATCAATCATACAAATAGAATTCAGCCCTAAATAGCATGCAGTTAATAAGATTTTTTAACCCCGTTACCTCGTAAATTGCCTTCAAAACGAGTGAATAATACATATCTCGGTTATAACTTATGCATGCGGAGCCTTCAGGCAGCCGTCGTTATCATAATTCAGGAGTATTATTTCGTCTTTAACCGCCTTCTCAACAAAATTTGGACAGTTTCTACGATAAATTATTCATTTAGAACTCGGGACACCTTTGAGTGGGTTTTCATTGTTACACGATAATTAAAGATGTGCATTAGGGTATGAATCTAATTTTTCATTTCTTTGTTTTGTTTTTTGTTTTTATGAGGTACAATAAAAACAAAATTTTGTTAAGTTTATAAATTCAGAACGGATAAAGCAACAGCTTACGTACGTATCCTAATAATTAGGCCAGGCTTCTTCGAATGGCGAGATGGCTTGAGCCGTAATCCACCACAGTGCGGATCCCTGGATGCACATGATCGAGTTTCTCTAAGTTTTTACTCTCACCATACATAAATTACTGAAAATGAATCTTAATTTATAGTCTACATCAAATCTAATTCGAGAATATATATTTTCATCTCTAGCAGTCTTATTTTCGACAATATCTTAACGGTTGCCTGATACCAATCTAACATAAACACATCCAATGGAAACCAGCACGAAGGTATTATATCGATTGGCAAGTCCATGTCGATTTTTCATTAAGTTAACTTTTTTTTTCAGCCCAAACCGTAATTAAAAGCTTAAGGCTGGTTTATGTACTTCCAGTTTTTAGGACGCGCCCTCTTTTTTTGGAGAAATAAAAATTGGGGTTAATCCACTATTTGGCTGCTCTGCCCGCGTTGTAAAACGTACTTTTAATTGAAGTTAAGTTTGGTTGTTCAAAGACTAGGCCTTAATTAACATGTGTAGAGGTTGTCTGGAACAGTTGGCTTATATTATATGTACCTTCATGTTTTAATCTATCCTGACTGACCTATGACTGACGGAGTCATCATCGCCGAGCGTAAACTATTAAAGTTAGGGCCATGAAATTTGGTATAGGCATTCTTTCTATGATGTTAGTAAGCACTAAGAAATGATTTTTAGAAAATTCAACTGGGAATGCACTTAAGCTGCGGATGAAACCGTAGGACAAAAAGCTAGTGTATAGAATAACAGAATTTTCATATACTGGACTAACAACTTTATTGGGCATAATGCATCTTTATTGTTATCTACTACACTGGCTCAGTGAGTTGGTGGATACTCATGGTGGATCATACAACTAAGGGTTCCCTCACGTTGTGGGCTCTTGCCTTACTTAGGGCGCGATAAATATGGACACAATTTGGATTATACCAAATAAGTTGGACATGAACATCCAAGTGGTATTAGAACCCGGAACTTTCAGTATGATAGCCCAATTCCAGCCAATTCCTAAACTTAATTAACACGCATCCCACAATGCATTTTTTTTTATAGCTGTAGTAAATAACTTCTTATAACCTTTAATAAACAAAACTCCATACATTGGTGAAACAAGGCCTTACTAACCACAATCTTGTTAACCATTACCGCAATCTTGGTTCTAACAATGAGTGAAACTATGCACAATGTATCTCAATTTTGGCTGTGTAGGTAAAAACATCTTGAATCAAGCGCAGACCGTAGGACTGGGCTGTAAGAAAGCCTTAACTTGTTTGTCTTACGTAGTTTACTAGTACAGTTTTGGACGACCTTTATGAGGCTACGGTAAGTATAAAGGACTGTTTAGCAAAAAAAAAAATACCCAAAATTCGATGGTGTAAAAATATTTTTTTAATGTTTGCGTGTTACTAGGCTCTTCCCTAGTCCATGTGTGATGCCTAGATTATAAGATCTTACTGCAAACACCTTAAAGGCCATACTATTTTTGTGGATGTCTGTGTATATTCATTTATATCTATTTAACTATTCAATTTTGGTCTCTACGACCTTACCTGTCAACTACCATTGAGTAGTTTTTTCTTTAAACTTATTTTCACTACTGTCCATAGTTATTAGTTAGTAGGTTGGTTAGTAATTCGGAATAGTAGTTAAAATTGTAACGCTTTTTAATTATACTTATATCCAGTTTAATTTGAAAGGTTAAAGTTAATAATAAAGTCTTTTCTCATTCATTAATATTCCAGTGTTTTTAAACTCAAAAAAAAAACACCTGTCTCTTATTAATTTAATTTTTTACTTCTTATTGATTGATTTATATAATTATTATTCTTAATTCATTTTATAAACTGACATTTGCATGCCCATAAGGCCTAATATGGTGTTCTGTAAATCATATTTTTATCAACTTTAATTTTACCCATATTGGCAAATAAATATTTTGATTTGATTTGATTAATAAACTGATCACTGCGACGTTAGAAATTTGATGTGAAGACTTGTGCAAAAAGAATTTATGAGCAAACAAATAAAGAACACATGATAAAGTTACAAACTAACTAAACTTTTCTTATCAAATTACGTATGTACTAATCATGCACTTACGAAAAGGCGAAAACAACGTAAGGGAACCCATGGCTGTGTGTTTAGTTCATTCATCATGTGAATCCACCAACCTGCACTCAGTCAGCATGGTGGAAAGCTTACGGCTCAATTCCCCCTTACAACTCGAGAAGAAGGGTAATACCTCCGGAGATAGCGGACAAACATACAAACAGACACAATTAGTAACTTGGATTTATACTATGTAATGATGTTATTTGGAATTAAGAAACTGTTACATAGAACAATTATATTAACAATTCCATTCACACAACCTTCTACTCCCAATCCCTACATAATCCGAAACGAGGCGTAAAAACCATCATATTATTACCCACCATACGTTACGTTTTCGGCTGCGCTGTCCATTTTGTCCGTCGCCGCCCAAAAACACAATCTTGCATCAAAAGCAGCCTGTCCAAACGACACCCAAAGGGCCGAAGACCATAAAAATCCTGGATATCCACACCACTATCGGACAACCATAAATTGCGATCGGGAAAACCCTCCGATTTAGGATCAGTGCTGGTCAAAGGGGGCGGGAAAACGTCGGAGTATTGGTATGATTTAGTAGTCGTATAGCGAGCATTTGAAACGGGTAGTGGTGCAACATGCATATTTTATGAAGTGCCAATCAGACACTGAATATACTCAGTTTTTTTTTAAATTAAAAAAGGATTTTTAAAAATAACTTATCTGTCAGACCAAGCTTTTGCAATTTCTTATCGAACACTTTCAGGGGCATAAGCATATAAACTACACCGTACAACTTTTTAACTACAACAGTATTAAAAAGCAATGAGCCATTACGTTTTGATGATGAAAATATGCAACTTTTGTCATCAAATTATAAAATATATAAATAAATCTGGCGTAATAAATAAAAAATCGGGGCATTAAAGTAAGCGCAGTAAGATATTGTGTGACAGATGCCTCACAAAGGACTAGGGCAGAACCTAGTTACACCCAGACACGAGGCAATGTCGAAAAACCGTTTCCACAAAGTTGGCCTGACCCATGGAATGGAACCCGAGACCATCCCCGCTTTACAGTCCGGCTTATGTACCGCTGCGCCACAAAGGTCGACAATGTGAGCTATATTTGGCACCGATAGTCATAGATAAGTTTCCAGCACTTTCCAGCCCAACAGGACCTCCGCCCACCTACTATCAAGTGTAATGGGCGATTACTTAACAAGATGAACCGGCAAACACCACTCACACTACCCAAAAGAAGTTTAGGAACGACATTTGTCTAATATGGGACAAGTAGACGTTCGGCATTTGACTACCGAAGTTCTGCGAGAAAATATCGAAAGAAAGAATTCGAGCTTTGGAAATTTAGGTTACGTGCTTGCTGGGAAGCAAAATTCAAAAAATTTCGAGAAAACCTAAAACTTGTGGTTTTTGAATGGTTAAGTAGGCTTTTTTATATTAAAACAAGCTGAATGTATTAAGTCCCTCAGGTATTTATGTCTTGCATGTAAGATATATGTTTGTCTGAAATATAAGGGGATGTGAATTCATCAAATAGGAACAGTGTTGAAAATTTACTCTTTTTTCATCGAGATATAAAGTTTTATGTCTACAAAGCTTGTGCATCTTACTTAATCTAAATATGTATAACTCAAAGGTGACTGACTGACATAGTGAGCTATCAACGCACAGCCCAAACCACTGGACGGATCGGGCTGAAATTTGGCATGAATGACGTAAGCATCCGCTAAGAAAAGATTTTGATCAATTATAATGGGAGAAAATTGCGGATGAAAGTTTTCATAGAGAAGTAAGAGTTAACAGCTGCATACGGTAAGTCACATACGAGTATCTCTTATCATACCTTTATCCTTGCAAACTAAACCTATCAAAAAAACATTTACCTACAAAAAAGTAGGGTTATTTCCATTAAAAGAATTTCACAGTCTTAAATTACACTTCCGACCAAAATATCGGAGTAACCACATCAATTAGTACCTCTTTCAGAGCCAAGTCAATTATTTCAATGTAGCTTACAGTCTATGTTAGGCTACCTAATTTGTAGCGATGTGAAACGAAGCCTAATCCAAGTGAAATTGATACAAAATCTAGGGTTTACTAAAGCCGGGGTAATTTTGTTCCAAGTCTAGGATTCATTGATGTTTCCGTAAGACTTGGCTGCTGTGAGTACGGTTAGGAAAAAAAGATAAAAAAATGGTAAAAAAAAATACTTAAAATTGTAGATTGCATTAGTTTCTGTTAGTTTTTATCAAGCTTAGTGACTGCAAGATCAAAAAAACTCATTTATAAAATATATTTTTTATTTTACCTAATAGTTCAGGTTGCATTGGATTCTGATAGTAATTATGAAGCTTTGGGGTCACCGCTTAAATCATTAAACCTTATTAGTAAAAAATTGTAATCTAACAATTTCGTAGCATTAGGGTATAGAAAAATTGACACTGTGAATTGTTTTCAGCCAAACTCGCCGCGACTTCACGTGTGTGGAAATAAAATTAGCCTAACTTAACGTTAGGTGCACGTCTAACGGGTTGCTCTAAAAGTGGAGGATCCATGGTAGAGGCACTAACTCTGCTTTACTTGTAAATTAAGTTTTTAAATTAAATAAAAAGTAGTAACAAAGATTGCTCTCTAAAATAAACTCACAATCTTTGCCTCCTCGTAATATTATCAGACATAGCAAAAGTAAAAATGTTTTTTTTATTTTTTTCACTTACGTTTTTGCTATCCATCCATACATAACATCGAGGTAGATTAAATAGTACAAGCATAGTTACTTATGTATCTTCGTTTAAAATTAGGTGCATCAGAAAATCTCCGCATTGGGGTATTCCGATTTAGATTTATGTAAGTAATAAGATACAGAAGCTTCGAGAACCTTTATAGAGAGATAGACGGATGGATGGGTACTTTGGTTGGTAGCAATTTTAGAACTCTTTCGGTATTTTAACTATTTCAAGTTTGAACTTTAACGTTTGGAAAAGGGAGGTTAAAGGCAGTATGTGAATAACTAGGTTGTGTTGTATAAGCATTTTATTTTGGTAAAAAAATCTTGTTTTTTTTTTATTCAAGTACCCTTATATTTCATTACTGGGTACCCGCGACTTCATTTGCGGCAAAAGTCATTTGTCCGTGAGAATGAGACTTAGAGCGCTGCCACACGGGCGTTGCCGCCGCGTTCCGTTGTCGCTCCGACGACTGAACGATGACTGCGTTGTTTTACATATAAATTTTAACTAAAGCCACACGTGCGTTAAAACAGCGTGCGTGCGGCAACGTGAATCGGATGATAACGGAGCGGCAACGCTTGTGTGGCACCACTCTTACTCGTAATGAGTTGCCTATTTTTATCCCAGGCTTTCAAAATCTATTGATTCCAAAATTCATTAAAATCGGTTCAGCCGTTTCGACGTGATAACAAAACATCACACACGTTTTCACATTTATAATATTAGGAAGGAATCATCAACATTAATATAATTTGAATGTAGTTTTACAGAGAAATAAAGCCTGTCACTACGAATATAAAATAACAGCTAATTTTGTAATTCAAATTTTACTTGTGTCTGGTCCATGTAAAAATATCTCAAACGTCGAAGAAATAATAATTGACAACACGAAGCTTTGACTAGCTGTTTTATTTCGGGTTTCAGTTAGCTTAAAATTACCACGCCAAATTACAAGTCCGTAGCACCAATGGGCTGTGAATAGAACCGCGGACGGACAGACAGACAGAAAGGATGGATAAAAAGGTTAGATGTAAAGGTTTTTTATATCATTGGTTACGTTATTTTGATATCTAACAAATCTTAAGGTGTATTGTAAGGGGAAAAGTAATTTGACGTGGTTAATAAAATTATTTTCGGATACAATCCTTATTTAAAGGACAGGATATCAATATTGAGATTTCACTTTTAGTTTAGCATTTAATATGCTAATTTATTAATTTTGAAGTATAGATACTGGAAAAAGGAATACTAGCTCAGTGGTAAGCGCATTAGACCGATTATCTAAGGTCCTGGTTCGATTCCCAGTCGCGCAATGCTCGGACACCCACGTTCCTTTTTCCTCTATCTATAACTTCAAGATATCAATATACTCTAAAATAATTCCACGTGAAACATTCCCATACACATTATACTCATGTAGCACAGTCATCATTCAAGCACAGGCGAATAATTTTAACAAAATTAATTTAATGAAAATATGATAGCTTTTGATGGATAGCCTGTTTATGATCACGATAAACAGTATGTATTATACTAACCCTGCGGTTTCACCTGCGACTGATTCCTGATTGATGATTGATCAGTTTCCTGTAGGAATGAGCCTTTACACCGTCTTAATCTGGCTCTGGCACAAAACCCGTTCCAAACTGAGACGTCATAAGCTACCTCTCAGCCAAATTTTATCTTTAAAGGAGATTAAATAAGTTTTGAGGCTTTAGGATTATTATTGGTAAAGTAATAATTAAGTTAATAAGTGTTGATACTTAATTTTTAACACAACTAGCCTTCAAAGCGAGGAGGAAATCAAATCAGCTTTAATAAAAATACTTTTGATACACCCTGATAATGTAGCAATATTCAGATGTGTTTCTTTGTAATCTGTTAGTAATTTCTGAAATTACGCCCAATATATTATTTTACCAACTGATGTGTATGTTTGGATACGTACTGTACCCAACTGCGAGGGCATGCTCTTTAGTCTATTTAATCCCATATTGAAAATAACAAAGTGACGTGTGAACAGGCCTACAAAACTTTACCTACAAAATAAAAATAGTACCTACATTCCCAAACATACTGTAAGTATAAACTGTTAGAAAAACAGTACAAATAATTATTAGTATTCGGGCCATCCCTAGTGTTGTCGGAAATCCCTAGTTGGCATCATATCGATGACGCTTGCTATTTACTTTGCATTAAAAACTTCAATTATACGAATTTCCGCTGCTTCAAGCTGATAAAAGGCTGTTATTTTCAATTCAATAATACCTGAATGTATATTAATAATACTGTAATTATTAAAAACGCTATTGTAAATAAATATATTTCTCCGTTATATATTTGTATTCACAATCTGCCATTAAGAGCACGCGCCATCTTGGATTCATTCCGATTGTTACATATCTTTGTGAGCAGAACATAAAACCGAATGACAGTGAATACTGTTATAGCCTTTAGAATTGCCTCTTCTGTTGATAGACTAGACTCGCGATAAATAAAGGATTGAAAAAGTATTTACAAAAAAAAAACACTACCTGAATGGAGACAATTTGGGTATAGAATAAGTAAAAAATAGGTATTAAGCATATTTGAACTTTATTGTTGTAGTGGTATAATCCATCCGCTACTGCGGGGTGATTCTGTAACTATTGAGTGACATAAACTGCTATCAAAAAACGTCAAAATTCAATTATTTGTATGGATAAATGTACATTTTGACGTTTATTCTCATAGCAGTCCATGACAATGTGAGTCACAGAATCACACCGCTGATCATGGTCTCTTGTTAAGGAAATGGGCTGGATAATAAATGCTGGCAAGCGATGTTCGTTGGTGCTTATGTACTCTATTTCCTGAGTCATCTCTGAAGACACCCTTGGGACGGTAGGCTTACCTTGAGAAGGATCCATACGCAACCTTTTATCCTAACTAGATTAAGTTAAGAGCTAAATATAGACGTTGCTTTAGATTTTAATTTAATATAGTATTCACAACTTCCACCAGTATCTACTTTCGCCTCATATTGATTTGGTGTTCGTTTTTTAAAAAGATTTTGATTTCCTCGTCGTTATGCAAATTGATTAAGCAATTCTGACAATATAGAGTCTGGGATTTTAAACAGACTATAGATCCCCTTTAGATTCTTTCTACTCCTGCATATCTGTTAGTTATAAGAAGGAAATAAACATATTCCCATCAACAGGACTACATTATTCTACATGCAAAGACACTTCATCAGTATCCCACCACTTCCAAAACCTTGCACCACACCATAGTCTATGCTAAATGTAAAGATTGTCCAAAAAGGATTCACTAAATCTCACGAGCTACATAAAGCGCCGCTCACAAAACTCTTATGAATCGCACAAGTGGCATAATAACGAACGACAATGGAGGCGCCATTATGAACGCGCCCTAAAACACATAAGTCCTTGTCGTATTTAGAAGAAGGATATGATGGCACAGTAGAGCAGGTGGGTAATGTACTTGGATTTTTAAATTAACTAGCTTTTACCCGCGCGGCTTCGCACGCGTTAAATTTGGAGTAAAACTCCTTTTCCTGTATGTTATTATACATATAAACCTTCCTCTTGAATCACTCTATCTATTTTAAAAACCTGCATCAAACCCGTTGCCTAGTTTTAAAGATTTAAGCATACATAGGGAGAGAGAAAGCAAATTTGTTTTATACAATGTAGTGAAGAAGAAATAATGATTTTTCGATTATATTTTTTTTTATAAATTTTAATTAAATTTTAATTAAGTACCTACGTTGTGTTTAAAGTTTAGGCTCACAAGAAACTGATCAAATTGTTGATTTAATAATATACACGGTCAAATATTGTTTGCCTAGCTTATGCATAGGACAATTAGGTAGTTTCAATATAAGATATTCAACAAACCAAAGGCATACCTATACATTATCGTCATATCAGCGAGGTGAGTATTTCACTAGGCGTTTTCCGGATTTTTTGGGCGATTTTTTTTTATGTGATAAAGCGATATAAGCTGTACGTTTTTGTGATAATATGGCAACGTGACATAGTATTAAGCTACACTCGCTGTGTCGACTCTACACACTTTACATGTTCGGTCTCATTACTCTGACTGTCCTGCCCTTCTAACTGGTACACAGTCAACTGTTTTGCTGTGTAAATAGGCAGAACTTTGTTACCATAGATGTTGATACCTTTTCCCTACTGTTTCTATATGTATAACTAACTACAATGCAGTACCTACTGAAATGGTTTTTCCCCACACATTAGTTTCTTACGAATTTGGGGAAATAACCGCTGTAATCGGATCAGCAAACATTTTAGGTTCTTCTCATAATTAGATATTATTATTTCGCTGTTATTATAAGGAAAATTGTCTAGTGTATTTTGTTTATGTAGGTCAAGACTAAGAAGATACTTATAAGGATGTTCAGTGTTATAATAAATAATCATAAATCTCCATACTACAACGCCAACTGCGATGTCCTAATCTAAGCAGATTCTTGCATATGTACCAGCCTTACAAACAATGGACTTAGGGAGAACCCAGTGACACACAGACAAGACCCAATTTGGGAAAGACCATTTACGCAAAATGAAAACACAATCGAACCCAGGACCTACCCCGCAGCGGGGTGATTCTGTAACTCAAACTGTCATGGACTGCTATGAGAACGTCAAAATGTTAATTTTTCCATACTAAAGATGGAGTTTTGACGTTTTTTGATAGTAGTTTATGTCACTTGAAGGTTACAGAATCACCCCACTGTACACATGCCGTTACGCTGCCAAGATTTATTTCTTTGTTGTAAAAAACAAGGTTATTAATTATGCGTCTATGATATTATGGTTATGCATTCATGTATTAATCTTGCAGTGTTCCTTTGTTGTGTTTGACACCTTAATTTTCTCTCATGTTTAAAAAAGTAGTTGCTAACTATTTGTAAGTATTCTATTCGGACATGATATTTCAATATTTAATTCCCTGATACCCAAGTAATCTATTTCAATTCAAATAGCAACAGATATTCACGATTTATTCAACCCACATGGCAATTTAGCGAAAAGCTAAAAAACCTCTTTTAACGAATCGCTATATATAAGACTTTATCGGCAATTAGCTGGTCTTTTCAAGTTTTTACTTAACCGGTTAAATCCGCTTTTATCCTGAACTAATTGGCTTAGGAAGGTCATTAATTATCTTCTAACTGAAAGGTTAATTTATTGCAATAGTTGTCTCAGATACCCTGTATTGGAAAAAGTATTAGCAATTTATATTGTTGAGGCACATATTTGTACAGAAAAAAGAAGACATTAATCAAAGTTTTTTTTGTCTTAAAGCTCAATATAACGTCATCCAAGTGCTATTTTCTAATGAATAGTAAAAAATATGAAGAGGCATAGTCGCATGAGTTAAACGAGGAATAGGTACCAAGACACAAATTCGTATGGGTGGATTAATGCAATCGGTAATAATCTAACTTATTTTTTTATAATTTGAAGAGATAACTGTAGCAGAACAATCATTTCATCTTAGGCTTTCATGGGCAACGGACGATGTTGACAGATTTTTTGATTTGATTGATTGTTTGGGTTACCACCATATTAAATATTATTAACAACTCTAAAATAAAGTGTTTTTGTCAGCCTCTCCTACTTCGTCATGATCTCAAATTACTGTTTTTAAAGTAAACAAAAAGAAATACAGCACTCTTCAACCCCAGGTGTTAACTTACCTCTGAATTCCAAATTTCTCCCCCACCGCCATAACTAACGATTATCTTGCTCTGTTCAAATCACTGCTTACAAAACAAAAATCACCGAAAAAGGTCGGCATCCCTCTGGTTCTATAAATATTCACAAGCTGGAGTGTGCGCTTCACCGTAAATATCATCTAGTGTGCGTGTCTCGATTTGAGGATCGAAACAATTTGATTCCGAGTCGGGTAGGGTTGTCACCGGCGGGTTAGTTGATTGCTAGGTCTTCGAAGACGGAGTATCTGGTGGGAAAAGCTAGGTTAGACGAGTTAGGGTGTGATGAACGGTTGAAAAACCAGTTTTGGAACGGTTGACTTACCTCCATACTCAAATTACCTATTTAAATCTTGTACCTTATGCTTTTGAATTATCCGACTACTTTTTAAGTAAACCATAACTGAGAACCTTAAGGTTAGGTTCAGTAACAGACTTTCATACTGGTTCAATATTATGTATTTAAAAGGGAAAACAACATTAAACTTTATTCTACGGAATAGGCAATGGGAAAAACACTTTATTATTCCTAAAGTCTCACACAATCCTTAAAATTTTACTTAATATTTCCTTTTGAAAGATAATTTCTCCCATCTTGAATATAAAAAAATATAAAGTTCATGCACAGCCCTACGAGGTATCGATTCGGTATCAATTATTCGATTATTCGACGGTAGCTGTAAATCGCTCGACCGGCCTCTGTCACTATCGTCTACATCTAGACTATCTAGACGAATACTTTATGCACTGTCAGGTGAAATTTGTATCAATGGTTATATCCATAGTAAAAATAATCGAGAATTATTAATGGTTGTGAGTGTATCCATTTATATGATGAGATTAATAAGTATTGCCGGATTAAAAGCGATATAATTTTTCCACGATTTTTTTATACTAGAATAGACCAATAAAAAAGGGATAAGTAGTGCCTTTATACAATGTTTTCTTTTACTGTTTTTATTGTTGTGTCAATCTTTATTGTGCATTTGTACATTAATTATAAATAAATAAATAAGTAATCAAATGTTTTATATGGAAAATCTTTTTTTAGGTTAAATAGCGAAATATAATTAATTCACGTTGATAATGTACTTGCATAAAACAGACGTGGATGATTTTTCTTACCGTTTACTGAACACTTACCTATATTTAAGAAGTTATCTTTTTAAATATATAAACCCATTTTTAATCTTATGTATTTTTTACCCATCAAAAATCTCACGAATCTTGGCTTCAATATACAAACCAAGAGATCAATTTTCATCGTCCTCATTAACCCGTTCACAGCCACCCAGCGAGGGCGAGGGTATTTTTCATTATTTCATCGGGGCCCCCGCTCATCCAGTAATATGGCCCCACTAGCATCCAATCACACAATGTGGTCCCTGGGGGCGACAATTCAATTTCATGACACTACGTGAGCGACAAAATTCTGTCTATCAAGATGTATGGGTATAGTCGGCGATACGTTACTATAATATTAATATATTTTTTGTTATTTTTAACTTTTGTGTTTATAAAGCGATTGCATTTTAAATAATGGGGATCATAAAAATAACGTGTAATTAGGATATTGGTTACTGATGACCATTGTAGGTCTTAACAATTTTTCTAATGATTTATGTTTAAGTTATGTGAAAGCGATATTTATATTGGCAAATAAAATACTTTTATTAATATCATAATCTGGATTTACTTAGCTCTGATGTTTTTAGTTTGTTGTACGCAAGGAATTATGTATAGGATAAATAAAACAGTGTATGTAAAATAAGAATTTAATTAGTTCAACGTTAAAATAAACTAAAATTTCTAATTGTTTAAACATTACATTCGTCGTTTCATTAACATTAATTTATTATAACTTGTTCCTTAACTTTAATTAAATATTTACAAAATCAACAATAGCTTACATTTTTAATTTACCAAAACTTGATTTGGCAAAAGTAAAAAATATTTAGGAAGCAAGGATGTTTTTAAAGGCATTTACTACACACGAAAATATCAAAAAGATTTTTATTAAACCAGTTTATTATTATTTTCATAATATTCTTAAATTAAAAAAAGTATAGCTTTAACTGTACGTAAGCGTGGCTTGACTTTTATCATATTATTATTGCGAATACAAAACAAACTCTATAACTTTTATTCTACATTTGGCCTCGGAGAAACGATTGTATCGCTTATACTGTGAATTATCTTTATAATATATTTTTATTTTTAAGCAATTCATAACATTTTCTGTACACTTTTAAATATCTATAATATACATAATAGGAAGGTTGATGCTTGTATAATTTTTGATAAACTTACAACAGTTTTAAACAAGAAAAAATTATCATAAAATACGGTTTAATAGGTTAAGTATTTTTTAAGTATAAATAAAGAAAATTAATTGAAGATCTTATTAATATGAATCTATTGTTTAAATATTCGCATTATACATATTACAACCACTTCAGTAAGTATATAATTATATAATTAAGTCTAAAATTCTTTACAATTCGTTCGTTAATTAGAATTAGGTTACCTTTTGTTTGTTAATATTAAATCTTCACGAAGATTATATTAAATTTATGTGATTATTTACAAAATATCGTCTTTCACCTCCTGTTATCTTTGCGGCATCTGAAACAAAGTATTCGATTGTTTTAGTTCGAAAAATACAATTAAGTACTTAATGGTAAAAGTCAATAAGAAACTTAGACATTTGCCTTATTTAAAAAAATGAATAAACAATTGGAAAAAAAACTCTTTTATGGTAAAAAAGGAGTATCAGTTTCGTTGGCAATTATTCTTACAAACAAACACAGAAAGCACCTAAGCATTTACTAGGTATTAAGGTTGCTTTTTCAATGATTTATTAGATAAATTCCTTAGTTATTTAGATACCATAGAGTTTTCGGAGACGTTTCTCATTACAGTTTACTCACCAAGTCCTCAGCGGGAGAGAGAGGGCTATATCTCCCCTCCTTGTTCAGCTGTCTGATAGTGTAGTTCTTGCTGTCATTAGATTCTAGAACTACTCTTGGAGGATCACCATCACCTGTGAATGTTGCACCAATTAAAATAAGAATTCAAATTAAAGTAATTTTATGCTTTACTTGAGATTAAGGGACTAATTTTAAAGCGTGCCAAGTGGTGACGTGCGTGATTGTGAGAAATGTATTTACCCAGTAAAACACAGGAGAAAACTAAAATTATGGTTTAATAGCAAACATTTTACAAGAAGAATTTTATATATGACAGTCAACAGCGAAATCCGTTGCCTAGCTACCAGTTATAGTTTTTATTACTGGTCGACATAGGAAGAGTTCGTCATCCACTCTTCACACCCACCGAACTTTGAGAAATTTGACGATTTCTAAGTCCAATTTCTATGTGTTGGGGTTTCTAGTCCAATCCTCTTGGTGAGCTGTTTCAGCTTCGGACCGAAGAGCGGCTTCGTGAAGAGATCTGCAAGCTGCAGTTCTGTGGGCACATGTTCAATTCTGAGTTCGTTATTTGATACACATTCCCTTATAAAGAAGTGTTTCAACTTTATGTGCTTTGTTCGCTGATGAAACTGGTAAGGGGGGTTTTCAGACAGTTTGATTGCCGATTCGTTATCAACCCTTATCACCGGTACTTCTTCTAAATTGGCGATTTCTCGAAGTAATCCTTTTAGCCAAATTACTTCTTTCGCAGTTTCAGTTAAGGCTACTAGTTGCGCCAGTTAGTTTTGTCGCTACTGTTTATGGCTTCGAAATAGGTTTGTGGCTCCTCAGACTTTTCTGCGTCAATTGCTGCCATTATGAAGTCATCGAATCTTTTTGGTGGAGCGATCCGTGCTCTGTCACGAAGTTGTCTCCGTTCAGGTTCAGGTACTTCATTATCCCTTGCGTCCTGCGCAGCTAGATTTTCCACAAGATTGTCTTGATTGTCATCAGGGCTAATGTCATCTTCATGGATAGATTCATAGTCACTTTGTACATTATCGGTGCTGTGAACTATGTTTTCTTGCCCTGGAGTACCTTGTTGTTGCAGGGTATCATTGTTTTGCAGTATTAAAATCCCGTTGCAGTCATTGTTTATAGTTTCATCAATTTCGGGTTGAGGTGTGTCGAAAGGTTGAGTAGTGTTTTGACTATCGTAGAACATTTTCTTCATCACCCTAATATCCTTACTGATAATGACTCGTCTTTTTGCAGGTACGTATATTCTGAATGCCTTTGAAGTTTCAGAGTATCCAACTAGCATTCCTGGGATTGCTTTTTCTGCAAATTTATGTTGTGTAGAGCCTTTTAAAAGAATGAATGTTTTGGAGCCAAAAACGTATAAATGGTTAACGCAGGGTTTCCTTCCTACCCATTTTTCGTAAGGTGTCATTCCTTCGATGCTCTGGTTGATTGCCCTGTTGCAGAGGTAGTTGGCGGTAATTATAGCTTCACCCCACAAGTATAATGGAGCGTGGGCCTCTAGCATCATAGTTCTAGCTTTTTCTACTAGTGTGCGATTTTTCCTCTCTGCAACACCATTCTGGTGAGGAGTGTGAGGAGCGGAGAGCCTTCGCTGGATTCCATGTTGCTTGAGGTAAGCGTTAAATTCGGAATTGACATATTCAGTGCCATTGTCTGTTTGCAGGAATTTTATCTTGTTTCCTGTAAAGGTTTCAGACGCTTTGAACTCCTTAAACTTGCTGAGTACCTCGTTCTTGTTCCTCATCAAGTAGACTTTGCAGTATTTGCTAAAATCGTCGATAAAGGTGACAAAATACCTGTTTTGTCCTAGTGTGGGAGTCTGTATTGGTCCACACACGTCGCTATGAACAATTTCGAGGCGTTCTGTTGTTCTTGGAGTGATTCTGTCTGTAGAGGCTGGAGTTCGATGCATTTTTCCTCGAATGCAGGCTTCACACTCTGGAAGTTTTTTATTCTCATCAAAATCCAAGCCAATGAGGCTGGCATTCTTAAGAGCTAGCTTCATATCTTTAGTATTCATATGTCCTAATCTTTTGTGCCATTCTTCTATTGAAGTGTTTGATAATTTTGCCACCGGTTTTGTAATTTCAATGTTGGCAAGATTATTGCGATCGTTTGGCTTCTGGGGTTTGACGTAGTATAGTCCATCTGAGTCTTTCTCGGCTGTAATTGTAATACCGATTTTTGGATTATTGACAGTTGCTTTTGTTTTGGAAAAAATGACAGTGCAACCAGCATCCGTCATCTTGCCGACTGACAATAAGTTAGTACTCAGGCTTGGTACGTACAACGTGTTCATCAGGTGAGTATCTGTAACTAGTTTTCCAGCTTTGGTTTTAATAGATACAGTTCCAGTGCCTTTGATCTCAGCAGATACATCAACTTTAGCAAAATTTAGTTTTCTTGATGTACTTTTCATGTTATTGAACAAATTTTTCTGATAACTCATATGAGAAGTACAGCCACTATCTAGCACCCAAATATGTTTATTGTCAGCTTTGTTCGTTAGTAGACATTGCTGCTGTGGTGAAACAAAGTGATTATTTTCAGGTTTGCTGGAATGATTGGATTTCTCCTTTTTGAAGGTGTTTTTCTTCCAACAATTGGTGCAGATTTTGTGAGTTTTGCGCTTAAAGATGTTTCCTTGTCTTTTGCATATTTTACAACTTGCGTAGAGTGCTTCTTCGGAGGTACTTGGTTCGTTGAAGTCGGTGTTGCGTCGTCGAGCGTCACTCTCTTCAATAATTTTAGTTTTCAGTTTCTCCGGACTCGGTAGTGTATCCTGTGTCTCGATTGCAATTCTAAAGTTTTCGTATTCCTCTGAGAGACTGTAGAGCATGATAATGGATAGTAGATCGTTGTTAATTTGAACGTCTAAATCATTCAGTTTGTCGACTGTATCCATAAAAGTCATTAAGTGCTCTCGAACATCACCATTTGCATGCAACTTGTTCAGGATTAGTTGTTTTAAAAGGCTTGCCTTACGTGCAGGTCCTTTGCTGGCATAAATAGACTGCAGTGTATCCCAGACATCTTTTGCGGTTTTGCAGTTTTTTACTTGCTTAAGTTCCGATGAAGAGATGAGAAGTAACAGCTCAGATTTTGCAACTTCGTCTGCGTCAATATCTTCTTGACTTGTTGATCCAGTGATCACGAACTTGTTGCTAAAATGTTTCCACAATTTATTTTTGACTAGGTAAGCTTTTGCATGAATTACCCATGTGTCATAGTTTTCTCGGCCAAGTGAATTAATTTTCACAACAGACATTATCCCGTGATATTGTTTCGCTCTGCTACCATGTGAGAAATGTATTTACCCAGTAAAACACAGGAGAAAACTAAAATTATGGTTTAATAGCAAACACATAGCAAACATTTTACAAGAAGAATTTTATATATGACAGTCAACAGCGAAATCCGTTGCCTAGCTACCAGTTATAGTTTTTATTACTGGTCGACATAGGAAGAGTTCGTCATCCACTCTTCACAGTGATTTTGTATGACAATTCGTTAGAACATTGCAAAAACGTCACCCAGTATTGATGCCCTTATAGACCGTCGGTTTGTGTCAAGAGTTACAGTATCGGGTCCATGACCTAGCTCTGCATAGGTTAAATTGTAGTCGATATGTCGCGATTGTTTTTGGTTATTTAGTAGTTGTTGGTGATAGCATACACGAATTAAAAATTTAGCCTTTACAATATTTTAATTGCTTTGCCATTGTTTCCTATATTTTAGGATTACAGCGAAAGTGAATACTTTTCACGTACTCAGTCGTAAGTTTTCGACATGCTCAATATTTCTCTACGGTAAGTACTACTTTTACTGATTTTGTTATTACGTGTTTATCGCACGCTAACGAGTTCGCATAGTGAAGTGATGATAAAAATTACTGTAATTTACCCAAAAAAGGCAACATATAAGTACATGTGTCCTTGGAATACGCCGCTACGGTAATTTCCACGAATTGAGATTCTTATCCAAGCTCAAATAGGCCAAGGGAGGCACTAAATGTTTTTCACACCTGCCTAACACGTACCCACGTAATTTAGACTAAGTAGCTAAGATTTAACCGAAAAACTGTACAAACTTTTCGCAAAACCTTAGCAAGTAATCCGAAAATCGCATTTGCTATTTTATTTTAGCAGGCCCCACGAAAATCTTAATCCCTGGCCGGTGGGTGCCCTTCTTACCTTTTCAATGCGGGGTGGACCTTTGAAAAACTACCACTTTTGGGCACAAAGGGCACAGTACAATAACAACATCTGGCACAGCCTTATTGTTAGCCCATCAAAGGTTTATGGACGGAAAAAAATAATCCTTTAAAAGGCTTCGGCCAAAACATGAGAAGGTAGAGATTAAAAAATATGAGATAATATTCTATGAAAAGGAAAACGGTACAACGAAGTGGGATGTATAAAATATCGAATCATTTGACCGGTACTTTAATACGTCTTTCCATTAGAAACGTAGTTAATAATTCATTTTTAATCTCCACAAAGGTATTAACGAACTCTACTACAGTAAAGATTTATTACAAAACAAATATAATTAACTATTTTTGAAAGTTCAGTTATAATTTTATGATTATATTCCGTTTTGTCAAAAGGAACCTCCTATTATAAAATATGTAGTTGACAGATTGAATTTAAATGCATTATATTGACATTTGGATCTCTACCATTGCTGAGTACTTGTCTAATAACAAAAAATCTTAAACTCATGATAGAGTAGGTTCTAAGTCAAATCTTGCTTTTTGTCTAAAACCGTGTACAAATAGAAAGTGTGGCATTAAGTAGCAATGTTAAATAAACAAAGAAATGACAATTATGCTATTGCACCTTATTCTAAGAACTTTCATCTGAATTTCTTTAAAAGTTTCCCGCAATTACACAACCCTATGCAAAGAGCGGAAGTTTTTCAGAAGTTTCCTTAGCGATTATAACTCTAGTTATTCTACGAAAGAGCTCTTTGACGAACTTTTCCGTTCTTACCCTTCTTTGAAAATAAAAAAGCGACACGTGTTTTAATATACTAATAGTATAAAGGGTGTGAACAGGCCATTTTCGAAGCTGGAAATCATATAGCCTAATTGGTAGTCAATGGTAAAACAACACTAACAGAATTCGCAGAAAACTCAATTGAAAAATATAAATGATTGAAAAGCAATATACGGTTTGGACGCAATGATTTACATTGCAAATTAAATAAAAGCACTATTTGAATTGAAATAACCCAGAAACCTGATTGGTTTAATGCAGTTATGTTCAATAAGCTAAAACAGTACATGAAAAAATTTGTTGCTCAAATCTTAAGGACTTTCCGTCCAGCAATACCCAGCTTTTGTTTTCAAAAGCAGTCTTTTTTATATATAATATAGCAAAGCAAACGAACATGCGGTTCACCTGATGGTAAGTGATCACCGCCGCCCATGACTACCCGCAACACTGTGGGTGTTGGGGGTGTGTTGCTGAGCCTTTGACAAAATTGGGCACCGGATACCGCACTCACCGAACGAAACGCAGGAACATCATCCCTACTTCACGTCGGTTTCCTGTGCGACGTGCGTATTTCACCGGTCGAGTCAGCCCAGTAATCGCTGCAGACAGAGCCTACAGCTAGACTGTACCACTGAAAATCTCTCCCCCCCCCCCAAATCTCACCTGACTTCGGATTAAGGATGTCCGGCTTGGTCTCCGCCTTGTCAGAAGTGGGATACGCGATCAGGTAGCGCCGGCCCTGCGCGTCCACCTGCACCACGCTCTGGCTGGGCCGCTTGCTGGTGGGGGAGTCTTCGTGGCGTCTGGTGGGGGAAGTACTAATATATATGTTACGGCTAATACCCGAAGTGCGGCTACACCTATCAAAAAAGTATCAAAAAAGTAACCTAACTAACCTAACCTATTGATGTTCTAACCGGCTAAAACTAGGTTTAGCCGCACTTCGGGTATTAGCCGTAACATATATATGAAATAAAATGAAATGAAATTACTTTATTGTATGTAGGATTAAAAACTAATCTCTTATACCGGGTGTCCAGGAAACAATGGATAAGCTCTGGAGGGCTAATAGTAGAACTAAAGGCAAGCCTAAAAAATAATTGATAAAAAGTATAACCCTTACACTGCTAGAAATATGTCATTGTCAAAAGCATTAAGTCAAAACTACAAAAATGAGGTCACGGGACACCCCTACATACATCAGCAATGGCCGAGTAGACCGAGAGAAAAAGCTGGCGGAAAAAACTCTCGGCACTCTTTTCGAATATGAATATAATATAAGAATAATAGGTGTTATAACAAAAGACAGTGTTAAAGTTATATGCTTAAAAACAATGCTACAATTACATTAACTTTAAACAATAATAAATCCCTTCCTAAGGTTTCATGAACGAGTTCTGTACTAATTTTAATGAAACATCAAAATGAAAAGAAATATATTTTGTTTGTAGTAGTCATTTGACGCAGTATGTAATGGTTTGATGATTGCTCGATGACTATTAAAATGTGCACTACGCTGTACCTATACTCTCGTTCGTTACTCTCTTCGGTAAAACTTTAGCTGAAGAAAGTATAGAAGAATAGCAGAGAATAATATCCTGTTTTTTTTGTTATTTAGGCTTACTTCCCAGTGCTTAATCTGCTAAAATGGCATTTCTTACCATATTTTCAACCTTTGTTAAATATTACCTATTTTAAGCGCTATTTCAAGTAGATCCATCAATGTTTTACTAACGAATAGCTTAATTACTAGCCAACTCATCCAGTCAACATTAAAAACTGAAGTCACCCACATCATTGTAAAAGGTTACTGAGTCGCACTGCCCTCACCTAGTTCTATTTCAATTATTTACGAAGCTATTGGTATCCGGCCTTGCGTATTGTGTGGATTTCTGCTAACAAGTCCATTTATTGATTTGTTTTATTTGTGTTTGAATGAACTAAGCCACTTTTCAAATATTAATGGAAAGCAAAAAAAAAAACCTCGTACGGTATTAGTAAACGGAGAACCACTAGGTATCGCACAAATTAGAGTTAAGGTAAAATATTTAAAATGTAATGATATTTTATAAACAGAACACGTAGAACATATATTACTTAGATATTATTAAGAAATTCTTCAAAATTTCGTTTATTTAAAACTTATCGGGTCCGAAAAAAAATTAGGAATCGCAGAACTAGTTAGTTAATAAAAACAGAATAACATAGGATTGTCAATAATAATTCTGCCTGCATTTCCTTTGACGTTTTCCTGAGTTTTACCGCAGTAAAAGTACCCATTGTGTTATAAACCCGAGTCATATAAATATTCTAAAAATATTTAGGTACTTATTAAAAATAAATCACCCCGCAAATATATTGAAAAGCTTCAGTATTTAGATTCGCCTTTCTAAAACTTTTTAACAAAATATTTTTTTGTTACAATTATACGAAGCTTGTCTTTAAAAGTTGACAAGATGATCCAAACTAACATTAACTCCGACACGTAGATTTATGTTTCTAATCCAATGAAATCTAATATGTTCGAGTACGCTTTAAGTCTTAATTCCATTTAATCCAAAAATCCTCTTAAAAGGGAACTAAACCTACAAGAATTTTGAAGAATAAATATTTATAAATCTTGTTGTGCTTGCCGTTCCTCGGAGCTGATAAAGTTGTATAACTTTCTATGAATTGTTATTATGAATATCGTTACATAGTATAAATCCAAGTCGTCCGCTAACACTACTATGCCACTATATGGATTATAATGCGGTTTTCGCCATCTTAAAAGGTAATTTTTTCGCTTAAATTTGTAAATATAGAAAATTCGGTACTAGTCGTACAAAATTACACCATTGCGAAGCGTGGACGCGTCACTAGTATATTGTAGATTTATATTCGCTTCTTCTTTTCTATATTTTTCTTCTTCCTGACCACAAAGAACCGAGAATAACTTATAAATATTAGTGTGAATATGGCTATGTCCTTACCATAGTTTAATTAAAAAACTTTTTTATAACTTATTGCCATTATGAAGACTTCCAATTTAGAAATTATGTAAAAAATTGGTTTATCTTTCGATGCGGTAAATAAGAAAACAAAAAAAAATTTGCTTCAAGCCTCCTTAGGTAAAAAAAGTTAATTAACAATAGCAGAAAACACACTATAAACCTCTGGAACACTAAAGTAACAACAGAAAAGTTTGAATTGCGTATTACACGTCGGCGTAAAAAAGTTTTTATATCTTATACAATAGGTGTAACTATTTTATTACAGCGGGCTGTGCCTGTTTACCTAATTTATTTTATCTCTATGATGACAAAAAAAACACTTAAAAAAATATAAAATTATAGATTTCAGAATTTCGAATGAAAGATTCCAGGAAAAGGCCTATTTTTTGAAGAGACGATTTACATAGGTGTCTCCTTTTGAATTTTAATGTGGTCAAGTGAATCATGTGTACTTTTTTATAAGTTCGGTTTGTTTGTTTTAAATATACTATCTTTTTTTACTGTTCTCTTTAGATTTAAGCATACAGTTTGAAACCAAATATGGCAGAGGGAAAACTTGTACACCATTTCGAAACGGTATAGGTTGCTATAGATTGCGTGCGAGTCTGCCAAAAAAGTTTTATATGAAATGAGATAAAGAAACTTAGTGCATGCACGCTACGAGTATATAACTGCATTCAAATAAAGAAATACACTAAAAACACTAGCTTTTACGTCTCCTTTTAATTTATTTATTAAGAAAAGATTACAAAAAAATATTTTTAGTCTACTTAAATAAAATATTGATTTAATAATATCGTAAAACCATTAACTTTACTCTACAAAGGTAATTTAAAATTCCTATACCGCACAGGTGCTGTGTAAAACTAAATTATAACCCGTGTCCTACTTTCATCGGAATTTTAAACTTATCTCGGAACTATCCCAGTAACTTCCTAATGCATTTTTAATAAAACTCAATTTCAACCTATAATGTATGGAGTTAGGGTTGATTATCGTAAGCTCAGAGTTGAAGTTAAGTTCAAAAACCGTTAAATAGTTATGGATGTATGATTATACACTAAATGTAATTAGTATTAAATAGATAATATTGGGAACTACGCCCTTAAATAAGAAGAACTTAAACAAAGGAATGACTCTAATATTGTACAGTGTTAACAATCTAGCCTTAAACGATAAATGCATTAAATTTTCTGCACCCAATGTCAAACAAGTCGATTCAAATTTGAAACTCAATGGCAACCGGTTAAACTTAGTAGACACTACTGTTTTCTTGGAAAAAACTGTAGACTGTATATTACGGTGGGGAGCCCACATCTCACAACTAGCGAGAAGGCTTAGTTCTGCAGCGTTTGCGGTCAAGAAGATTCGCTCACTAACTGATGTTAATACAGCCAGGATTGTATATTTCTGTTATTTTCATAGCATAATGTCTTACGGTGTCTTTCTATGGGGAAACGCTGCAGACATTGAGACGATCTTCACACTTCAGAAAATAGCCTATTCGCGGCATTTATAAACTTGGAAATTGAGAATCTCTGAGGGAAATATTTACAGATACAAATATATTAACGTTTGCGTCGCAAAACATTTATGAAAATATATTTTATACTCATAAAATATTGATAAGCTTACAACGCGAAAAGCAAATCATGTCCGAAGTTGTTCTGTAAAAACTAGGCAAGAGAATAGATTAGCGGTCCCTAAACATAGATTGGCTAAGAGCAGTAACTCGTTGATTATTGGCTAAGAGCAGTAACTCGTAGATTACCAATCATGTCGATACATATTTATAATAAAATTCCGGATTTAGTTCAATCCTAACCTTTTGATAAATTTAAATTACATGTTAAGCATACCCTATGTAAAAAGGCTTATTATAAAGTTAAAGATTATTTAGATGATAAAAAATAGTGGGATTGATGTCTGGACAAGCTATTTCTTTAGATTGTGTCTTATTGTAACTATTTATTACTCTGTAAGCATCTAGGCCAAGACATGACACAAGAATAAGTAGTTGTATTTTCTTACTTAAATTTAACCGTCTTATGACCTTACGTTTTTGTCTTGTCTTGGTGTAGTTGTGTGCCTTGATTTTGTATATTTGGTGTTGGGCAAAAGAGTGCTGAGTTTTTTTCCGCCAGCTTTTTTCTCTCGGCCTACAGATGATAAGCTGATGATTGATATTTTGACTTTCATCGAATTTAATTAAGATACTTAATGATGAAATAAATGATTTATTTTAGGCCTTGTAAAAACCCTGCTTATTTGTTCCCTTACTTTGTAGAAAAAACTTCCATATACTGAGACTTTTGATGAGCAAAAACGAAACCTAGAAAATCCATAAAAGGTTACTTTCCTAGTAATTTGATGGTATGTTAAGTAATACAAATGAGTAATAAATTCATACGAATAAATCACGACTACACAGTCTAAACGTAAAGGAGGAACTTACAAATCAATTTAAATTCAATTACTTTACTTAATTAGCTGTGTATTGATCAAAGATTATTTTCAAATTGCTTCACAAAAGGATCAAAACTTTATCATTTAGTATTCTGTTTCATTAATATTTATAATTCATTTTGATCAATGAAATTAATAGACATGTGTATTATGTATTATTAAATAAATGAAAAAGGTTTGTGTGTTTGTTGCTTAATAACGCAAATATGCTGAACGTATTTGGATAAAATTTTGTATAAAGATAGAAAATATTTTAGAATACCACATCAAATGCATTTTATCGCATAAAAATACCACATCCCCACTTTAAAAGTCATTTAGCCACGGGTAAGACCGCAAGGCGGAAAATAATCAATAGAAATAGAATATTTTATAAAGGAACACAATTTCTCTACACATAAATCGTTAGATTAGGTTGTTCACCTGTGAAGAATATGCTTTTATTAGTGGTTAAAAATATATTACTATTCCAACTGACCTTACATGCAAGCCACGAAATATAAGAGGATTTGAGTGAGTAATATAGATAAAACATATACAGAAACACATAACGTATGTTACGTTAACCAGTTTTATTGTTTGAAAATTTGCTACATACATGAAAAAAACCTACTTAGCCGATGTTTACCTTATTAAAATTTTTAACTCCTGTTATACAGGATCTGGGATCATAAACTATAATAAATTACCTGAAAAACAAACGACTACGCTTTAATACGTCACACACTTAGTTTTTTCTTACCTCCTAAGAGCTAAAGCCCCGACCGCGGCCAAAGCAGTGACGACAGCCGCCGCCGCCGCCACCGCCGCCGCCGTCGGGAAACTTGACACCGCCCTCGACGTACCCTCTGAAAACAACCTTATCATCAACAAACAAGATCCAAATTCCCTTGAAGAATAGACAATTGAGACAAATTGAAAAACAGTCATATCATCAAAATACAAGATCCAAATTCGTTTGGAGGACAGGTAATTGAAAACCGTTTGAGAAGGGAAAGGATTTGTTGACATAGCGACTCTGTAACGGAATTCTAATGTGTCGAATGTTGGTGAGAGAGTGACCCTGAACATTGGGCTAGTTTTATTTGACAGATTTGGCTCGTTATGTGGAAGATAGAAGAGGATTTTGTGTAATATCAACGATAAAAAAATGAAATCCGAAAAAAATTGGTCCTTAATTTTTTTAAACTGTTGTTAGTCACAGTCTTAAGTTAAAGTTTATGCCTTCATTTCTTGCCAGCCCTTAAGTCAAAATATTTCTCCAGCATCACTACAATAACAAGTGAACTACCTTATTTCACAATTTATCACGCACATTGGTCTAACTAAACAGTTTTGCCTGATCCGTTTCTAAATCTTTTTGGAGTTTTACTAAAGCTAGTCTATGTTAAATCTCAGGGTGTTTACCAGTTCTCTTGACAGCGTCTTTGATAACCAGCTCCCTCAGCAGCACAGGGTCTGACGCACCCTTGCTGTTCCGAGCCGTCACCGCCAACACCTCATCATCAGCCAGGGTCTCCACTTCAGACCAGCTGATGTTGAGCCACACTGCATGGTCTGATGAAGAATATTATATGAAGATTCCCTGGCGTTAGAGTTATTTCTGAAACGGTCTGCTCTGGTTCCGAATTGTGGTGCGGGAAGAAGTCCTGAATTAGTTCGTAATAGCAGTTTTATATTTTTTTACTTTTATAGTGTTGAGTTAAGGTACGAGAAAACAGTTTATATGTTCACTGAATGTACACATTGTGATTGTATTATTTCCAAAAAGAGTGCTGGGAGTTTTTTTCCGCCGGCTTTTTTCTCTCGGTCTACGGTTAGGTAAAGTCGACGTTTGTAACATTGACGTTCATTAAGTATATGTTACATATCTATAATGAATAAAATAATTTTGATTTTTTTATTTGATTTTTTGATTGATTTGTATAGATAAAATTTAAGTTTTTAATGTTTTCTTTTATGTTAATCCCTCTTTTCGACGATGACATACGCGTTTCTTTTCCGACACCAAATTTGATTTCTGACCCCTTCTGTTCCAAAACCTCCATACCTGGTATCCCAGCAGTGGTATTCACCAGAACCCGGGGCTTCTCTCCCAGCACATCCAGCGTGAAGTACTGACTCAGGCCTCCGTCGTAGCCCGGCGCGCACAGCACCGACAGATGCGGCTGCAGCTCCAGGTGCGCGCGCGACGCCGTGCAGTTGCGGGGGGGCGAGGGGCGCGCTGGGGACAAGATGGGGTTTTAGGGAGGTTGTGAGGTAGTTTGGGAGTATGGTGTGTGTTGAGTAGTGATAGTGTTCTTTTAGTTTGGCTACTTGCCGATAGATGGCTCTGTGCGTATATTAAATCGCGCTGATGATGTTTTCATACGGCTAGTAGCCTTTAAAATCATTATTTTAACATATATGAATCCCCTTGTACTGAAAATTTTGGTGTCATTAGAAATCCCAATAAAGGCTTATTTTGGAGATTCTTTCAGAGTGTGTTTGTTAGACTTTCACGTTTAAACTGAAGGCAAAATAATGTCTTAGGCTTATTGTAAATTAAGGAAACCCTAGATTGTCCAAGTATTGGAGAGGTGAAATAAATGATTTATTACTACATTATTATATTATTAATGGATGGTATAGAATAAGTTGTTTATTGATTTAAATAAGAGATCATGAATAAAATGAACATCGTATCCTGGTGCAAGTTAGTTTTGTAAAATCCAATACTCAAGAACATATTAACAGAACCTATAACAGCACTCTTGTTTTATTGAAGTGGGTAAAGTAGTTGTCGAGAAGCAAAGTTTACCCCGCCACTAAAAAGTAAGTAAACCATAAAAATATCGGTTTCCGTGATCTCTAACTAGAATTTTTTGTTCATCGGTAAGTACCTACTTTAAATACGCAAACTTCAGGTACTTAACCAGATATCCGAATCCAATACCGCTGGTATCCAGTTGGATCTGCAGAAAGGATTACTTACAAAACTCTAACTAGTCCGAGGGACGTAAAAAGCCCGGATCTTGTAAAATCGGCGTGGTTAAGCGCAAAGTTGAGGACTCAAGTTTTCTCGTTACCTCGGAACGTACTATTTAAGGCAAGACGTTGATTAGACCGCACGGCGTAGAGTTTGCATTCCGTTTCACGTATTACTCGGCTCTGAGTTAGGATGGAGTTTGTTCTTTGTCGCTGATTTTCAAGCCTTAAGTAGCTGTTTCTAATTATACGAGGAGGGTACGTATTTTTTTAATCTAAACTGTGATAGCTGGTTAAGTTTTGTTTTTTTTTTATTTCATTTTATCTTTACTTAGGGATCAAACGATGAAAAAGTTGTTGTTTGTTATACAGGTTATTTCGTTATTACAAACATAAACTTAACAGCAGTATTACGAGTATGAACATCTTTTCCAACAAATTTAACCTTTCAATTTGTGTTCCGAAGGTAACAGTATCAAAGTTTTAAAAGTTGAAACTTTGTTTCGATATTGACTGGCTTTCTTTATACTGAAAATAAAAACTAACCACTTAATTTCTCCCACGTCTATGATCGAAGCTTCGAAAACTTTAATTTGAAATTTCTAAATTTGACTTTCGTTTCATATTACGTTGAAATACCAGCCGTAATATTACGTCTCAAGTTTTTATTACACCATGTAATGTGATTCCACATCAATATATGTATAACTTACCTACATATTAAAGCTATTTGTTCAAACGTGTACGTGAAACTACTTATTTACACCCAACGGCTTATTTCTGTAATCAAGACCCACGGTTTATTGAGTTGGGCCCAAGTTTCCCAGGTCCCGATAAGCTCCATTCCTTATTAGCGACGTCGATCGCCACTTTAAAACTGCCGTAATTTAGTTCACATTCGACTGTCGCCGATACGAAATGTTTTAATTAACTTTGTAAATTATCAATTAAACACATATTTCATTTAAATCTGGTTAGATAAGCTCGATATACGGCTGGGATCGGATTTTGGGGTAATTTGGTTATGAGTTATGAAGCGCGACGTACTGCGTAGGTTTCGTAGTTTCACGCTTTATTTTGGACCATTAATTTATGAGCTATGACATAGAAATAACTAATATTTTTCCACGTATAACTTTGCCGGCTCCAAAAAAGAGTTATTTATTGTTTCTTTTTCCAATAACAAAGTATTTAACTTGCTTCTTTAAAATACAAACTACAAAGATAAAAGTAAATTCCCTTGGATAAATTTAGTCTAAATCATTGTGGGGTTGTATGAAGTGCACTGAAGACGAGACTGATCTCGCTTGCGGCGTGTCTATGTCAGAGTGTTTAGTAAGATTGGTTTGTAATAGACGAAAACTCCGTCTTGTATTTGCAATATTTTTTGGTAAAATGTTTTTTTTAAATTTATTCTATTGGTATTTTTATACTCTTTTTACTATTTAATAAACCTCAAAAAAAAAATGTCAAATTAATACCAATAACGGACTTTACATGTTGAGAAACACGTGTAGACTCGACTTTACAGACTTTACTTATACTTTATATAGTTATATCCCCTCTTACTTACACTGAGAACCCTTTGATAGTAAAAATAATACCGGCCGAATTGAGAACCTACTTTTTTGGAAGTCGGTTAAAAATAATGCAGAATTAATGCTGCCAGGCTCAACAAAAATACTTCAAAGAAACAAATAAAAAAGAATATTTAATAACTGCTTAGTTTTTAATTCATTCTTAATAACCGCTCTTCAGCAAGTCTTTTTACTACTACGCTAGATATATTTTTATGACAAAACTTCAAGATTCTAAAGAGCATATTTCTCGATGATTTCTAGCTATTGAAATAAACGTAAAAGTTGCTCTATATATGGAATATTCCAGTCTTCGTAGTAACTGGCTCGCACGTAATCCCACTGGAGTATATTTTGGCCTCCGTTTTATTGTTACTCTACCTACTTTATACCACATACCTACGAGTAGATATATAGGTTAAAGTTGTACATAGTGATACAAGCGTAGCTATCGACCTAAAAATGAAGCTCCCTATATAGCTTTATTTTTGAACCTTCCTTCCACAAAGTTTAAGGTATTATGTAGATTTTTTTAAAAATAGCAATAGAGTGATACATAAATTAGCACGTGAAAAGGTAGAAATCGTCGCATGGTGGCTCTCGCGATTTTAAAATGTTTATCATCGGCTTTCAAAGTCATAGAATAAACCATGAATTGCTTATTTTCTTCAGCTGAGATTAAAATCTCTCCATTGATAATAAAATAACCTTAACCTTAAAACTTCTAAATTATTACAAAGCCTTCCATCACCGAGTTAAAACTACCTGCATCATTTAGCACAGCGTAGATAAGCCATATGAGGCTATCTAAGTAATTATTCATAGCTTAGCACCTGAAGAGCTAGGCAGTGTTTTGTTAATGTGAACTAATGTGTGTGCCGGCCTGATATAGATGAAAAACTAGGGTTTACGTGTTAACTGCCGGATTTATACCTTTATTGTGGTCGGCACTTAACATTAGCAGCCTTTTTCAAGAATAGTCATTCAATCTAATGTTGCCTTTACTTTAATTTGATATGTCATTAATGTTGTACAAAAAATCTAGTGTTATTATATGTAATAGCTTTCTAAACCGCGGTCTCGTGCGTTCTTCAATGGGTAAAACCAAAGATATTTTCCCAACGTAAAAAGCATTTCTTGTATTTTTTAGATTGTATTTTCACCATTAACTAAATTTCTTCTAAAGCCATTTTTGCGTGTTTGTGTAACCAACATCTAACGTTTTTACGTTTATAATATTATCAATAGACGAGTAGATGATAGACAACATTTTTATAAGAATATAAGTTTCATTCCTCTCATAATAATAAAATCTTCAGACTACTGCACCTATTTTATAGTATTTAGCTGTAAATTTGTAATATAGACACTATATAATAGACAAGAAGAACCAAGTTTAATTAATAATAGACGAAGGTATAACCATAGAAATAATTAGGCATAATTACCCGTCTTATTGGGCCCGATTCCGAAAACATAAATTAAAAATATCGCTGTCACTTTCTCATGTTTTATATTAGAAAAAGACCACATCCTTGTAAAATTGAAGGAAATGCGCTGAGAACTAGCCTAAAATTGCCTTCGCTGTGTCTTAATGCACGTAAACTTTAGTTTGACAGGACTAAAATGATTACCAGTCCCTGTTCTATTCTATTAATGAGTTAGTGACGGCGATTGTTTTAGTTTAGTTTGGAGAGTTTTTTCAGAATCGGGGTCATTATGTATCGAAAAGCCTTAACATAACCTATAGAGAGCAGCGAAAGCCGAAGACTTAAAATGGCATACTCTATGTCAGTTACTGGCCCTGTCTGATTCTGAAAACACTCTCTAAAACTTAATTTTGCCGCCTCTTTCTCACCAAAAATAAAAGAAAAATACAAGTCTCGCTAAATGTCAAGAAAATTATCGTTGTAATTTATAAATTATCATTAAACATACTAAACAGTATTTTTGACATACTTGTGAAAAATATTTTGATTATTTAATATTTATTCTGGAAGTTAAAGGCATATACAGCCATTGCATCACAGTATCTACACGAAGCTGTTATCTAAACAAGACTTTAAAATCATTAGAAATGTAACAGCGCACAACTGTTGAAAACTGAAGTAAGTAACGTCTCAGTTCCCCAGTCTATGTTTACGTGTATAGTCGTAAAATGCGATTAAAATCCAGTTTTTACGACTCCAGCCGTACGTGACGACGGGGAACTACAATTTGTATGAGAGGGATAAGTTGGGGCCAAGTTGCAGCGGGTGATGAAGGGGAAATAGTCGCTGGGACGCTTGTGTGGTCGGATATTTTGAGTATAAATTTCACGCTCAAGTTCGATCTCAGAGTTGAGAGTGATTATTTAATGATAGTGTTTTAATTGGTCCGGGTGTGAAAGTAAAAATAATGTAATTGTGATGGATTCACTAGTTAATCTGAATAAATAGAAATTTTAAGAAATTGTACGCGTTTTGTTTGCAATGCGGAAGCTAAAACAAGGACTATTAATTTAGATAATGATTATAATGAAGTTGTTTATTAGCAATGCACCTAACAGTTACTGTGACTTTATTCGAAAATATTGCTAAAGCGTTGCACATTGCCATTTTGTAGTATATAAGCTAGTCGTCGTCGCTCATCGCTCTCGCTCGCTCGCTCAACTGTCAAGGCGCTCATTTAAAGGTAACTCACCTCGTGTTGTGCTAACTTTTTAAGGTGATCGTAATTTGAACAAAGTGAAATAGCTAACTTTTGTATTAGTAATCAATTCTAACATTTGGAGAACAAGTTTTTATGCTTGGAACGTGTTCTAACTATCTAAGTGATTGTAGCTGTTCATTATTTTAGGTGATTCATTTGTTCAAATGTAGGTAAATCAAGACAATAATTATGCTACTGAGATGACAGTATCCTAGTAATATTATAAACGTGAAAGTATGTGAGTATGTATGGATGTTTGTTACTCTTTCACGTAAAAACTACTGGACGGAATTGGATGAAATTTTACAGTTATATTGGTTATACATCAGAATAAAACATAGGGTACTTTTTACCGCAGGAAAACCACTCATTCCCGCGGGAAACCGACTTCCACGCGAACGGAGTCGCGGACGGCCACTAGTAACTGCATATTTACTTAATCGTAGGTACTGTACAGTACAGTTATTGTCCTGGTTAAAAGGGTCTTTAAAATATATTTTCTGAACTAGATATTTACCTGGAAACTGTTTGCAATTTTCTCAAAAAATGCTAATAAATCTTGATTTCTAATAAACCAATTCATCCCAACCCCATCTCTCGTATAAAAAAAACTTATAAAGATTTTACTTTTAGTTTTGCATTTGAAATGCTAATTTATTAATTTTGAAGTTATTGATACTAGAAAAAGGAACGCGGGTCTCCGAGCAAAACTTATAAACATGCTATTAGCGAAAGCGTTTCTGCTTCACAATCGTAAATCGAGATCTGAGCGGTGCCGAGTTTTCAATCGGAAAGCACTTTGTACTAGTCAAGGCACGTCAGGTGCTCACTACTTTAAAAATACTTTAAGGTGGCCACTACCCTAAAACTACTATGTTGTGGGCCTTAAACATCACTCCTTATAACTAATACTAATACAAATTATATCTTTACTAGTGGCCGCCCGCGACTCCGTTCGCGTGGAAGTCGGTTTCCCGTGGGAATCGGAAGTTTTCCCGCGGTAAAAAGTACCCTATGTGTTATTCTGATGTATAACCTATGTTACTGCAAAGTTTCATCTAAATCCGTCCAGTAGTTTTTACGTGAATAAGTTACAAACATCCATACATCCATCCATACATCCATACTCACAATCTTTCACATTTATAATATTAGTAGGATAGGATTGCACAAACGAAAAAAAATACAACAAGATAACACAATTAATAATAAAAATAGTATTACCAGTTAAAAAAAAATAACAAAATCCCAAGATTTCGTTTTAAAAATTACTGAATAATTTGTTTTTTTGTAATCTGATCTGCTTATTATTGGCTATAACTATTTTGATCTGGTTTCAAATTCTGGGTATTGTTTTTGTGATATAAACTTTTTTTAAGTTAGATTAACGAAAGTTAATCAGCTTCTGCGAACAGTGTTACTGATACTATTTGTTTATCCTAATAAAAAATATGTAATAGGATTATTTATTTTAGTAATTAATGAAAAAAAAAATGTTTTTATGTTTGAATTTTAAAAAAGTGTGTAAGAAAATTGATTTTGATATTATAGTTACAGACTTTCTAAAATCATAATTTGTTATATAAAAAGCCTTAAATTATATTTAAGATAAACGTTGTGATAAAGTTTAATAAAATAAATAAAATAAAATATAAGTTATTAAAAAGAATCACTGTGTTTACCTAACGAAGATATCAACTCAGTATTTCATCGAGTGTCTCAACATAGGTATAATTTATTTTCAGCACCGTTAAAAATCACCAAGATAAGTGTAGTTAGCAATTAAAAAGAGTGCGGTCGGTGTTTTTCTTACGGGGTAGCCCTCGGGTGCTACGGTAAAATGATATGAAATTTATGCTCTGAAAACTGAATAAACCTCAAATGAAATATTTTTCCTAATAGCACATTGCAGAATTATGATAGACCTAGGTATACGACAGTTGATTACCTTGCCGCTATAATAGATATGAAGAAAGTAATAAATAGTAATGTAAAAAGTTCAAATAAAAGTAATATTATGGAGTGTTCCAGTAAACACTAGTCCCTAATATAATTGCAATTTGAAACTACTAGTATCAAGTAACTCACATGGATTGTAAGTCCAATTTCTGTCCGCAATATTTAATAATTGTATCATATTGCATGATTATGTTTACTGAATTTTCAACCTTAGTACATAAATGATAAAGTTCATAATCAGTATGTGCTGCAACCCCTGCAATCTCAGATATAGATGTTTCTGCAGCGTCTGAAGTTGGAAAACATTATTTATTCCAAATTGCACCTTACTACCACAGTCATAAAGAACAATTAAGCCTACATCAAGCTTGAACATTCGAGGAATCGAGCTGCAACTTTCTTTTGGTTACTTACAATCAGAAGTCCATCAGAATATCACGGCTTGATTTTTATTCAAATAAACACTTTACGTCGAGTAGCATAAAGTTAACAATTACCTGTCTCTTATTCCTATGCTCGTATGCTTGAAGAAATCGTTGACGCTTATTCAAATTTGCATCTTATTTGTAGAGCAATAGAGTTTATTCTTACCTGCAGGAACAATTTGGAAGACGCACGGTTTCTTCTGTTTGCCGACCGAGTTCGTTGCGCGACAGAGAAGGGCGCCATAGTCTCTCTCGCTCGCAGCTCTGTATCGAAGCTCTGACGTAGTTCCACCTACTGACACTGGTGGAAGAAAACAAATCAAACTACTGACGGCAATTTTATTGTTTAATGGACTTTAATCTAAGTTATGATTATTAAAAGAACGTAAGAACGTAAGAACTTAACATTTATCATTTTGAAGAGTTCCAGTACAAACAATAAACTGCTAAATACCAATATTTATGAAATCAACATCTACTTATCTAGAAAACATTATGTAATGCTCATTACTCAAAAAGTACTCACAAAACTTAGAAGTCTATTAAGTTTTTAACTTCTTTTGTCAATTTCAGATCTTAAATTTAAATAGAATACCATTTGCTAACCATATCTAGCGGGAGAGACCTGGAAGCTCTCCCCGCTGTTATTGAACTGCCAGTAGAACGTCAGATGCGACGGGTCCGCGTGCACCGAGCAGCGCACGCGCAGGTGCTCGTCCACTCGCGCGCCGACCACCAGCGGCGACTGCTGCACGCATATTGGTGCATCTGGGTGTACCAGTGCGGATTAATAATAAGAATGGTATATGTTGCAGGCAAGAAAGAACTTGGACCTCTTTCTAGTTGAAAGTATTCCCATGAAATGAATATGTCTTTAGCTATAGCACAGCTATTTTAAACGTAAATCCAAGCTGGATATGCTACAAGAATAACGTCAGCGGTCTCAAAAATCTGTTCCTATAACTCTGACAGTAGATAAGTATGTGCTGAGTGTGAATGGATAAATGAATGGAAGAAAAAAACGTCAATTTACTTTAAGTTGTCGCCGCTTTGTTATAACTTACATTGCACTCTCAAGAAGACAGCCTGACTGCTGGCCTCCCCCATCTGATTGGCTGCTCTACACGTATACAAGCCGCCGTCACTCCTCGCTACCTTCTGAAGGACCAGGGATTTGGTACTTATGAACACTCCTGAAGACATGTTTTGACTCACTTGCTGGTCCTAAAGGAAAAAAATAATTTAGGTTAATAAAGAACTGGCAGGCAACAATAAGAAAGAAAGAAAGAAGAAAACAAAAAACACCAACTAGCAAATATTTTCTATGAGAAAAAAAAGGAGATAAATAAAGTTGGGTAGACTCACTCACGTTATGAAACCAGGAGATTTTGTGTTCCTTCGGATTGGCTTTGATGTTGCATTCAAAGTAAACATCATCACCTTCTTTGATGTCGTTTGGGTTTAGAGTGCTTCCCAAAGACATGGTTAACACAGGTTTATCTGAAGAAAAAACATATTTTTACTATATAAAGTAACTTTCGGTGACTTAGCTATTTGAGGGTTTTTATAGACTATGAAATTATTAACCATTGGGAAATATTAAGATGTAATTTAAAAAATCAGGTAGACATCTTACAAATGACGCTCATTTTGAAGGAGTCCTCGAGAGCTACCCTCAACACTGGGTTGTCAGCTCTGCAGCGCATCACAACCTGGTCATCCTCAGGTTGCGGCAGCATCGTCAGCCGGCTGATGGTCACCGTCTCGTTGGTGTACTCGCTGTGCTGTGGGAGGCGTTGCTTAGAGAACACGGTAAGACAGAGGGTAAAGGTCTAGTTTGTAGTTTTGCCAACTTCGCATTGTGGGACTTAAGCATTTGTTGAGTGGTGGATTTATAACGCCTATAGACTACATTTAGAGTTCAGTTCTGATACATAATTATACCTTTAATCTTTGGTTTCTATTTCAAACTTACTTCGTTTGTCTTGCCTTTTCGAAAGTAATTGTCCAACTATAAAGTAATCACAATTATGTTAATATTTACAAAAAATATCAACATAATTGTGGCACCATCGCGGCCGTTTTAGGTTTTGGACTATGATCATAGTTTAATAATATGAATGTTACCTTTCCCTTACTGTATCTTCTGTTATCCCTGAACCAGGTGATCTGCGCTGCTGGTCTACTTCCATGGGATACGCAGACCAGCGTCACTTCAGTGTTGGCCATCATCTTGGCCGGCTTGTTGGTAATCACTACTGATGTAGGCCGTACTGACAAAACAAAAACCCAAATAAAGTTGCTGATTAAATCACCTATATTTATCTATATATCTTTTTTTATTATTATCATTACTTGAGTTAAAGTTATTTTAATAAATAAAACTAAATAAATTAATAAATGCGTAATAAATAAATTAATAAATGCGTAGTAATCCGTTTAAATGAGTAAATCACACCAATGCAATGATATCAGACAAAAAGCGTAGAATCCAGAATAACAAGAAGAATAAAGTTTTTAAATCTTAACTAGTTTTGAAAAAGGCGTGGTGAATTGTCTCTTCTCAAATGCTACTTTGAAAATGCCTGAGTTTTCGTTTTAAATTTACCTACATTAAAGTTCTCTCCATCAAAAGTCTCTCTTAATACTCAAGAGGGTTTATCTATTTATACACTGGGGCGGTGGCGTTGTGTCAACGGGTCGCCCAATTCCCTCTAATATGGTTGAGTAGGATGGCTGGATCACACGTCATACCTGTGATCAGGTGCCGCCTTCGGGAAACGGTCCACTCTGGTTCCGAGTTGTGTCCTTAATTATTTCACTAGCACTTCAATATATTTTAACTTTTATAATGTAGAGCGGGGAGGTACGAGTAAATAGTATATATGTTCACTGAATGTACACGTTTTAAATTAAAATAAATCTAAATTATGATTGTATAATTTCCGAAAAGAGTGCCGAGAGATTTTTCCGCCAGCTTTTTCTCTCGGTCTACTACGGCCATTGCTGAAGTATGTATGGGTGTACCTTGCCATTTTTTTTTTATTTTTGATTTTATACTTTTGACAATGTATAAGAGATTAGTTTTTAATCCTACATACAACAAAGTGATTTCATTTCATTTCAAACTTATAACAACCACAGAACTCCAAAAATGACCTAACGATTTAAGTGTAAATACACTTACAATGCATCTCAACCCTGGCAGTCCTCTCATGCGGACTCAGTAGCTGCGTGTTGGTGGCCTGGCACCTAATGCTGGCGTTCAACCAGCTCTTGTCCACGCTGCTGACGCTGATGCGGCTGATGATGATCTTGCCGTCGTTCTTGAGGATCGTGTGGTCTTCCACCGGCTTGTTGTTGATGAGCCAGGTCAGGTTGGGTTGGGGACGACCTGTGGTAGGAAACTGGATGTAGAATTTGCCTCGCTTTGAAGTTGAAGGGTTTTTTGGTGGTAGCGTTTGGGCGTTGTGACCTAGATTGACGATAAGCATATATTGCATAATAAATATATTATCTTATGCCTCTAATATACCTCTCTTATTTCTTTAAACGTATTTATTTCAACTTCAAAAATTCTTTCTCTATCTAAAATTTGCGATTTTTTTCTAAACTCAAAGCCACACCTGCGGAGTACGCAATATATATTTAAAAGAAATAAACAACGTCTTGTCGACTAAAACCCGGCCTAATTTTCGAACGTCTCCAGCCAAAACCCAGAGGAGTATTCCATAACATTAAAATCCTCGCAATAAACACTAAGCCCTGCTATAAGTAGGAACGATTCCCGTCTGTACTTATAAATAAAATTAGAAGGTCCAACACCAGTACATTGACCAAGAAAAATGTTTCCATTTCTTCTAACAGAAACGTCATTTGTTACGTGCTTACAACGCGATATTTCCAAGGATTCTTGTCTGCTCGAGCGTACTTGTATTTTAGTAAGTGCAAGGTAATATTTTAAAAACCTCCCGTGTTATTTAGTATGGATATTGAAGTATGAATTTGTTATTGCCTTAAAATATTCAGCATAAAACTGATACGTGTGGATCATGCCTTAACTAGTGAAGAAAAAAGTTCCAAGTTGATCAGACTTTTAGAAACCAGTGAAAATTAAGCTCAAAGATTCCGTTACATACATACAAACATACAACCCAAGCTAATTGAAGCGTGGTAAAAAGTCCTGAGTCCTTTGTTAATGTTATAACATGATGTAACAATATAATGTTACGCTATCGTAAGTAATTAGGATCAAAAATAAACAATATACGTTACGTGCCACAAATTTTGTATCTCAAAAACATATTCAATAACTTTCCACAGAAATGTATCAAATTTCTACCGAATCTCGAAAAGCCGTACTAGAATCTAATTTTCTTCCGTAATAACTTGGAAGCCCAACTATTTCAGTAGAACAGTTTTCTTCATACGCCCGACTAAATGACGAATGACGAAAGCCATTGTCAGTGTGTACGGAAAAGTTTTTAGATTCGCCGGTTCTCACTATTTCTTGGTAGAAAGTTTTGAAAGGAATTTTTCAGTAAATTGAAAGTATCGGTTGAAAAGTTCGGAACAGAAGTGGGATGTATAAAGGGAGTGGGTTTTTTTCTGAGGTATCGCCTTTATTGGATGAATTGGTAGGTAAAGTTACTCTCAATTGAATTAAAACAAAGTCACAATATTGCCTTTTTGTAAATGAAGTACATTCGCTAACTGTTTTAAAACTACACAACTTTATATTGAACAACGTTATCTGACATTTAGTCAGTTTATTCCAATAAGGTTTAAAATGCGAATTTCCAACAAAGTTTTTACTTTGAAATATTATGTAATCATGTAAAATTTCATGCCTCTGTAACACGGATGGGTCACTTGTGTACAATATAGAGTAGCTAAAAGCTCTTTCTACTTACTAGCAGTAAGCTATATTATGGTTCTGGATAGATGCTGCATTAATTATGTTTCAGTGACCACAAAGGTATTGTTGCACAAGTCTGTAAATAGTCTTACTATATAGTGGTGATACTTCCTGACCATGGTTAATAATAGTGGAATAAAACGATTTTAATAATCATTGTATAAAGGGAGTTATTTAAATGCTAATTCATTACTTGTGTTACTTGCTAACTTTGGAATTAATGTCGCATCGGTTTTTAATAAAAAATATACCTTGTAATAAATTGAAAATAATCTTTTTTTTTGTGGGTAATTCAAGATAAAAAAAAGCAATCAAGAAAGTAAAATCATATTGCTTCTTTACTGGTATTTTGTGCCGTGTCAGAAACAGCGCAGTTGCAATTAATTAATGATTGCAGAAAATAAAACCTTAAGATTGTGTGCTTAAAAGACAATAAAAATGTCAAAAAATAAATAAAATTGTTCACATTTTCCATTTAAAGTGCTCGAAATTAAATATTACTTATTTTTTTGCTTAATTTAAGTCCTCGCTTATTGTCTTTGGACGGTTCGTATACTGTCTCAGGAAACACAGATACAAAACTCAGATACTTCAAAACAACCTTACAAATTATATCTATATGATCAGTTACGTACCTCCCCTAAGCTCACACAGCAGGGAGAAGTTCCCTCCTTCCTCCAGAGGACCGACCACTCCTGCCACGTCCCGGCCTGCTTCATCATACAGCAGCAGTTGATGAGGAGGAACTGTTGGATGAAGAAGAGAGGAAACATGAGCCATTGTGTTGATATTGAAGAATTTTTGAGTTATATAGAATTTTGTTCCTCAGGTTCCTTTTAGGAAACCCATTAAGATAATAATAATAATAAATCTATACTAACACACCAATTATGTGGCCCTAAAATAAGTTGCATTAAGCACTTGTGTTATAGGTACCACACAATGGACTAGGGGAGAACCTAGTTACACCCAGACACGAGCCAATATCGAAAAACCATTTTACGAAATTGGTTCGACTCGGGGATCGAACCCGGAACCATCTGCTTAGCAGTCCGGTATATATACCGCTTCACCACAGAGGTCGTATATATTATACATATATGTATAATGAAACCTCACATTTATAAAAGTGGTAACACCCTGTAAAGTAATCAGTGTAAACACCTTATTGCTGAGTTTTCTGCTGTGTTCCTATAGGTATACTTACCTTGTTAAAAGGCCCAAGAAAATAATAATTTTACTTAATTCCAAATTATCAAATTTTCCCAAGAAGGCTTTGCTAAGACCCGAGTATTGTATTAAATATTGGAAAAAGAAAACAATTAATAAAGTTTTCTAATAAAAGTCTATTCGTTATCGCGTGTAAGCTTTCTTGTATTACATCTCACAAGATTGGACACGAAGGAAATATTATATAACGTCCTAGCGGTTACAGACAATAATATATAGGGTGATTGGTAATGCGATACATTCCTTCTAAGAGGTTAAAGTAGAGCTTATATGCAGTCAATTAAGGCATTATATGCTATGTCCGAAAATTGATAATTTCTGAGATATGCAACATTTAAGATTTTTTTATAAAAAAACCCATTTTAGGGGTTCAAATGAATCCTTTTAGTGAAAAATTCAAAATTGAGTTTAATGTTCTGTTGTTTTATGGTGGCTTGATAACTAAAATGATATTTCAGATTCAAATTTGCTAAAAATAATCGTCCTTATTTTAGAAAAAGTCAAGAAACCAAGAACAACTTTTAAAAAAAGTTAAGTCTTATGGCAATAAAAAGCGATTTTCTAAAAAAAAGTCCAAATAATGTTGCGTACAAATTACATAAAAAACTTCCCCACTTCATTAGCTATTCAAAAAGGTACATTTGTCATACTTTCATACATTCATTTGAACTTCGAAAGTGGGGTATTTTATAAAAAATCTTAAATGTTGCATATCTCAGAAATTATCAAATTTCGGACATAGCATATTATGCCTTAATTGACTGCATATAAGCTCTACTTTAACCTCTTAGAAGGAATGTATCGCATTACCAATCACCCTGTATAAGAAGAGTGAATCTAATAAGTAAATAATGATTAATATTAACAGCAAAATTTATTAAACCACGAATACAGCCGATCACTAAAATAGTATATTTTGCATTTTGGTTGTGGATAGTAAATGTAAATTAAAATATTGGTTTTAAATATAATATATACAAAGGGTTAAGAAATCCACTACATATTAAACTTCAAGAGACTTTAGTTTATGTTTCTACCGCAAGTAATCGACGAGTGCATATATCAACAAAATGAACACTAAAACAATTGAATCCCAAACCAAAATCCAGCAAAACGCTTTCAACTAAATCGTATTCCTTATTTATTGCTAAACAAAGCAACTTACTTTTAAATTGAGTAAATAAACAAGCAATTTGAGTTAAGTATTGTAATAAGATGGCAACCGGCCAGCAGTGGAAGTGGCTGCCTCGGGCGAGAGTGTGGCAAATCTTGGAGTTTTCACAGGTAAATAATTAAGTTTATCGCATGCAAGGCAGGAAAAATGTAAATCTTTTGTTTTATAGAATGAGTACTAAATCAACACTATTAATTTGCTTAAAAGTAAGTATTTTTATGGTGGTTTGAGTTTCTTCTTTGATAGGCTAGATCACTTCGAGTTGTAAGCTACTTAAATATTGTTGTGTGATATCTACTGAACTTTCTTTTGGCGGTTTGTAAGATACGACATAGTTAAAGAAGCTATTGTAAATTGCTAACTTTGTGCACACAATCGATACATCTTCTTTTATAATTTAGGTTTTTTTGAAATTATGAAAATTTAGTATCTTATGTCGCCTGTACAGGTTTTTTTTTTTTTTTTGTTTTACGACTGGAAAATGCATTACGCACCGTACCTCCCGCCCGGGGGGACGAGAGGTGTGTGTGGGACTCCCCCTTTCGGGTATACCCACTAAAAACCAGTCGATGTCCTTCGAAGGCGCCATAGTGCCGGGGCTGCGGGATACGTTAGTCATCTCACAGATCAGCCCCGGCGGCGACGGCCCGCGTTAAACTCGCGGGACCTCCTTCCTACTTGACGGGGAGGTTGAACCTCCCCCGTCCGTCTTGAGAAGGTGCGCCGGACATGGCGCGCGCCTTCTTGGGAGACCATTTTGCGGACGGCGGATTCCCCCGAATCCACCGCCCTAGGTCTCCTTTAGGTTGGGAGCTGGTGAGGCCGTGACCTCCTCCAGACTCCCCGCCCCTAATGGGTCATTGGCTCAGCGCCACCCCCCCTTCTCACCTTTTTGGAAGGCCCTTTACACGCCTTCCCCCCAACCTTGTGGTTGGCCGGCCGGTTTGCCGCAGCACACACTGAGCAGTGTGGCTCGGCCGTACAAGCTGCGGACTTGTGTCCCGCCTGGCCACAGCGGTAACAGTTGCCGCTCCGATCGACTGCTGAGGAGCAGTTGCACCCCACGTGCCCCTGCTCGTGGCACCGGTAACACAACCTTGGCCTAGGCTCTAAGAGCCTTGTTTGGGCCGAGGTCCACCCCACCAGCAGCCTGCCTTCGCAGGCTTTTTTGGCCGCAGCGATCGGGCACTGCGCCACCAACGTCCCAACCCACCTTTAGTGCGTCCACAGGACACTCGCCCTTCTTCGCCAGAGCGAGGGCGACATCTGCTTCAGTGATGGAATCGTCCAGACCCGAAATGTGTATCCCTACACATTTCGTGGGTCTGGACACCTTCACGATGTCGCTCCCCACTGCCTCCCTGATCTTCAAGGCAAAAACGTCTGCCTTCGGGCCACTCTGCGCTCCTGGGACCTCCAAAATGAAGGCCCCAGTGGCCGCCTTTCTACACTTAATGCCACCGTCAATGCCCAGGTCCGCAAGGTTAATGTTTTTCCTTGCCTGAGCAATGACGGAGGCATAAGTGACCCCCTTCTCTTTTGCTGAAGGAAGCATGGTGAGGACCACTGCGGCAGATCTTGGAGCACGCAGCGTCCTTTTTCGCTTCTTCTGCAATTTCCCTTTTTTAGGGGCCGTCTCCGGCGCCACAGCTACTACTGCTGAAGCTGCCTTTTGCACCTTGTGTTTCTTCTTTTTGGCCACCGTGACCCACCCCTCAGATGAAGGCGGTTGGGTTTGTGGCGGCTGGCTTTGTGGTGGCGGTTTAGAAACCACCGGAGGTGTGGCAATTACTGCCGGCTTCTTGGCAGCAGCCTCTGCGGCCGCCAGTTTCTCCTGCCTTTCCCGTCTGACCCTGTCGATGATGCTCTGCCTAGTGACAGGCATCACCGAAGGGGCGGGCTCTTCTCCTTTTTTATCTGCTGCTAAAGGTGGTCGCAGACGAGGCTCCGGCAGAAGCCGATTCTCAATACCAGCCAGTCTAGCATTGAGCATTGTACTAAACTGCTCAATGCTAGACCGGGATACCTCCTCCAGTAACCCCTTAATATCCAGCCCCGATGGAGCCGACCTCAACTTTTCCAGCTCTTTTTGGAGCTCCTCAACTTTTTTAGTCAGACGAGAGTTTGCCGACTTCAATTTTTTCATCTCGTCGTCTGACTCAGTCTTTTTAAGACCCTTGACCTTTGATCTTTTGGCCGGCCCATCCCGCAAACTCGTGTCGACGAGTTTTCGGATGGTGCGCTTCCTGCGCGGCCGGCCAGATTCGTCGTACTCCGTGTCATCTGACATAAGGAGATCAGTGTCGCATCCTGTAAGGGTGCTCTCCTCCGACTCGGATTCAACACACAGATGCGACAATGCAATGCGTGTATGCTTCTTGGCGTCCAGCGAACGCCGGGTCTCGTCAATGACCCGAGAAATCGGGCTAATAAAAGCCTCTGCGGGCAACTCCTTGGCCTTCGCCACACCTTTCGGCTTGGACTTGGGTTGGCCCTGAGAAGGGCCTTTCGACGTCCCAGGGGACGTGGGGGATGTCGTAGACATTACAACGCGAGGTTACAATATGTGTCACACAGTATCGTTTTGGATGTTTGGTCACCTCACCTACTGGCCACTGCGTTACCGCGCACCAAGTAGGGAGGGTCCAGGGCAGACGACGGGGACGTAATCACAAAACACTGTGGGACCTGCCCCTCGCCTGTACAGGTTGCAAAATTGAAAAGTTCTTGTAGTCTGACAGTGGAACTCACCAACAACATTAAGCCTGATCTGGAAGTTCCTCGTAGGTGAGTTCTTGAAGTCGACCCGGCACCGGTAGATACCCTCGTCGTCCATCTGCACGGCGTCCACGACCAGCGACGACGGGTGCGACATGGTGACGAAGTAGGCGCGGCGGCCGAACGCCAGCGGGTCCGACCAGTGCAGCGCCTTGTTGAAGCTGCGCCCGCGCACGTCGAAACTGCAATAATAAATAAATCTCCAGACTGACACACCAACTGTGTGGCCCTAAACTAAGCAAAGATTGTACTATAGGTACCACATAATGGACTAGGGACCTAGTTACACCCAGACACGAGCCAATGTCGACAAACCATTTTGACGAAATTGGCCCGACCCGGGGATCGAACCCGGAAACATCTGCTTAGCAGAAGCTGTGGGAGAAGAGATTATTATTTTTATCTGTGTTAATTTTTCTGATTGTTCTTTATTTACAAATTTGAATGAATAAAATAACTAAAAGATGGCGATTAATATCCCTCAATTCGTTGAGGAGGTGTTAGCGGACAAACATACAAACAGACAGAATTAGCGACTTGGATTTATACTATGTAATGATGATAAATATCCAGTTTTATAGAAGGTCGTGTTATACTGCAGTGCATAATGCCTGAGGCTTCACTTGCGTGGCAATTTAATTAGACTAAATGAAGGTGGTTTGTGAAAATAACAGGTAACGTAGCTTTCTACTAGTATAAGAACTTGTGAAATCAGTTTAGTAATTCCAGAGATTAGCCCGAACATCCTTACTTACAAACATTACCTCTTTTTCATTTTAGTTATCCATATGATTAGTGCAGCAGTGTTTAAATTCATACAAACAAAAGATCTTTCTTAGCAATTTTTTTTTAAAACGAACGTTCAATTTCCAGCCTAAATATACTTACTCATAAATCTTATGTCATCATATTTAAAAACTAAGTTCAGGAATTATTTCCGCGTTTCCTAAATAAAAGGTTATTCTTTTAAACAAAAAATGTACACGAGTTTTATATTTTATCGTACTGAGCATTTTTATTCCTATTGTAGCCTTTCGCTACACAGTGCGGTTAAATCAGTTTTCCCGCGGGAATGTCGTATTTACCCGGTAAAAAATATATGCGGTTTCGCAACGGTTATTCAACTTGATTAATATCGATAGGTCAGTAACCGAGCAAGGATTCGATTTCGATTCTACTAAACACATAACATTCAAAGCTATTTACGGTAGGGTGTTTGTTTAGCGTCTGTTAGTTTTGATCTGTCAATAATAGCAGTTGGCAAATAATAGCAACCTCACTTTGAAATGCGAAAACTCCTAAAACTTGAAATAATTTATATTAATAGATAAAGAGTCTATTGAGTCCATATTGTGTTTGTAAAATTGTGCCTAGATATATAAAAAGGGATAATGTTCTTCAGTAAACTGTTTGTTAGATAACATCGTGTCTTTTAACCTACTTAAAAAAGAAGAGGTCTTAAATCCGCTTTAGGTTTATTCGTGTTTTTTATATCAAGAAAATAATGTCTTTGGTTCAGAAGAAAACAAACTTACTAAGTATTAAGAAAAAAATACCTGTATGGGTACATTAATACGTTTTTTTTTTCTGTGTGTGGTTTTTTTAGCAGATTCATACAAAATATTTAGATACGATTACACACCTTACAATCTATCGTATGTTTCGTTAAAAAAACTTAATCTTGTCTCAACGTTTTCGTGTTTATTAAAAACATCTTCTTAAAAATCAGCCATAACGCTACGAGAACTTCTTCTTGCTCGAGCACGTTTAATTTCTCCTTTGCCTTTTGTGCCGGTTCTCTGTGACACGTCACTTTGATGTCAGTCCCGTCACTTAGCAGCAGAGAGCGATGTCACAAGTGACGAAACGGAATGCAGCGGGCGAGCGTGTTTCGGAATGCAGCCGAGCGTGGTATTGTGATTGGGTAGGTAAGGTAGTTGGGATTGTAAGGAGAGGCTTACAAATAGTCGTAGTTGGCTTTTACATCTCGTTAAGAAAACTTCACTTATTTTTAATTTTGTGTAAATGTAAGTAATTCTTTTGAAGACAGCTTGCTTTGATCGAATCTTGAGGCGTCTTGTAATTGTTTTTTTTTTGAGTAAAGTTGTAGGCCAAAAAATATTTTACCAACTTCTAAACAAACCAGAGAAGAAGCAGGTTTACTTATTTAAACACTACTTTGCCACAGGAAATTTTTTCTATGAGATAAATGGTTCAAAACCTGAAGGTGCCATATGAGGCTTATAATTCTATCCTACTAATATTGTAAATGTGAAAGTTTTTGAGTATGTATGGTTGTTTGTTACTCTTTCACGTAAAAACTACTGGACGGATTTTGATGAAACAGTTATATAGTTTATATATCAGAATAACATATAGGGTACTTTTTACCGCAGGAAAACTTCGCATTCCCACGGGAAACCGACTTCTACGCGAACGGAGTAACGGGCGGCCACTAGTCTACTATAAAATCTTTAGTAAATACCTAATAGTAATCCTTAAAATTGTTTTACATTGGTCTAGTCTAAACTATATTTTCACCTACACTTAGGTTAAGCGGACGTACCATAAAAACCTGCAACTTGAATCGTGCCAATAAACTATCGGTATCAGAAACTTACCCTGTTAACTTAAAGATTGAAATCGTTAAGATTTATGCAACTTGTGTAGCAAGCTGAAACTTTAGAATCCAATTTGCTCGGTAGCCTAATAGTGGTACATATATAACTTACACATATAACTTATATGTAATGATTTGAAAGCAAAACTTTGAGGTTAAACTAATTTGACAGGGTTTGAAGTAAGCAGATTTATACAACTTTGGAGTCAGACACCTGATCAAGGATTGTAGCATGAAATCATGCTTATGACTTCAGTTTGTTCTGCAAATGAACAAGTGTTTTGGAAAAGGCATTTAACAGTTTCTTATATTTGTAAAAGGTAATATTATGTTGGTACAGCCGAAGTGATTTTAAAAATCTTTAACTAGTAGAAAGTTAATAACATAGTGGTGTAATAAACTTTTATTAAGTAAATTTATAAGATGCGAATGAAGCGGTGGAATGCTTGTTATAAATAGTTTCAAAGCATATTCTTTGGTATTAGTTTCTCCTATTTGATATTGTTTTCTTGCGCATTGCATGCAGAATGTGTATTGCACGATCTTGCAAAGACTATAAACGACTATTGCCTTAACTTCAGATTCACTACTAATATTGCTTTCAATTCTTGAGCTTATTTTCTTTTTTTATACAGTTAATATATTTAGGTTTTTAATTAAATTACAACAATGTAGGTATACCAAAAAATAACATTGATTAATGACAATAGTAGCGAAGAACCTTTTACGTATGCAAAATTTATTTATTTCATAAGTACCCAGAGTATTTAACTTTTTTGGAAAAATATTTTATAAAAGTTGGTCATTTAAAAACTAAAGAATATCCTAATCCAAAATACAAATTAAAAACTATCCTTTACGCTATTTTACCCTTTTTCCTATAAAATGTCACTAACAATAATTTTCATTCTATTTGACAGTAATGTCACTCTAATCTAATAACTGCTAACCTTTCTGTTTCAATTTGGCTTACACTACTCCGGTCATGACTAAGCGTCCTTGATTTCAAACAAACTTATCTCAGTAAGCATGAAAGTATACAAAGAAGCCTCTAGGGGTATGTTGCGAGGCAGAACTACCGACAATTTCGGATACAACCATTGCCCATGTACAGTCACGGGCAATGAAATGTATACACTGCAAATTTGTTTTTTTTATCTAATAGAAAGGTTGTATAAGTTAATTATATTACGAATATAGGAATAAATCATCCTATGATTACTAAAAAGAAAAATACGAAAAGATTACCTGAAAGACCATGATTGGAGCCTTGTATTAGACTTGAACGCTCCTAACTTTACCTCTGGGTTGAGACTATGTTACCGTAAATTGCTAATTAGGTATAGCTAATATACTGAAATGACAGATTTAAAAACAGTTTGCAGAGGGGGCCTGCCAAAAAGGCGGCCCCTACTCCGGCTCCCAAAAAGAGCCGGAAGAAGAAGAGTGCCGCCTCCAAATCGGCAGCGGTGGTTATCACCCTCTCACCGGAGGCCGTCTCGAAGGGCGAGACCTATGAGTCGGCTTTCATCAGAGCCCGACAGACGGTCCGCCCTTCAGAGATGGGCATTGACGTGCCGACGGACCCAAACGGGGGCTCGAATTTTCGAGTTCCCGGGGGCCGACCGGCACCAGAAGGCCGACGCCTTTGCCGCCAAGATGGCGGAGGCCATCGCCGATGTGGCCAAGGTGGCGCGGCCTGTCAAGACCTCGTCCCTGATAGTGTCGGAATTGGACGACTCCGTCACTAAGGGCGAGGTAGCCGCTGCCGTGGCGGCGGCCGGGGGGTGCGACGTCGAGGTCGTGAAGGCCGGGGAAATCCGGCAGGGCAGCGGGGGCATGGGCCGCATTCGGCTTCAGTGCCCCGCCGTCGCCGCTGAGGCCGTCCTTAAAAAAGGACGGCTTCTGATCGGTTTTAGTTCGGCAGTGGTCCGGGCGCTGGAGGAGCAGCCAATGCGCTGCTACCGGTGCCTCGCGCTCGGACACGCCCGACCGTATTGTCCCTCACCGGTGGACAGGTCGGCTCTGTGCTTCCGGTGTGGCCAGGCCGGCCATCGGCAGGCCACCTGCACCGGGAGTCCCCACTGCGCTGTATGCGCAGCGAGTGGGAGGCCGACGGGCCACGTAATGGGGGGGGCTAAATGCAGCCCTCCCGTCAGGAGAGGAAAGGAACAGGCCACCACGCGGCCCGCCCTTTCAGGTGCCCTGGTCTCCCCGGTCGCCGTTGATGGTGCGATGTCCGATTAATGCCTAGTTTCGGACATCGCACAATAATGCAAATAAACCTCAACCACTGTCAGGCAGCACAGGACCTAATGGTTCAAGTGCTAGCCGAGTGGTCGGGGGACCTTGCCGTGGTCGCCGAGCCATTTTCGTTCGCAGCCTCCTGGCTGCGGGACACGGATGGAACGGTGGCCATCGTGCCGCGGCCTTCCACGGACTCCCCGCCCCTCTCGCTCATAGAGAGGGGCCATGGATACGTGGCCGCCGCGTGGGGGGATATCGCCCTGGTGGGCGTGTACTTCCCCCCAAAGCGTCCGGTCGTGGAGCTGGAGAACTATCTCCAGACTCTCACGGCGGCGCTTGCACGACTGGGGAGGAGCAAGGTCGTGGTCTTGGGCGACCTAAACGCCAGGTCCACGGCCTGGGGAGACCATGTCGACCGCCCCCTGGGCCGCTGTCTGGCGGCCTGGGCAGCGTCGACCGGTCTGGTGCTCCTCAACAGGGGGGCAGTGCGCACGTGCGTGCGCCAAAACGGGAGCTCTGTGCCGGACGTCTCGTTCGGCACTGCAGCCCTGGCCGCGCTCGTGCGCCGGTGGGAGGTGGACCTGAGGGAGAACCTATCCGATCACAGATATATTCGGATAGAGTTCTCCACTCAGTGTCCACCGGTGGTGGGGGGGGGAGCGGGAAGGAAGAAGGTCCTTCCCGCGGTGGGCCCTGTCGCGGCTGGACCGCGTCGCGGCCACGGAGGCGGCTTTCGTCCAGGACTGGTTTGCTCCGTCAACCAGTCCGGACGTCGACGAGGCCGCCCTCCAATTGAGGGAGGCAATGACCGAGGTGTGCGACTCCAGCATGCCTCGGTCGCGACGGCCGCCGCCCAAGCGCGCGGTCTACTGGTGGTCGGCGGAGCTCGCCAGCCTCCGGGACGACTGCGGCGCCGCGAGGAGGGCCTTCCAGCGGGCCCGCCGCCGCGCCAACCGTGATGCCGCCAACGAGGACCGCCTCTATGCCTCCTACGTGGAGGCCCGGCGTGTCCTCAAGGTGGCAATCAGGGAGGCCAAAAAGGCGGCGCGGCTGGAGATGCTGGAGGGGTTGGATGCCGACCCCTGGGGGAGGCCGTATCGGGCGGCGCGCAATCAGCTGCGTCCGATCGGCCCCCCCGTAGTCGAGGCCCTCCAGCCGGCCTTGCTGGAGGAGGTGGTCCGGGGTCTCTTCCCGGACCGCCCGCCAGACTTCGTCCCTCCCCGGATGGCCCCGCTCCCGCGAATGGGCCCTCCGGCCGACGTCGGGATTCCCCCGGTGTCGGAGACGGAGTTTGCCTCGGCGGCGGCTCGCCTCCGGGGCAAAAAGACGGCGCCGGGGCCAGACGGCGTGCCGGCACGGGTGGTGGCGATAGCCACCGCCCAAATGGAGCGACGTTTTCGGGACCTCTTCAACCGCTGCTTTGCGTCGGGGAGGTTCCCGAAGGTGTGGAAGGAGGGGGCGCTCCGGTATCACGGAGTGCCTCCATACCTGAAGGCCCTGCTGACGGACTACCTCTAAGGCCGGGAGGTACTGTTCGTCGGCAGGGACGGCCGCATGAGGCGGCGGCCGGTGGAGTCGGGCGTTCCGCAGGGGTCGGTCCTAGGACCACTCCTGTGGAATACGGGCTACGACTGGCTCCTCCGGGGCGCCCTTCCCGATGGCGTCTGCTATGCGGACGACACCCTCGTCACGGCGCGGGGGCGCAACTTCGGGGAGGCGGCCGACCGGGCGTCGGTGGGGGGAACCCTGGTCGCCCGTCGTATCGGGCGGCTGGGGCTGGAGGTGGCGCTCCCCAAAACCGAGGCCATATACTTCCATGGGCCTCGGGGGGAGCCGCCGCCGGACGCCCACGTCGTGGTGGCCGGGAGGAGGGTGGTGGTGCAGGCCCAGATGAAATATCTGGGCCTCACCATATCCTGCCGGTGGAAGTTCGCGGAGCACTTCCGCCTGCTCCGCGAACGCCTCCTCAAATCGGCGAGGAGCCTTAGTTGGCTCCTCCCGAACATCGGGGGGCCTGCTGTGGCATGCCGGCGCCTTTATGCCGGCGTGCTACGCAGCATGGCGCTGTACGGTGCGCCCGTGTGGGCGCACGATTTGGGGGCGACTAACCGTGCCCTGCTCCGTAAGCCCCAACGCGCCATCGCACAGCGAATGGCGCGGGCTTACGGCACGGTTAGTCACGGGGCGGCATGTGCCATGGCGGGCACTCCGCCATGGTACTTCGAGGCCGAGGTGCTGGCCGCCGTCTACCACTGGACGGCGGACAAGCGGGCTCAGGGGGAGCCCGCAGCACCTGAAGAGAGGGTCGCCGTCTGGCGAAGGGCCCGCGAGGTCATGCTCCGCCGGTGGTCGGCGGAGATGGCCAACGCGGACGACGGGCGGTGGACCCTGGACGCCGTCGGTCCAGTCATAGAGGGATGGATCGACCGGAGGCATGGGTTCCTCACCTACCGTCTGGTACAGGTCTTGTCCGGGCATGGCAGCTTCGGACATTTCCTGTGCCGGATCCAAAGGGAGGAATCCACGGCGTGCCACCATTGTGGCGCGCCGGACGACACGGCGTGGCACACCCTGGCCGAATGTCCGGCCTGGGATGTGCCACGTCGTCGCCTCCAGGCGTCCGTTGGCCCGGACCTCTCGCTGCCCGGCTTGGTGTACGCCATGCTGGGCTCCGAGGCGGTCTGGGTCGCGGTGACCTCTTTCTGCGAGGACGTAATGTCGCAGAAGGAGGCTGCGGAGCGGGTGCGTGAGAACGATCCTCTCGCGCCCCCGCACCGCAGACGTCGAAGGGGCCGGACGAGGCGCGATCGCGCCCAAGTCCAGCCTGGTGGTGGCCAGTGGGCGGGGGACGTGGGAATCCACCTGCCCGCATTGCACGGTCCACCACCGTCGACGGGTGGGAACGATCGGGCGCTCCCGGTCGTTCCCACAGGCCCCCCTTCACCGCGGGGGGGTCAAAATGGGCCCGTCGTGCAGTAGACGGGCCCATCGCCGGTGAAGTCGTGGCGTAGGGCCGACGGTCCGGGCCCCACGGCTTCACCACCAAGGCGAAGACGGAGCGCTGCGGTGTTTTAGTGGGTAGTCCCCTGGGCGACGTGTCAGTTGCCCAGGTGGGAGTCCCACACACGCCCCCCGCCACCCAGGTGGGGGGTACGGTGCGTAAATGCATTTCACCGCAAAAACAAAAAAAAAAAAAAAAGATTTAAAAACAGTTTCGTATCAATATGCGAAAAAGATGATATTACTTACTAATTTTAATACTACACTTACTACGTAAATTTTCAGTGTTAAGATTTATTTGCAAATGCCCGTCATTGCTTGTGTGTACATTTCATTGCACGAGACTGTACATATAACTGTTATGTAGGTAGTTAGAACCATTGCCTGTTTGTATATAGGTATTATTAGTTATACAAAGTCTTGCTTGGGGAGTGGCTTGTAAATGTCTAATCGGACCCGGGTATCCTATTTTGCAAGAGATTGTTCAAACGATGTTATTATTTGAGACTGTTTGCACAGCTATAAGCTAAGAAAGGCTAGGAAGGCTACAGTAATGGATTTTGTATACGAAGCACTTGCTTCGTACTCTCATTGGTACGAATAATAGCCGATGAAGTAGGTATCTTTATTTTTCATAGCGCAGCGTTACGAGTATATGTACATACTAAAAACTAAGCGAAAGATCTAAGGTTAAATTTCCAGGGTAGACAAACATTACTTGCATTTAGTTAAAAAACTTTGCCTTACAGATTCTTTTCGACCCATCAGTCACTTTGTATAATCGATAGATTTTTCAACCGTAGATAGAAATACATGTCTCATTTTCAAATTGCAAAAATTTCAACAAAATCCAAAAATACCCTACACTTTTAACCAAAACTTGTATCCGCATTGACCGAGCGCCAATAATATATTTCAGCTAGAATGAAATATGACAATTACTCCGGCAATTTCAGAGCGAATTTTACTACTCTATAGTGTTTCTCGTTTATTTTTAATCTGGAAATATCACGCTTCAGATATTAGGAAAAATTCGTCGATGTTGGACTACCTGGTTCAAATCGATATCAACTGTATATATAGATGGATAAGTGCTAGATTGCAATGCTTGCTTCCAATGCTAGGCCTCTGTAGTTTGGTTCAATGCATTTTGATTACAGTTCCGAAGAACATGCACAAAATAACTGTATGGTTGAAACGATTGTCTTTTGTTCAATTGTTAATAATCCATGGGTACTTAATACAACTTCAATGGTACTAGATTGACGCGCCATGTTGAAAAGTATAATCATTATCATTACATAGTATAAATCCAAGTCACTAATCATGTCTGTTTGTATGTTTGTCCGTTATCTCCTCCTAAACTGCGCAATGAATTTTAATGCGGTTTTCACCATCTTTTATGTATTTTTTTCACTTAAGTTTGTAAATTAAGAAAAATCAGAAAAATCCTTCTAAATGAACTAAAATTCAGTGTTTAGTGAACAAGTCGCCCAAATTTTGCGAATTTTTACCATTGCGAAGCGAATCGGGTCACTAGTTTTGAATAAAGCTGGGTTTAGAAATTATACTGGTAAATCCTTAATATGTAGACACTGGTAAATCCTATATCTTGCTTCATATCTCTAATTACCGCAAATCTCACTCGATAAATCACAACACCGATCCTCTATAACTTCTCGTTTGGTTGCCAATATTGTGAGTAACTCCACTAACGAGCAGAGATATATCTTACTAATATTATAAACTAGTGGCCGCCCGCGACTGCATTCGCGTGGAAGTCAGTTTCCCGTGGGAATAAGAAGTTTTCCCGCGGTAAAAAGTACCCTATGTGTTATTCTGATGTATAAACTATATTACTGCAAAGTTTCATCCAAATCCATCCAGTAGTTTTTACTTGAAAGAGTAACAAACATCCATCCATACATCCTTACAAACTTTCACGTTTATAATATTAGTAGGATTTGAAAGTTTTTAAGTATGTTACTGTTTCACGCAGAAATAACTACACATGTTGAACTAAGGAAAGGCATGTTTGGTTCCTTATTCAATAAATTTCCTTATGCAGTTTAACAAGTCTATGAAAAAGAAAACAGTTTTAATTAAAATCTGTCAAAAATCTTGATAAAACTCTGAAAATCTTACTTATATAATAAATGAGCACATATAAAAGTTTTAAAGTATGTGTAACACATGGAGAATTCAAAAAAACATTAAGCTGCAGAAAACCGCAGAGCGTAATGCTAATAGAAAGTTCATAGGTACTTATTAATTTTATTATTAAAATATATGCAATGCCCTATTAAAACTAGCTTAAAATAATTATAATGAAGACACTGATGGCAAAAAGCTTATTATCATATTTAAAATACACCTTCAAAAATAACTGAGTTTAACAGCATAGGACAAAGTTGACCACGTGCGTTTCTAATTTTACCTAGAAAGGGCACAATCTAAATCAGTTTAAACTTTATAACCTTTGCCAAAAACGCACTGACCTTTGTGCACCTTCATTATGAATAAAAATAGATAGTATTTTAGTTTCAAGTCTTATTTTTAGAGTAGTCAGAAAAGGGAAAAAAGGATCCCATACAAGATCATCCCTATTTTGTTCGTCAACCTGCATGCTTAGCAAAGCCTTTTATCTTAAATACAAAAGCATCCTCCCATTGAGTTAATTTTAAATTTAAAAAAGTGATTTTTGGTTCATCAGTCATCATTGCATTAAATAAAAAAACGATTTTAAAATAAATAAAACAAAATATGTACACGTATTTCCAAATTGCATATACTTCAGATTAATCCTATAAAATTCATTGCAATAGCAACATTTAATATGTTCCAACCAAATATTTGTTGTTGAAGCACCAAACTGATTACTGTGGCTGCTACGAATATGTTCAAGTTGCTACGAATATGTACTACTGCTACGAGAATAGTATTCTATGCTACGAATTCATCGTAGCAGCTACGAATATGTCGTAAGGCGCTGTAATGAAGTGTAACTCAAATATTAGATGCGAGACCGTCGTACAAAGCTGGTGTAATTTAGATTTTGCAGCTGAGTAGTGTGCATGGTAAGTAAATGCATGTTTAAGATGTACGAGTATGGTAAACTAGTGGCCGCCCACGACTCCGTTCGCGTGGAAGTCGGTTTCCCGTGGGAATGAGAAGTTTCCCGCGGTAAAAAGTACCCTATGTGTTATTCTGATGTATAACCTATATTACTGTAAAGTTTCATCCAAATCCGACTAATAGTTTTTACGTCCATCAATCACAAACATCCATCCATACATTCATACATCGATACATACTCACAAACTTTCACGTTTATAATATTAGTAGGATGTTTAAATAAAATCTTATATATAAAATATGGTAAATTCAGATATGTAAGTTTTTAGCGAACAAAGCTAAAAATATATAAACGATAGAGTATATACCTACCTAAGTTGGATGCAATATACTTTATATGATATTTGTTTAGTACTAAATATTTTAAACCGCGTTCCATTTATTTTACCAAAAACGTTTACCAAAATAAAAACTGTAAACCATCAATACCTATACACAATGATAGAGCTTATATTTCCGGTGCTAAACCAATATTTGAAGTACCAGTGCTTTGAAAGGTATTTCATCGATTATTTATAAAATTGTTTTGGGACAGTTTTTTAATAGCTAAGCCTTAGGGTTATGTATGTATAATATATTATATTCATTCAGGGGGATTCTTGAATTAGTTTCGAACCGATAACACGTAATTTTTTCGATTTATAATAAACACAACGTGTCTTTGAGCCTCATTCATAGTAACTCAAAGAAAAAACAAAAGATTTTTCATATTTTCAAGAACAACAAAGAATTTCCGTGAATCTAAAAATATTGGTCTAAAACATTTGTCTGCAAACAAACGCATACTTACATGAGATAACATCAAAGCGTCTACCCCTTCACCTTATTTCACAAACTTAAGGCACACTTCACACGACGCGACTAACGAGCCGTGACGCGCCGTCACACCAACCCCTAAGGCTACTATTCCGATAAAATTTCAATACACTTCACAAAACCGGCCATCATTCAAAAACTAACTCTATTTTTGAGGGCGTAAAGCGTAGTTTTCCATGGTAAAATAATCGATGAAATAAGGCATCACGGCCAAATAAACTTTTGAGTTTTATTTTAGGATCGGGTTCCCTTCATCTTGCGAGGCTTCAAAATAACAAGATGGTGATGATGAACAAAGGTTTTGGGAATACTTGAATGAAGGACGATAAGGGTTAGGTTCTTATGAACCTTGGAATAAGACCCAATTTCTGAATGAATGATCTTTAAAATTGTTAACAAATAATTAATATACATTTTATGAGCAAGGCATTATGATTTTGTCTTACATTTAATTTACAGCTATGTTGAAATACAAAAAAAAATTAAGGTTGATATTGAAATTGATCATCTTTCCAAAAACTAGAACACTCGTTACAAAAATATACAGGGTGGCTCATTCAAATAGGTCAGTAAGGGAAAGTCTGAAACTATAAGACATACGAAGATATGTTCTTAGGAACCATGTCACCAATTTTGATAAAGAGAAAAACTGCATTCATACATTTGAAAAAAAAACTGTATTCAGCTAGGGAATCGAACCCGGTTTTGTAGAAAAATATATACTTACACTTTTTCTATTTAAATATCGATTGTGTATGTCTTAAGCTGTAAATGGCTCTAGTAAACATGATGTCTTAAATGAATAAAATGCATTTTTTTCACATATTTTTAATTTTATGTAGATTTTCGAAGTGACCACCGTTTTTTTCCATACAAATTCAACATGACCGGGTTCGATTCCCAAGCTGGGTACAGTTTTTTTTTTTCAAATGTATGATTGCAGTTCTTCTTTTTGTTAAAATCGGTGACATGGTTCCTAAGAACAAATCTTCGTACGTCTTATAGTTTCAGACTTTCCCATACTGACCGATTTGAATGAGCCACCCTGTATAGTTAGGTCAATGGCGCCAAACTTTATACGAGAGCAGTTTCTGTGGACGTAACCATTAAACATAAGACTCGCATCTCACCGTATTATAAAATGTCAGTGTACTGCAGTGAAAACTGAATCAAAATCCGTCGTGGAATTCAGAGGGAGTCTGCAAACATATTTATGCGATTTTTATGTAGTTTATATAGAGATAAATAGTGGAAAAACACGCGAATTACATCATGTAGGAATGTTTTAAAGCATCTTGAGACAGAACTTGAGCTGAGACTTAAAAAATAATTAGGTTTTCTAGTATTTCTTAATTTTAAGCCTGAGCTTCAATATCAGTTTTTATTGTTTTTCTATTCAACTTTTATCATTGAACCAAAAAACTTATTCTTATTCAAATTAAATGCTAAAGATGAAATGATATTTAAATTATATTACCAATTAACGATATTAAACGATATTTTAAAATTAAATCAAATACGTCATAATTGCACCTACAACAGCAATTATGCAAAATCGTAACAAATTGCGAAATCATGATCGAAATACAAAATCGTTTACAACATTGCACATTCAACCAAGTGCGACATGTAATCATTATACAAATTGAGTGACACTATCGCGATGATAATCGCCCGATTTATGCCGCTCGATGCGAAAAGTTGCGGATCGAATCGGGGCAATTATCGAGTGCGGTGGTCGAGTATCGATGATCAAATTAGTGTTGGGAGTTTGGTAAGTTTGTGAGGCAAGCGGTGGGCTAACAAGCTCATATTCGTGGCTTTTCGAGTTTCTGTACAGACCATACTAGTTTTACAGTTATAAAAATACTAGTGGCCGCCCGCGACTCCGTTCGCGTGGAAGTCGGTTTCCCGTGGGAATGAGAAATTTTCCCGCGGTAAAAAGTACCCTATGTCCTTTCCCAAGTTCAGTTCTTTCTTCATACCAAATGATATCAAAATCGGTTCAGTGGTTTAGGCGTGAAAGCGTAACAGACAGACAGACAGACCGACAGACAGACAGAGTTACTTTCGCATTTATAATATTAGTAGGGATAGTAGGGAAGTAGGGATAATTGCCTGGAAAGTAACTAGAGGAATCGCTGATGAATAAATTATATGTGGCTCTTAAAAATGTAAATACCAGTTCAATCTAAATGTCAGTTGGGCAGGACTGACCAAAGACGCAGTACCTTTTCTATGGCTGTATGTGTTTAGATATATCGTTGGAACACATTTATGCTAATATTTCGTTCGGTTTTCGTAATCAAGAATTTTTCATATTCAATGTAGAGAAAAGTATCTTCAAATTTATTTTTTCAAAGTTTGTAAGTATACTATCGCGTAATCAAAAATTTAAACGATATAAATTTGGAAAAAATTAAAAATGTATGACGAAATCGATACCAATCATAGAATCATAATTTATTGGTAATATGTTAATTACATGTCAACTTATACCTAGAAAATTACACGTTATGCTGTTGGATATTATAATTAACTTCAAAGTTATATAATAGTTACAACTAATTAATAACTTGTTAGGCGTGCGATACATCGGCAAGCATAATTTCGTGGAATTAGTAATTTGAACCCTTCTGTTTTGGTTTCAGGCTTCACATTTGGTTGCTAAGATTAATTAGACCTAGCCTGCAGTCATAGAATCATTATCAAAAGCTAACCAAGCCATAGTAATAGGGCACTAAATGAAATAGATATGGTATCACAAATGATGAAACCAAATACAGTAAAGATTGTTATTCATTGGACATTCACAGTTGGGTAAAGAAAAGCAGCCGCATAAAAGAAAAATATACATAAACGGGAGTTCATATAAATAAAAAGAAACAAAGATATGCCAGAAGAATAGACAGAAATCGAATTGACATAGTTATAGAGGTTATTTTTTTGTTAACCACAAACAAAATAATACAAAAAACATAGGTAATTTTATATAAGAAAGAAGTAGAAAACCAAAAACAATCCAGTATTGCCATCACCGACCAACACCGTCGCGAGGACACTCTATTCCTGTCTCTCTACATTGACTATGTTGGTCGGTGACGGCACCGTATAATGTGACAGTTTATTGCAATACCAACCATGACCAAGTAACCTTCCGATACGTTCGGCAGAGTATTTAAGGCCCATATTAATAAATCGCTCTTAAGATCGCTCTTAGCTAAAACGCTCAAGACTTCTCAAGTTCCTAACTTATTATACAATCAACATCAAGAGCGTGTCACCTATATGTGACATCAAGTTCGATCTCAGATTTGATAGTGATAAATACGGGCTTAAATCTGTACAGCCATTGGCCCCGATTCTCAAAACACTCTCTAAAACTAAATTTAAAATATCGCTGTCACTTTCTCATGCTTCGTTAGAAAAACACAGGTACACTGGTCTCGTACGTTAGAAAAACACAGGTACACAGGTATCACTAAATTTAGTCCACATCATTGTAAAATTGAACGAAATGCGCTGAGGACTAGCCTAAAATTGCCTTAGCCGTGTCATGCACGTACATTTTAGTTTGACAGGACTAAAATGATTACTTGTCTCTGTCTTATACTATTGATGAGTAAGTGACGGCGATAGTTTTAGTTTAGTTTGGAGAGTGTTTTCAGAATCGGGGCCACTCCCCCCCTAAAAATAGCCCCACTCACCTATAAAGCGGCTTTCCCCCCGCATGTCGGAACCACAGCACCATGTAGACCCGGTCCTCGTTGGTGTCCGGCGCGATGTCGCAGGGCAGCGACGCGGAGCGCCCCACCACCGCGGCGACGTCCATCGTCGACACTGGAACAAAGTCCACTGCGCCTGAGTTGGTTTACTGCTCTCGGGGGGAGAGGGTTGGGGCAGAGGGTTTTTGAGGTTTTCAATGTAAAAACTAAAAGTTTGAGTTTGTTTTTCAGTTTTGCAGGTTTTTCTATTCATTTAATGACAGTATTTATCCGAAGTAAAAAGTACTCCATGTCCTATTCAAGGTAACCGTTTGGGTCGACGACATTTCGGACACAAAAAACTCGGACACCTTGGTAAAAAATAATATTAAAACTGAAAATCCATACATTGGCCAAGGTGTCCGAGTTTTTTGTGTCCGAAACGTCGTCGACCCAACCGTTTATCTTAATACCAAGTTTCATCCATAAAAGAGTGACTAATATCGTAACGTACAAACTTTCATACGATAGGACCAACTGGACTATTGTCGACTCTACACACATTCAAATAGTTAGTCCCGGTGTCTTACTCTGTTTATCCTGCAGTTCTTATCGGAACACTGTTAATTGTATAGTAGTGAAAGGACGATGGTATCTATTAACTAACTCAGTAAACCATTGCTACTATCAAGTTAAATGCACACGCCTGGGTTTCCTTGTTAAATAGTTTCATTCATTATTTTAATGCAATTTATACTATGTCAAAAAAGAATGACAGAGATGAATAGTATTCTTGCTACTGTAGACCTAAAGCATGGTTATGAAAGTGGAGTAAGAATTAATTTATTTTACTTAAAAGAATTTATTAATTTTATTAATTCAGACATTAAATAACTATTCTTCTGCTAATGCATACATTTCTTATCAAAATATGATATACCTTACTTAGTTAACTCATCAAAGGAAAGCTCTAGATAAGGCTCTACCTAATATTATTTACGAAGCCACAGATAGTTATAATAATATATTTAGAACAAGCTATCAACGTTATCTCTGAAATGGTAGCTACAATTTGCCTGCGAATTGAACATCAATTTCTTCAAGATACCAAATAGCTGTACTTGAGTTTGATGCAGAAAGTAAGCGAAATTGAACTTTAAGACGAAGGTGGGAAGAGCTACGACAACCGTGGGCAAAGCCGTGCAAAATGCCTTTGCCAATAAATGTAAGTTCGCAATGTATAATGGTGACACACGGCTGTGTGGAATGGCGAATATATTATAGAAAAATAAATTTGCCATTGACAGTTTTCTCTCTATAAAGAAGTCCTAATAGGTACATTATTATTTTTTTGTTTTTTTATTAAATCATTCATTACTTTAATAAATGTATGTAGACAAACCTCGCAGATTTTTATGAAATGAAAGTCAAAATAAGAAGCTTTCTAACATTATTGATCCTAGGTTTATCGCAATCCTACTAATATTATAAACGTGAAAGTTTGTAAGTATGTATGGATTTATGGATATTCGTTACTTTTTTACGTTAAAACGACTGGACGGTTTGGATAAAACTTTACAGTAATATAGGTTATACATCAGAATAACATATAGGGTACTTTTTACTACGGGAAAACTTCTCATTCTCACGGGAAACTGATTTCCACACGAACGGAGTCGCGGGCGGCCACTAGTTTTTATTATATTTATAACGAATTTGCCTATATTAATGTGTATAAATAAAATCGTTGTTAATTTTTTATAATTCTGTTAAACCAAACCTGTCCGGCTGCTTAAAAAAATCTTGACAGCAGACGATTAGTTATTTTTTAATAGAAGTGACAGACTTATTATTATGTAGATTAACGGGTAACCTAAATAATCTACTGTTACTATGTAACCTTTATCTGTGTTCTTGCATCTCAATCTGTGGTTTAATACACTAACGGCCGAAACCAATATTCTCCTATAGTTAAAACTTTGGTATTTGGAAACTGTCAGTTTTGTTTTTTGTGACGTGTTTCTTTTTTTTTTTTTTGTTCTCGCGGGGAAATGCATTTACGCACCGTACCCCCCACCAGGGTGGCGGGGGGCGTGTGTGGGACTCCCACCTGAGCAACTGACATGTCGCCCAGGGGACTACCCACTAAAACCCCGCGGCGCTCCGTCTTCGCCTTTGTGGTGGAGTCATGGGACCGGCCGTCAGCCCTACGCCACAAATCCACCAGCGATGGCCCGTCTACTGCACGACGGGCCCGTTCGGACCCCCCCGCGGTGAAGGGGGGCCTGTGGGAGCGACCGGGAGCGCCCGATACGTTGGGCGGCCAGGGTCCCCCCCTCCGACGCCCGGGCGGCCGCCTCCCCAAAGTTGCGCCCCCGCGCCGTTACGAGTCTGCTATGCGGATGACACCCACGCCGTCGGGGAGGACGCCCCGGAGGAGCCAGTCGTACCCGATGTTCCACAGGAGTGGTCCTAGGACCGACCCCTGCAGAACACCCGACTCCACCGGCCGCCGCCTCATGCGGCCGTCCCTGCCGACGAACAGTACCTCTCGGCCTTGGAGGTAGTCCGTGAGCAGGGTCCGCAGGTATGGAGGCACTCCGTGATATCGAAGCGCCTCCAATATTGTGGCCTCCAATGTTGAAGGCATTGGCGATGTCGAACGACACCGCCAGCACTCCCCCCCCCCGCTTCGCCCCCTCCTGGGTGATGCGCTTCAAGAATTGAAGCGCATCCACCGTGGACCGGCCCGCCCGAAACCCGTACTGGGCATCGGACAGGTCCGGGCCGGTCCCCCCCAGGTTGTGACGTGTTTCTGTCATTTCCATATCAACAGCTATCTACCATAGTTTATTGAGACGCAAAAACATGGATAATAGTTACCATAGTTACACAAATAACAAGGCGTCAATGGTTAGTAGAATATTGGTTTCGGCTGATGACAGGCAGCTGCTGGTATGAATATCACAGAAGCAGATAGAACAAACATCATTAAAAAAATTATACGGACCATAAATGAAATCCTAAATAAACACTTTCAAATTTGCTCGCCATCCCACCCGTCTGTATTCCGCATCGTAGTTGGCTATCGGATCGGCAAACGACATTCGTACAGTATCGCCGTCGTGTGAAGTCCGCGGTGTAAAGCGCTTTATGTCGCGCGATGTAAAGTGCTTTATGTCTTCATAGTACGGAATTTCAGAAGTTGGTTATGTGTGATTTTTGATGGAAAAATATATGTGTTATGTATGGTTTTGCTAGTTGGTACCAAGTCTTGATTATTTCTTCAGGGAAAGTTGACAGTGTTTCGGTTAGAAGAGCTGGCTAGGCAGATTTATGACTGTCACCGAGACCGAAATTTAAAAGTGTGTAGAGTGGTCACAGCGAGTGTAGAGAAATATAGGTACACGTTGGTAATCCTACTAATATTATAAATGTTAAAGTTTGTGAGGATGTATGGATGGATGTTTGTTACTCTTTCAAGTTAAAACTACTGGATGGATTTTGATGAAACTTTGCAGTAATATAGGTTATACATCAGAATAACATATAGGGTACTTTTTACCGCGGGAAAACACCTAATTCCCACGGGAAACCGACTTCCACGCGAACGGAGTCGCGGGCGGCCACTAGTATGTACATAAGTGGACTGAATAAATTGTGTCATAATCGAACTACGAAAAAACCTACCCTATGTTGTGAGAAAAGCCTTTTTAATTTTAAAGATCTTTATAAATTTAATTTTTTTTTATATTTTAACCCATTTTGAAGTAGTTTCCAAGTAAACCAGTTCTCACGATAAAATCGGAGTGCTCACTCCATAGGTTGAGTGACGAGCATTTAGTTAGCTCGTAAAACATAACGAGCCGGGTTTGATTCCGGTCCCCGATAAATATGCCCGGGAAATGTACTGCGTTGGTTGGTGGAGATTTCTGATTTCTTCGTAAAAGGCTGTATTTTGTAGTTTGATTGAGTAATGTGTGTGAGTGGCGAGAAATGACTAGTTATTTTATTTGAAAAGTAAGTTTAGGTTATGCAACTTTTTTTAACGAAGTGAAAATTTTATTAGATACGTTGTTTTAAAAAAAAATAAGTTTCTGAATGGCTTTAATGAAGTAGGTAGCATGCACGTAGCAAACGAGTACTTTCACAACCAATACGTATTTAAAGCGTTTAAAGACTATTTTATCTCAAACACTTAACTTTTTTACTGGCATCTACAAATGAAAATCACCCTTATCACCCCAAATAAAAAACCCAGTTTACTTTAAAACGTTTCACACATATTTTATCCGAGAAAAAGCTTGTTAAACGCTGCTGGTGTAGTTAGGCGGTGTCACGTCCGCCCCAAACCGAATATCCGGCTGGATCCGGTTAAAAGCGGATATTTCTAGTTGTGGGTCGCCCCTATAACCGTAAACTGCTTATGAACCACTGCAAATGCCGGGGTAAGGCTGCGGTTACGGGTAACCGGAGTTATTAGCGGGTATGGGGGTGGAAGGGCGATTGCGAATTGAAAATATGTTAGGGAAAAAAACAGACTATTGTGACGTTGAGTTGAAAATGTCATTTTAGGTTATATCGGCTGAGATTAGCTCAAAAATGCCATTTATTAAGTTAGGTTGCTCATCCAATGTTAATCATTTTGTCCTGTTCAAGTCAGCTGGGCTATATTAGTCAATGGGAATCAAATTTGCTTTCTTAGATTCCGTAAAAAGTTGAAATGAATAAGGATCATTCGTTTTTAGGCTTAATAGATAGATTTAACAAGTCATATCGATAAATAAAGCCGCATTACATAACGATTGGTTTACATAATAGCCCAGCAGGGCACATTTTTATTAGGCGGGATAAAAGTGCTGACGTTAGAACGGCAATTTCTCAAAAAAGTCATAACATAGTTTTTACATAAGAGCTTCTTGAAATTTCTTATACGTACACAATCAGTATATCAATATAAATCCTACTAATATTATAAACGTGAAAGTTTGTGAGTATGTATGTATGTATGTATGTGTTACTCTCTGTTACTCACGTAAAAACTACTGGACGGATTTGGATGAAACTTTACAAATAGGTAAAAGGTAAAAAGGTAAAAAGTAAGCGATTACCCTCAATTTTTTAAATAAATTACCCGCACAACTCTTTAATCCTACTAATATAATAAACGTGAAAGTTTGTGAGTATGTATGGATGTATGGATGGATGTTTGTTACTCTTTCACGTAAAAACTACTGGATGGATTTAGATGAAACTTTACAGTAATATAGGTTATACATCAGAATAACACACAGGGTACTTTTTACCGCGGGAAAACTTCTCATTCCCACGGGAAACTGACTAGTAAACTCGTAATAATCAAAAACATTTTTATAAATTAAAATTTCATTATATAAGTTAGCAACGAGTTTCCTTTTTTATACCAGAAATTTAACAAAACTTACAATGCAGTTCCGCCCCTACACTCAACTATTTTAAAATAAAAAATCAACAACTTCAGAATAGAAACTCTCCCTCACTTTAAAACTGCAACAATTAAGAGATCTCGCATTACTTCTCCATTAGTGATGTGTTTGACTGAAAACGGCGCGGGAGTTGAAAAATAGAATTAATGAAATACGATGGGTTTTAGACTGCGTTGAAAGAATTGTGTTGTATTCATTGGTTATTTATGTGAATATGGACTTTGTTAATTTTAAAAATACTGGAAAAAGGAACGCTGGTCTCCGCATTGCGCTACTGGGAATCGAACCCAGGAACCTTTAGATAACCGGTCTAATGCTCTGACCACTGAGCTACCGCGCCGCTACGTAGCGTAAATTAGCATTCTAAATGCAAAAATTAAAAGTAAAATCTCAATGGAAGGTCCATTGAGATGAAGTGTTGTACATTGGTACGTTTCTATGGCGCGTCGAATTGTAAAAACAGCAGCAAACGACACATTAACTTCTCTGGTAATATCAGAGAGAGATTTGATCATCCCGTGTATATCTTACATACTAGTAGGTATATCAACATTTACCCTTAAACGTTGTCTGGATAGTTTCAATATGAACGAAAAAAAAAGAGATACTTGCAAAAAAAGTCTATAAATATCTAACGACACAGATACGAAATTCTTTGATACCATAGTCGTAGATTTGAAACCCCGTTTTTAAATGAAGATCGGTATTTGCTAAGTTATATGGGATTTGAAGGGACCGAACAAGCAAGCGGGTCATAATATGAAATGGTAAGTGAACTACGCCGCCCATACGTTATACATCCACAATCACATTACTGTCGAGCTATGTGTGTTGGGAGTCACATAGTAGTGGTTAGTCACAAAAGATTATGTTTCACAATTTTAATTAGTGGTCCATGTAGGTACTGTACCCAGCCCCCTGGATCCGCCCTTGCTGTTGAGGGTGCGTTGCTGGCCTTTAAGGAAGTGGAACTCTTTGCTCTAGAAACTTCCCGGGTCACTGGTTGCGATAGTCATTCGTTGGCATTCAGTGCAAGGTTCATTGTTGGTTTGGTACTACGCACCGTGAGAGCGCTGCGATAGCACGATATCGTTGGCTTACTATACTAAGGGCGGGTTGTATCAAACAGTTGGTTAACGTATTAACGTACGTAACTTTTTGACGTTTACATTAGATGTTTAACGTACGTCATATACAAAGCGTTGTTGACGTATAATGTCAAAAATAACCCGTTTTCTAGCTTGACAGTGGTTAACGCCATTTTTAACGTTTACAGACACGTTAAGTAGTTGTTATACAACCCGCCCTAATCTTTTCCATTTTGCATGAATCTAACTATATCTAAAAGGTTACCTACATGTTTATTTACTAAAAACAACGTATTTTTAAACGAGGTCTGCGTGTTTTTGTGACCTACGTTTTATTTTTATGTTTTATTTCGTAGAAAAACTGCGAATTTATTAATTCCATTTAAAAACATAGGTCTCTGTACCAAACATACATTTTTAAATCGGAAACACTCGTCTGCATATTTTATTCACTACGTGTTATATCGAATGTTGATTTAGGCAGAATCGCCGATGAAATCTATTAAAGCGATTAAAAATATAGTTTTTTTAGGATTCATATATTTTGTCGAAAAATATGTATAAATTATATATGGTTGATAAACCTTTGCAAATAAACAAATAACTTTAGGTTATTTTTTCGTCAATCGACCCTAGTTTTAACCTTTGTTCTCTTAAAAACCCATCAATTAGAAATAACCAATGCGTTCAGAAACATCGAGAAGGAACCTTTTATAATTTCGAATAATATCAATTGAGGTCAATGGAAATAATTATTGAAACGGAAATAATGTTTTCGCGAGTCGGGTTTTTAATTCCTGACACGAATATTTTTTTTGCTAAGCTTTATTCGTAAATAATAATTTTACCATAGTTCTTACAATTAATAGAGACATTAAAACTTAAAGCATAAAAGAAAACTTGACCAGCTGAGCAAATGTTTTTATTATTTATGTTTTTTCTAGTTTAAGAGTATCCAAGTCGTGACTTTATTCTTATGTTTAGTTACTCATCTCAAACTTAACTGCTTTTGATTAAATCTTGTTAAAAAAAACTACTTTAACCTTAATTTTAAAACCTATACCTACCAAAAAACTTATCACAATTTGCAATAATAACTCATTTGTTATATGCTAATACGATTGCATACTACAAGCACAAACGTCATGCATACAAAACTTGCATCTGAAATCAACTCCTTTAGGAGAAAGTTTGTATCCACAAAGGTTTTCACTCCAAGCAAAAAACGATCTTATTAATTTGAAATACGGCTTAGAATGGCTTTGTGTAGTATCGGACGTCAAAGTATGGATACTCAGTTTAGATGCTACTTCACGATTGGTAGCAAACATATTACGCTCTAGTTAGCCGAGTTTAACAAAGAAGTTTGATAACTGGATGTGGTTTGACAATAAATTGAGAGGAAAACCGAAAACGATAACATAACTTACATCTGTAATATCAGGTTCTTTTTTGTAAAAATCTTACAAAGGTACTATTATTAAGAACGCATTTGGACAAGTTAAAAATGGTAGAAGTAGAATTTGAATTTATTTACCTTTAACAAAAAATACTCGTACATATTAAAAGTGTATATTAAAAGTGGCATATAAGTGGCTGACCTAAAATTTGAAGTTTTTTCCATAAAATTTACTTTAATCCAGAAACCTAATATTCCCTGTATTTTACCAATTGCCGCTCCGATAAATAAATAAAATAATCCGCCTCAAAAACTCAGGCACAACACAGCGTTGGAAAAACATTCATGAATAAAAGTAAAAATATTTCGATATTCGAACCTAAAAATAGAATGTATATGATAGTAAAAACTGTATTTACGTCATTATTATTTTTTTACTAACACCGCTTTTATATCATTATTAATTTGAAAGCATATTTTCAAAATGTATTTAAAACAAGGCATATAAAAAATTTTAGGTAACTTTCTTACTTAGGAATTGGAGATAATTATAATACTAGTGGCCGCCCGCGACTCCATTCGCGTAGAAGTCGGTTTCCCGTGGAAAATAAAAGTTTTCCCGCGGTAAAAGTACCCTATATATTATTCTGATGTATAACCTATATTACTGTAAAGTTTCATCAAAATCCATCTAGTAGTTTTTACGTGAAAGAGTAACAAACATCCATACATCCATACATACATCCAAACTCACAAACTTTCACGTTTATAATATTAGTAGGATGAACCTGCTGTATTCCTTACATATTCTAGTAGATATGCACCTTATTTATAGTTAAGATCTTTGTCACTCAAGGCTCTGCGGGTCGGTGGCTAGTGCTCTTATGACGCGGCCGCTAAAAGGATCCATTCGGCCGAGAAACCATCTCGCCGATACAAAAATATCGGAGCGTCTCGATTGTGATCTCGGGGGAGGCACGAGGTAAAAATGGTAAGTTTGTAGGAGAGATGTCGGGTTAAAAGGTGGTGAGATAGAAATATGTTGTTTTGTTAGGTACTACTAAATTAAACGAAATTCAAATAAGGTGACAGAAATATTTTAGTTAACAAGCATTTTTGAGGTACTTTCTTTGTAAGTTTGAGAATGATAGGAATTCAATATCATAATTATATGAATATGACAGGCGGACCTGTATAAAATAGAAAAGGTAAAGGTTAAATTTCATAAATTGACACAAAATTATATAATTTTTAACTAGTTATTCGTTATTCCCCAAAAAAACTCTTTCCCACAGGAAAAGCATTTAGTTGCAGGTGAAACCGCAGGGTGGAAAGCTAGTAAACTTACATTATCGTACTAATATTATTAACGTGAAAATTTGTGAGTATGTGTGTAGGATGTTTGTTACTCTTTAACGTAAAAACTACCGGACGGATTTTTATGAAACTTTACAGTAATATAGTTTATAACTCAGAATAACACATAGGGTACTTTTTACCGCAGGATAACTCTCATCCCCACGGGAAACCGACTTCCAAGCGAATGAAGTCGCGGGCGGCTACAAGTATTTCATATAGGGTTAATATTATCGAGATGCGACACAGTCATAAAATAGATATAAAGTTGTAAGAGTCAATAAAAGTATTTGATGGGCTCTGAATTCAATTCCTTAAAAAACGCAGTTACTGTGGTAAAATATTATTTATTGAGCTAGCAATATATGCTGGTAGGTAATTGTTTTTTTTCTTTAAATATTAACATACTTACAACTTTATTTTACAGACAGATAACTGATGTAAGGTCCTTTACATCATTGTTTCTGCTCGCGTGTAAATAAAATTACCTTTAATAAAAAAGGTGACAACGTTCTAATGTATTTTTCTACTAGTTACAAAAATATTAAAATCGGTTTACCAGTTTTACCTCTTAATGCATTTAAAATTAAAGTAAATAGTAACTGAACCATATTAAATGATATTAAGCACTCTTTTACAATAAATCCATCCTTAATAACACCTCTGAAACACAAATTAGAAATTGAAAAACGAACTGCCCCAAAGTTACCAACTCATAAAGCTGCCTATCGTAAAATTCATAAAACAAGAAATTAAATTAATTAAAATATTAATTAAAAAGTATCCCCTCCCATATTTGGGGTACAAAGTTTTCCCTTTTTTATGGATTAGCCCTTCAAAGGGAAGTTTTTGTAAAGCTTTATTTGAAACTTGTGTGACGGGGCAATTTACGGGGGTAGGGAAAAGGGTTTCTTTCCGGTTTTTGTTATTTTTTGGCGAAAATACCGGTTTTTGCAGGAGATGCTGGAAATCAAGTTAAAGGTGAAAATGTTATCAGATGTTGAAAACCATGATTCTTCAGAGGCTTTTAAACCATGTAGATTTAAAACATAACGGAATTAATATAAGAATTTCGTTTAATCAACAAACTTTCAAAGAGACAATATCTGACAAAATAACGGAGTTGGATTGACGCATTTTTTAAATTTTAAAATACATTGTCACAAATGTGTACAAAATCCATAACAACAATTTAATTTAACCGATTCCGACAAAAACACTCTCTAAAGCAAACCAAAAACACTCATATAATGTAATACTACATTATTTTGTTTATATATTTAAAGCTTTACTCTCAACACTAAATTTTGTCACATCCAGATAATCTCCATCATTGTGATGATAGTATTACAGCCTGGCCTCGGAGTTACGGAACCTAGCCGTGACCAGGCGCGACACCGGAAGGGCAGCTAGGCCGAATTGCGGACAGGAATTGATCGGTATTTTAACTGGATACAATGACCGAGATTCTAGAGGTAGTATGATGTGTGTAAAGATATTCTCTATGGGTTTTTGTGTAATCTTTCCTTTGTAAATGTTAATTCAGGGAGCAGGAATAAAACGTCCTTTTAGTTTCAGCTATCTATTTAGACTGCCTACCCACATATATGTTTTTATATACTACCCTTAAATTACTAACAGTAAAAAAACAGGCTAATTGCGAGTCGCTTTTACTAAACGGCAAAAACGCGTTTTTTGTTTGGAAGCGCCCCTTTCATATATTATTTTTGTTTTGAAGTAATTGTAATTATAGCGGCAAACGAAATACATTATCTACGGAAATGTCAACTGCCCAGCTATCACGGTACATGAGATACAGTCTGGTTACAGACGGACGGACGGATGGACAGCGAAACTTAGAAAATAGCCTCCCATTTACCTTTTGGGTACTAAACCCAAAATGATTATACATATATTAAACAATAGCTTTCCACCCTGCGGTTTCACCCGCAACTAAATGATTTTTCCCGTGACAATAACTTACGGAACCCTATTTTTTCCAAAATAAAATATAGCCTATGTCGAGTACGTCGGTAATGTAGCTTTCGAATGGTGAAAGCATTTTTTAAATCGGTGCAGTAGTTTTGGAATCTATTAATATCAAACAAACCTACGAAAAATTAAATCTTTCCTCTTTATAATATTAGTATGGATATACTCGTAGATTGAAGTTTTCGGCTCGAAAGCCTCATTATAATCATATTTCTGCGCATATATCTGCATCGCGGCACCCGGTTAATGATAGTCAATACGAATATAAGGCACAGTTCACACGACGTATCACCGACGCAAGATAACGAAAGGGGGCGACCCCCCCACAATTATTTATGCCACTGGTGTGGTGTGGTTCAAGGGAAATATGTATTATTTTATTTACTTTAGTGTGTAGAAAAACATTCATTACAGTAACTTAGTTTGAAATTTTATTTTAGAAATGTAGTAGGAGAAATTGAACTTATTTTAACGGGTTTTATGCGTTTATTATTATTTTTATTTTATTTTTTTTACAAATGCCGTGGTCACGGGTAGACTGAGATGTTTGTGTAAATTGCCGAAACGTCGGATTATAAAAATAACATGTAGCAGAAGATTTCTTGGAAAACATATCTAATAGACATTTAGTGTAGTTAGCGAGTATAATATAACTGCATGGAGTTTTTTATTTATTTAAAACTTATAGTGCCAATTCTTAGGTGGCGGTCTAAAACGATCATTAGATGAAACGGACGAAAAAATAAATTAATAAACACGTAATAATATGTTAAAATAAGTTGAAATTACTACCCTACAGGAACCATGTCAGAGGTCCTAAAAAGGCGGTTCCCAAAAACTTTGACACTAGATGAATATGTGCTGCGAAATTCATCACACGGAAAAGAAGAAGAATGAGAAGGAATGAGAAGTTTTCCCGCGGTAAGAAGTACCCTATGAGTTATTCTGATGTATTACCTATATTACTATAAAGTTTCTTCCAAATACGTTCAGTAGTTTTTACGTGAAAGAGTAACAAACATCCACACATCCATACATACTCACAAAATTTCACGTTTATAATATTAATAGGAAATGTAACAGACGCTTTCAGTTCATCCCTTACACCCACCCCTAGAAAATGTGTTGGAAAAAGCAAAACGAAAATACGTGGTATAACTCAGTGCATATCTTACTGTGTGATTAACGAGCCGTTGTTTTCATTAATAACGGAGCGTATTTACCTAGTGGTGGGACCCATTGGCAGTCACCAAAGAATATGCGGTAGAAAGATATATAATAAATAAATAAATAGAGGTTTAACATTAAACTTATATTAATGGATGGCGAAATCATTGTATGTTAAATATTTTATTGCCAACGTTTTGGATTTTTTTAGACTAAAAGTGCCTTTTGCGTTTACCTGGAATATTATACGAAAAAATTAAGACATAGATGGCGTTAGAGTCGACACAAATAGTTTTTTTAATGTAACCCACGAGACGTTGAAACTAAAACTGTTTGAAATACCAAAATTCTAAGAACATAATGAATTGTGAAGATTGCAAATATATAGATATTCTATCTAGACTTACACCTACACACGGTAAAAATATAACCACGAAAAAACTCATTTAGCAACTGGTAAAATCGCAAGGTTTATCAGTAAGATATAGTACCTCATAAATAAATGGTTATTACCTAGGACTTAAAACGTATAATTTATTCACCTTACCAAACCAACTATTTATAAGCTTAACCAATAACACTTTAAGCCACCGCGACTCAAAGTAAAAAATAATGAGCCACCGAGCTTCATGACGTCACTTCCCGATTCAGCTCAGATTAACAACCGGACACTGTAACGTGGACTCACTTCCGGTGTAAAATATTTAATTTTGTGTCGTTTCGAGGTATTTTTATATGTGAAATGGTGAAATTTTTGGTATTCAATGTTGTTTTATTTAACAGTCTGGTCGCCGTTCGGGCGTTGTCAATTTATGGTAAAGAATTTGGTTAGACACTTTTTTTTTGTAATATAGGTAGCAAACGAGCATGCGGGTCACCTGATGGTAAGTGATCACCACCGCCCATGACTACCCGCAACACTGTGGGTGTTGGGGGTGTGTTGCTGAGCCTTTGAGAAAATTGGGCACCGGATACCGCACTCACCGAATAAAACGCAGGAATATTGTCCCTACTTCACGTCGGTTTTCTGTGCGACGGTGGTATTTCACCGGTCGAGTCAGAAAACATGATACTTTTCAATAGTCACGATTCGTGCGTTTTGAAAAATATCATGAATAATGTCTTCTTCGAATGGTCTTACCCGACTTTTTAATACAGAACATTTTTGTAATATTTAAAAAAACGCACGAGTCGTCGCGACCAATTTTTGCGTTGTCAATTTTTAGTTAACAACTAAAAATTGACAACGCACGAACCGCGACCAGACCGATATTTGGATAATTAATTACAGAAAAATATAATTGCTTGAAATTGAAATTACAGCTATAACTGTTTAATTTTAAAATGTCTTGATATTACCCACAACATTTTATAAAATACGATCATTTAAATAATATTTGATATGCCATTTTATTACACTTAGATCTAGGTTATGTTAAGTTAGCTTGATAACTTCTTAAAACATTAAACCATTTATGTCAACCTAACAAACGCTATATACACTTGATAAGTAACTTTAATTCCATAAGATTAATTTGGCAGTAATGTGGGCTATAACCTTCGTTTATAAACAAGATTCTATTAAACCGGATAGCATCTTAAAGTTAAAACAACGTAAAGTTTAACTCACAGCAGTTGAGTTAACTAAAGGGGTTCAAGAAAGATATTTTTCTTGAAAGAAAGTAAGAGAAATGTAAATTGAAATGCCGAGAATAGTTAAAAGGTAATGTATGTCTTTGAGAAGTTCAGTTAAAAATTGGTTTTTATATTGATGTTCATTAGGTTGGTAACTTTTAACAGAGAATTTAGTTTTATATCTCATTGGAACGTTATAAAAATTTTTAGTCCTTAATTTAATAATTATTTAATGTTAATAGCAACTGTTTACAAAACAAACTTATGACATGGGGGAGCAAACGAGCAAGTGTATATTACTGTTAGTGATCACCGCCACCCAAAATATCATCGTCTAAATATACACGAATGTAAAAGACGATTACACTATTCAAATAGTTATTATTAGGTATTTTACTTTATTTTGATTATAGATTGTTGTAGTCGATGGAATTTTTGTATTTGAATGCATACGATCCTATCAAATGATGTTGGTCATGCATTTCCTTTCAAAACATACGTTATATCCCTTTTAACTCTACGTTCGAGACTTAACAATCGAAATTCTAAATCGCTACACCAAAGTTTATGAAGCTTTAAATTATTTAAAATAACATACCTAAAATATCTTTCGCGTTACCTCATGCAAACGGAGCAGGAAAAGCTAATTTTCATATAACAACTATTGCAAACGGCTTCGAAATTATATGCAAAATTCCAGCTAAGATAATAGACTAGCATATCCGTTATAAAGCGGGTAAAAGGCAAACGTGCATTGCTGTGGCTTATAGAAATCCGATGTTATTTTGTAGGGAAATTAGAGAAATTATTGGTATGCGTTTGTAGTTGTAAAGTTTAGTTATAAGTTCTGATGAATTGAAAACCTTTACCATAATAGTAGGTGGTTCAATTGTGGTTTACCTAAGAAACGTTATTTAAAAATGTGAAGAATTTTCTAGGTGATACCTAAATCAATCGGGTCGTAATGTACCTTCTCTTATGTTTCAAATCAAAGTAAGTCTTATTTTTAGTTAAAATAAGTCTCATTTTTGAGTGTAACTTTGCGGTATTGTAATTATATGATGGGAATAAACAAATATGCCAATGTTTGGTTCTTTTAAACTTTTAACAATAATTGCCTACACCTATATACATCCCACCATTTAACCTTTTCCCCGAAAGGGATTGAGCCGTGATCCACTCTTTTAATAGTTATTGTTATTCCTGATCTTAACTTCCTTCGTAATTATACCTTTTATCAGAATTTCTCCACTGGGGACATCTCTTTAGACTGCGAGAATATATAAAGCAGGTAACAAAAGATCTTTGTTTTTCTGGATTATCCATCGAAAATATTAACCAGAAAAGCGTGTTACTATCGCTAAATAATATGACGCGTCATTTCCTTGAATATCATAAGCCGCAGTAATACCTACGCGCCATCGAATTCGCGAGCGTTCTTCCTAAATATATTATTAGTAAATAAAGACCGCGCGATCTTATCGTGCGTTAATGATGTGGCTTTAAGGAATAGTGGGAAAATATCAGGACCTTACTGAGTGATTTCAAACTGATAAAACAACGTTAAAAAACCCAAAAATCGTTGCAATGAACTTTAGTGCCTGAATTTTAGTATTAACATCAAAAATTTAAAATCATGAGCTTACCTATAGATTTTAATAAGCATGTATTTCAGAGAACTTAATAATTTTGTAGTAGCGGAGAAAAAAATCTTTCTTTGATTCATAACATAAATTAAATTGATCGTTATTTAAATCTGCTTGGAATTACATAACCAAAATGTTGAGATGTAATAATTCGTCTTATCGTTACTTGTTGGTACCCAAAATAAGAAGAAATGAGCATAAAATAATATGTCTAACCTCACCTTATAAAAAGCCGAACTTGGTATTAAAATCATGAATTTAACAAAATAGAAGAGCAATAACTGAAAAACAGAATCAAATATTATTTTTGTTTAACAACTACTGAAAAAATGACATTATTAATGCAAGTAATACTTTTAATGGAGATCATTTATTATTTCTCCAAAGATCAACTAATATAAACGCAATAATTATTGTACAAATTAAACATTGAAAAATACTTCGTTTAATTTTAAAAGTGCTTGTGTACAATAAAAATAGAACAGAAAAGTTATCCCTTTTTATAATAATAGACAGATTTTTCTCAAAGTAAACAAATAACATACAAAAAGTAGTCTAGACATTACTCAAGTTTTACAATAGTTTCATGTTACAGTTAATTAAGAAATTCTGTTTATCCAGAGTCAGATATATGAAACGTAAAATTAATATAATTTAATTATTACTCGGTTACCTACTATAAAATACACTGAATTATTATTCATTGATGTGGCATTAAATACAATTATTTTTAGTATTAAATCTAACATTTTACTTTATCTGTACCCAACTAGTATTAATACAACAATATTTATTGGGCTTTAGATTAAACATCTCTTTAAATTAACATGAATTAATAGAAAATACAACATGTAGCCGCCATTAGATTCAGTCCAAATCCGCGCCCAACGGCAGTGACGCCAACCAGTGATGTCCATCGAATGCTAGGGATGTCCAGTTACCGATTACTTTTGTATTACCGCTAACACTAGTTACCCGACTCGACTTCGCACAGGTGGTAGGTACACTTACAAATAAAATAAAAATAAAAAAAATGAGCTTGTTGGACTAATTATACTTTTAACAGTAGGAATCATCTACCAATACTTATAACCATTATAACCAGAATAACTTCTGACTTACTGACTGAGTCATCATCGCCGAGCGTAAACTGTTAAAGTTAGGGCCATGAAATTTGTTATCGGCGTTCCTGTTATGATGTAAGTGATCTCTAAGAAAGGATTTTCAGAAATTCCCACGGGAAAAGCGATTTGCTGCGGGTGAAATCGCAGGCCTGAATGCTAGTCAAATCCTACTTCATTACATAGTATAAATCCAAGTGGCTTATTCTTTCTGTTTGTATGTTTGGCTGCTAACTCCTCCTAAAGTACGTAACGGATTTAAATGCAGTTTTCTCCATATTTAAGGGTATTTATTCATTTAAATTTGTAAATTAAGAATGTTTAGAAAAAGTTTTTTTCAGTTAGAAATAATGCAAGGGTTCGCGAGCAAGTCGGCAAAATTACACCATTGCGAAGCGTGGGCGGGTCGCTCGTAATATTATAAACGTGAAAGTTTGTGAGTATGGATGTATGGCTGTATGGATGTTTGTTACTCTTTCACGTAAAAACTACTAGATGGATTTGGATGAAACTTTGCAGCAATATAGGTTATACATCAGAATAACACATAGGGTACT